>JABWTJ010000039.1:0-712008 GCA_016801875.1 Solanum sitiens | reverse complement strand
TCATTGTTCATTTCATCATTTCATTGTTCATTTCATCATAGGCCAATGCACTTGGCCATTTAGTGTGTTTCACACTCTTACTTAACCCTTCTAGGGTTTCATCATTTCATTTCATACATCTTAGGTTCACTTATTTTTAAACGTATGCTAGACTTATGGGTCTATACATACAAGCCATGAGGCTTCATTCATAGTTCGTTAAGTGACTCATATCTTCCTAAGATTATGTAGTACAAGACTTATGTATCTTGTATGTATGCCAAGATCTCGATTTCGATCTAAGTAGGTGGCATTATTCTTGAACATTTAATTCACGTATGACTTATGTATCAATACGGAATTTGGGCAAGGGAACCCAAGTTCGAATCCCTTGGACAACACTTAATCTTATTTTAAACTTGTTAATTACATTTTTTCAGATTTGGGAGACCCTAGTTCGATTCCCATCAACCCCATAATATTTCCTTTCTTTTTCTCCTCCTTTTTTTTCGTTTAAGTCAAGGAGGTTGTGGGATCAATCCCCCACAAGCTCATTCTTTTTTTTCTCTTAAATTATCTATTAACTTTCTCACCTATCCAAGAGGTTGTGGGTTCAATCGCCATTCACCTCATTTTATATTTCTCCTTTATTTTCCTCCTAACTCTCTCATCAATTCAAGAGGTTGTGGGTTCAATCCCTACTCTCCACATTTATTTTTCTCCTTCATTTTTCTCCTAACACTCTCATCCATTCAAGAGGTTGGGGGTTCAATCCCCACTCTCCACATTTATTTTTCTCCTAACTCTCTCATCCATTCAGGAGGTTGGGGGTTCAATCCCCACTCTCCACATTTATTTCTCTCCTTTATTTTTCTCCTAACTCTCTCATCCATTAAAGAGGTTGGGGGTTCAATCCCCACTCACCACATCTATTTTTCCTTGCATTTTTCTCAGGAAATTTTTATGAAATTTTCATTTAGTGAGGTCATGGGTTCAATCCCCAATGACCTCACATTTTAAATAATATTTTTTTTAAACGAAGCTCATTTTCTTAAAAATTGGCCGATACTACAATTTCCAGCAGGCTGGAAATTTAGTCTCTTCCAATCCATTTTTGTCTTAATCTTTTGTTAATTTTTTTGTAGCTTTCATGTAATGATGTCTTCGATTCAATCCTCACTGATTTCACTTATTTTACATTCATTTTTCATTGCATTTTGTACCACTTTGTTTGGCTGAACCCAACCTATCAAATGCTGGAAATTTGTTCACTATTTTTAGCTTCTTTTTATCATCATTCATACGTTAATTCTTAAGGCATTTCGTGGATCATTTGGTGCATCTTTAAATGTAATCTTTTTATGATTATAGTCAGCCAAAAATTACTATTACATACAACAACATTACACCACTTTACACCTCATGATTTACACAAACATTCGCACATAAAATTCAACCATAAAAACATATCATTTTTCACATACTTTCGGTTGACATAACTTAACATGCTTACAATTCTAAACACATAATCATGAACACATTATCATGAACATCAATCTTCATACTTAAACTACCAGCAAACATACCCAACCTACAATTCATTGGGAGCTAGTGACAGGGACATGCAACGGGAACAATCCTAGTTTTCGGATTAGAATTTATTGAATCTTAAGAGGTCTCCTGGGAAAGGGACCAAGAGAGAATAAAACCCATACCTTTTATGTAGTTCAAACCTTGACTTGATGCCCAAAACATTCTCAAAAAAACACGTTCAAATCCCCTCAACTTCAACACCAATTCGACAGAATAATCCTCCCTCTTGCGTAACATTTTTGATTAGTTGTTTGTTTGTAATTTTTGTTGTGAGTTCTTCAAGTGTGAAGAACTTTGGTTTACCTACTGTTTTTGAAGTTATTTTGGCAGAGAAAAACGTGAATGAGAGAATGGGAGAGTTTGAGCGTGAGAGTTGAGAGATAGACGTGAGAGAGTGGGAGTCATATTAGGCTTAGGAGTCTAGTTTAGGACTTAGTCAAATAAGGTTTAGTTAATTATTAAAAATCTGATTTTTATTTTTATTTTAAATCAGCTAATGAATAATAATTATTAATTAATTACATTAATTCAATAGCTTAAATAAAAAAATCACATAAATTCATTGCTTCCACCTAGGTTCGAACCCGGGAGGAGCAAGACTTAACTTCAAGAGCTCCATTTCGTCTCTCTCTCCCCAATTTGACCCTCCACCTTATTAAATAATTAATTAAATATATATTTAGGGTAATTACGATATTACCCTTAACCTGGTAAAAGACCATTTTACCCCTAGACCCTCAAAACTTAAGATTTCCTCTCTTTAAGTCCGGTAAAGACTCCTTCGAGTAAATCTTCGTATTCGAGAGCCCTACATGGTTGGTCCCAACCTTTCCTAGCTCAAATAAGTCCCACATTTAGTTGGCTTGGCTGTACCAAGGGTTCCGAGGTCTAGTTCTGCGTGCATCAATCCGTGTAAACCCTGGTCTAATCGTAGGCATTCTTGGCACATTAAGCATTACTTAGCATATCTACTTTTAGGGTTGTTACATTATTCCCCCCTTAGGAACATTCGTCCATGAATGACACTATACATCATTTTAAGATAAAGAGGGTGATTCTCGAACATATCTAAACATACTTGAGACTTTACTCGTTGTGAATTTTTGTTTCACACCTACTCTGGATAATGCATATTACACAATCTTATCTAAAGCTTCATATTTGAGATTGAGGAACTTCCTTCTCAATCACACTGAACTTGATGCACCTCACAACTCATGCAAAACAAAAATCATGTCCACGCTATACAAAAACATTTACATGACATGCAAGCATGAATTCATTTTAACTCTAACTTATTTGGAAACTTAACCTTACTACCCTATTTCGATAGTCTATGGTAGTCTAGCATTTCTGAAGTAATCCATACCTAAGCCATCTCCTTGAGCTAGTAAGTAACCAACTTAGCCTTCTCCTGTTCATCAATACTCATAGCAAGCTTTAGAACCTACCATGCACTCACCTTCATGCGAACAACCACTCTTATCAAATGTCTTTTGTTCACGCTGGGCATTTCTATCACTGCCCCTTCTTGGGAAGGCCAGATCTTGAGTCTAGCAACTTAGACCACTTGGTCATCCTAATTCTTGTGTGTATTCTTCTAAGCGCGCACACAAGAACGAAGTTAGATATTTAGAATGACACAAAGTGTCAAGGCTCTAGATAGCACGATAAAGAGTAGAAGAAGGGAAATTTTCCTACGCATCATGCAGTCTCTAATCCAGGATAGTGGTGCACTTCACTACCATGACTTAGAAACTACTCAATGTGGTTGATGTGAACTTATTATCCTCGGAAGTAAACCTAGTACTCTGATACCAACTTTGTAACGACTAGAATCTAGACCCCAGACGAGACCGGCGTCGTTGACCTCTCAGAGGTCGCAGACAAGCCTACTTATGTCATTCTTACTTCATCTAGGTTAATTTTAGCGGAAAATTTGAAACTTTTTGTTTCTTAACATATTTATAAAAACATTCTCATATATACGTAATTGTTCACCATCAACCATCTAACATTAAGAGATAAGCAACTGAAAGAAATAGTTCAATTCTTATTAAGTGTATAATTGCCAAAATGGCACCAATACATAGTCTGAATAAAAATAGGAAGGAAACGCTAGTGGAACATGCTCCACTAACTCAACTCTAAAACGAAGCTAGAATAGAAAACACTAGCATCCTCGAAAGCATGAGGACCTACCAAAACCGGATGAATGTTGGACGTCCGGATAACTGCAGCGATGATCCTGTAGCTCTATCGTCCACCTGTGCCTGCACCTAAAATAGTAGAGCTTGTATAGGGTTAGTACGCACTTGTACTAAGTATGGGTATATGCAAGCACACACCAAGGACATGCATGAGAAAGAATAGCTCTTTCCTAACAACATGATTTTTGGAAGTCAAGTCAGTGGACTTGCCAAATTGAGATTAGAAAAGTTTCCAAATTTGGATTAGGAAAGTCAATGAGCTTTCCAAATTTGGATTAGGAAAGTCTGTGGGCTTTCCAAATTTGGAATAGGAAAGTTATGCCATGAGAATAACATACATCACCATACTTAACATTCTGCACACAGCACACAACAGCGTACACATAACACATATTATAATTCATGTAACACATAACGTTGTTCATTTTGTTCATTCGTATGCCATGAGACCTTGGAATCATGGACTTAACATTAAGACTTCCCAGGAATGAGGGCTCAACAGATGGGACCTCAACTAGGGAGTCTTCATTAGCAAACGCAAAGTCAGCTTCGTTCATTCATACGTACTCCATTTCATTTCATTCGTGGGCCAGTGTAAACACCAGCTATACCTAGGATGTAGTTTAAGACTTTCATTGGGTTCGTTGTGCAATTATCAAGAATGACCTAATGTCATTACTTGAATCTAACTCACCTTTTGATTATCCTACCGTAACACCTATCATTCATTTCATTATGTGCATCATTTGAGGCTGGCCACATTCATTCATTGGGAACTTTAACTTTAATCGACATAGATCATGTGAGCATCATGAAATCCAGTGTCTCCCCCACACCGAAAAGAGGTGGAATCACTGGCCAAAGTGACCCAAAACATACTAGCGTATATGGGAATTTAACACCGCCAGATCCCTATATTGGCAGTATAGGTTCGAAGACTAGGAGATATAAGAAGACCCATACCCGGCATGCTGGACAGTCTCATCTCATGAGAGTTACGCGAACCTCCGCCCTTCCCGAAAGAAGGCATCACCGCTCATAGCCAGTCTATCGGTGCTTAGTATAAAGTTCCATTACATTCATCTCATACGTCATGGAAGCTGGCTTCTAGTATGAGGACATCATAGCTCATAAGATGATTTCTCATCTCATCATTCGTATTGAGTGTGTTAAGTTCAATACTCTCATTAGAGTGTTCATAGAGACTGGTCTCTTCATTATCTTACACTCTCATAGGTGAGTACGTATCGGTAACATTTACTTAGGCTCATTTGAGATTGCTCTTATCTTTTACATTAGCCTCGTATCATGTTGTCACCACATTCATTAACATTAGCACATTTGCTCTTCATAATTACTCACCATTTATTACTTGAATGTTCACTTCATCATATGCCAATGCACTTGGCCATTTAGTGTGTTTCACACTTTTACTTAACCCTTCTAGGGTTTCATCATTTCATTTCTCATTTCATCATTTGATTGTTCATTTCGTCATTTCATTGTTCATTTCGTCATTTCATTGTTCATTTCATCATTTCATTGTTCAATTCATTATATCATTGTTAATTTCACCATTTCATTGTTCATTTCATCATTTCATTGTTCATTTCATCATATCATTGTTCATTTCATCATTTCATTGTTCATTTCATCATTTCATTGTTCATTTCATCATATCATTGTTCATTTCATCATTTCATTGTTCATTTCATCATTTCATTGTTCATTTCATCATATCATTGTTCATTTCATCATTTCATTGTTCATTTCATCATATCATTGTTCATTTCATCATAGGCCAATGCACTTGGCCATTTAGTGTGTTCCACACTCTTACTTAACCCTTCTAGGGTTTCATCATTTCATATAATACATCTTAGGTTCACTTATTTTTAAACGTATGCTAGACTTATGGGTCTATACATACAAGCCATGAGGCTTCATTCATAGCTCGTTAAGTGACTCATATCTTCCTAAGATTATGTAGTACAAGACTTATGTATCTTGTATGTATGCCAAGATCTCGATTTCGATCTAAGTAGGTGGCATTATTCTTGAACATTTAATTCACGTATGACTTATGTATCAATACGGAATTTGGGCAAGGGAAGCCCAAGTTCGAATCCCTTGGACAACACTTAATCTTATTTTAAACTTGTTAATTACATTTTTCAGATTTGGGAGACCCTAGTTCGATTCCCATCAACCCCATAATATTTCCTTTCTTTTTCTCCTCCTTTTTTTTCGTTTAAGTCAAGGAGGTTGTGGGATCAATCCCCCACAAGCTCATTCTTTTTTTTCTCTTAAATTATCTATTAACTTTCTCACCTATCCAAGAGGTTGTGGGTTCAATCGCCATTCACCTCATTTTATATTTCTCCTTTATTTTCCTCCTAACTCTCTCATCTATTCAAGAGGTTGTGGGTTCAATCCCTACTCTCCACATTTATTTTTCTCCTTCATTTTTCTCCTAACTCTCTCATCCATTCAAGAGGTTGGGGGTTCAATCCCCACTCTCCACATTTATTTTTCTCCTTTATTTTTCTCCTAACTCTCTCATCCATTCAGGAGGTTGGGGTTCAATCCCCACTCTCCACATTTATTTCTCTCCTTTATTTTTCTCCTAACTCTCTCATCCATTAAAGAGGTTGGGGGTTCAATCCCCACTCACCACATCTATTTTTCCTTGCATTTTTCTCACGAAATTTTTATGAAATTTTCATTTAGTGAGGTCATGGGTTCAATCCCCAATGACCTCACATTTTAATTTTTTTTTGTTTTAAACGAAGCTCATTTTCTTAAAAATTGGCCGAGACTACAATTTCCAGCAGGCTGGAAATTTAGTCTCTTCCAATCCATTTTTGTCTTAATCTTTGGTTGATTTTTTTGTAGCTTTCATGTAATTATGTCTTGGATTCAATCCTTACTGATTTCACTTATTTTACATTCATTTTTCATTGCATTTTGTACCACTTTGTTTGTCTGAACCCAACCTATCTAATGCTGGAAATTTGTTCACTATTTTCAGCTTCTTTTTATCATCATTCATACGTTAATTCTTAAGGCATTTCGTGGATCATTTGGTGCATCTTTAAGTGTAATCTTTTTATGATTATATTCAGCCAAGAATTACTATTACATATCGCAACATTACACCACTTTACACCTCATGATTTACACAAACATTCGCACATAAAATTCAACCATAAAAACATATCATTTTTCACATACTTTCGGTTGACATAACTTAACATGCTTACAATTCTAAACACATAATCATGAACACATTATCACGAACATCAATCTTCATACTTAAACTACCAGCAAACATACCCAACCTACGATTCATTGGGAACTAGTGACAGGGACATGCAACGGGAACAATTCTAGTTTTCGGATTAGAATTTATTGAATCTTAAGGGGTCTCTTGGGAAAGGGACCAAGAGAGAAGAAAACCCATACCTTTTATGTAGTTCAAACCTTGACTTGCTGCCCAAAACTTTCTCCAAAAATCACGTTCAAATCCCCTCAACTTCAACACCAATTCGACGGAATAATCCTCTCTCTTGCGTAACGTTTTTGATTAGTTGTTTGTTTGTAATTTTCATTGTGAGTTCTTCAAGTGTGAAGAACTTTGGTTTACCTACTGTTTTTGAAGTTATTTTGGCAGAGAAAAACGTGAATGAGAGAATGGGAGAGTTTGAGCGTGAGAGTTGAGAGATAGACGTGAGAGAGTGGGAGTCATATTAGGCTTAGGAGTCTAATTTAGGACTTAGTCAAATAAGGTTTAGTTAATTATTAAAAATCTGATTTTTATTTTTATTTTAAATCAGCTAATGAATAATAATTATTAATTAATTACATTAATACAATAGCTTAAATAAAAAAATCACATAAATTCATTGCTTCCACCTAGGTTCGAACCCGGGTGGAGCAAGACTTAACTTCAAGAGCTCCATTTCGTCTCTCTCTCCCCAATTTGCCCCTCCACCTTATTAAATAATTAATTAAATATATATTTAGGGTAATTACAATATTACCCTTAGCTTGGTAAAAGACCATTTTACCCCTAGACCCTCAAAACTTAAGATTTCCTTTCTTTAAGTCCGGTAAAGACTCCTTCGAGTAAATCTTCGTATTCGAGAGCCTTACATGGTTGGTCCCAACCTTTCCTAGCTCAACTAACTCCCAAACTTAGTTGTCTTGGCTGTACCAAGGGTTCCGAGGTCTAGTTCTACGCGCATCAATCCGTGTGAACCCTGGTCTAGTCGTAGGCATTCTTGGCACATTAAGCATTACTTAGCATATATATTTTTAGGGTTGTTACATTATCCCCCCCTTAGGAACATTCGCCCATGAATGACACTACACATCATTTTAAGATAAAGAGGGTGATTCTCGAAGATATCTAAACATACTTGAGACTTTACTCGTTGTGACTTTTTGTTTCACACCTACTCTGGATAATGCATATTACACAATCTTATCTGAAGCTTCATATTTGAGATTGAGGAACTTCCTTCTCAATCACACTGAACTTGATGCACCTCACAACTCATGCAACACAAAAATCATGTCCACGCTATACAAAAACATTTACATGACATGCAAACATGAATTCATTTTAACTCTAACTTATTTGGAAACTTAACCTTACTACCCTGTTTCGATAGTCTATGGTAGTCTAGCATTTCTGAAGTAATCCATACCTAAGCCATCTCCTTGAGCTAGTAAGTAACCAACTTAGCCTTCTCCTCTTCATCAATACTCATAGCAAGCTTTAGAACCTACCATGCACTCACCTTCATGCGAACAACCACTCTTATCAAATGTCTTTTGTTCACGCTGGGCATTTCTATCACTGCCCCTTCTTGGGAAGGCCAGATCTTGAGTCTAGCAACTTAGACCACTTGGTCATCCTAATTCTTGTGTGTATTCTTCTAAGCGCGCACACAAGAACGAAGTTAGATATTTAGAATGACACAAAGTGTCAAGGCTCTAGATAGCACGATAAAGAGTAGAAGAAGGGAAATTTTCCTACGCATCATGCAGTCTCTAATCCAGGATAGTGGTGCACTTCACTACCATGACTTAGAAACTACTCAATGTGGTTGATGTGAACTTATTATCCTCGGAAGTAAACCTAGTGCTCTGATACCAACTTTGTAACGACTGGAATCTAGACCCCAGACGAGTCCGGTGTCGTTGACCTCTCAGAGGTCGCAGACAAACCTACTTACGTCATTCTTACTTCATCTAGGTTAATTTTAGCGGAAAATTTGAAACTTTTTGTTTCTTAATATACTTATAAAAACATTCTCATTTATACATAATTGTTCACCATCAACCATCTAACATTAAGAGATAAGCAACTGAAAGAAATAGTTCAATTCTTATTAAGTGTATAATTGCCAAAATGGCACCAATACATAGTCTGAATAAAAATAGGAAGGAAACGCTAGTGGAACATGCTCCACTAACTCAACTCTAAAACTAAACTAGAATATAAAACAGTAGCATCCTCGAAAGCATGAGGACCTACCAAAACCGGATGAATGTTGGACGTCCGGATAACTGCAGCGATGATCCTGTAGCTCTATCGTCCACCTGTGCCTGCACCTAAAATAGTAGAGTTTGTATAGGGTTAGTACACACTTGTACTAAGTATGGATATATGCAAGCACACACCAAGGACATGCATGAGAAAGAATAGCTCTTTCCTAACAACATGATTTTTGGAAGTCAAGTCAAGTCGTGTAGTTTTGTTTAGTTCATGAATTACACTTTCTAGGTCAGTTTATACTGCTATACGGGCATTAGTTTACAAATGTTTCATTATCAGTAATTAATGTTGCCTTTTCAGTTAGCATGTCAGAATCATGAGCAATTAAATTATTTCAGTTATGTTGTATGTGTTACATTCTACTAGGAGTATACTTAATACAAAATAGGAATAGGGTCAATTACTCTCACAGTCCCTAAACTAGGTGCCCTTGTAGGTTAAGTTCCCTATGTGGGTATTATACTTAGTGATCATGCCAAACATACCTCTATATCCTTGGCAAGGTATATTGAGTCCTCTCGAGAAGGCTTATACATCGGACTCCACATTTTTGGTCATGTCGTTTTATGTTGGTAAGTAGTAGCTCCGACAGTAAGATTTTAGTGTTTTGACGAAGTAACCAGTTACATTTTCAGTATTCAATTTCACCATGTTATGTACATGGTCATTGTATTAAGTTTAGATATATTCAGTATATCTTAGTATGTTTATCATGTTCAGATTATACCATTGCTCAATATGCTTTGTTCAGTTATATGTTTGTTTATCTTTACTCTATCATGCATGCTCAATACCTTTCAAATACTGACACATACTCAGCGGTACATCTTCTCATGATGTAGGTTCAGGTCCGTAGCATTTAGATCACGCATAGATCGGTTCTCAGTCTCTAATTCAGCAGTATCAGTGGTGATTCCTCATCCTTCGAGGATGATAGACATGATTCTTTATATTTCAGTTTTTCATTTTAGTTTAGTTTTTGTAGAGTTAGTTAGCGGCATATCTCTACATCTCTAGTCAGATAGAGGTTTATTTAAAATATTGACAGATTCACTTTTAGTATTTGAGTTTTATTTTAGTATCTTATGCTCTTCTAAGTATTTATATATTTAGACTTCGATTGGGTATTCCCCGTCATTTTTTTTATCTCATGTTTAAGCTTCCGCACAATATTTCTTATTTCTGTTTGTCTTAGTATTCTCATGATATGCTAGTTCAAGATTAGTTTAGAGTTACCTGTGATAATAATTCCAATGTTTATTCCAAGGGGGTAGCATCGAGGCGTGACACCACAAAAGGTAATCATTTCTAGCTTTGGAGATCTTTTCGAAGTGGTGGTGAGATAATGTTTACTATAAGTTCTATATTATATTTTCAGACTTAATTTCTTTTCGGAGGCTTCTGATATATTTTATACTCTATAGTTTTATTAGATGCTCATACTTGTGTTACTAAGTTATGGGATATGTTTTGTTGTTCTTTTATATTGTTTGTGGTCTGGCTTCCCTTCATGAGTCTCGTATGTGTGTTATTTTAGGCTTGCATACCTCTTTCAAGATTTTTGGGACGTGTGTCATCATGACATAAAATTTTGGTCATGACAATTCATAGCAATGCCTCGGTTGTATAAAGTCCAACAATAATAAATATTCGTACAATAATAAATAGGGGAATATTTCGTATACCTCAATAATTATTGAATGATATATTTATGCTAATAAATAAATATTTTTTTCGATATTTGAATGCATAGAATTTTTCTTTACCGTTTCATCCCAAATCTATACTTGTAGGATGAAGTTTTGTTTGTTACTCCAAATATCTTAGATACGTCTATTATTTTATCATATAATAATAATTTCCCTTCATTTAAAAGACATATTCTTGAGCTTTATTTAAAAATAAAGTGGAAAATATATAATTTATATAGGATACTAATTAGTGGTACGATAATATAATGTCTTAAAACATTTATGATAATTAATGGTGGCTATGGTCAACAGTGGTGATTGTGGCTGCTGATAATAGTGGTATGTGTGTTTGTTATTGGTGATAGTAATGGTTATTGATATGTACTGGCAAGTTGTGATGGTAATTTATATGTTGTGGTTAATGAAGGTTGTTTATGGTTGCAGTGTTGTGGCAACGATAGATGATTATGGTGGATACAAATGATATCTCGATATGGCGATAATGACTGATGTATAGTGGTAGTTCATGATATAGTGGTGTTTGATGATAATAATAGGTGGTTGTTATAGAAATGATAGTTATTCGTGTTGATTATTGACTTATTATAAATCATGATCAATGGTGGTGATAACTGATTGTGGTAATTGACGATCGTTGTGAATGAGGATGATAATTAGGGATGGTGGTATATCTATAATGGTGGACGGCGATTAGTGATGAACATTGATGGACTAGTGTTGAAATATACTTTTTACAGTATTTTTTAATTGAATCATCATATCATATCCTATCTATATTACCTTAAAATTATGAACTCCTAACTTGAACGTTAAATTACTATAATATCCCTAACTTAGGTTGTGACTTTTTTAAAAGGGTTGTGATTTTTCAATGAGTTTAGACTTTTTCAAAGAGTTGTGACATTTCCAAAGAGTTGTAACTTTTCCAAAGAGTTGTAACTTCTTCAATAATTTGTTACTTTTCCAAAGGGTTATGACTTGTCAGAAAGATCATGACTTTTTTGATAAGACACAAAAACTCCTTGTTCATACTATCCTTTGTTGACTATAATTAAAGGGGCTTTCTATCATTTTCAACCACATTTGTTTAATCTTCTACTCTTCCTCATGCATTTTAAAAGAGTTAGATAATTGTCACTATTTGTCTTTTTGTTGCTCAAGACAAAATAATAATTTTATTTATCAATTCTACTTATGTAATTTAGATGGCGGAATGACCTCGGAGGTCCCTGTACTTGGTTTCGTTTGTCAGTTGAACCCTTCTACTCGTCGTTTTGCCAAATAAAACCATAAATTTTAATGAAACTCTATTTTTAAACCCCTCTTACCATTGACCGAGCTTATGTGGCACAGAAACAACTTAGTTGGACAAATACGTAACCCCACACATTTTTAAGAAAGTGAATAGATTATTTTTAATTTAAAATTATCAAAATTATAAGACAAAACAATAATAATACTTTAAAAAAAAATTCTGAAAACCTCCTCCTTCTTCACTACTTCCCACATCGCCCCACCCCCACCCCTTCTATATTCTTCTTCAGCCTCACCCCACCCCACCCTTTTTCTCTTTTCCTTCTTCAACCTCATCCTCCCTCGCCCCTATGTAAAACCTCCAAAATGACTGTAAGACCCTAAAAATAAGTTAAGTTGTCTAGAGACTCACATGTGCCTTATATGATTGTAACATGCTGATTTAGTGTTTCAAATCATATATGATTGGTTTGAAGTCAAACATTCAAGAATGTCTAAGACGTTCAAATGTTAGCCCTTGAGACGCGCATGTATATCTTGGTGTGTCTTGACATGTTTTACGTGTTCATTTTGGTTGAAGATGATATGGAAGGTCCCTAACATGTTAATGAATGTATTTACGTTGGAAACACCCGGGTATGACTCCCCAAGGTCCCCTCAAGGAGGACCCCAAACACTGCCTAGGTACTGCCTTGGCAGTGTCAAACGACGACCTTGAATGACGCCTCATAGGTGGACCTATGCCCCGTCGATGGGGAGGCATCATATAACACTTAGACTGGAGGAGGCCTAGCCAAAAACATCCCTCAAACCCGAACGACGGTGGCCACCTACGGACCATCGTTGGGACTAAGGGGCGTTGATGGGACCATCGATGCAACCTACAATTCACAGCCAGGTGAGCTGTCTCATTAAGGGGTGAATGGAAAATTCACCTCACGTCCTAACCTTAACCTAGGTGGTTATTTTACATATTTTGGAGTATACTAAGTTAGTTAAAAATATCAAAACCCCATTCCCAATCCATTATTCAAAATTAGACTTCCCTCTCCAAAATATTATCTCTAGAAACCTCCATTGGAGATGAAGCTCAAGAACAGTCATGTTGATGGATTCTCAAGGTTTCTTCATCATGTGTTCATGTTTTATTCATCTAATAAGGTATGGTAATCCTTTATCTCCATAAACCTTTCATCTAGAGAGTTCTTCCTAATGTTTTCAAAGAGAATTCATGATCAATCTTCCTAGAATTCAATATAGCCATGGGTTCCATCTCAAAATGATTTCAAAAGCATGATTACGATGAATTATGGATTATCTACTGTTTATAATGATATTTTCAATCCAATTTCATGATGAACCCATGATCTCTTCCAACCTCTCGATTTAGCCTATGTGTGGGTTTTGTGATCTTGATATTATGTTTATTGAATTGTGATTCTAGTATGTGGAATTGCTGATATCTACTGCCTATCATGTAAATTATTTATGAATTAGATGTAATTGATCCAATGTAAATCAAGTCTTGAAGAGTAGGTGGTATTGACTTGTGTTCTACTATCTTCTATTTGTTGTTAATATAGAACACTTGTATGATTTCAATTCTAGGGCAATTGAAGTATGATATCGTTTAGGTTATGATATTTTTAGATACTGCCCTATATTGTATTTTTGATGAATTACCAATATTAATCATTGATGATCAAACCAAGGGGGATTTGGTAAGTGATCTATGTTTCTCTACTCTCCATTGAATTGGTGATGTAGTATACTTGTTAGTATCATGATCGTGTGGTGGTTTATGCATGATTTCGTCCAGGTTAATGTACATTTAGCTAATACCCTATATTTGAATTGTCTATGAAAGATGAATATGGATGAATGATGATCAAAGGTTGATGAATTTGTAAGGTTTACTCTATTCCTCTACCTTTCCATGTAATGGCTAGTTGAACTGGCCGTGTATGGCATTGTGTGGTATGGTCAACTTATAGTGGCAGTGTTTACTTAATTTCAATCTATATATTTGTTTATTATGTCCTTGAAGGAACAATTGATGTTATGTGAGTGTGTAGTTATGATGATCACACTATGTGAAGCACGCCTAGTCTTCTATTCTAGTTATTATCTAGGTTCTATTGCTATTGTATAAGCATGTGGAGTACTATGTTAGGGTTATGTTTAGTTTCTTCCAAAGATGAAGTATAAATGATGAATGACCCCTTACCTATGTACCCATACATGAAGGTGTGATTTGCTAATGTTAGGAGTCTTGAATGCAAGTGTGAAGTTATATTCTCTCTTATGCTAGTATGTGTTGTAAGGTTTATGCTTGGATGCGCATTGTAGTCCTAGGAGGGTGTCTGCCTCAATATGTTGTTGATATACATTGTGTGATCATATTGACCAATGTACACACACCTACACATTATGCATTCTCAGAAGTAGTACAGGTTCATGGTGTCTAATAAAGGACATTCTCATATGCACTAATGTCTACAACTATGCATGTAAAGTATATGTCCATGAATTATGTTATGTATCCGTTAACTAGGATGACTTGATAGGTGTACTAGTATGGACAAGGGTATGAGAACCTTGTTTATGCATTGCGCATGTGTGCCTTGATAGGACAGTTCCTAGGTTTGTGATTTAAGTACATGAATAAGAATGCATGAATATGTTATGAATATGACTTGTATGCTATGATGTCAAGTATATGATATGATGAAGTATAAATGTTCATAGGGTGTAAATGTGTTTATATGAAATATTTTCTCATATGGTTGCACCTATACTCTTATGCATGAATGAAATACAAGTATAAACATGTGTGGTTAAAAGGTCTTTATGTGAAAGGTTTGCTCACATATATGTATAGACACACACATGAAAACATGTCTATGTTTCTTGTATGATGATATAGTCAATAGAGATCTTGAAAGGTGTTCTCAAGGGCATCCTAAACTAAATGGTGCTTAAATATGCTATCCCCATGTGAAAGGGTTTATCACATAATTTAGGTTATTGGACACTCATCTATGACCTATGAGCTAAGCATATGAGGAATCAATCTCCTAAAGCCTAATATTGTAAAGTAATGTCAATAAAGGCTTTCACTAAAGGGAACTTAGCTTAGCACCGAGTGAACTTAGATGAGGGGTGCCCCTTCCCAATGTGGGAAGGCTTTTTCACCATAGTTCTCGCAGGTGGATAACTACAATGCCCGATTTGGCATAAAGAGGGTTTCCATATATACCTCCAAGTTCCATAAACTATGTTTGCCAAATAGAATCTAGCAAGTGATATCACCTAATATGCTAGCGTGATGTTAGTTTTCTACTTTGGCAAAGTAGAGCACCTTCCCTTGGTGTGAGGCTCTACAACACCAAATTTCATATTTAGCACCCATGGTCTTAGTGTCGGTAAGGCTATAGTTTCACTAAAGTAAAATGGACAATGGAAGTAAAGTAAGGACCCTAACTAGGATAACCTAAGGGAAGTTGCTTAGTTTAGGTCAGGGTATGGGACGTTACCTATGTATTGTAGTGTTGTCTACTTTTTATGATGATATGCATGGTATGAGTCTATATGATGTGGTCTTACCATATATGCATAATGTGGGTCTTAGTGACTATATGAAGAAATTCTTGCTTGGCATGTATGAAGTTTTCTTTACTTTCCTTGTTAATGTATGAAGTAAATGATAATACTTGTAGTCTCTTGATGAGATTACTCAGTAGGTGTGAGGTTATGGGAGTTCACATGTACATTGCACTAGTAGGCTTAGATTGGGATTATGAATAAGGTCTTATGATGATTAAGTGATGTGAAGTCTAAATATGCCATTTGATTGACTAATGCCTCTTATGATGATATTGGTAAGTATTGACTTGTATGTAGTATTGTAATGAGTTCTTCTAAGTGGTCCATAAAGTGTGTTGGGACAAATGTGAGGTATATGTCTTATTGTATAAAATTATCCTCTGAATGCTTGTGTTGGATTTATTAAGGTTGTATGTATGAGTACCTAGTGGCCTAAGGTGCTTGAATGTGGATAGTGTATTGGGAAATTATGTATATATTGCACCAAGTATCACTGGAGGGTTACTTGGGAGGTTAAGGAATTAAGAAGAAAAGGGTTCAATGTAAAAGGAAAGAAAGCTTACTGTAAAGGGGAGGGTGGTTACTGTAAAATGATGCAAAATATGCCTTAAATGCAATTTGTGGTTTTATATAATGTATGACTATTGAATATGCCTATATGAAGTATGTGAATTCTATGATGCTCATTGTCTCAAAGTTTTATGATGCTTTCACAAAAGGCATGATGCATGTTTCAAGTAAAATGTCCATTTTCAATGCATGTTTTTTCATGGTTGTCATACCTAGTGCATTCTTGTATGAACTCCATTCTTATTCACCTTTTTACACAAAGTGTAGGTTATGGATGCTTAAAGGATGTCTCTACGGTGAAGGTCTTGATTGTGTTTCCCAAGATCAAAGAAAGGAATCCTTAAGTTCAAGGATTTCCTAAGTAATGTCTTACTGTAAAGTCTTGTAATAGTATGCTTATGATTTATGTTATAAGGGTCGTGTCCTTAATGTACTCTAATGATGTTGAGTCTAAGATGTCAAAGAGACTTAGAGTCTAACTATGGAAATATAATATTTTATATATATAATGGAAGTGATGTTTTAGCATATGATGTGCTATGAAAGTTTTAAATTTTTCGCTAAAGTTACCTATGACAATGCTATGAATGATAACTATGGGCTTGTATAAGACCTCCAAGATTTCAAGTATGCCATGTTACCTCTAGGGGGTGCTGCCGGTCGTGAAAAGCGTGGTATTAGAGAATGAGGTTTATGAAAGTTGTTTTAGGGTCCAAAGTCTCATATTTCCACGTCTAGTAGAGTTTCGTTCATTGGTGGTGAGTCGCGACACATCTATGAGTGAGAGGCTATAGGACGATACAGCTTCCCTTCTTCATCATTCTCACGTCATGCCATAGAACTTAATTCTATAAGATCTCTCTCATATGTTTTCTTGTACAGTGATCTTATAGATGTGATTGCTTGGATGAGATTGTATCTCTATGTTTGAGGGAGAAAAGGTGAGTTTTGATGAGTATCTTGGTTTTATGGTTTTATGAGTATGTGTGAAGATGAATTTTGGCATGCTTTGATGATGTGATTTTATTTATGGCCATATATGTGATATATGAGCTATGACATGTTATGTTATGATAAGGTTATACTTATTGAAGAAGTTGTTATAGTTAAATTGAGCTTCCTTTTTGGATTATAAGTTGTTCTATGATTTTGCATGATGATAGTCTTATGAATGGTTTAGACTTGACATACTTTGAAGAAGTATGGTAAATAGCTAAAGATTAATGTTTCCTTAGTATATGTTTAATGGTTCAGTGTTTTCCTTATTATGTAAATAATGTCTCACACTTTCCTTGTATGGATTGCAGTCCTTTATATAGACTTGATCCTAGAAGTGAAGGTAGTTTTCTTATCGTGTTGGGTGATGATGTGAGTTGGAATGACCTAGAAGTTATCTTACTCTAAGTTTGAAAGAAAAGAAAGAGACCTTTTGGCTATGTCTCCTCTATTGTTTCCATTAATGTTGTAAGACCCTCGGTGTTTATGGTATGGTTGAGACCTTATGTGGTTGGGTAGTATGACCTATCTTTAATGTCATAGATTTCCTTTGGGTGTTAGTCCTAGAGGAATGATGATGGTTGAGTTGAGTTGCTCCTAAATGGGTTTACCCTAAGTGGGGGATGATGATGTGAGTAGTAAGGTTGTAGATATTTCTATCTTGTCCTTATATTTTTACTTGAGCTTGAAACTAAAGAGTTTCTTGTAGCTTGTTCATGATAGGAGTCTTGCATAGAAGTATGAATTGCAAATTCTCCATATGTTATGTATGTCTTAAATGACACTATGTGATGCATGTTTAGAGATTCTAAATTGCATGAAAAAGATTTTTTGATCAAATTCATGTTTTCTCTTGTTAATTGTGCATCTTGTTATGTGAGTTGTGTGTTTAACTTCATGAGATAAGGTGAAGCATGTTGATGTCACTTTTAATGTGTGGTATTTTAAGCAATTAATGAGAAATTGAGTCTCCTTAAAATGAAAAATGATGAGTCTCTTGAAAGTTATGTGACTTTTATGATTTGGGAAGTATAATTGTAGGCTCACTCTTTAAAGTGAAGGCATTTCTAGCTAGTGTCTTTGTGTGTGCCTATAAATTGTAAGATTTTCCCAAAATGATGCATGTTTATGAAAGCTAGTGTTATGATAGAAATTGATATCTATGTGAAGAGACTTCCTATTGTTGTAAGTGTGTGGTGTGATTTACCATTTTGACTTTACTAGGAAGGAAATATGGGCATGCTATAGTTAAAAGTTGAGAATTTCTCATTTAAAATGAATTGACCTTTCTGCCTTGCTTGGGTATGAATTCATGAGACTTGTAAGTGTGTTAAGGAGAAGGACATCCATTGTTAACCTATTTGACTCAAGTCTATGTGCATTGAAGTATGAGTGCCTATTTCCTTATTGAGTGATGTTAAATCTGCCTAAGTGTTACTTAAATGTGGTTGCCTAATGAGCTCTTAATGAAATGAAATTAAACTACCATGTTATGATTAGGAGAAGGATGTTCCTACTATGAAAATGACAAGATCTTATGTGTTTGATGCATTAAGGAGTAAGGGAATAAGTTTTTTGCTTGCTTTTGTTGCATTCAGTTCTAAATGGTTTGAATTTGGTGTTGCTTTTAAGTTTTGTTCATTGAATTCTATGTTATGATGTTATGAATATTATGAGATGCTCTATGGATCATTGTAGTCCTTGTTTTGTTTAGAATGTTCCAAGTGCCATTCAAGGATGAATATTCCCAAGTGAGGGATATTGTAAGACCCCCAGAATGAGTTATGGTGTCTAGAGCCTCACATGTGACTTATAAGATTTTTAACATGTTGACTAAGTGTTTTAAATCATATATGATTGATTTGAAGTCATTTGGAAGTCAAACGTCCAAAACGTTCCAATGTTAGTCCCTAAGACGTGCATGTGTGTCTTGACATGATTTACGTGCTCGTTTTTGTTGAAACTTATATGGAAGGTCCATAACATGTTAATGCATGTATTTACATTGACAACGTCTGTGTATGACTCCCAAAGGGCACCGCAAATGTCCCTAAAGGATGACTACAAACAGTACCAAGGCACTGCCTTGGCAGTATCAAACAACGGCCTTTAATGACGCTTCATAGGTGGACCTACGCCTCGTTGATGGGGGGGTGTCGTCAAACACTTAGCCTAGAAGAGGCTTAGG
Source organism: Solanum sitiens (assembly GCA_016801875.1). Classification (NCBI taxonomy): domain Eukaryota; kingdom Viridiplantae; phylum Streptophyta; class Magnoliopsida; order Solanales; family Solanaceae; genus Solanum; species Solanum sitiens. The sequence goes on along the minus strand of JABWTJ010000039.1, from coordinate 692,334 downwards.
AAAAGAAATCCCTCAGACACGAAAGACGGTGACCACCTACAGACCGTCAATGGGATTGCGTCGATGGCACCGTCGATGCAGCCTGTAATTCACTTCAAGGCGAGCTGTCTCATTAAAGGGCGAATGGGAAATTAACCCCACTTCCTAACCTGACGCTAGGTGGTTATTTTACCTCTTTTGGAGTATACTAAGTTATTTAAAAGATCAAAATTCTATTCCCAATCCATTATTCAATATTAGACTTCCCTCTCCAAATTATCCTCTCTAGAAACCTCCATTGGAGATGAAGCTCAAGAACAGACCTGGTGATGGATTCTCAAGGTTTGTTCATCATGTTTTTGTGGTTTCTTCATCCAATAAGGTATGGTGATCCTTCATCTCAAGATAATCTTTCATCTAGAGAGTTTCTCCTAATGTTTTCAAAGAGAATTCATGATCAATCTTCCTAGCTTTTAATCTAGCCATGGGTTCCGTATCAAAACGATTTCAAAAGCATGATTACAATGAATTATGGATTAGCTACTGTTTATATTGATGTTTTCAATCCAATTTCATGATGAACCCATGCTCTCTTCCAAACTCTCAATCTAGCCTATGTGTGTGCTTTGTGATCTTTATCTTATGTTTATTGAATTGTGATTGTAGTATGTTGAATTTCTTATACCTACTGCCTATCATGTAAATTGATTATGACATATATGTAATGGATCCAATGTGGATCAAGTTTTGAAGAGTAGGTAGTATTGACTTATGTTTTTCTATCTTCTATTGGTTGTTAATATAGAACACTTGTATTATCTCGATTCTAGGACAAATGAAGTATGATTTCTTTTAGGTTATCTTCTCTTTAGATAATGACCTATATTTTATTATTTATGAATTATGCATTGATCATTGTTGATCAAAAACAAGGGGGATTTGGTAAGTCATCTATGTTAATCCACTGTCTATTGAATTGGTGATGTAGTGTACATGTTAGTATCATGATCTTGTGGTGGTTTATGCAAGACTTCGTCCATGTTAATGTACATTTAGCTACTACCCTATACTAGAATTGTTGATGAAAGATGCATATGGATCAATGGTGATCAAAGGTTGATGAATTGGTATGGTTTACTCTATTCCTCTACTTTTCTATATAATGGCTAGTTGAACTGGCCTTGTATGGCATTGTGTGGTATGGTCTAGTTATGTGGAGGTTTTTACTTCTTGTCAATCTATATATGTGTTGATTATGTCCTTGTAGGCACAACTAATTTTATGTGAGTGTGTTGTTATGATTATCACACTATGTGAAGTATGCCTAGTCTTCTATTCTAGTTATTATGTAGGTTGTATTGCTATTGTATAATCGTGTGGAGGACTACGTTAGGGTTATGTTTAGGTTCTGCCAAAGATGAAGTATAAATGGTGAATGACCCCTTACCTATGTACCCCTACATTAAGGTGTGATTAGCTAATGTTAGGAGCTTGAATGCAAGTGTTGAAGTTATCTTGTCTCTTATGCTAGTATGTGTTGTGTGGTCGATGCTTTGATGTGCAATGTGGTCCTAGGATGGTGGATACCTCAATATGTTTTTGATATCCATTACGTGATCATGTTGACCAATGAACACACACTTACACATTATGCATGCTTACAAATAGTATAGGTTCATGGTGTCTAATGAAAGTACATTCTCATATGCACTAATGTCTATTAATATGCATGTAAATTATATGTCCATGAAGTATGTTATGTATCCCTTAATTAGGATGATTTTATAGGTGTACTAGTATGGACAAGGTTATTGGAACCTTGTTTATGCATTGCACATTTGTGCCTTGATAGGACACTTCCTAGGTTTGTGATTTAACTACATGAATAAAAATGCATGAACATGATATGAATATGACTTATATGCTATGATGTTAAGTATATGATATGATGAAGTATGAATGTTCATAGTGTCTAGATGTGTTTATATGAAAGGTTTGCTCATATAGTTACACCTATACTCCTATGCATGAATAAAATGTAAGTATGAACATGTATGGTGTAAGGGTGTTTATGTGAAAGGTTTGCTCACATATATGTATACACACACATGAAAACATGTCTATGTTGCTTGTATGATGATCTAGCCAATAAAAGGGCTCTTGAAATGTGTTCTCAAGGTTATCCTAAACTAGATGATGCTTGAATCTATTATGTCCATGTGAAAGGGTTTCTCACATGATTTAGGTTGAAGAACTCTCATCTATGACATATGGGCTAAGCATATGAGGAGTCAATTTCCTAAAGCCTACTTTTACAAAGTAATGTTAATAAAGGATTTCAATAAAGTGAACTTAGCTTAGCACCGAGTGACCTTAGACGAGGGCTTCCCCTTCCCAATATGGGAAGTCTTGTTCACAATAGTCCTCACCACATGGATAACTAAAATTCCCATTTTGGCATAAAGAGGTTTTCTATATATACCTCCAAGTTCCATAAACTATGCTTGCCACATAGGATCTAGAAAGTGATATCACCGAATATGCTAGCATTATGTTAATGTTCTACTTTGGCAAAGTAGAGAACCTTTCCTTGGTGTAAGGCTCTACAACACCAAATTCTATGTTTAGCATCCATGGTCTTAGTGTCAGTTAAGGCTATAGTTTCCCTACAGTAAAATGGACAATGGAAGTAAAGTAAGAGCCCTAACTAGGATACCCTAAGTGAAGTTTATTAGTGTAAGTGAGGGTATGGGACTTTACCTATGCATTGCAGAAGTATCTCTTGAAGGAAGTTCTAGGAAGGTGTTCTAGTGTATATGATTATGTTTATGTTCCTTATGCATGGCATTGTAGTGTTGTCTACTTATTATTATAATAAGCATGGATGAGTCTATATGATGTGGTCTGACCATATATGCATAATGTGGGTCTTAGTGACTATATTAAGAAGGTCTAGCTTGGCATGCATGGAGTTTTCTTTACTTTCCTTGTTAATGTATGGACTAAATGATAATGCTTGTAGTCTCTTGATGAGTTTACAAAGTATATGTGAGGTTATGGGACTTCACATATACATTGCATCAGTAAGATTAGATTGGGATTATGAGTAACATATTATGATGATTTAGTGATGCGAAGTCTAAATATGTCATTTGATTGACGAATGCCTCTTATGATGATATTTGTAAGTCTTGAATTGTATGTAGTCTTGTAATGAGTTCTTCTATGTGTATCATAAAGTGTGTTGGGAAAAATGTGAGTTATATGTGTTATTGTATGAAATGGTCCTATGAATGCTTCTGTTTGATTTATGAAGGTTGTATGTATGAGTACCTAGTGGCCTAAGGTGATGCTTGACTGTGGATAGTGAATGGGACATTATCTATACATTGCACCAATTTTAACTAGAGGGTTACTTTGGAAGTTAAGGATTAAGAAGAAAGGGGTTCACTGTAAAATGAAAGAAAGCTTACTTGAACGGGGAAGGTGGTTACTGTAAAATGATGCAAAATATGCCTTAAATGCAATGTGTGGTTTTATAAAATGTATGACCATTGAATATGCCTATATGAAGTATGTGAATTTTTATGATTGTCATTGTATCAAAGCTTTATGAAGTTTTAACAAAAGGCATGATTGATGGTGTCAAGTAAAATGTCTCTTTTAAATGCATGTTTTTTCTTGGTTGCCATACTAAGTGCATTCTTGTACTAACTCCATTATTCTTTACCTTTTTACACAAAGTGTAGGTTATGGATGCTTAAAGGATGTCTCTAAGGTGAAGGGCTTGATATGTGTTTCCCAAGCATAATGAATGGAATCGTTAAGTTCAAGTATTTCCTAAGTCATGTCTTACTATAAAGTCTTGTAATAGTTTACTTATGATTTATGTTATAAGGGTCTTGTCCTTAATGTACCTAATGATGTTGAGTCTAAGATGGCAAAGAGACTTAGAGTCTAACTATGTAAATATGATATTTTATATATATAATGTAAGTGATGTTAATACACCCTCAAAATGAACTAAGGTAGCTAGAGCCTCACATGTGCCTGAAAATGTTAATAACATGTTAATAAAGTGTTTTATAGCTTGTATAATTTATTTGAAGTCATTTGGAGGTTAAACGTCCAAGACGTTCGAAAGTTGGTCTTTAGACGTGCTAGTGAGTCCTTGTATGTTTGGCTTGATTTTATGTGTTGTTTGGAGTTTACAAGCAGTGTAGTCGACCCTATTAACTTAATAGACATGTTAAGGGTCAAAACATCCGGGCACAACTCCCCGGGGACCACCCGAAGGGACCCCCAAGGAGGACCCAAACCTTCGACAAGAGGCTGCCCAAGGCAGCGTGCAGGAGAAAGAATGAGACATTTCCCTCGCGACGCGCGCCAAGCACACACCTCACTGCCTAAAAAATTATTTGGGGCAGAACTGGGAGGCTTCCCCGCGACGCGCAGCCCACTCCCAGATCCGATTTCGTTGTTTTTAAGTCAATTTTGACATGTCTAAGAGCCCCAATTCATGTGGGGTGTTTTGGTCACTTACGGGACGTTTTATTAACTGTTTTTAAGACCTTTTAAAACCATTTCCCAATCAAAAACCCCAACACCATTAATAAATCAAATTCTCAAAGTTCTCTTCTCTCCCCAAAACCCCAAAACCTCGAAGACCAAGCTCAAGAACAAGCTATGGAGTTTGATTCTTGGAGATTTCTTCTCATATTTTCATGGGCTTTTTAATTTATAAGGTATGGTGATCCTTCATCCCTAGATAACCATTCATCTATGGAGTCCTTTCAAAGGTTTTCAAAACATCATTCAAAGTCAAAAATCTTATATTTCAATCTAGCCATGAGTTCATTGTCAAAGTTAATTTTATGAAGAACCAATGATCTCCTTACCCTCTTAAATTATGTTAAGTTATGGGTCTAATGATCTTGACTAGATTTTGATTCAATTGTTATTAGATTGTAGTATAATGATTCATTCTAGTCTTATCTATATTAATTGATTATGAATTGTTGGGAATTGATCAAGATGATCACTAGCTTGGAGATTTGGTAAGTTGACTTATTTCCTCTAATTAGCTTAATATGTATATTGAATTGTGTTGATTGGTATGGCCCACTTATGGTGGCGGTGCTTACATTCTTGTACATATGTATGTGTTAAGATCATGGACTTGAAGGCATTATATGCAAGATGAATTTATATGATAATTTCCATGTTTAGGAAGTTCAAGTTTTAGCCTTGATTATAATATCATGCATAAGTGAATTGATGTTATGTGTATAGTCTTGTACACTACTTGTTTAATCTTGGTGTGGAGATGATGTTATATGTATATGTGTGATTATCATGTTAGGTTTAGGTTTGGTATATATGGATAATAGTGATAAATATCCTTGTAGCATGATCCCTACCTATATGAACCCTATATGAGTGTGTGATCAAGTATGCTAAGAGTCTTTTATTCTATGGTTGAATATGAACTTGCCTCCTATGATGTAATTTAAGTGTGTGTAGTATATAGTCCTTAATAGTTTATATATGTCTATGACTTGAGACTTGAAGAATGTTGTACATGTGTTGTGGTCTTTAGAGGGTGGCTTCGTCGATACTATATGATAGCCATTATGTGATCATGTTGACCAATGTACACACACACTTCATGCATATCTATGAGTAGGATAGATTCATGATGACTAAGGAAAGGGATCGTTCTCCTATGCATCATCACCTATTTATATGCATGTAAAGTATATGATTTATAAAGTTATGAACATGTGAAGGTGTTTATGTGAAGGTAGATCTCACATATATGTACACAGACACATGCATGCATGAATATGATATGATTATGTGAAAGGACATTCTCACATAATGTAGGTTCTATGGTGAATGTAGATTTCTCACCCTAGATACCTTTGAGTTATATGATATATGAGGGAGTAAGTCCCTAAGGACTATTCTTTATGAACTTATGTTATCAAAAGGCTTAATATATATTAAAAAGGAGTTAGAGCCTAGCACCGAGTGAACATGACAAATGAGAGTGGGAACTTCACGTTAGTAAGTCCGTCTTCCCACAAAGAGAACCTTCACGTCAGTAAGTCCGGCTTCCCAATATAGATGTTGTCTCATAAGATCGAAACCTCCATGCTAGTAAGTCAAGATTTCTAGAATCAATCTCCATGTTCCATAACTACGTGCCCCCGTAGTTTATAGCTTGTGGTATCCACCTAGAATAATGGTTGCACCTTCGGCAAGTATTAACCCTCTCTTTTCGGTGTGGGAGTAGAACACCGGATTCCATGTAGCTCACATGGTCTATGTCGGTTATGGCTATGTCTCCCGAAGGTTAATAATTAACTAAGATAAGAATATGAACTTGAATCTAAATTCCTTGAGAAGTGTACTTGGTATGGGAGGACTATGGACCTTACCTATACATTGCACTAGATGGCTTCAAGAAAGGATAGGATTGGAGACCCTTATGAAGTAAAGACTTATGTTATGTATGACTTGTATGAATGCATGTTAAGTGACCTTGTTATGTTAAGATATGAATTATGACTATGCATGTGAATTACACTTATGGCTTCTAAATGGGTTTGCTTAGTATATGTGGGGGTATGGGACTCCATGTGTATATTGCACAAGTAAGCTTGTGAAGGGGTTATGAGGGTAGTTTACCTATGATATGAACTAAGTTATTTATGACTAAGGTTGTAGTGAAGGAAAGAGTCCTTATATGAAGATATGAAGTATGTGGCCTTATGTCTAGTTGTAAGTGAATATCTTATGACTTGTTGAATATGTTATGCCTAGTCTAGGGTAACTTCTTAGGTACACTTGGCGGAAGTAGCATTATGGGATGTTACCTACACATTGCACTAGTGTGACTTAGGAGTTGTTTTAGGTGATGGTTCTTCTGTGAAGTTGATGTCTATGAGATGTTTATGACTTATGAATATATGTGCTTGTGTTATGAATCATATTATGAAAGACTATTCTAAGGTGACCTCAAAGTGATACATTGTACTAAGTACACTTGAGGGTTACTTAAGAAAATAAGTAAAATAAAATAGAGGTAATGTATGTTGTGTATTGAATATGCTTATAAGTATGATAAATAGCTTTATGTGCTATTACGAGTATTATACATGTCTATATTATGTATGTGAACTATATTGAGCTTATATGTGCCTATGTTCATGATGTTTACTAAAAACACATGTTGCATGATTTCAAAAGAAATGTCCTCTTTAAATGCATGTTTTTGCATAGTTGCCATACTTAGTGCATTCTTGTACTAATATCATTCCTCTTCATCTTTTTACACAAAGTGTAGGTGGTGATGGCTAGAGGATGTCTCCTAGGTGAAGAGCCTTCATAGATCTCCAAAGTTCAAGAAGAGGGATCCTTATGATTCAAGGATTTCCCTATGTCAAGTTCCTATTCAATTATGTAATAGCTTAGATATTATTAGATGTTGTTAAGGGTCGTGTCCCTATTCTATTCTATTTAGTTGTGTCTTAAGATGGAAAAGAGACATTAGAGTCTAACTATTTATTATGAAGTATTTTTTCATATATATATACGAAGTAATGTTCTAGCATATGATGTTCTATGAAAAGTTTTATATTTTCCGCTATTTTTGCAATTATGAAATGAAATATGTCTAAGGGCTTGTCTTAGACCTCTAAGAGGTCGACGACGGGTGTTAAGATTCGAGAATACCATAACTTCTAAGGTATACCCTCGGGTCGTAACAGATGTTCTAGCATATGATGTACTATGAATGTTTTAAATTTTCTGCTAAATTTACCTATGACAATGAGATGAATGATAACCATGTTACTTCTAGGGGGTGCTCCCTAGTCGGGACAACGAATTAGGTGAAACTAGAGCCTAACACACGTTTCATAAGATTTTAAAGTCTGAAAATAGGTTAAAATGATGTTTATAGGTAGTGTCTAAAGTTTGGTGAAGTTTTGAGGTCAAACGTCCAAGAATGGCCATGACGTTCGAAAGGTTTGCCTTGAAACGTGTGTGTATGCCTTAGTGTGTTACATCAAGTTTTACGTGTTCGTTTTGGATGAAATTGATGTGAGGTATTCCTAACATGTTTACAAGTATATTTGAGTTGGAAACGTCTGGGAAAACCACCCCAAGGATCAACCAAAGGATCCTTGAGGAGGCCCCAAGTTGTAGCCAAAATCTGTCAAAACAAGCCTCACCTACGTTAGGCAATCGAGGACCAATATGTTAGTCGACGCCCCGTAGATGGATGGAGTAGGTTGAGACATAGGCTATGGGGATTAAGCGCTCTTTTGACAGCCTCTGACACAAACCACGAACCAGCAGAACAGTCCGTTGGTGGGTCGACGAGGCGTCGATGAGTGGCCGTCGAAGAGACCTGTAAATTTCCTGCAGGGTCTCGGCCAACCCCAGTGCAGTATGGGGTTTTCACCTAGCCTTCCTAAAATTAGTTGGACGGTGTCTTAAGGATTTTAGGTAGTTTAAGTATCATTATAAGTCTAGAACCCATATTCAAGTCATTATTCAAAATCAAAACCCCAATCCCTAAAGAAGAACTCTCTAGACCACCATTGAAGCTTGAAGGGAGCTTGGAGGTTGGAGGGTGATTCATGCATCAAATCTTCTCAAATTTCTTGGTCTAGCATCAATTAAGGTATGGCTTTGATCCTTGAATCTTCTTTCTTCAAGGAGCTAAGCTTCAAAGTGTTTTTCAAAGACTTCTCAAAAGATGAACTTCTAAATTGAAATCTAGCCATGGGTTCTTGCATAAAACATTTTGAATCAATGTATAATGATTGAATAGATGTTAATTTGATGATTTTAGACTAAAAATTCTATTAACCAATGGAAATCATGAAACCCTAGTTTTGACTATTTTATGGATGATTTGATCATATCTCGATACTATTGAATTCTAGTCTAGTTTGACTAGGGCTATTGAATTATCAAAGAATTATGCTAGAATTGAAAGTAGGTTGTACTAAATTGATGGATTCGTATTGTATAATCTTTGATTCATTGTATATTGTGATTATTTGATTAAATTGGTGATTACGCTTATTGGTAAGAGCCTTTTATATATTGAGTTGGTTGAATTGGGTATGGATTGGAGTTGTGAGATTAAATTTGTGGTATGTTGACATAACTTTCTCTATGTTGTGTAGTATATGTCTTACATGATGATGATGGTTTGTATGGTCAACTTATGGTGGCGGTGCTTATGTGTCATACTTGTGAATAATGTGGCCTCGTCGACATTACTTTATGAATTATGGCTTTATCATGTTATAACTTGAATATGTTAGTATGGTGAAAGTCTTGATGACTTATTTGTATATGTGAAGTCAAAGCATGAGTTCTTCTAATTGATGATGTGTGTCTCTAGTTGGATATAGTGAAGTCATTATGTGTATTTTACTTGATATTGAAGTATGATGATTCATGATGGATTAAATGAGACTTGTCATGACTTAGATTCATGATAATATAGTAGTGAATAGGGTGGACTATAGTTGAAATTGGTTGTTCCTAAATGCTTCTTCAATGATATGCTATATGTGATATAGTAACGTATGTGTGTGTCTTGTTTTGGTAGACTCGTGTCCCTTGCTTGATAGATGTATGATGTGAATATGGATTCTTGAGTTAGTATGCTAAAGCTTCTTAGTCTTGTATGTGTGATTGACATGTGACCCTGAACATAGTTAAGAATGTCCTTTATGTGGAACCTTCAACCTAGATGGAAGGTTATGATATCCGTGAAGTTGAAAGCAGTAATGATATCCATCTTGTGTGAATGGTGGACTTAGGTTTGGTTGGCTGGAACGGCATGAAATAATTCATAGGAAAGTCATTGAGCTATCCTCTTTACCATAGTAAGGAAACACTAGGGGACCTCCCAGGTAAGGTGTAGTATAATTTGGTTATGAACAATTTATGGTACCTATTCATATGATCCTTCATTGAATTACTCTATGAGAAGAAAGGCTAGAACCTAGTGAGTATGCTTGGGAGTATCTCTAGTTGTATGGTGAGGCTATAGTACAAAGAAACCCTTGATATTCCTAAATCATGTGCCTACATGGGTTGTGTCCTAGTTCTAACATTAGCAAGGAGAACACCCTCTATCGAAGTAGGGTTTGAGTCCAGATTCCATGCTTAGCTGCCATGCTCTATGTCGGTTATTGCCTATTCTCATCATATGAGATACATACTAGTGTTGGATAAGTACTATGAAGTTTAGGTAGTGGAATGAGACGCTATCTAGACATTGTACAATTAGGCTTTGAAGATGTTATTGTTGAGTGCCCTAGGTCTTCTTCAAGACCATTATGTGAATGTCCTTGATTGTTGAATGCCTCTTAAATGGACTGATGAAGATATTGACTTAAGGTAAAAGGAATGTTAATGAATAATTACATATCTAGAGTAGCTTTAAGGATGGCCTAGTTAAGGTGTGGAGGGGGCATATTAATTGTGTCTTCATGTCTTACTTAGGGGAGTCTTAAGAGTAACTCTAGATACGAATGTTAATTAATATAATGGGAATAATCTTATATTAGGTAGTCTAAAGGATCACTTTGGTGTGTGTGAAGGGATTGTGTGGGTGGTTGCTTCATAACTCACTCAAGTGATCCTTAGAATCACCTTTGGTAGGAGACTCACTAGGTGTTCTTGTTGTGTTCTTGATGCTGTATTTTGATATGTGACTTATATGCGAAGTTGGTATGACATGTGGTTATTCTATATTATGGTATGATGTTTAACTCAAAAAGATCATGTTTTATACAAATGTACTTTTATCATGATTTTATGCATTATGTCATACTTAGTACATGCATTGTACTAATTCAATACATTTTTTCTATATCTAAAGTTGTAGGTGGAAGGTGAGAGGTGTCTTGAAGTAAAGCTTGGAAACTAGGACTCTTTCAATCAAAGTTGGGGTATGTCCTCAATTTATTCGAGGACATTACTATCTTTATATTTCTTTCATTCAAAGTATTGTAATGGACTATGTTTTCTATATTTCGATTGTATGGGCCGTGTCCCAAGTTTCTTGAGTCTTAGATTGGCGCATGTTGAGACTTAGTATTTTCTATCATTTTATATGAAAGATATTTGAGATATTATTCGTGTGAGAAGTTGTAATTCCTCCCTACTTTTCATACATGTATGCAATGAATGATGTCTAACATCTTGTACAAGACCTCCGAGAGGTCAAGTACGTCGTACCATGATTCAAGAATACCATATCTTCTAGGGTGTAGTCTCGGGTCGTGACAAACTTTATATCAGAGCATAGGTTATGAAATTAGTCTTAGAAGTCAAGAAGTCACAAAAAGCCATGTCTAGTAGAGTTTAGATCATCGGTGTAAGTCGCAGCATATCTATGAGCGAGAGGTTATAGGACGATAGAGTTTCTCTTCTTCTCTAAAGTTGTGTCATGCCGTAGAGCTAAAAGTTATGAGTTTCCTTCTAAATGTTTTCCTTGTGTTTATAGGATATGACTTCTAGAAGGATGGCCGCAAGAAAATGGGGAGAGGAAGAAGTGCATGAGGGAGTTCCTTAAGGTGAGCAAGTCCCTATAGTGGGTCAAGGATATGAGGTTCCGGCGGTTCCCCAGAACTTGACTAATAGGGAGATTAGAGAGCTCTCCTAGCACTAGCCTGAGTTATAACAACTCATGTGAGTAGAGGTGTTGAGCCTAGGTTTAATTCTTTAGAGAATACCATGAACTCTAGATTAGGGGACTTTGTGAGGATGAATCCTCCTATCTTTCTTGGCTCTAAAGTGAGAAAGGATCCTCAAGAGTTTGTTGATGGTGTGTACAAGGTGTTGAATGCCATGTGGGTGACTTCTAGGGAGAAGGCGGAGTTAGATTCTTACCTATTAAGGGAAGTTTCTAAAGTATGCTACACTAAATGGAAAGATAATAGCGCGGTTGAGTCGGATCTCATTCAGTGGGAGGAGTTTAAAGATGATTTCTTAGGAAAGTACTTTCCCCATAAGAGGAGGGAGGCGAAGATTGGAAAGTTCATTGACCTTAGGCAAGGTAATGTGGAGGTTGAGGAATCCAAACTTAGGAGAAGCACAAGGATTTTGAATAGGGGTAAATCCAATGAGCAAAACCAACTCAAGTTTAAGAAGAGGGCCCCAAATAAAGATTAGACTAGGGCCACTAATGGCAAGCTTGAGAAAGGTGGTGGTTCTCAAATTGTTAAGTCTACTTGTGTTACTTGTGGAAATAAGTACCATGTGAAGTGTTTAGACGGAACTGAGGTTTGCTTTGTTTGTGGTAAGGAAGGTCATAAGGTGAGGTTTTTCCTACTATTGCACCTAGAGGAAGGAAGGCCAAGCAAGTTCCTCCTTGTGCTCCGGATGAGGATGTTGGTAAGTTATAGTTTCTTCTCTTGTGTTGTGGTGGGTTCCTTCTAAGTGGTATAGTATGGTGAGTAGTGGAGTTATGATTTCCTGTCTCTTCTATTCTATTCTATTCAAGCTTGAGAGATAGAATGTCATAGTAGCATGTTGCATGTTGCATTGTGTTTAGGATTCTTGTTGAAATTGAATTTCATTCATTTCTTGCATTGTGCACCTCATGAAGTTATGATTAGGTTGTAAAATGAGTTAAATGGTTTTGTATCTCATATTGTCATACTTTCATCATAAATTTCTTAAGAGTTGCATTTTTGAAAATTTGAGCATGTTTTACTTTAATGCTTGGTAGTTCACTGTGAAGTTTTTGGAAATTTGACTAAATTGTTCTTTTGTTAAAATGGTTGTAATGTGTATGGAATTGATGTATATGATATTGGTAATTTGTGGAGAATGAGTTTTCTCCTATTTGAAATGAAGAATGTGAGTTTTATTGCGTAATAAGTCGTAGATTAGTTTATATCTTCTTGTTGTGGTTTGAGTCTCTTGATTATCTGAAATTGGTGTTCCTCCTATATATGAGTTTTTTATTGTATATTATGGTTATTTGCTACTAGTATTGAGACTCTTATCTCTTGAAAGTGCCTAAAGAATAGCAAGTGTCATTCGAGGACAAATGTTCTCCAAGTAGGGGAGAATGTAACACCTCTAAAACGAATTAGGTGAAACTAGAGCCTAACACGTGTGTCATAAAGTTCTAAAGTCCTAAAATTGGTTTATGTTTATAGTCAGTGTCTAAAGTTTGATGAAGTTTGGATGTCAAACATCCAAGAACGTTCATGACGTTCGATAAGTTTACCTTGAAATGTGCTTGTGTGCCTAAGTGTCTTTCGTCAAGTTTTACGTGTTCATTTTGGATGAAATTGATGTGAGGGGTTTCTAAAATGTTTACGAGTATATTTGAGTTGGAAACGTCTAGGCAAAACTCCCCAAGAACCAACCAAAGGGTCGTTGAGGAGGACCCAATTTGTAGCCAAAAGCTGTCAAAACCAGCCTCACCTACGGAAGGCAGTCGAGGCCCAGTAGGTTAGTCGATGCCCTGTAGGTGGAGGGAGTAGGTAGACACTTAGTCTAGGGGGATTAATCTCCCATTTTTCAAGCCTCTAATCCAAACAACGGACTAGTAGGACGGTCCTTTGGTGGGTCAACGAGGCATCGATGGGTAGCCGTCGATGAGACGTGCAATTTTCCTGTAGGGTCTCGGCAAACCCAAGGGCATTATAGGGTTTTCACCTAGACGTCCTAAAATGATTTGGACGGTTTATTAAGGTTGTTTTAGGTATATTAAGTAGCTTTATAAGTCTATAACCCCTATTCAAGTCATTATTCGAAATCAAAACCCCAAACCCTAAAGAAGAACTCTCTAGACCATCATTGAAGCTTAAAGGGATATTATAGCTTGGAGGGTTATTTCTCCGTCAAATCGTCTCAAACTTCTTGGTCTAGAATCAATTAAGGTATGGTTTTCCTCCATGATTCTTATTTCTTCAAGGGGCCAAGCTTCAAAGTGTCTTTTCAAAGACTTCTAAAATGATAAACTTCTAAATTGAAATCTAGCCATGGGTTCTTGCGTAAAATGTTTTGAATCATTTTATAATAATTGAATTGATGTTAATTTGATGATTTTATACTATTAACTCTATGAACCCATGCTAATCATGAAACCCTAGTTTTAACTATTTTATGGGTGATTTGATCATGTCTCTATACTATCGAATTCTTGTGTATTTTCATTAGGGCTATTGAATTAATTAAGAATTATGCTAGAATTGTATGTAGGCTGTCCTAAATTGATGAATTTGTATTGTATTATCTTTGACTTATTGTATATTATGATTATTTGATAGAATTGGTGACTATGGTTATTGGTAAGAGCCTTTATTTGTATATTGAGTTTGTTGAAATGACCATAGATTGGAGTTGTGAGATTGGATTGGTGGTATGTTGACCTAACTTTCTCTATATAGTGTAGTATAGGTCTTAGATGATGATGATGGTTTGTATGGTCCACTTATGGTTGCGGTGCTTATGTGTTATACTTGTGAATAATGTGGCCTCGTCGGCATTACTTTCTGAATTATGGCTTTATCATGTTATAACTTTAATATGTGAGTATGGTGAAAGTCTTAACGACTTATGTGTATATCTAAAGTCAAAGCATGAGTTCTTCTAATTGATGATGTGTGTCTCTAGTAGGCTATAGTGAAGTCATTATGTGTATTTCTTGATGTTGAAGTATGATGATTCATGATAGATTATACGAGACTTGTGATGACTTAGATTTATGATACTATAGTAGTGAATAGGGTGACCTATAGTTAACATTGGTTGTTCTAATATGTTTGTTGAATGATATGCTATATGTGATATGGTGAAATATGTGTGTGTCTTGTTTTAGTAGATTTGTGTCACTTACTTGATACATGTAAGATGTGAATATGGATTCTTGAGATAGTATGCTAAAGTTTCTTAGTCTTGTATGTGTGATTGACATGTGACCTTGAAAATAGTTTAGATAGTCCTTTATGTGGAACCTTCAACCTAGATGGAAGGTTATGATATCCTTGAAGTTGCAAGTGATAATGGTATCCTTCTTGTGTGAATGGTGGACTTAGGGTTGGTTGGCTGGAACGACATGAAATCATCCTTAGGAAAGTCACTTAGCTATCCTCTTAACCCTTGTAAGGCAAACCTAGGGGACCTCCCAGGTAATTAAGGTGTAGTATGATTTGGTTATGAACAAGTTATGGTACCTCTTCATATGTTCCTTCATTGAATTACTCTATCAGAACAAAGGCTATCACCGAGAGAGTACACTTGAGGAGTATCTCTAGTTGTATGATGAGGCTAGCGTACGAAGAAACCCTCAATATTACTTAACCATGTGCCTACATGGGTTGTGTCCTAGTTCTACCATTGTCAAGTAGAACACCCTCTATCAGAGTAGGGTTTGAGTCCGGATTTAAGCTTAGATACTATGGTCTATGTCGGTTGTTTCCTATTTTCATCATATGGGATACATGCTACTGTTGGATAAGTACTCTGAAGTTTAGTTAGTGGAATGGGACGCTATTTAGAAAATGCACAATTAGGCTTTGAAGATGTTAGTGTGTGAGTGCCCTAGGTCTTCTCCAAGACCATTATGTGAATGTCCTTAATTGTTGAATGCCTCTTAAATGGACTAATGAAGACAATGACTTAAGTTAAAAAACATGTTAATGCATAAGTACTTATCTAGAGTAGCTTTAAGGATGTCCTCGTAAAGGTGTGGAGGGGGCATATGAACGATTTCTTCATGTCTTACTGAGGGGAGTCTTAAGAGTAACTCTAGATAGGAAAGTTAATTAATGGAATGGGAATAATCTTTCCTTAGGTAGTCTTAAGGATCTTTTTGGTGTTTGTGAAGGGACTGTATGGGCGGTCGCTTCATAACTCACTCAAGTGAGCCTTAGAATCACCTTTGGTAGGAAGATCTCATGTTTAGTTGTTTTTATGTGTTCTTGATGCTATCTTGTGATATGTGACTTATATGTGAAGTTGGTATGACATGTGGTTATTCCATATGATGGTATGATTTTTTATTCAAAAATAGCATGTTTTACACAAATACTATTTTATCATGATTTTATGCATTATGTCATACTTAGTATATGCATTTTACTAATTCCATTCATTTTGTCTATATCTAAAGCTGTTGGTGGAAGGTGAGGCGTCTTGAAGCAAATCTTTGAAACTAGGACTCTTTCAAGCAAAGTTGGGGTATGTCCTCACTTTATTCGATGACATTACTATCTTTAGATTTCTTTCATTCAAAGTATTGTAATAGACTATGTTTTCTATATTTCGGTTGTATGGGTCGTGTCTCAAGTATTCTTGAGTCTAGGATTGGCGTATGTTGAGACTTAGTATTTTCTATCATTTTATATGAAAGATATTTTGAGATATTATTCATGTGAAAAGTTTTAATTCTGCACTACTTTTCATAAATGTATGCAATGAATGATATCTAGGGCCTGTACATGACCACCGAGAGGTGAAGTACACCATACCACGATTCGAGAATACCACACTTTTAGGGTGTACTCTCAGGTCGTTACACCCTACTCATTTTCTCATCTTCTTCTTCTTCAACCTTAGCCCACATCCACCCCCGACTGCCCCTACTCCTTTTCCCTTCTTCGTACATGTTATCACAATAAAATCATCAAATAAAAGATTGAGAAAAGTTTCTTTTCAAGAATGTATACTATGTACAATTTTTTATAAAGTTAATTCTTTAAGATCTACTACTTGAATTTACATATAAATATATATATTTTTTTTCAATTTGAAGTTTTCTTGATATATCTTTTTATCAAATCAAAATAAATAGAACCATAAAGCATGTGCAAGAACAATTTATAATCTATCACATTTTATGATTGAAGAAATTTTTGAATGTGAACTATGAAGAAAATAAAAATGGTGATTTTTATTTTTTGGATGAAAATGGTAGAAGGTGGGAACAAAGAACTTGCAGTGAGAATCTAGTGAAATGGTAGAGAGAGAAAAAATTGCATTTTTTAAAATAACATTTTTAGATAATTAGTTTCTGATGTGTCATTAAAATAGTAATAATAATAATAATAATAATAATAATAATAATACAATATAATAATAATAATAATGTGTTATTAATATGACGTGGTATTTCATGTATTAAATGAGTGTACTACACGCAAACCCATCAAATGAGTAAGGGGTCTAAAATATCGTGTTTGAATGAGTTTAAGGATATAGTTGGCAAACTCGTAAGTACGGGGATCCAACTTGCAAATCGAGTCAACTACATGGGTCTCTCATGCCATTCAGCCTATTTAGATTGCCAGGAAGTTTGTTTAAAATTGTTATCGCTATATAAACATTGCCCCTTTTGTTTTTACTTATTTACAATTTCTTAAAATATTTGTATTTTAGATAAAGAAATGAAAGTATAAAATTTATTAGAAATTCAACTATTGCACATTGATTTTTTAGTTATAACATTATAAATTCTCTTCATTATTACTAAAAATTGCAAACCTTATTCACCCACTTTTATATTTTTTAGTTATAATATTATGAATTCTCATAGTTATTACATTAATTATTTCTATTTTTCATCTTTTCTTATATTAATTTTTGACTAGTGCTTTTTCATAATAATAGACCGCCCCTATTTATGTGATAACATGGTGTTGTTATTTCTCCTTGGACGAATCTTGCTTGGTTGAATAAATTAAAATTCGTTCAGAAGTGTATGGATTATATATTTGTTAGGTGTAAGATAAACAATTGATTATCTATATGATTTGACAGAATATATTCTTTAATTTTTCCGGTAAAAAAATAAATCATTCTTAGTTAACTATAGATAGTAAGATAACTATCTGTGATTTACGTATAGAGTCAATTGAGAAGTCAAATATGAGAGCTAACAACAAGAGCGTCATCTATTTTGTTATAACTTATAAAATAAAAATTAATGTGTACAAAAATAGTTCTAAAAAATAAAAAGTAGTTGTTCTCTTAACATCTTCAAAGCACATCTATTTAGATTACAAGAAAAATGCACAATAAATATCGTCTATAAGGTAAGATTAGTGAGATACGAATAATTACACGATTGAAGATCATCAAATTGAAATAAATATATACATTATTGCATTTAACTAATAAATTTTTTTCGTTCATCATCTTAATATGTTCGCATGAATAATATATATATATGACGATCCACTTTGAACATTCACAAAATAATATGCAATGTTATTTTGTCAAAAGCTTATAATTCAAAATTTCGTGCAATGCATGTGTCCAATACTAGTATTACTAAGTGGGAAGCTCCAAAGTGTAAAGTTGAAATGTCATTTTACCCCTATACTAAATTTTTTTAAAAAATTCTTACATTATTAGTGAGTATACATAAAATATCATGGGATGTTAGAAATCTATTTCTTTAAAACGACATATGTCTGAAGAATTTGGAAAGTTAGGTTTTGAATAAAAACATAATAAAAGATTGAATTCATCTATTAAAATTGTTAATCATTACTATTAAATTATAAAGAGTATGAAGCATAAACATAACTATAACAATGTGAAGAGTAAACATTGAATTAATCCATAATAAAATACCATACATACATAGATATATATAATTTGCTAACTGATTCTTATTTGTTTCTATGAATTTCATATTAAAGTTGCAGTTGTGTATTCTTCACTTCTCAAACACAACATCAGGCATTCATTTTCTTACTATTATTGTATTCCATTTATTTGAATTTTTTTCGCTAACTAATTCTTATTTGTTTCATTACATTTCATATTTAAATTTGGAATTGTGTATTCTTCACTTTTTAATGAAATCATCAGGTACTCATTTTCTAAGAATTATTATTTCACAAAAATACAATACAATAACATATGTATAAAAATGTAACATATGTCTAAGATTAATATTTATAAAGGTATAAAAGATATTAAGGTTAGATACATACATGATTATTAGTTATTTAAACTTTTTTCCTTTTTTGGGGATATTTACACATTATGATAGATTTTGTTAGGCAAAATTCATCGGTGGCCACCTAAAGTTGGCACCAAATTTCACTTAGACACCTCAGGTTGGCAATTTTCATTTTAGACACCTTATGTAGGATCAAGCTATGCAATTTGGTCACTTTTTTGACAATAAGCAAAAAGTAGAAGGAGAGTTTAATAGACTCGTTGATGACGTCGCAAATAACCAATTAAATGATTACATGTGTAATTTCAAGTTAAAAATTATTTGAAAATCTATTTAGTATATAAATTAAAAATACTATTCTAAAAAAACAATTATACACACACACCCAAACCCTCAAAGGTAGTTTTCTCTTCTACACCCGAAAATATTTTTATTTTATCTTATCAACGTTTTAAATTATTTCGGATCGATGTTTCTTCTTTCTCTTTGGTGTAGTTTTGTGGGAAGAAAAGAGGGGAGGAAAAATGGAAGATAATAATTATGAAATATGAGTTTTGGTATCCATTTTTGTAGTAAAAAAAGTCGAGGGAGAGGATTGTAGATTTCAAAATGTAATATAATGAACAAGACGAAAAATAACTTGAAAACAAATTTTAATGATAAAACTGGACGTCCATCGAAGGAATTTGACCTTCAAAAAGTGGAGGGATGTGGTAGCTTGAAAAAGTAAGAAAAAGAAGAGAAAATAAAATACAAAAATAGCTAAATTGTTTCTTTCACGCTCTATTATTTAGTGTATCACACTCACTTTAACATGTCACAAAAAAGTGTCAAAATTGCACAAGGGTACCCTACATGAGGTTACTAAAACGAACATCACTTAGTTGAGGTGTCTAAGTGAAACTTAATTCCATCTTTAGGGGCCTACCGATGAGTTTGGTGATTTCGTTATATTTTATACATTATGATTATATTTGAAAAGCTTTATAAAATTATATTTGTCAAATTCACATATATTATAATTTGAAATATTGAATTAAATAAAGGATGCATGTAGTATGTTATACTATAATATATATATATAATATAACTAGGTAATTTTCCCGCTTTTCGCGCGGTCGTAAATAATAATTGGATTGGACTTGCAAATCATCTTTTACTAATATCCATACATTAAAAAAATAGAATATTAAAAAAATATTAACAATATTCCAACATGAATTTTATTATTTGTCATTATCACATAACTCAAGAACCTCTAATGAATGAATTATTTAGGAAATAATAAATGTTTTGTTCTTTAATCAACATTAAAAGGAAATAAATAACAAAATATCAATATATATATATATATATGCACACACACATACAAAGACATTTCGTAAAAAAAAACGCATTTAAGTTGCATAGATTATATAATTGTGAAATTTGTCTCAGGGGAAAATTCAAAATATTGTTAGCAGATTAAAAAAAAGAAATTACGCTTGAACTAGAAAGCGATTATTCCCTATGTCCCAATTTATGTGACACATTTCGCTTTTCGAGACTCAAACAATTTAAGTTTGACAGAGAATTTGTTCATGGATAAAATGAAATTTATATATTTGTAAACTACATAATCAATACATAAGTCTCAATAATTGATAATTCAAAATAATTAAAAGATATATGAAAAAATTATGGTCAAATATTGACTTACTTGAATCTCGAAATCTGAAATGAGTCACATAAATTTCAAACGGAGTATAAATTTTGAACTATCATACTGAATTTCATCAATTAATAAGTTATAAACTTCAAATCTATGTTAAAATAGATAATATGGAAGTTTATATATAGTAATTTTAAGCCATAGAATTTTATATAGAATATCCAAACATCAATTAGGAAACAGAGTATGATAATTATTTTCTCCAAAATGAATATATTTACTATATGCGTATATGTTCAATATGAAAAAAGACAATAATTTTACAGAACCATAAACAACAAAGTTTTAAACATATATCAAAAACAACCATTAACATCATAAACATAAATTAATGATTGTAAAAAAATATTAGGATAAGTAAAACTAATATAAAATAGAAAGGAAAATCGAGTCCACTAATGTCACAGAGTCTCCGTAAAAATATTATTCCCCTCTAATACTTGAACCTTAAAGAATTAGATCATCTTAGATTAAACGATTTTATTCATGAACATATTGATTCAAAAACAACAGTGTCAGTAAGCCACTCAACAAGAGAAAATTATTGGTGCACACTCATAGATTCTTGCTAAGAGTAAGGAATTCTCGTATCTTTGATTAGGAGAATTAAATGGTCCAAGAAGGCCTCTTCAAACATAGCAAAACTCACCACCAGTGTACCGTCTGTTCTACCATTCTTCCATTGATTAAACCAGATTCTAGTGACACCCTTCAGTGTGTATGCAGCTAGATCCACTCTCTTAGCATCAATAACATGCATAATCTTTAAAACCTTCTAAATCGCTTAAAAAACTTTTCTGGATCCTTACTGACACTTGAACCAATGTAATTTAGAGGATTCATCCTTAAGAACTCTCGAATTCTAGATGTATCATCCACATCTTGTCAAACACCTCTTTGTTACCCAACCTGGTTGGTCACCGCTTAATTGAACATTCAGCTTGCTTCCCCAAATTCAGTATTAGTGACCTCTCCTTGGGATTGCACTTGTAGTGCATTAGGTACCCGTTTTTCTTCAATGGTCGTCCTAGTAGGACGGCCTTGGACGAATTTTCGTAGAGGCGTGATTTAAAAGATATGCACAAGCACACGTTAGTTGAAACTTCTTAGAGATAAACTCTATTGCAAGAAAAGTGTATGAAAGAAGTGAGATAGTTCCTAAATGTTGAAGCCTCCGAGTTAGAGATGTGGCGCGCTTCACACTGATAACTAGGACTCTACAGACACGACTTCATAGTCTCCCTTTTACTCATGAACTTTGTGCTCTATCTTTGTGCTCTGATACCGAGTTTTTCACGCCCCGAGCCTACACCCTGGGTGGAACTGACACTCAACAACCATTGTTGGCCCCAAGTGAACCCGGATATTGGGACAAGATCCCCGGTCATCCTAACTACTGAAATAACAAATCAATACAAGGAAATCCTTTTGAATGCAAGGAGGCTCACCAAACGACTCAGAGTTTCTCAAGTGGATCAACGAGATGGTGGATGCTCATCTTGATTACCTGTATGTGCATCATAAAATGATGCAGACAAATAGCATCACTATATTGAATGTACGAGCATGCTACGGGGAAAACTAAACATGACATAAGCTTGAACTGAATTTTGAAAGAAACACTTACCTCAAGTTTACTCAACTCATGGACACTCGACTCAATGCAGAAATAAAAAACAATAAACATGCAATTTATAGTAAAGATGCAGTTTATATAAAGCATTTAAACAATAGAGAGAAGCTGAATATATCAAAAAATACAATATCAACTCAATTTAAATGATAAAATTTCATATAATTTTGTGGGAGTTTCTCTAAGAGACAAATATCACTACGACTTATGTGATGATACGACATTACACCTATGCCGCCATAACTGTCATATAACTGCTCGAAATATATATGTAAGACCTCCAAAATGTTTTAGGGTGTCTAGAGCCTCACTTGTACCTATAATATTGTTAACATGTTAATACAGTACTTTAAAGTATGTTTAGGTGATTTGTAAGTCAAACGTCAAGGGACGACTAAGACGTTCGACGACTAAGTCAACTATGTGCCTTATATGTGTTTATATGCATTTATGTGTGTTTCATGATCTTATGATGTCCTTATATGAGTTATTATAGTGTTTATAGTCAGTGTGTCAAGATTCGTGAAGTTTGGAGGTCAAACGTCCAATAATATCCATGACGTTCGAAAGGTTTTCCTTGAAAAGACCATATCTCTTAGAATATAAAGAACTACGTGAGACATTACCTGTGAAATTAAAGGTATTTGAATCCTTTTTCCAACTCCACCAATTTCGCATCAATCTAGTTTTTGAGTAAAAAGTTATGACCATTTTAGTGAATAGTATAATGCAGTTTTGTTTTGGCCGCTGGAAAATAAGTAATCAAGGTAATTTTCCTCTCCTTTTCCACTAAGAGAACCTAAATAAAACGGATTTCACAATCCTATAAAGCACTAAATATTCCTAATTCCATCTTTAAATTCATCATTCTCTTCTCTCTCAAACCCAAGTACAAAACCTCAAGAAAAAAAATCAAAGCAGAAGACTCTATTCAAGAAAATTCAAGAAATGTCAAATTTCTTTAAATAAGGGTAAGATTGAAGCTAGGGTTGAAGTTCTTCATTGATTTCTTCACCAAATTTTAGTGGTTTCTTCATCTAATAAAGGTATGGTGATCCTTCATCTCTAAGTAACCTTTCATTTGGAGAGTCAATCTCAAAGTTTTCAATGATATTTCATGATAAAACTTGCAATCTATCAATCTAACCATGGGTTCTTTTTTCAAAGTCTTAATCATGATGAATTGATGATAATATATTGGTTTTAACGTGAAAAACAATCCAATTGCATTGTGAACCCATGTCCCTTTCCAAACTCGATTTAGCCTTGCATGGGTATTGTGATCATGGCTTGTTATTAGTTGAATTGTTATTCTATTACGTTGAGTTGCTTATGTCTACTGTTATTTACGTGTATTAATGATGAATTGATGATGAAAGATCCATGTTGATCAATGTATGAAGATTTAACATGCCTAGCTTAGATCTCCATGTATTCACTGTAACATTGGTTTTATAATGTGTAAAATTGGAATTCGATTATGATAGGATGCTTGTAGCTACTGCCTTAGGATAATACAATGGTTGAATTGTGGATATAAATCTTCTATGATCAAAGCAAAGAAGTCTTGGTTTGAATTGATCTAGGTTCTTCTAGTCTATCAAGTGGTAACTTGTGATCTTGACGTTAGGTTGGTTGTCATGTCACTCGATTATGGTTAATTGTCATTATCTATTGCGTATATGTATAATCTGATGAAAATTAGGCATAATTGATCTAATATGAATACATAATCATTGAATTGGTAAAGATTGATTAAGGTTCTTATAGACTATAGACTTTGTAGAGTAATGTATATGTTGTGATCTATATCTTAGGGTGGATGAAGCATGATTAAGCTATGATATTCTATCTCTTTAGCTACTTCCCTAAAAGAATATTATTGATAAAATATGATTGATGAACAAGACTAGGGAAATTGGTTGATGATCTATAACTCTCTACTTTCTAGTATATATGTGATGTATTGTATTAGATTGTAGTATAATATTGTAGCGACTTGTACATGGTTTCTTTCATGATTATTGTACTTTAGATACTGCCTTATAATCGAATTCTTGATTAAAGAATAGTAATGGTCAATGATGACTAAAGGTTAAATGATTGGTACGAATTGCTATACTCTTCTACTTCTCAATTTTTCTATAGTATTGTTAAATGACGAAGCTTTATATGACATTGTGTGGTATGTTTCACTTATAGTGGAGGTGTTTACTTTATTTCATTATATATGTGTTGACTATGGCCTTAAAGGAAAATTGATGAATACATGAGTGTGTGGTTATGATGATCACACTATGTGAAGCTTATGTCTACTTTCCTATTGTAGTTGTGATCTAGGTTGTAAGGCTATTGTATAACCATGTATATGTCTATGTTAAGATCATGTGTAGGTGCTGCCATTAATAAAGTCTTAAGGATTGATGACCCCTACCCATATACCCCTATATAAATGTGTGAATAGCTAATGTTAGGAGTCTTAAAGTGTAATATGAAGTTAGCTTGCCTCCTGTGCTAAATTGTGTTGACTGGTCCATGATTGAAAGTGTGATGTGGTCTTATAGGGTGTCTTCCTCGATATGTTGCTGATATCCATTATGTGTTCATGTTTACTAATGTACGCACACACTCCCACATTATGCATGCTTACTAGTAGTATAGGATCATAGTGTCTAATGAAAGGTTGTGCTCATATTCACTAGTGTTTATTACTATGCATGTTAAGTTTATGTCTATGATAGTATGATATATGTTTACTTAACAAGGATGAATTGATAGGTGTACTAGTATGAGCAAATGGTATGGGACCGTGTCTATGCATTTCACATGTGTACCTTAATTGGTAAGTTCCTAGGTTTGGTCTCTTATGTACATGGATATGAATGCACGAGTATGTTATGAAAATGTTTTATATGCTATAGTGTGAAGTATTTGGTATGATGAAGTATTATTATACCTAGTGTGTAAATGTGTTTACATGAAAGCATGACTCATAGAGTTACACTTGTACACTTATGCATGAATCAAGTAATGTATGAACATGTGTGATCTAAAGGTGTTATGTGAAAGGTTTGCACACATGTATGTACACACACATGTATGATGATCTAGTCAATAGAGGGGCTCTTGAAAGGTTTTCTCAAGAGTATCCTAAACTAGATAGATGCTTACATATGCTATGTACATGTGAAAGCTTTTCTCACATGATATAGGTTAATGAAAGGACTTCTCATCTATAACCTATGAGCTATGCATATTGGGAGTGAATATCCTAAAGCCTATGTTTTATAAAGTAATGTAATAAAGACTTTTAGTAAAGGGAACTTAGCTTAACACCGAGTGATTGAAGTGAGGGGTGTCCCTTCCCATTGGAGGAAGATAGGTCACCATAATCCTCATGAGGTGGATAGCCTTATGACCCAAAAAGGGTGTTAGAGTGATATTTCCATGATGCCTCCAAGTTCCATAACTATGTTTACCCATAGGATCTAGCAAGTGATATAACCTAATATGCTAGCATGATACTGATGTATTACCTTGGAAAGTAAGACACCCTTTTTTGGTGTGAGGGGATGACACCAAATTCCATGTTTGGCTTACATGGTCTTATTGTCGGTTAAGGATATAGTTTTTGTAAAGTAAAATGGACAATGGAAGTAAAGTAAGTACCCTAACTAGGATAACTTAAGGGTAGTTGCTTAGTGTAGGTGGGGGTATTGTCACGACCGGAGTCTAGACCCCAGACGAGACCGGCGTCATTGACCTCTCTGAGGTCGCAGACAAGCCTACATACGTCATCATTTCTTCATCTAGGTTTATTTTAGCGGAAAATTTGAACTTTTTGTTACTTAACATTCCTATAAGACATTCTACTTAAACTCATAAAAGTTCACAATCAACCATCTAATATTAAGATCATCAAATGAATGAAACAGTTCAATACTGCATTAAGTGTATACTTGCCAAAATGGCACCAATACAATGTCTGAAATAAAATAAGAAAGAAACGCTAGTGGAACATGCTCCCCTAGCTAAATCCTA
Source organism: Solanum sitiens (assembly GCA_016801875.1). Taxonomy (NCBI): domain Eukaryota; kingdom Viridiplantae; phylum Streptophyta; class Magnoliopsida; order Solanales; family Solanaceae; genus Solanum; species Solanum sitiens. The sequence goes on along the minus strand of JABWTJ010000039.1, from coordinate 666,000 downwards.
CATCTAAGCTAGATAATAACGGTAGACATCCTCGAAAGCATGAGGGCCTACCAATTCCAGATGAAAGCTCCACGTCCGGATAGCTGCAACGTCAACCTGTAAACTCTAGCGTACACCTGTGCCTGCGCCTAAAAATATATAGTTGTATGGGATTAGTACACACTTGTACTAAGTATGGGTATATGCAAGCACACACCAAGGACATGTTTGAGTAATAATAGCTCTTTCCTAATAACATGATTATGGAAAGTCAAGTTAGTTGACTTGCCAAATTGGGATTAGGAAAGTTAGTGAACTTTCCAAATTTGGATTAGGAAAGTCAGTGAGCTTTCCAAATTTGGATTAGGAAAGTCAGTGAGCTTTCAAAATTTGGATTAGGAAAGTCATGCCATGAGAGTAACATGCATCATCATACTTATCATATTGCACACAGCACATAACATCTTACACATAGCATATATCATATTGCATATAGCACATAACATCTTTTATAACATTCATTCATATGCCATGAGACCTTGGAATCATGGACTTGACATTAAGACTTTCCAAAATGAGGGCTAAACATATGGGACCTCATATAGGAAGTATTCATGATCAAACACAATGTCTGCTTCATTCATTCATACGTACTTCATTTCATTTCGTTAATAGCCTAGTGTGGACACCAGCTATACCTAGGATGTAGTTTAAGACTTTCATCGAGTTTGCTGTGCAATGATCAAGAATAACCTAGTGTCATTACTTGAGTCTAGCTCACCTCTTGATTATCCTATCCTAACAGCTTTGTTATAATTCATTTCATTATGTACATCATTTGAGGCTGGCCTCATTCATTCATTGGGAACTTTAACTTTAACCGATATAGATCATGTGAGCATCATGAATTCCAGTGTCTCCCCCACACCGAAAAGAGGTGGTATCACCGGCCAAAGTGACCCAAAACATGCTAGCGGACATGGGAATTTAACCCCGCCAGATCCCTATATTGGCAGTATAGGTTCGAAGAACAGGAGATATAGGGAGACTGATACCTAGAATGCCGGACAGTATCATCTCATGAAAGTTATGTGAACCTCCGCCCTTCCCGAAAGAAGGCATCACCGCTCATAGTTAGTCTATCGGTGCTCAGTATAAAGTTCTATTACATTCAACTCATACGTCATGGAAGCTGACTTCTAGTATGAGGACATCATAGCTCAATTGATGATTTCTCATATCATCATTAGTATTAAGTGTGTTAATCTCAATACTTTCATTAGAGTGTTCATAGAGACTGGTCTCTTCATTAACTTTACACTCTCATAGGTGAGTACGTTTTGGTAACATTTACTTAGGCTCATTTGAGATTGTTCTCATCTTTTACATTAGCCTCATATAATGTTGTCACCACATTCATTAACATTAGCACAATTGCTCTTCATAATTACTCACCCCATTTTACGTGAATGTTCATTTCATCATATGCCAATGCACTTGGCCATTTGTGTGTTTCACACTCTTACTTAACCCTTCTAGGGTTTCATCATTTCATTACATAATAATCATTTTATCGTATGCCAATGCACTTGGCCATTTAGTGTGTTTTACACTCGTACTTAACCCTTCTAGGTTTACTTCATTTCATTACATACATCTTAGGTTCACTTATTTTTAAACGTATGCTAGACTTATGGGTCTATACATACAAGCCATGATGCTTCATTCATAGTTCGTTAAGTGACTCATATATTCCTAACATTATGTAGTACAAGACTTATGTATCTTGTATGTATGCCAAGATCTCGATTTTGATCTAAGTAGGTGGAATTATTCTTGAACATTTAATTCACGTATGATTTATGTATCAATACGGAAATTTGGGCAAGGGAACCCAAGTTCGAATCCCTTGGACAATACTTACATTTGTCCTTGATTTTATTTTCAATCCACATGACATTGGGACCCTAGATCGAGCCCCAACATCAACATTCTCTCTTTATTTTTCTCCTTGGAATCTCCTCTTATTTGGCCGAAGGGTTGTGGGATCGAACCCCCACAGACCCTTTTATTTTTTTCATTTAATTCTTCTTGTCCAATTCGCATAGACCATGAGGTTGTGGGATCGAACCCCCACAGCCTCTCTTTGTTTCTCACTAATTTCGCAGCCTACCTAGAGGTCGTGGGTTCAATTCCCACGACTCACAATTCTTTTATTTTCATTTTTCTCCTTAACTCCCTCCACAGACTTGAGGTCGTGGGTTCGATTCCCACGCCTCACCTTTCTTTTCTTTTTATTTTCCCTTTCTCCTTTACTCTACTTCACAGCTTTGAGGTCGTGGGTTCGATTCTCACGCCTCACATTTCTTTTCTTTTATTTTTGCTTTACTTCACTCGCTGCCTGGAGGTCGTGGGTTCGATTCCCACGCCTCCCATTTTATTTTATTAACTTTCTTGTTCCATACATTTTCAGCCAGTACACCCAGTATCGATTCCCCTTGACCCCATTTTCATTTTTCTTTCGTTTTTAAGGCAGATTCGCGGGTGAGGTCACAGGTTCGTATCCTGGTGGCCTCATCCCTTTTTAACTCAATTAACTTCCAGATTTATTCCTCTACATTTAGCCTAAACTAAACTTGTAAGTTTGCTGGAAATTTAGTCATTTTTTTAGCTTATTTTCACCAACATTTTCACTTGAAATCTTAGGAAAATTCATAGATCATTTAACATTTCTTGGGGTGCATTTTTCATAGATTCGTTTAGCCAAAAGATTGGTACTTAAATCAGCCACACTTTCATTTTAATGAACATCACGATTTACATATATTTATGCACGTAAAATAACAACCAAAACATTATCAAATTTGGAGCCTTAACCCGAGAACTTCATTCACTGTAACATACTTGCACACGCACACACTTGCACATAATTTCGAATACATGGTTGTCTTTCATACGATTTTAAGTACACAAACAAAATCATATTCATCACGAAAACATAACATACACCTAAATCTACTAGCAATCATACCCAACCTACGATTCATTGGGATCTAGTGACAGGGGCATGCAAAAGGGAAAACAATCCTAGTTTTCGGATGAATAATATGAACCTTAAGGGGGTCTCTTGGGAAAGGGAAAAAGAGATAAGAAAACCCATACCTTTTTGACGTTAAACCCTTGCATTGACGCCCAAAAACTTCACCCAAGAACACGTCTAAGCCTCCTCAATGTCAACTCCACTCGAATGACAAACTCCCTTAGCCTAGTGCACGAATAACGTTTGTTTTCTTGTGATTTCGTGTGAGTTCTTCAAGTGTGAAGAACTTGTTTTATTTTTCTGCTTTTGTATCTTGTTTTGGCAGAGAATTTTTGTGTGAAAGAAGAAGAGATATTGAGCGTGAGAGTGGAGAGATAAACGTGAGAGAGTGGGAGTTGTAAAAGGCTTAGGAGTCTAGTTTTAGGACTTACTCAATAGGGTTTTGTTTATTTAATAAAAATCTGATTTTTATTTTATTTTAAATCAGATAATGAATAATTACTATCAATTAATTACATTAATTCAATAGCTTAAATAAAAATCACACTAATTCATTGTTTCCACCTAGGTTCGAACCCGGGTGGAGCAAGACTTCACTTCAAGAGCCCAATTTCGGCCCTCTCTCCCCAAATTGCCCCTCCACCTTATTAATCAAATAATTAATTATATATTTAGGATAATTACGATACTACCCTTTACCAGGAAAAAGGCCATTTTACCCCTAGACCCTTCAAACCTAAGATTTCCTCTTTTTAAGTCAGGTAAAGACTCCTACAAGTAAATCTTCGTATTCGTTAGCCCTACAAGGTTGGACCCAACATTTCCAAGCTCAACTAACTCCCCAAGTTAGTTGGCTTGGCTGTAGCAAGGGTTCCGAGGTCTGGTTCTACGCGCATCAATCCGTGTGAACCCTGGTCTAATGGTAGGCATTCTTGACACATTAAGCATTTCTTATCTTATCCATTTTTAGGGTTGTTACATTATCCCCCCCTTAGGAACATTCATCCCGGAATGACACTACTACTATCTAGCGTAATGCCAGTCAGATCAATGTCATAATCACTATGCACAGTCAAGCAATAGTAACAAAAATAGAGAGATAAGGAAACTTAGACTTAAGAGTAGGGAGTCTAACGTCAAGAGCTGACAAGATGAGGGTAGCGGGATCTCATGTCAGCCTCAGCCTCTCACGTAGCACCCTCAACAAGATGATTTCTCCACAATACTTTCAACCTGGCAATCTCATTGTTCCTCAGCCGCTTGATCTGTCTGTCTAAGATCTCAACAGGTACCTCCTCATAGGACAAGTCTTCATCGACCCCTAAACCTTCCACAGGTAGAATCGATGCTGGATCACCTAGGCACTTCTTTAACATGGATACATGAAAGACTGGATGGACAAAATCTAGCTCCGCAGGCAATGCCAACTCATAGGCCACCTCACCCACACGCTGTAGGATCTCGTATGGCCCAACATACCTCGGACTCAAGTTCCCCTTCCAGCCAAACCTCATCACCCCCTTACTAGGTGATATCTTCAGATAGACCTGGTCACCAACATCAAACTCTAAGGGATATTTTCAGTTATCTGCATATGACTTCTGCCTACTGTAAGCAGTAACCAACCTATCCCTAATCACTCTGACCTTCTCTAAGGCCTCATTAATCATCTCTGGACCCAAAATGGATGACTCTCCAACCTCGAACCACCCAACTGGAGATCTACACCTCCTACCATACAGTGCCTCAAACGATGCCATACCAATGCTGGAGTGATAGTTATTATTACACGATAACTCTATCAAAGGCAAATGGTCATCCCAGCTACCCCTGAAGTCAATCACACACGCTCTCAACATGTCCTCCAATGTCTGAATGGTGCGCTCTTCCTGCCCATCAGTCTGAGGATGAAAGGCAGTACTAAGCTTTACCTGCGTGCCTAAGCTCTTCTGGAAAGATCTCCAGAAATGTGAAGTAAACTGAGGTCCTCTATCTGAAATGATAGACAAAGGAATCCCATGCCATCTCACAATCTCAACAATGTAGAGTCTCGCATAATCCTCGGCTCTGTAAGTAGACTTCACAGGGATAAAGTGGGCAGACTTAGTCATCCTGTCCACAATAACCCATATGGAGTCATGTTGTCTCCTAGTCCTCGAAAGACCAACCACGAAGTCCATATTAATGGCCTCCCACTTCCAAGTCGGAACCTGAATAATCTGAGTAAGACCGCCAGGCTTAAGATGTTCTGCCTTAACCTGCTGACAATTAGGACACTTGGCCACATATTCTGCAATGTCCTTCTTCATGCCATCCCACAAATAAATCTGCTTAAGGTCATGATACATCTTGGTGGAACCTGGATGTATGGAATATCTGGAACCAGGGCCTCTGCAAAAAACTTGGTCCGCAAATCATCCATATCTGGTACACACATCATGTCCTGGTACCTAAATATGTCGTCATTTCCCAAAGCGAAAGACTCATTCATCTTTATCAACACTGAGTCCTTCAGCTCCATCAACACTGGATCGAGATGCTGACCCTGGTTGACTTCAACTACCAAGGATAATTCAGAACTAGGATAAACTGAAACACCCCCGCTAGTAGAGTCAACCAATCGCACACCTAGTCTGGCCAGTCTGTGTACATATTTCGCCAACTCCTTCTTCTCATCCTCAATGTGGGCTGTACTTCCCATGCTCATCCTGCTCAAAGCATCAGCTACAACATTAGCCTTACCTGGATGGTAGTGAACATTCATGTCATATTCCTTCAACAGCTCCAACCATCTCCGCTGACGTAGATTCAACTCCCTCTGTGTTAACACGTACTGGAGACTCTTGTGGTCTGTGAACACATCCACATGCACTCCATACAAGTAGTGCCTCCACAGCTTCAGCGCAAACACCACATCTGCCAACTCCAGGTCATGAGTGGGATAATTCTTCTCATGAACCTTGAGCTGTCTGGACGCATAGACTATCACATTACCAACCTTCATAAGAACACAACTCAAACCAACCCTAGATGCATCACAATAAACAGTGTAATTCTCACCACACTTAGGCAAAGTAAGCACCAGGGTTGAAGTTAGTCTGTCCTTGAGCTCCTGGAAACTCTTCTCACAAGTCTCCGTCCATTCAAACTTGGCTTTCTTCTTAGTCAAAGGTGTCAGTAGGGCAGCAATGGAAGAAAAGCCCTCCACAAACCTGCGGTAGTAACCAGCCAATCCCAGAAAGCTACGGATGTCAGTGGGAGTAAGAGGCTTTGGCCAGTTCTTCACAGCCTCAGTCTTCCTGTGATCCACCTCCACGCCCTGATCGGACACAACATGACCCAGAAAGGTCACTGATCTAAGCCATAATTCACACTTGCTAAATTTGGCGTACAACTGATGTTGTCTAAGTACCTGCAAGGTTAGTCTCAAATGCTGTTCATGCTTTTCCTTGGTCCTAGAGTAGATGAGGATGTCATCAATAAATACTAATAAAGGTATTCACGGAAGACTCGGTTCATGAGGTCCATAAATGCAGCTGGTGCATTAGTGAGACCAAATGACATGACTAAGAACTCATAATGACCATAACGGGTATGAAAGGTTGTCTTTGGGATATCTCCATCCCTAACCCTATGTTGATGATACCCTGAACGAAGATCAATCTTAGAGAAGAAACTAGACCCTTGGAGCTGATCGAACAAATCATCTATTCTGGGAAGTGGATACTTATTCTTTTTAGTGACATTGTTAAGCTGCCGATAATCAATACACATTCTAAGGGTTCCATCCTTCTTTTTCACAAACAACATTGGAGCGCCCCAAGGGGATATGCTCGGCTGAATGAAACCCTTATCAGTGAGATCTTTTAACTGTAGCTTCAACTCTTTGAGTTCAGCTGGAGCCATTCTGTAGGGAGGAATTGAAATTGGTTTAGTATCGGGTTCTAAGTCGATACCAAAGTCAATCTCTCGAGGGGGAGGGACTCCAGGCAAATCATCAGGAAATACATCTAGGAACTCATCTCATCCTTGCTGTTAGATACTAAGGAAAATAACATACCTGGATAGTTTAACAAACTTCAGGGAATACTCCCTGACTGTCATAGATCCCTGCTTAAGGTTGATAAACTCCTCAACCTGTGCCTCCCTCATCTCCCTGGGAAAGAATCTCTCCAGGAAGGTAGTCTTAAACATGCCCAAGTGACCGGAAATCCGCCCAAAGCTCGGCTATCATGCCACATCTTGCACCAAGTCTGTGCAACATCCTTGAGCTGATAGAAAGCCAGCTCAGCCTTCTCAGTATCTGTGACCCCCATAGCCACCAAAATCTTAAGCACCTCGTCCACAAATTCCTGGGGATCCTCTGAAGTCTTAGACCCTGTGAAAATAAGAGGATTCATCCTCGTGAAATCTCTCAGCCTGTCAGCCATGCTACGAACCGGTGGGTTCTCCCTCTGAAAATTCTGCCGGTTGACCTGGTCAGTCATGGCCTAGGCCTGCATAGTGATGGCCTGTGCCATCTGGGCCAGATATGCCCGTACCCCCGCATCAGTCAACCCAGCAAGGTTAACCGGCATAGACACTCCTTCAGCTGGAGCCTAGGGTGGAACCTGATTGTCCCCAGCAGCTGCACCTCCTCTCCTCTGACCAATGGTTCTCCTAGTATTAATTCTGTGAAAACAACAAATATTGATGTTAGACACGCTCATAACACCAAGAAATTAGACATTAGGAAAAGCACGATAAGATTACAAGAAGGGAAATTTTCCTACGCATCATGCAGTCTCTATTCCAGGATAGTGTTGCACTTCACTACCATGACTTAGAAACTACTCAATGTGGTAGATGTGAACTTATTATCCTCGAAAGTTAACCTAGCGCTCTCATACCAACTTTGTCACGACCGGAGTCTATACCCCTGACGAGACCGGCGTCATTGACCTCTATGAGGTCGCAGACAAGCCTAGATACGTCATCATTACTTCATCTAGGTTTATTTTAGCGGAAAATTTGAACTTTTTGTTACTTAAAATTCCTATAAGACATTCTACTTAAACTCATAAACGTTCACAATCAACCATCTAATAGTAAGATCATCAAATGAAAGAAATAGTTCAATACTGCACTAAGTGTATACTTGCCAAAATGGCACCAATACAATGTCTAAAATAAATGAGAAAGAAACGCTAGTGGAACATGCTCCACTAGATAAAGCCTACGTATAAGCTAGATAATAACGGTAGACATCCTCGAAAGCATGAGGGCCTACCAAGTCCGGATGAAAGCTCCACGTCCGGATAGCTGCAACGTCAACCTGTAAACTCTAGCGTCCACCTGTGCCTGCACCTAAAAATATAGAGTTGTATGGGATTAGTACACACTTGTACTAAGTATGGGTATATGCAAGCACACACCAAGGACATGCATGAGTAATAATAGCTCTTTCCTAACAACATGATTATGGAAAGTCAAGTTAGTGGACTTGCCAAATTGGGATTAGGAAAGTTAGTGAACTTTCCAAATTTGGATTAGGAAAGTCAGTGAGCTTTCCAAATTTGTATTAGGAAAGTCAGTGAGCTTTCCAAATTTGGATTAGGAAACTTATGCCATGAGAGTAACATGCATCATCATACTTATCATATTGCACACAACACATAACATCTTACACATAACATATATCATATTGCATATAGCACATAACATCTTTTATAACATTCATTCATATGCCATGAGACCTTGGAATCATGGACTTGACATTAAGACTTTCCAAAATGAGGGCTCAACATATGGGACCTCATCTAGGGAGTCTTCATGATCAAACACAGAGTCTGCTTCATTCATTCATACGTACTTCATTTCATTTTGTTAATAGCCTAGTGTGGACACCAGCTATACCTAGGATGTAGTTTAAGACTTTCATCGGGTTTGCTGTGCAATGATTAAGAATAACCTAGTGTCATTACTTGAGTCTATCTCACTTCTTGATTATCCTATCCTAACACCTTTGGTATAATTCATTTCATAATGTGCATCATTTGAGGCTGGCCTCATTCATTCATTGGGAACTTTAACTTTAACACATAGATCATGTGAGCATCATGAAATCCAGTGTCTCCCCCACACCAAAAAGAGGTGGAATCACTGGCCAAAGTGACCCAAAACATGCTAGCGTACATAGGAATTTAACCCCGCCAGATCCCTATATTGGCAGTATAGGTTCAAAGACTAGGAGATATAGGGAGACCTATACCTGACATGCCGGACAGTCTCATCTCATGAGAGTTACGTGAACCTCCGCCCTTCCCAATAGAAGGAATCACCATTCATAGCTAGTCTATCGGTGCTCAGTATAAAGTTCCATTACATTCAACTCATACGTCATTGAAGGTGGCTTCTAGTATGAGGAAATCATAGCTCAATAGATTATTTCTCATCTTATCATTAGTATTAAGTGTGTTAATCTCAATACTTTCATTAGAGTGTTCATAGAGACTGGTCTCTTCATTAACTTTACACTCTCATAGGTGAGTACGTTTTGGTAACATTTACTTAGGCTAATTTGAGATTGTTCTCATCTTTTACATTAGCCTCATATCATGTTGTCACCACATTCATTAACTTAGCACAATTGCTCTTCATAATTACTCACCCCATTTTACGTGAATGTTCATTTCATCATATGCCAATGCACTTGGTCATTTGTGTGTTTCATACTCTTACTTAACCCTTCTAGGGTTTCATCATTTCATTACATAATAATCATTTCATCGTATGCCAATGCACTTGGACATTTAGTGTGTTTTACACTCGTACTTAACCCTTCTAGGGTTATTTCATTTCATTACATCCTAGGTTCACTTATTTTTAAACGTATGCTAGACTTATGGGTCTATACATACAAGCCATGAGGCTTCATTCATAGTTCGTTAAGTGACTCATATATTCCTAAGATTATGTAGTACAAGACTTATGTATCTTGTATGTATGCCAAGATCTCGATTTCGATCTAAGTAGGTGGTATTATTCTTGGACATTTAATTCACGTATGATTTATGTATCAATACGGAAATTTGGGCAAGGGAACCCAAGTTCGAATCCCTTGGACAATACTTACATTTTTCCTTGATTTTATTTTTAATCCACATGACATTGGGACCCTAGATCCAATATCAACATTCTCTCTTTATTTTTCTCCTTGGAATCTCCTCTTATTTGGCCGAAGGGTTGTGGGATCGAACCCCCACAGACCCTTTTATTTTTTTCATTTAATTCTTCTTGTCCAATTCGCATACACCATGAGGTTGTGGGATCAAACCCCCACAGCCTCTCTTTATTTTTCTCTAATTTTGCAGCCTACCTAGACGTCGTGGGTTCAATTCCCACGCCATATAATTCTTTTATTTTCATTTTTCTCCTTAACTCCCTTCACTGCCTTGAGGTCGTGGGTTCGATTCGCACGCCTCACCTTTCTTTTCTTTTTATTTTCCCTTTCTCCTTTACTCTCCTTCACAGCTTTGAGGTCGTGGGTTCGATTCCCATGCCTCACAATTCTTTTCTTTCATTTTTCCTTTACTTCACTCGCTGCCTGGAGGTCGTGGGTTCAATTCCCACGCCTCCCATTTTATTTTATTAACTTTCTTGTTCCTTACATTTTCAGCCAGTACACCCAGTATCGATTCCCCTTGAGCCCATTTTCATTTTTTTTTCGTTTTTAAGGCAGATTCGCAGGTGAGGTCATAGGTTCGTATCCTGGTGGCCTCATCCCTTTTTCACTCAATTAATTTCCAGATTTATTCCTCTACATTTAGCCTAAACTAAACTTGTAAGTTTGCTGGAAATTTAGTCATTTTTTAAGCTTATTTTCACCAACATTTTCACTTGAAATCTTAGGGAAATTCATAGGTCATTTAACACTTCTTGGGGTGCATTTTTCATAGATTCGTTTAGCCAAAAGTTTTGTACTCAAATCAGCCACACTTTCATTTTAATGAACATCATGATCTATATAGGTTTATGCACGTAAAATGACAATCAAAACATTATCAAATTTGGAGCCTTAACCCGAGAACTTCATTCACTGTAACATACTTGCACACACACACACTTGCACATAATTTCGAATACATGGTTGTCTTTCATACGATTTTAAGTACACAAACAAAATCATATTCATCACAAAATCATAACATACACCTAAATCTACCAGCAATCATACCCAACCTACGATTCATTGGGAGATAGTGACAGGGGAATGCAAAAGGGGAAACAATCCTAGTTTTCGGATGAATAATATGAACCTTAAGGGGGTCTCTTGGGAAAGGGACCAAGAGAGAAGAAAACCCATACCTTTTTGACGTTAAACCCTTGACTTGCTGCCCAAAAACTTCACCCAGGAACACGTCTAAGCCTCTTCAATGTCAACTCCACTCGAATGACAACCTCCCTTAGCCTAGTGTGCGATTAACGTTTGTATTCTTGTGATTTCGTGTGAGTTCTTCAAGTGTGAAGAACTTGTTTTATTTTTCTGCTTTTGTATCTTGTTTTGGCAGAGAATTTTTGTGAGAAAGAAGAAGAGAGATTGAGCGTGAGAGTGGAGAGATAAACGTGAGAGGGTGGGAGTTGTAGGAGGCTTAGGAGTCTAGTTTTAGGACTTAGTCAATAGGGTTTTGTTTATTTAATAAAAATCTGATTTTTATTTTATTTTAAATAAGCTAATGAATAATTACTATTAATTAATTACATTAATTCAACAGCTTAAATAAAAATCACACTCATTCATTGCTTCCACCTAGGTTCGAACCCGGGTGGAGCAAGACTTCACTTCAAGAGCCCAATTTCGGCCCTCTCTCCCCAAATTGCCCCTCCACCTTATTAATTAAATAATTGATTATATATTTAGGGTAATTATGATATTACCCTTAGCCAAGAAAAAGTCCATTTTACCCCTAGACCCTTCAAAGATTTTCTCTTTTTAAGTCCGGTTAAGACTCCTTCGAGTAAATCTTCGTATTCGAGAGCCCTACAAGGTTGGACCCAACATTTCCAAGCTCAACTAACTCCCAAGTTAGTTAGCTTGGCTGTAGCAAGGGTTCCGAGGTCTGGTTCTACGCGCATCAATCCGTGTGAACCCTGGTCTAATCATAGGCATTCTTGACACATTAAGCATTTCTTATCTTATCCATTTTTAGGTTTGTTACAGGTATGAGACTTCACCTATGCATTGCACAAGTGACACTAGAGAGAAGTCCTAGGAAGGTGTTATAATGCATGTGTCTATGTTTATGGTTCTCTTGCATGACATTGTGTTAGTGTTTACATGATGAGATGAAATGTATGACATGAAGTTCTAATATAACTATGTGACTAAGGCCCTATATTAAAGTGTATGTTGGTTGCCTATAGTATTGTTTTTGGTACATGAAGAATATGTTAAGTCTTATGGTATAATGATAGGTCTACTATCACACCTGGAATCTAGAACCCGGATGAGATCGGCGTCGTTAAACTCTCAGAGGTCGCAGACAAGCCTCTTCTTAGCTTTCATCACAATCATACAGTTAACTTTGCGGAAAAATTAAAAACTTTTTAATACTCATTGAAATATACTTAGACTTTATACATAAGATTCATAAAGACATAAGATATTTTAACACTTCCTCACATATATAGAAACCATCTAAGAGTGCAACTCTGGACTTAGCCAATAAATAGTCAATATGCCATATAGGCCTTAATTCAAAAGAATCCAAAGAACATAAATGTAAACCTAATACTCTAAAAATATACTAATGTCTTCATAACGCTGGAAATTGAAATAGTAGCATCCCGAACATGAGGGCCTACAATTATAGTAATATAAAGTAATGGGGTTAGTATGCCACATGTACTAAGTATGGGTATATGCACATATCACATAGGGACATGCATGAACAAGGATCATTTATCATCTCTTTAGAAACACATGCTAAGTCATATAAAAGTCTTTAATGCACATACCATATAACGTATACAAGTAAAGATTGCGTCACTTAAAGCATGATCATAATCGAAGGCATATTCTCATAAAGTCACGTTAACAATTCATATTCAATAAATCATATAAACATAACATACAAAACACTTACCAATGATCCTATCCCCAACCTACAAGTGTAATGGTCATGTGAAACCCCATGACCCCACACAACCAAGTAGATAAGATAGGACACCATAAGTAAAGCTTTGCTTCATATAACAATATAACTCAATAACATATTCATTATAAGGATCAACATTCATGTAAAAGTAACATCATATATCATAAACATATCTTTCATATTATCATATTCATAAGAACAATCTCCTATGACTTCCCATAGAGTAACTTGTGCAATGTCTAGGTAGCGTCCAATACCACAACCTATAGTAAGCAAACTCCTCAAGTCACCCTAGTCAATGTTTGTTTACTTGTCTTTCGTTTTACATGAGGAAACATAGGCATTAACCGACATAGACCACCTGAGCTAAACATGGAATCCAGTGTCTTTTCCATTCCGAAAAGAGGTGGTCTACCTGCCAAAGTAGAACCGAATACTACCTAGCTTTCTTATCTGGATCCACTTGCTAGTAATCTATGGTGGCATCATAGTTCGAGAACTAGGAGATGTAGTAGAGACCCATAGGTCCACATTACATGGCAGCCTCAATCTCATGAGAATCATTGTGAACCTACCTTCCCACTGGGGAAGGGACACTTCCCATATCTAGTTCATTGGTGCTTAGCTTAAGTCCCTTTTCTTGAAATAACCTTTAATTTGTCTTTTATCAGAAACTTATCATAGGTCATAGGAGATTATCTCCTTTTATAACATGATCATGATCTCTTTTAGATTAGATGAGAATTGTCCTTTCATCGTAACCTATCTTTTTGTGAGATTTACATGGCATAATCATCTTGTGTAAAGCATACAATAGAGTATCATAACTTGCATTTTCATATTCTTATCATAATCTCACAATTTACATGTTCATAGCCAGCATATACACATAGCAACATCATACATACTTTCATAACATAGCATCATGACTTATAGGCTAGCATAAACATCTTAGAGTAATCATAATTTTAGAAGACTTACCTCTTGCTTCCAAGAACCTTATTCATCATGCAATATTCATAATCATACATAGTGAAATACTCAATGACATAATCAATAACAACTCATAAAATCATGTACAAGATCAATGCATAGCATATGATAAGGTAAACGGGTCATTAAAGGGTTCATTCAAACCTTACATTCTAACGCTAACGTTTTCACTATCAAACACTAGAAACAACCCATTCGAAACCATCACTTAGATAAAGATCACGTAAATCACGGTATTCAATCATTATCAATCAATTTATCAACAATTCATTCGAAATTAGATATAGAAAACGTTTACTTTTCATTGAGAAACATAAATCTAGGGTTAGGAAGAAAATTTGTTTTGTAGCGTAAAAACCCTAGTATACGAAGTTCTTGAAAACTTATCTTGAAAAGGACCTCTTCGAAAAATAAATCCCAAGAGTGAAAACCCATACCTTATAGATGAAGAACCACGAAATCTGGTTGAAAACTTCGAAACCTTCGACTTCTTCCTTAAGCTTTTCTTGTTCTTCAATGTAGTTTGGAAAAGAGAGCATTCTTGAGAGATTAAGAGAATTTCATTTGATCTGATTTGGGACGTGTAAAAGTGATCTAAAACTGACCTAATATCAATATATAGTCGTACCATGAATTACCCTAAAGACCCTCCACTTAAATTACCTAAAACGCCCCTCCTAAATTGACTACAACTAGGAGAACATTTGACTTAGGGTCTCGGGTTTGACTAGGAATTAAATTAATTAATTATGTTGCTAATTTCATTAATTAAGTGACCTAGGGTAATTACTAAAGTACCCCTAAGTCGTTACGACCATAACCAATCCTTTTGGACCATTCTAGGTTAGGTACTAGGATGTTTCTTTAGTTAGTTATTCGATTAGTGTCACCCGGTTAGGTCTTAGGATTTTGGGCACACTAGTTGGTTTATTTTAGTTAGTCCTAGGTTAATTAGCTAGTTAGGTTAGTTAGTTAGGACCTAGAATTATTTAGGGTGCTCGGCCTCACATGGCTTGATCCAACACGCCTGCCCCCTAACCGCCCTAACCGAATCGGTTGGGCTTGTCTCTCGGCCGCTTGCACATGTGTTGCTGTGCACTTTCCTCAATCCGTGCATTCTGTAAAGTTCACTTATTTTCAAAGTATCCTCCTTATGTCCTTGGGCACTGCTTAATCTACATGATCATTTTAAATGATGATGTGCTATGGTACCTAGGCTTGACACTTGGATTCCTAGTACCTAATGTATGCATGCGATGAATATAATTATTTTAGCTTAGGGTCTTCATTGCAGGTACAATTCCTAAATAAGCTTGGATTGGAGTATTTGAACATCAAAGAGTATTTTTAAGTTATAAGTTACTTGTGAATACATACAAAAATTGGCTAACACCCTTAAGCCAATATTCTTCAACATGCCCAATATTACTCAATATTGGGCATTGGGATGCCTATGTACCTCAATACATATTCTTAAAACCTAATATACTCTTCACTAGGCAAGTACATTTTCTGGAAACATCATTTTAAGCATTATTAAATAGATTAAGCTCTAGTCTAAGTCATGGAATTTCCGGAGTGTTACATTATTCCCCCCCCCCCTTAGGAACATTCGTCCCCGAATGACACTAAAATCTTTTGGAGGGTAGGAAAATGACTCAATACTAGCAGCACAACCAGCACATAACATATCATTACACTTAGCACTCAATTCATGATGCACAAACATATAAGAGCTACGTATTCATAACACATAGTGAGGAATTACCATCTCAACCTTATCATAAGCTAAAAATGCATCAAAGAGTTACCATGCTATCAATCTTCTCAAGATAACAACAAAACAACAAATCTCAAGAAAACATATGCATACAAGTTTTCACATAAGTGCAAGAATAGAGTATGAAAACATCTTCTTAAAACTCTAGTTGGTACTATCTTTTATCAAAACATGCACCTATTTAGTAAACAAGTTAATTTTTTTTTTCATTCTTGTTAAATTGGGCATGAAGTCTTTATAAGCCAATCTTTATTGGCTATGCCCATTCTTTGATTATTTGCATAATATATAGTTCTTGGGGCATATATTCATACTCCAATATTGTCATAAACCAATAACTGTTATAACTTCATTCTTATCAAACACTGATGATTTGACATTCTCATGCTTTGCTTACTTAGTTCACTTTGAACTTATCTTTCTTCTTCTTTCTTTCTTACTTTCTTACTGAAATCTTGAGCATTATACATACTAGTAGAATCAGAAATAGGGAGAACTAGGGAGATTAACATTCAGTAATTTCATTGGGAACAACCCTAGTTTCGGTTTTCTTGAAGTCAATACGAATGAAAAGCCTCCTTGGAGAAGTTAAGCATAAACATTAACAGAGAAAACTTATAACATACCTGTCCCAATGTCGGGAGAGCTTTCTTGTTCACCCCTAGCCTTGAGTGCATAGAAATGGTTCCTTTTTGGAGCTTTAGAATTAGGACCGCTTGATTGAGCCTGGCTATTTTCATTTACCTTGGCCTCTAATATTAGGACAATATTTCACCATATGTCCACCCTTGCCACAACCATAGGAACTATTAGTTCCAACAAGACATTTGCCCCCATGCTTCTTATCACACTTACCACAAGTTGGTCTTTCTCTTAGTGGTTCAACATTTCTCCCCTCTTGAGGTTTAGGATTAGAACCTCTATCATTGCGATTCTCGGAGAAATTTGAAGGAACTTGGTTTGAAAACCTCTTCTTAAACTTAGGCTTGTCCAGAACATCAAGCCTACTTTTAGGAGAACCACTCTCAAAAGACTTTGCCTTCTTAGCTTCCCTATTTCTCGTACTTAGGCGACTTTCCTCAACCTGTTGATCATGAACCATCAACCTATAAAAATCCATATTTTCATTAATCATGGTTGCACGACATTCTTCTTTAAGCTCTTCCGACACGCCCGTTACATAACGGCTCATTTCATCCCTAGCATTAGAAACCAATGAAGAAGCATATTTGGACAACTTAATGAACTTCAAGGAGTATTCCTTTAACACTCATATCTCCTTGACGAAGGTTGATGAACTCCTCTACCTTAGCTTCTCTTTGTTCTTTTGGAAAGAATCTGTCAAGAAAGGCCTTCTTGAAGATCTCCCAAGTCACGGGACCATCTCCTAAAGCCCTACTATTATTCCACATATTGTACCATGTCTGAGCCATGTCCTTGAGTTGATAAGAAGCAAGTTCAGCCTTCTCAGTAGTACTCACCCCCATAACAAACAAAATCTTGTAGACCTTATCAAGGAAATCTTGGGGGTCCTCATCAACTTTTGATCCAAAGTACATGGGAGGGTTCACACTAGTAAAATCTTTTAAACGGTTAGCCATAGTACTAGCATGCTTCTCTCAAGGTGAAACTTCTCTATTAGCTTGAGCCGTGATGGCTTGAGCTTAGGTGGTGATGGCTTGAGCCATTTGGAACAGGGCTGCCCTCACCTCACCATCTGTCATACTTGGAGGATTCATCGGAACTTGATCATTTGCAGCAGCTTACACTTCAGGAGCATTTCGGTTACCTTGCGGAGTAGCTCCCTCATTCGTGATATCTTCCCCTACTCTTCTAGCGGCTGTCCTTCTTGTATTCACCGCCTATATACACAAGAAAGGGATTAGATTCTAAAATACATATAATTTCAAAGTTCTAGAGGCACGATATAGGAGTATCAAGAAAATAGAAGTTTCCTAGTCATCACATAGCCTCTCGTCCACAATTATGGCACGCTTCACAACCATGAACAAGACGCTAGGTAACGTGGTTTAGTGAGACATTGATCCTAAGGATATTTAACCTCATGCTCTATACCAAGTTTAACATTCCAATATTTAACCTCATGATCTGATACAAAGTTTAAGATTCCATATTTAACCTCATGCTATGATACAAAGTTTGTCACACCCAGAATCTAGACCACGGATGAGACCGGCGTCGTTAACCTCTCAGAGGTCGCAGACAACCCTCTTCTTAGCTTTCATCACAATCATATAGTTAACTTTGCAGAAGAATTAAAAACTTGTTAATACACATTGAAGTATACTTAGACTTCATAATTAAGATTTATAAAGACATACGATATTCGAAAACTTTCTCACATATATAGAAACAATCTAAGAGTGCAAATCAGGACTTAGCCAATAGATAGTCAATACGCCATATAGGACTTAATACAAAAGAATCCATAGAACATAAATGGAAACCTAATACTCTTAAAATCTACTAACGTCTTCATAGCGCTGGAAATTGAAATAGTAGCGTCCCGAACCTGAGGACCTACCACGACTTGGAGAAAGAGTTCCAAGCTTCTTCAAATTGACCTGCTTAACTTCAATGGCCGGAACCTACAATTGTAGTAATATAAAGTAATGGGGTTAGTACGTCACATGTACCACGTATGGGTATATGCACATAACACATAAGGACATGCATGAAAAAGGATCATTTATCATCTCTTTAGAAAACATGATAAGTCATAAAAAAGTCTTTAATGCGCATACCATATAACGTATATAAGTAACGATTCCATCACTTAAAGCATGATCATAATCGAAGGCAAATTCTCATAGAGTAACGTTAACAATTCATATTCTATAAATCATATAAACATAACAGACAAAACACTTACCAATGATCCCATCCACAACCTACAAGTGTATTGGTCATTTGAAACCCCATAACCCCACATAACCAAGTAGATAAGATAAGATAGGAGACCATAAGTAAAGTTTTTCTTCATATAACAATATAACTCAATAACATATTCATTATGAGGATAAAAATTCATGTAAAAGTAACATCATATATCATAAACATATTTTTCATATTATCATACTCATAAGAACAATCTCCTAGGACTTGCCTTAGAGTCAACTTGTGCAATGTCAAGGTAGCGTCCCATACCACTACCTATACTAAGCAAACTCCTCAAGTTACCCTAGTCAAAGTTCGTTTACTTGTCTTTCATTTTACATGAGGGAACATAAGCATTAACTGACATAGACCATGTGAGCTAAACATGGAATCCGGTGTCTTTCCCACACCAAAAAAAGATGGTCTATCTGCCAAAGTAGAAACGAATACTACCTAGCTTTCTTATGTGGATCCACTTGCTAGTAAACTATGGTTGCCGCATAGTTCGAGAACTAGGAGATGTAGTAGATACCCATAGTTCCACATTACATGGCAACCTCAATCTCATGAGAATCATTGTGAACCTACCTTCCCGATGGGGAAGGGACACTTCCCATATCTAGTTCATCGGTGCTTAGCTTAAGTCCCTTTTCTTGAAATAACCTTTAATTTGTCTTTTATCAAAAACTAATCATAGGTCATAGGAGATTATCTCCTTGTATAACATGATCATGAGCTCTTTTAGATTAGATGAGAATTGTCCTTTTATCGTAACCTTTCTTTTTGTTAGATTTACATGGCATAATCATCTTGTGTAAAGCATACAAGAGAGTATCATAACTTGCATATTCATATTATTATCATAATCTCACAATTTACATGTTCATAGTCATAATATTGACATAGCAACATCATACATACTTTCATAACATAGCATCATGACTTATAGGCTAGCATAAACATCTTAGAGTAATCATAATTTTAGAAGACTTACCTCTTGCTTCCAAGAACCTTATTCATTATGCAATATTCATAATCATACATAGTGAAATATTCGATGACATAATCAATAACAACTCATAAAATCATGTACAAGATCAATGCATAGCGTAAGAGAAGGTAAACGGGTCATTAAAGGGTTCATTCAAACCTTACATTCTAACCCTAACGTTTTCACTATCAAACACTAGAAACAACCCATTCAAATCAATCATGTATAGAAAGATCAAGTAACACACGGTATTCAAACATTATCAATCAATTACTCAACAATTTATGCGAAATTAGATATAGAAAACGTTTACTTTTCATTGAAAAACATAAATCTAGGGTTAGGAAGAAAATCCATTTTGTAGAGTAAAAACCCTAGTATTCAAAGTTCTTGAAAACTTATCTTGAAAGGACCTCTTAGGGAAAGGAATCCTAAGATTGAAAACCCATACTTTATAGATGAAGAAACCACAAAATCTGGTTGGAAACTTCGAAACCTTCGACTTCTTCCTTAAGCTTTTCTTGTTCTTCAATGGAGTTTGGAAAAGATAGCGTTCTTGAGAGATTAAGAGAATTTCATTTGATTTGATTTGGCACTTGTAAAAGTGGTATAAAATTTACCTAATATCAATATATAGTTGTCCGATGAATTACCCTAAAGACCCTCCACTTAAATTAGCTAAAACGCCCCTCCTAAATTGACTACAACTAGGATAACATTTGACTTAGGTTCTCGGGTTTGACTAGGAATTAATTGAATTAATTAAGTTGCTAATTTAATTATTTAAGTGACCTAGGGTAATTACTAAAGTACCCATAAGTTGTTTGGATAATAACCAACCATTTTGGACCATCCTAGGTTAGGTACTAGGATGTTTCTTTAGTTAGTTATTCGGTTAGTGTCACCCGGTAAGGTCTTAGGATTTCGGGCACACTAGTTGGTTTATTTATTTAGTCCTAGTTAATTAGCTAGCTAGGTTAGTTAGTTAGGACCTATAATTATTTAGGGAGCTCAGCCCCACATGGTTTGTTCCGACACGCCTTCCGCTTAACTGCCCTAACCGAATCGGTTGGGCTTGTCTCTTGGACGGTTGCACATGGGCTTGAACATGTGTTGCTGTGCACTTTCCTCAATCCATGCATTTTCGAAAGTTCACTTATTGTCTAAGGATCCTCACTATGTCCTTGGGCACTGCTTAATCTACATGATCATTTTAAATGATCATGTGCTATGGTACCTAGGCTTGACAGTTGGATGCCTAGTACTTAATGTATGCATGCTATGAATACAATTATTTTAGCTTAGGGTCTTCATTGCAGGTAAGATTCCAAAATAAGCTTGGATTGGAGTATTTGAACATCAAAGGGTATTTTTAAGTTACAAGTTACTTGTGAATACATACAAAACTTGCCTAACACCCTTAAGCCAATATTGTTCAACATGCCCACTATTACCCAATATTGGGCATTGGGATGCCTATGTACCTCAATACATATTTTTAAAACCTAATAGACTCTTCACTACGCAAGTACATTTTCTGGAAACATCATTTTAAGCATTATTAAATAGATTAAGCTCTAGTCTAAGTCATGGAATTTCCGGAGTGTTACATCTACTAAGTATGTGTGAGGTTATGGGGCTTTACATGTACATTTCACTAGTATATTTAGATTGGGATTATGAGTAAGGTTTCATAAGGTCCTATATGAAGCAAAATAACTATATATGCATATGGACAAGTGTTTACTGTAATGTTCTTATGTCTTGGCCTAAGTGTGTCTTTCATTTATTATACTTCTATGAGGGTATGTGTTGACTTATATAAGTTGTATGAATGATTCCTTGTGGCCTTAAGGTGATGCATTTCACCAAGTATCACTAGAGGGTTACTTGGGAGATTAAGAAGTTAAAAGAAAGAGGTTCACTGTTAAAGAAAAATGCTTACTGTAAAAAGAAAAGTGCTCACTGTAGAGTGACCTAAAATATGACTTAAATTCTATATGTGATTTTATATGATGTTTGGACCTTGAATATGTCTATATGAAGTATGTAAATGATATAAATGCTATTGTATAAAGGTTTTATAAAGATTTACTCGAAAAGGCATGAAGTATGATTTCAAGAAAATGTCTCTTTTAAATGCATGTTTATACATGGTTGTCATACTTAGTGCATTCTTGTACTAACTCCATTCTTCTCTAATTTTTACACAATGTGTAGGTTGTGGATGCTTAAAGGATGTCTTAAATGGTGAAGAGCTTTATAGATGATTCCCAAGCTCACATTTTTTTTAATGATGATCTTGATAGTTCACCTCACATACAATTTTCAGCTGCTACACATATCTCCCCCTAATGTTAGAAAATCTAACATTCACCCTCAACCTCAATTGGGGATCCATCTTGGTGCTTGGAGCAATAAAATCATATATGCGCACATCAAATTTTTAGATGGAAATTATTTGGTTCCTGACCTTGAACCAATTGTTTTGGGAGCACCTTGTTGGCTTGATAAATACATGTTAAATAAACTCATCTCATGCTAAAATTTATTTGAGAGATTTGTTCTCATAATCAATGGTCTAGCTATAATTGGAGGCATATAATTTCTGCTAAACCATCCAGCATTATCAACATGACTTTATAGTTTGGAAATATGCTCTTAATTTAATAATTCGAGCAAACAACATTACAAAAACCAATTTGTAAGTTGATACAAATGCACATGTGACCATACCATATATGCATATATTAAATCATAATACGGTCCACATGGCAGGTGAACGGGCCCATATTCACCTTTTTATATGTTATAAATAATTTTAGGGAATACAATGCCAACCTTGTACAATGATTATTTTATCACGAGAACAAGTTACAAAAGAGAATTCTTGAAGAATCTTTTATTTCTTCAATATATAATCACGTGCAATCTCAACTTCTTTTGCATCACATTTAAATAAGAATGACCAGCCGATTATACAAACTGACATTTATTCAAGTAAACTTCTTGTTTACTTTTACATGTGATTCCATCATCATGCCCATATTTGTATACAACAAACAACGGAAAAAATGGGTACTTTTATACGTGAATATTTAGTATCCACTTTAATTGTAGTAATTTGAAGATATTAAATCTTCCCATAATTTATAATCTCAATATAATATTTGTTTTCAATTCTTCCAAAACATAAAAAGTTTCTTTTGAGACTTAGTACAACCCCATCTTATGAATAATTTCATTCCTCCATATACTAACAAATTAGCCCTTTTGGTACTATCAATTAATTTTTTGTACTACCACAATTTTCACAACACCATCCTTATGGTGACCATCTCCTTCAAGGAGAAAATTATTACTATTGTCATGGTTAACATTATTACATTCAAGACTTATTTCTTGATAACCAATGACAAATTTGTGTTGCCACACAAAAACATTTATTTTTTTCATGGCCACAACCTTTACAGAAAAGATTTATTTATTTCTTTTGTCCTCCAATAGTTCATTATAAAACATACCACAATATTTGTGTAGTAGTCAAAATATATATGACCAAAATGACCATTTATGCCAAAATATTTTCTTTCAATATCTCAAACCTCCCGTAGAGGTGAGATGTGACATTCATCTAACAATACATGAACAAATTCTTATTCACGCAAACATAAGTCACATTTTCTTTTAAAAATGGACCATAAACATTTGTACATGTTCTATAAGTTTTTATTAGAAACTCATTGTCATGTTTTGACATTATGTGACTCACCTGAACATCACTTAAGAGGTCAAATATACCAAATGTACTACCACTTTTTATTCCTTTATTTTGATGGAATTTAAAAAACTTTTTAAATTGGAATGCACCTACAACAATGTGCCCAACTTCTCATACCACTTTGATGGATAAAAATTACCTTTAATAATTACCTTCACATTTGAAGGACCATCTTAAGAAATAATGTGTCCAATAACCTTTTGTACAATTTTAATGGATAAAATTACCTTCACATTTTAAGGAACATCTTAAGAACCCATAATGTTTGTCACATCCAGGGAGCACCCCCTAGACATAACCGACGTCGGCGTCCTCTTTAAGGACTAAGACTAGCCTCTTAGCATTCGTCATTACATTTATAGGTTAAAAATACGGAAAAATTAAAAAGTTTTCATTACTTCTACATTGAGGTTTACATAGACATCTACATACACATAATATATATAGTCTTAAAGATTGTCTCATCTCATAACCATCTAATAAGATTAGCAATTTAGGCATATCACATACATCATTGTGAAAGAGACACATATAGGCTTATGAAAATAGAAGGAACGTAAGAGTCTTAAAAGTAAACAACTCCATAAGCTTGATGTTGGCATCGCCCTCGGAAAGTGAGGACCTACCCACTTGGATGAATGAGAAATTCCAATCCTTCGTCAAATTCGTCTCAAAGAGCCCTCAATGACCGGAACCTAAAATGTTGGGGAAAAAGAGAGAAAATGGGTTGGTACACCAGTTGTACTATGTATGAGACCATATGCACATATAAGATCAAATCATGCTAAAAAGGAAATTTCGTTAAAAACATGCTACTTTGTCTTTTGAATGCCTTGTGTACAATCAAGCAAACCATACCAATAAACAACACATATGCATCAAGTCAAAGCAAGTGACATTCTTGTTAATCATACTTTAACCCATAATCTAATACAACCCTATCATTAAGTAATTACATCACAAGCATGAATGAAAGTTCATCATATCATTATAACGCAAGACAACTACTCATGAATCCTCATAAAGTCAACAAGTGAAATGATCAAGCAAAGCCCCATAACCTTACTCAGTCAAGTAACCCAATAAGAACCATGAATAATTTCAAACTTCACATAATATAACCTTTTAGGATACAAAACATCATATTTTAACAATATAGACCAAATGCATGCTCATATGAATATCAATCCCCATATAAATATCATTTACATGTAAAGTCATCATATTATCATCATTTACATTCATTATCATATACATACATAATATTAACCTTCTAAATCTTCCAACAAGGAAAACTAGTGCAAGACATAGGTAGAGTCCCATATCCCAACCTAGGATAAGTCAAACCTTTCAACTCACCTTAGTTAGTTTATACTTCATTACTTAATTTTAGTTTATGGAAAAATTGCCTTAACCGACATAGACTACAAGAGCTAAGTGTGAAATCCGGTATTGTAAAACCTTACACCGATGGAAGGTGGTCTACCGATCAAAGTAAAACCAAACATAAACATAGATTTCTAGGTGGATCCACTAGGTAGTCTTCCTATGGGGGAAACATATTTCAAGAACTAAGAGATATGTATAATCCCTCTACATATCACTTGGCAATTGGGGCATCCTTTTATGGGAATCAATTAAATGTGTATCCCTCATTGGGGAGACAACACCTCATATAGAACTATAGAATGAATCTTCCTCTATGGAAATTCATCACCTCCCATTGTCAAGTTCATTCGGTGCTAATCTAAGTCCCTTTTGAAATGTATTTAGTGTCTTTATTAATTATCATAACTTAATTTAGGTCATAGGGTATAGCCCTTGTATAATCATCATCATCATAGCTCAATAAGAATTGCATGAGTATTATCCTTTCATCACAATTCATATAAGTGAAGTTAGCACATTTACATATCACTTCATAATAAGTCACATTGATAATCATAACCATCCTTATAACATTTACATCTTAATCAACCTCATGACCATAGTCAAAACATTTCAATTCGACATCATACTAAACCTATCAATCCTAATACAAGGCATACTCCAATACAACGTCATGATATAATCATAATTTGAAGTAAAAAATAGGGAACATAAGAGTTACCAAGTCTCCTTCATAGTTCATCATCAAGGTCTTACCATAAACCCTCAATTCAACCCAATTTCGGTATGCATCATCATAAGTCAATAATCAACATGATAACAAGGCTAGAAGAACCACTACATCACAATTCAACACTAGATAATAGCTTAAGATAAGATACTTAGGTCCATTCACAATATATTTTATAACTTAGATCATCTTCTAAAGAACTAGAATGAAAGACTACAAATCACCCTAATTTGTTCATGATTAGTGTAACAACATCATCTAGTAGTAATTTAACCAATAACCAAGTCAACTGAACCAAATACAACCTAATTCATATCAAGATCAAACCTAGGGTTAACGGTTAAGGGTAACCTTCTACAAACTAGACCAAACAATCAAGATATATAATAATTAAGTTATAATACATGTTATTATATTCATAATATCCAAAATAAATAATAAACAAATCAATTCATAACATAATTTTCGAGATTGAGAAAGACCCACATGAAAACTAAACTTTTGAAAATACTTTGAAGGAACCCTATGAGGAAAGAGGTCTCAAAGGTGAATTAGATCCTATACCTTAAAGTTTGATGAAGAACTGATGGTGAATTAGTGCCTTTAAAGCCCCTAAAACCCTCCCCTAACTTGGTCTTCAATGGAGTTCTTCACTAGAGAGAGAAAGAAGAGAGAAGGTAGAGAGTTTTATTTCGTGAGTTCTGATTAATCTAATGGGGTTGGAGTCTTTATATGGGGGTTAGTTAAGTTAATTAGACTTCCCTAAATCCCTAACTAACCACCAAACCCCTTAATTAATTATTTAAGACTTAGTAAAAAACATGCAAGAAATTACAGGCCCCATCGACGAGACCACGATCGACAAATCGTTGGTCCATCGACGGCCAGGCCCTCCCTCCGTGCTGCATATCCGTAGTCTTGGTCAGAGACTTTGCAGGTGAGGATGCCCAAAAATTTGGCTAATTCTTGGTCGACGCATAACATCGACGCCCCGTCGATCAACACACGCTCTGTCGTTTGGCTCTCGTAGGTGCACACTGCCCAGGCAGTGTTTCACTCCACTTGCAAGGGTCCTCCTCAAGGGCCAATTGTTGGTCCATAAGGAGTCGTACCTGGACGTTTAGATCATGAATCATCTTAAGCACATGTTATACACCCTTTCACCAATTTTCATCATTTTTCGACTCCTAAAAGCTAGATAAATAGGCTAAGGCATGCTAGTACCTCCTTGAACTACTTTCCGAACGTCATGGACGTTCTTGGACGTTCTGGTTCATAGACTTACTAAATGACTTATATTCATTTAAATGGACATTCAAACAGTTTATAAACCTTAAGACACTTACGTTAGGCTCTAAAACACGTCTTGGATTTTTGAAGTGTTACAATGTTCTTCCTTTTAATTACCACAATGATGACCATTAACATTTTACCATATCTATATTCGTACATTCAACCACTTATAATTTTACAGAAATCTTAATACACTACTACCACGTTTATATAAGAGAATGAGCAAATTAATTGGGTAAATTTCATAACTTTCAGTCAAAAGTATATAATTTTATGTTAGTCATATCATATCACCACTATAGTGCATTAGGACTTAAACTCAATGTCTTACACATATAGAGACGCTTTCGTCATAAATCAATGGAACTTTAACCCAACTTCTTATTATCATGGTGCACCGAGACTTTAACACGATGTCTTACCACTTGGTGCAGTGAAACCTGAATTCACCGTCTTACTCTCAACCAATGTCTTATAAATCAAATACATTACCAAAACTAAATAAATATTAAATATCATAAGTATAATATGAATTAGAACAATATGTTAGAATTATAAATCCCAAGTAAAATAAATTAAACCATTGTACCTCATAATATTGTTTTGAAGATTATCATAATTTACTAACCATTATCAGATAACCGCAAAATAAACTTTGTAACTACAAAGAATATATAAAATATGAAGTATACCTTGCATGAAGAATTACTAGGATAATTCATGAAAAATCAAGAAATACCACCACTGATTCCTGACGGAGAATGAGCAACTCGCTGATAACGTGTTGTAAAACTAAAGAACAAAAGAACAATGGCAAGATAAACAGAAGAAGAATATAGGACAATCGAAGAACAATATAAGATAACAAGTATATCCAATATAAAGCCTTATGCCTCTATTTATAGTGTAACATAGAGGCATACAAAAGGTTAGTCATAAACATGACATTAACATGAATATATGGGGATGTTATGAAAGTCAAATGTTACAATAGTAATGGTTATAAAATTGGAGGTTATGGATGTTATGTTTATCTTCATAATGGAGGAGGTTATCTAGTTACTTTTTGGTGTAGTGGACATCCACATTATATTATTTTATAACATTTTATAAATGATTCTTATCGGATCACCTTATTACAAGTGTGTGAATGATTGAGATTTAAATAATTATATTTAAACCTGTAACTTTAAACGTTTCTAGTTACACTATAAAAATAGGTGCAATTGTAGGTGTGGGTCATACGTTCTCACTAGGAGCTGCTTATTGATTGCTTTGGTCTGGTTATTCTATTATTGATTTGATTTATTGTTTTTCGATTTGTGAATATGTTTTTCCCATAACAAAATTAATAATACATTTGTTATGTTCTTTGATTAATCGATGCTTAGTTCTTAAAGGTTTAGTTCTTGATTTAACGGATCAGAAAGTGGTCCTCTACCTTTTTTACTTTATCTTATTTTCATTTAGTTAAAACGACGCTTATTGAAGAAGCCAAATAAATCTAAATAATCCTTTCTATTTGTTTGAGGAGTGTTGAGTTGTACCATAACATAAACACCCTTTAGTATTGACAATAAATATGCACATTAACAAAGAGTGTTATGATCTTTATCATCATTACTTAATTGTCAATAAATAAAATGTCACTATTTGCTTAAGAAACATTAATAAAAAAAAATGATAAAATATAATTGTCATTAGCAATTTCTGCTAATAGTATATATTTAGTGAAAATAAAGTTAATGTTGTTAGTAAATTACCTCTAAGATCAATTTCACTAGTAGATGGGAACAATATTTTTTAAGCCTTAGTTAAACCCACATTAGTAGTGCTATAACAACCATAAAAATCCGGTTCAAACTACTCCCACATTTGGAATCATCACTTGCCAAATAAAATACTCCATTAGCCACTTCTTGATAATCATGTCACATCCGGGTTTACCCGAGAAAGTGGGGTTAGTACACCACATGTACTGAGTATGAGACCATATGCACATATAAGAAGAAAACATGCTAAAAAGGGACATTTAGTTAAATCATGCCATTTTACCTCTTTAAGGACTTATGCATAATAAACAAACTATACCAATCATTTAGACATGTTCAACAAATAAAATAAGCTATATGCATATCAACATACTTGAACCCATAATCTTATACAACTCTATTACCAAGTAATAACATCACAAGCATGAATAATAGTTCATCATTTAAATAGCAAAGTAAAACAACTAATCATAAATCCTTATCAAGTCAACAAGTGCAATGACCAAGCAAAGCACCATAACCTTACTCAATCAAGTAACCCAATAAGAACCATAAATAGTAACTCACTTCAAATAACATATCCTTCAAATACACATAAGTTCATACTTTAGCAATAAACACCAATTGCATGTTCATAAGCATTATATAAGATCATTTACATTTATCATCATTTACATACATAATATTAACTTCCTAAAGCTCCTATCAAGGCAAACTAGTGCAACGCATAGGTAGAGTCTCATACCCCTACCTAAGCTAAGTCAAACCACTCAAGTCACTTTAGTTAGGTTATAAATCATTACATCATTTTAGTTTAGGGAACACTTGGCTTAACCGACATAGACCACATGAGCTAAGTGTGGAATCCGGTGTCATGGAACTCTACACCGAAAGAAGGCGGACTACTTGCCAAAGTAGTACCTAAAACATGAACATAGAACTACGTGGATCCACTAGCTAGTATTTCTATGGGGGCAACATAGTTCAAGAACTAGGAGACATAATTGAGACCCTCTTTATGCTACATGCATTATAGTCTCCAATATCAAGAGTACATAGTGATCCTACCTTCCCTATGTGGGAAGGGACACTCATCTTTCTAGTTCACTCGTTGCTAAGCTAGAATACCTTTTTGAAATGTCTTTAATATCTTTATTTACCAATCATAGCTTAGTATAGGTCATAGTATAATCATCATCATAATAGCTCAATAGTAATTGCATGAGTAAAATCCTTTCATCACAATTCACATAAGTAAGGTTGACACATTACATATTCTTTCATAATAAGGCACATTGGTAATCACCATCATCCTTATAACTTTACATCCTAATCAAACTCACAACCATCAGCAAGACATTTCAATTCAACATCATACCACCCTATATATCCTAAACAAGGTATACTCCAACATAATCATCATTACTTATTCACAATTAACCATTATTGAAGCAAAGTATAGGGATCACAAGACTTACCAAGTCTCATTCACAATTCATCATCAAGGTGTTACCCTTAACCCTTATTTCAACTCAATTAGGTCATCAACTCACCATAATTCAATAACCAATATAATCACAAGGCTAGAAGAATCACTACATCACAATTCAATAATAGATCAAGGCTTAGGATTAAGTTAATTTATCATACCCTAGATCACTTCTCAAGAACTAGTATGAAAGACTATACATCATCCTAATTCATTCATAATTAGCATAAAAACATCATCTAGTAGTAATTCAACCCTTAAACAAGTAAATTGAATGAACAATCTACAATATAAGTCAAGATCACAACCCTAGGTTAGGGACGTAGGATCATGTTCTTCAATTTAGGCAAGACCATCAAAAATTACCATAATGAAGTTAAAATACATGTTAATCCATTAAATATAACCTAAATAAAACATCAACAACTCAATTCATAACTTCAAATTCGTAATTGGATGAAACCCATTTGAAAACTCTAGATTTGAAAACACTTTGAATGAACCCTTTGAGGAAAGAGGTATCAAAGGTGAAGAGATCCCATACCTCAATGTTTTGGTGAAGATTTGGAGATGAAATCACCCTTTTACAGCCCCCAATACCCTTCCTTGACTTAGCCTTCAATGGAGTCTTAAAATAGAGAGAGAAAGAAGAGAGAATATAGAGGAATTGTTTTAGAAGTTCTAATTAGTTTAATGTGGTTGGGAACTTTATAAGGGAGGTTAAATAAATTAATTAGACCCCCTTAATTCCCTAATTAACCACCTAAACCTTTAACTAATTAAATTAACTATACTTAAAACGTGCAGGAAAAATCAAGACCCTCACAGACAGAACCCCGTCGAGGGGCCGTCTTTGAGTCGACGGACTGACCCCCCCTCCGTCCTGCACATTCGCCGTCTCGGTCAGAGATATAATGCCCCAAAATGAAGTAAGGTGAACTAGAGCCTTATGATTGTCTCTTGAGTTGATTTTAAGTTAAACGGAGTTAGTTTAGTTTCCTTAGGCAGTGTACAAAGTTTCGTGAAGTTTGGAGGTCAAACGACCAAGAACGTCCAAGGCATTCGAAAGATATGCCTTGAGTTGACCTTGTACGTCTAGACGAGTTTCGTCGAGTTTTATGTGTTAAGTTTTGGATGAAATTCATGTGGGAGGTGTTAAACTTATAGATGATCATATTTGTGTTAGAAACATCCGGGAAAGTATCCCCAAGGACCATGGAAGGGTCCTTGAAGTAGGACCCAAAACCTGGTAAGCAGGCTGTCCCAGGCAGCCTTGGCGACAGAGCAGTCGACGGCCAGTCATGGCTGTGACGCCCCGTCACAAGGTTCCGTCGTGGGGGACTTGTTCAAGGGTGTAGAGGGGACCCTTGGTAAACCACTGAATCTTGCAACGGAAGGTCAGGACGGGCCGTTGCACCCGTGACGGCCCGTCACAAGCAGGTCGTCGCAAGTCTTGTCCCTGTGCGCAGATTTTTCTGCCAAGTTAGGGGTGAACTTGTAAATTCACCCCACGTCTAAATAAGAGTTTGTAAGGTTTGTTAAGGGATTTTTAGTTTATATTAAATGAGTTTTAAACGCTAGACCTAGACAAGACCCCCTCACTTGTAAATTCAATCTCTCTCTCTACAGAAACCCTGTCAAACTCCATTGGAAGCTAGAAGTCAAGGAAGGAAAGGAGGGCTGGTTGGACGTGTCTCTTCATCAAAAACTCTTGGTTTTTGGCTTGCTTAGTGAGGTATAGTATCCATTCTCTAATATCTTTTCATTCAAGAAGCCAATTTCCAAAATGGTTTTCAAAAGGGATTTCGAAACTCAATCTTCTTCTAACATTGATTTCTAGTATGGGTCTTCTTGTGTTTAAATTATAATGGTTTAAATGTATTTATGTTGGTTTGAATTGTTGATTTTGATGTTAAAAATCCATGAAACACTTGTTTATGCATACTTCAACTTTTGACTTAAAAATGGATTATGTGAGCATGATTTGAGTAGGGTATGACCTTGGGTCTTCTTGTATTTGTCATGTTCGTGTAGCTACTGCCCTAAGGGCCTTAATATGGTGAAATGTTGATAAATTGATTATGGGTGATGATGGTTTGAATTGTTGATGAGTTGTTCTCATTGTATATTTCTAATTATGAATTGCTATTTGAGTGGTATAGTCCACCTTATGGGTGGCGGTGCTAATTGATGAGATTGATGTTGTTTAGTATGTGTGGAGTAGGTAATCTTGAAGGTATAATGTGTTAAATGAAGATATATTGTATATGGGTCTTCTATTGTGTGTTGGTGTAGCTTGAATTGCATGCCTGACCTAGTTTATGTCTAAATAAAGTGTATGATTATGAGAAGCATGTAGAGTGTGTAACTTGATGAATTAAGGTTAAAGTATGTGCAGAACTTGATGATAATGAAGCGATGCTTATATGCAAGGTGTGCACATGTACACACACACACTCTTTTAAGATTTGTATTATGCCATGTTGAGCAAAAAGGGGAGTCTTGAGGTGGACACACTTCGTCAGTTGAGATGTAGTGTCTAGTAGCAACCTCTCCATTCCTATTGAGCTTTCTAAGATAGACTATTATGTTGAGAAATCCATGTGGAGTTATGCCTAGCACCGAGAGGATATGAAGGGGAGGTGGATTGCTCTTTGTGATATGAGATGTTGTAATCAAAAGTACCTCTTGAGATGAGTACTCCTCGTTAGTAGAGAGTGAGTTACTTAGTAGCAATCTCCTTATCCCTTAACTATGTGCCCGCATAGGTGTAGCTATTGGAAAAGCCATGTAAACGCTAAGAAGCATGACCTTACACTAGGAAAGTAAGGATACCTCATCCGATAGGGGTTAATATCGGGATTCCATGTCTAGCTCTCATGGTCTTTGTCGGTTAAGCTAACTCCCACAAAAGAATTAATTTGAAACTAGTTAACTTGTCTATTGTTGATATTGTGTATGTATGTCGTGAAGTGCTCAATCCACTTTAGTTACCATTAGGAGCACTAAGTGGGAGTGCTATTATGGGATTCTACTCTCACATTGCACTTGGTGTGACCTATACCTACTATGGGAGAAGAGTACCTTCATGAAATCCGTGTGAATGAGTACTATGGTGTAGTGTTATGGATGATTATTGTGGAGTACTTGAGTAAATGGAATCCATTAGGATCTCTAAGTGAGACTGGTAGTATGGGATGTTACTCTCACATTGCACTTGGTGTGACCTATATTTCCATGAGTGTTTTGCATATGTTAGCCAAGGGCGTGGATTTGATTCAAACGAAGTAAGCCTAAGATTTGGTAGTTTTAAGGGTCGCTTTGGTGTGCTTTGAAGGGAGTTGTAATGAAAAATCCCTTCTTGGCTCACCTTAGGGAATCATAGGATAACCTTGGGTTAGGGCAACTTCAAAGGAAAAGAGTTCATATGACTTGGACCGTGCCATTCACTGTAAGGCCTTCATTGTAAGAATTCAAAATATTCACTATGATGCTTTATTCAATTTTCATTGTAAGTTTAGTAAGTTCATTGAATTGTTACTTTTGATTACTCTAAGTTTTGGTAAAGTTGCCATAAAGTGTTGATTGTCGATTCTTATGTTGGTTTATTTCTAGATTCATGAATATTGCTTTAATTGCATGAAAAGTTATTTTTACTAAAATGTCCCTTTTTGTATGTTTTTGCATATGCCATACTTAGTACATTGTTGTACTAACCCCATTCTTTTATATACCTTATGAGTATAGGTTGGAAGCCTTATTGGAGGATGGGAGTTGAAGCTTGGGAATTCTATCTCTCAAGAATTGGGTATGTCCTCATTTATTCAAGGACATAGTTTTATGCTTCTTAGTTTCTTTATTAAGACTTAAAAATGTATTTACTTTTATTGTAAAAGGGTCGTGTCCCTAAGATTCCAAGTTGCGTCTTTAAGTTGGCTTGTGACGATAAGATTTCCTATTTATGAAAAGACTTCTTTTATTATTATTATCGTAAAAAGTTTTAATTCCGCACTACTTTTCATGCTTTATGTTA
This sequence comes from Solanum sitiens, assembly GCA_016801875.1. Taxonomy (NCBI): domain Eukaryota; kingdom Viridiplantae; phylum Streptophyta; class Magnoliopsida; order Solanales; family Solanaceae; genus Solanum; species Solanum sitiens. Next base: position 631,696 of record JABWTJ010000039.1, on the reverse strand, counting down.
TGAATGCTAGTTAGAGGGATTGTACGAGACCCCAAAGGGGTCGAGTACGCCCGTTCATGATTCGAAGGTTTTCCCTAACTTTTAGGGGGGTGCTTTTGGGTCATGACAGACTTGGTATCAGAGCATAAGGTTTTGGGAAATAGTTTAAGGTCTGAAATTCTCACAAGCCACATCTAGTAGTATCTTGGTCATTGGTGTGAGTCGCGACACATCCATGTACAAGAGGCTATAGGATGCTAGAAGTTTCACTTTCTTCTCTATTCTAGTATCGTGCCTTAGAGTTGAGTATATAAGGTGTCTTTTCTCAACCTCGTCTTTTTGTGTTTTTAGGACATGAATACGAGGAGATCGACCGCTAGAAGGGAGGAGGGAGGTGTACCAAATGAGATAGTCCTTCCCCGTGTTGACCAAGTTCCTATTGTTGGCTTAGGGGAGGAAAATGAGGAGGTTCCTCTTCAAGAACCTCAAGTGCCTCCGGAACCTCAAGGACCTCAAGTGCCTCCTATGCCACAATCTCCTTTTGTTGAGGGTAATATGACTAATGCGGAGTTGAGGGCTTCCCTAATGAACTTGACCCAACTCATGACGCCTCAAGATCAAGTTGTCAACAATCACTTTGTGGGCCAAGCTAACCTAGGAGGTAGGCCCCAACAAAATGCTAGTACTCCCGCTTCTAGGATTCGGGATTTCATGAGGATGAACCCTCCTACTTTTCATGGCACTAAGGTGGATGAAGATCCACAAGGCTTCATAGATGAGGTTTTCAAGGTGGTAGATGCTATGGGTGTGAACCCTAGGGAGAAAATGGAATTAGCCGCTTACCAACTTAAGGATGTTGCTCAAGTGTGGTATGAGCCATGGAGGGGTGAGAGACCCTTAGAAAGAGGACCGGTTGATTGGGAGGAATTTAAAGAGGCTATCCTAGATAGATTCTTTCCTTTAGAGTGGAGGGAGAAGAAGATGGTTGAATTCATGAACCTCCGTCAAGAGGGAATGAGTGTGCAAGAGTACTCTCTCAAATTCACCCAACTCTCTAAGTATGCCCCAACCATGGTAGCCAACCCTAGGGCTAGGATGAACAAATTTATGATGGGCGTGTCTAGCTTGGTGGAAAAAGAGTGTCGTACGGCTATGCTTCTTAATGACATGGATATCTCTAGGCTCATGGTTTATGCACAACAAATTGAGGAGTCCAAAATTAGGGAGATAAGGCAAGAGGGTAAGAGACCTAGGTCGGATGATTCTAGTCACCAAAGGCCTAAGAAGAGGTTTTATCCCCAAGATTCGTCTATGGGAAACAAGGATAGGTCTCCAAATCAACTTTCACAAGGTGGTGGTCATTCCTATGAAAGGGCTAGGTGCCCTACTTGTGGCAAGCAACATGGGGGTAAGTGTCTTGACGGATCGGATGGTTGTTTTGCATGTGGTATTAAAGGCCACAAGATGAGGGACTGCCCAAACCTTAAATCAAGGGGGGGAGATATCAATCAAGCTTCCCTAGATCCTAATGCTACCAAGAAGAACCCTTCCTATGGGATGGGGGCTAGAAAGGATAATTAATCCGGATTGATGGTTTTGGTAAGTCTCAATTCTTTGTTATTGTTGCTTTTGTGTTATGAGATGAGTTTATATGGTTTTATAGTTCATATTATCATGTCATCTTGATAAATTGCTCAAAGAGTGGAATTTTGAATGTTTTGTATGTTTGGCAGTGTTACATTGAATGTTCACTGTGAAAAATTTGCAATTTGAGAAAAATTTGCCTTGCCTTAATTGAAGTTTAAATATGTGCAAAGTTGTTGTATATGAGCATGTTTAATGTTGGAGAAGGTAGTTCCTCCATAAAAGAAGTTTAAGGTTGAGTTTTGACTTTGTGAGTTTGGCAAAAGTTGTCTATGTTGATAAGTGTTGAAAGTGTGAAATGATGTTCCTTGCTAGTTGATGCTTTGATTGTTGATGTTTTGATCATGATCTAAGTGAAATATATGATTCTAATAGAGTCCTTGTTATTCTTAAAAATTTAAGTGTCATTCGAGGACTAATGTTATTCCAAGTGGGGGAGAATATAATGCCCCAAAATGAACTAAGGTGAACTAGAGACTCATGATTGTTTCTTGAGTTGATTTTAAGTTAAACGGAGTTAGTTTAGTGTCCTTAGGTAGTGTGCAAAGTTTCTATTACGCTAAGTTTTGGTAAAGTTGCCATAAAGTGTTGATTGTCGATTCTTATGTTGGTTTGTTTCTAGATTCATGAATATTGCTTTAATTGCATGAAAAGTTATTTTTACTAAAATGTCCCTTTTTGTATGTTTTTGCATATACCATACTTAGTACATTGTTGTACTAACCCCATACTTTTATATACCTTATGAGTATAGGTTGGAATCCTTTTTGGAGGATCGGAGTTGAAGCTTGGGAATTCTATCTCTCAAGAATTGGGTATGTCCTCATTTATTCGAGGACATAGTTTTATACTTCTTAGTTTCTTTATTAAGACTTAAAAATGTATTTACTTTTATTGTAAAAGGGCCGTGTCCCTAAGATTCCAAGTTGCGTCTTTAAGTTGGCTTGTGACGATAAGATTTCCTAGTATTTATGAAAAGACTTCTTTTATTATTATTATCGTGAAAAGTTTTAATTCCGCACTATTTTTCATGCTTTATGTTATGAATGCTAGTTAGAGGGCTTGTACGAGACCCCAAAGGGGTTCGAGTACGCCCGGTCATGATTCGAAGGTTTTCCCTAACTTTTAGGGGGGTGCTTTCGGGTCGTGACAAGAGACTTGTGCAGGAGAGGGATTCCTCAAATTGTCTAAGTGTGGGACTACGGTGGCATCGACCCCATGTCAGTCCACAAACGGACCGTAGTTTGTACCGTCGATGTACACTGCCCAGGCAGTGTTGCCTCAACCTGCAGGGGTCCTCCTCAAGGGACCTTGGTTGGTCCTTGGGGAGTCGTACCCGGACGTTTCGCCCATGAAACATCTCTAACATATGTTACACCAAATTTCATTAATTTCCGACTCTTAAAAACTAGTCAAATAGGCTAAGGCACACTAGTACCTCTTTGAACCAACTTCCGAACGTCATGGACGTTGTTGGACATTTTGGTTTCTAAACTTCCTAAATGACCTATATTGTTTAAACTAACCTTAAAAACAGTTTCTAGACTTCATGACACCTATGTTAGTCTTTACGACACGTCTTGGATTTTCGAAGTGTTACATTATCCCCCCCTTAGGAACATTCGTCCCCGAATGACACTAAATCTCTTTTGAAGGAAGGAATAGACTCAAGACTAGCAGCAAAACCAACATCAATGCAATACAACATATATACATATCATTTCAATCAAGGCAATTCAAAAACTTCAATTACCAAATGTGAGACTCAAACATTACTTCATGAGGCATTTCCTTCTCACAACAACAATATGAGCTCATCATGACACACATGAGTTAATTAGAATCAAATTCAACTTAATCAACATACCATACATCATTTCATAAAGACTCACTATGTCAAAATGCACAACATAACTCAAAAAAAGCCAAAAGCAAAAATTTCAAGTTCAAGGTACAAATCACTGTAGCTTAATTGTGAAGTTCTCAAAATACACATTTTGCAAGACTTCACCCAAAAATCAAGGAACTTCCATTTCTAGTCATATTTATATTATTAAAAGAATGACTAACCTTAATTATCAAAAAAATGAGGGTAACGTGACTTTATGTAGGCCTCGGCCTCCCATGTTGCACCCTCAACTAGGTGATTTTTCCATAACACTTTTACGGATACCACCTCTTCGTTCCTCAACCTTTTCATTTGCCTATCAAGGATTTAAACTGGAACCTCCTCATAAGAGAGGTTATCCTTGACACCAAGACCCTTAATAGGAAGAATGGACTCGGGATCACTGACACACTTTTTAAGCATAGAGACATGGACAACCGGATGAACCAATGTCAATTCACTAGGCAACCTCAACTCATAGGCAACCTTACCAACCCTTTGCAAGATTTCATAGGTACCCACATAACAGGGACTCAACTTCCCATTCTTGACAAATCTAACAAATGCCTTCATCGGTGAAATTTTCAAATACACCTTATCACCTTCTTCAAACTCAAGATCCCTCCTCCTATGATCAGCATAAGACTTTTGCCGACTATAGGCCGTTTGCAAGTGATTTCTTATAATATAAACTTTTTGCAAAGTCTTATAAATCAAATCGGGACCAAGAATTGAAGACTCACCGACTTCAAACCACCCAATAGGAGACCTACACCTCATACCATACAAGGCTTCATAGGGAGCCATGGAAATTGATGAATGGAAACTATTATTATAAGCAAACTCTACCAAAGGCAAGTGCTTATCCCAACTCCTTTTGAAATCAATGACACAATCTCTAAGCATATCCTCAAGGTTTTGAATAGTACGTTACGCTTGACCATCCGTTCGGGGATGAAAAGCGGTAATCAACTTCACCTTAGTATCCAACCCTTCTTGAAATGTCCTCCAAAACCTAGATGTGAATTGTGCTCCCTAATCCGATATGATGGATAACGGAATACCATGGCTACACACAATCTCATCTATGAAAATCTTAGCATAATCTTCCTTCGATTAAGTAGACTTGACGGGAATAAAGTGAGCGGACTTGGTCAACCTATCAACCACCACCCATATGGAGTCTTATTGCTTTTGAGTCATAGGCATACCTACCACAAAATCCATATTGATGTGTTCCCACTTCCAAGTAGGAATTTGGATTTCTTGTAGTAAGCCACCCAGTTTTACATACTCGGCTTTCACTTGTTGGCAATTTGGACACTTGGCAACAAACTCCGCTATGTCCCTTTTCAAACCTTCCCATCAATACACCTCCATAAGGTCATGAAACATCTTTGTTGACCCCGGATGAATGGAATAGTGATACCCATGAGCCTCCTCAAGGATATGGTTCCTCAAATCATCAACATTAGGAACACACAACCGCCCTTGATATCTCAAAACACGATCCCCTCATAAGGAGAATGATTCATTAAACTTGCCAAGAACCGATTCTTTCAATTCCATTAATGGTTTATCAAGGTGTTGTTTAGACTTCACCTTAACAACCAAAGATGATTCGAGTTATGATGGACCATCACACCACCATTTGGAGAACCTTCCAATCTAACACCCAACCTAGACAACCTATGAACATATTTCACTAGATTCTTTTTGGCTTCTTCAATGTGAGACACACTATCCATAGACAAATGGCTTAGAGCATCCGCTACCACATTCGCCTTGCTGGGGTGATAAGAACACTTATATCATACTCTTTCAACAACTCTAGCCATCTTCTTTGTCGGAGATTTAACCTCTTTTTGGGTAAACACTTCCTGGGTTTTTTATGATCGGTAAATACATCAACATGGACACCATACAAATAATGACTCCAAATTTTCAAAGCAAACACCACGACCGCTAACTGAAGATCATGAGAGGGATAGTTCCTATAATGCACCTTAAGTTGCCTAGAAGCATAGGCAATCACCTTCACATGTTGCATAAGCACACACCCAAACCCAGAAGGGATGCATCACAATACACAACGAAGCCCTTTGTACCCTTCGGTAAAGTCAACAACGGAGCAGAAGTAAGCCTATCTTTCAAGATTTGGAAGCTCTTTTCACATGCTTCCGACCACTCAAACTTCTTACTTTTTTGGGTCAAAGTAGTTAAGGGAGATGCAATAGACGCAAAACTACCCACAAACCTCCGATAATAACCCGCTAGACCCAAGAAACTCCTAATATTAGTTGGAGTTAATGGTCTAGGCCAATTTCTTACCATCTCCATTGTAAGGTCCCGATAATGAGATAGGTGAACTATATCCTAACATTGTTGTCAAGGTGGTGTAAGGTCCTTAATATGTCCATAATATGGTATTGATGCAGTATCTAAAGTATTAGGTGTATTGGAAGTCAAACGTCAAAGGACGACCAAGACGTTCGATGACTAAGTCACCTATGTGCCTCGTATGTGGTTCTATGTTTATGTGTTATTAAAAAGGTTAGAAGGTCTATAATTGAGTTATTATATCATGTATAGGGGGGGCGTTGAGTTTTCAAAAGTTTGGAGGTTAAACGTCCAAGAACGTTCATGACGTTCGAAGATGTACCTTGAAGTGACCTTATGTGTCTAGGAATGTTTTGTCGAGTTTTACGCGTTCGTTTTAGGTGAAATTCATGTGATATGTCTTAAACTTATATACGTTCTTTTTTGGATTGCAAACGTCTGGGCAAATGTCCCCAAGGACCAACCAAGGGTCCTTGAGGAAGGACCCAAACTTAGTGTAAAGACTGTCCTAGGCAGGTCTCAAACGACGGAGGCATCGAGTGCTCGTGGGCCAATCGACACCCCATCGATGGGTGTCGTTGGTGGATACTTGGTCTTAGGTGAGTAGGGAACCTTTTCAAGTCTCTGACCTAATCGACGGGAGGACAGGACGATCCATTTGTGGACAAACGGTCCGTCGACTTCCTCGTCGATGGCCAAGTCCTTAGGTGCAGTTTTCACAGTTAAGTCTAGGGGTGAAATTGTAATTCAATCCAACTTATAAATGTAAGGTTTGGAGGTTCTTTAAGGGTCTTTTGGGTATTTTAAGTGTGTATATAAGTGTTTAACACTTAGAAGATGATTTCATTCTTCAAAATCAAAACCCCAAAATACCTTAGAAATTCCCCAAGACTCCATTGAAGTCCAAAATCAAGGAAGAGCTTGGTGTGACGTTTTGAATGGAGATTCTTCATCAAAGTGAAGAATAAGCTTCCTTGAGGTGTGGTTTTGGATCCTTGAAACTCGTTTCATCAAGGAGCCCAACTTCAAAGATGTTTTCTAAAATTTTCAAAGATGAATTGTTCGATTTCAAGATTCTACCATGGGTTGTTGCATTAATGGTTTTCAAACGTATATTATGGATTATATTGATGTTGTATTGATAATTTTAACCTAAATTACCTATGAACCCATGAATTTGATGAACCCTAGATTTTGACTAACTTATGGGTTACTTGATATTGGTCTAATATTGATGAATTCATGTGTAGTTTCTTATGGGCTTTCTATTAATGTAAGAATTGAATTCAATTGTTATCTAATTGATCTTAGATTGTTGAATCTATGTAGAATTGGTTTAGATTTCATTGATTTTCATAATTGTGTATTGAATTGGTGTTCATGGCCATGGGTAAGGGCCTTATGATGTCGAATTGGGTTATTTGGTATTGTCTTGAAGTGTTGATGATGAAGTGGTGGTACGACGCCCTATTTCTTCTTATTCAATGTTAACTATACTTCAATTATGTTATGATTGGTTTGGTCCACCTTTTGTGGCGGTGTTATGTGAATTGATGTGGCCTTGTAGGCGTTATTTTTAGTACATTGATGATCATGGCCTTGTAGGCACTGCTTGAACTTATATGGCTACATGTGTAGTTGATTTAGCGATGTATGATTATACCTACCTATATGTCACAGTATGTTTTAGACTATTGATACTATCTAGTTAATCATGTTATGCTTTTACTATGTGTTAAGTGTGTAGTCATAGAGTTGATACATGGTTGATCCTAAATTGGTTAGATGAGTCTAAAATGGTTAAGTTGATAATGTTAAGGTAATGAATAGGTTTACTAGATAAGATTAAGGGTCATTCCTAAGTGTCTAAAGAAAGATAGGTTATATGTATTAAATGGAAGTATGTGGTGTCTTGTTTAGGTAGACTTGTGTCCCTTACTTGATGCTTATGTGAATATGTGATGTTTTGAATTAGGAACCTAAAGGGTCTTAGTCTTGAATAAATAAACATAGGTGAGACCTTGAATGATGATACGAAGGTCCTTTATGTGGAACCTTGAACCAAGTGGTAAGGTTATGAATCGTGAAGTCGAAAGTCGTAATGGTATCCTCATGTAATGAATAATGGACTTAAGGTTGATTGGATGGAACGAAACCACATCAATCCTTAGGAAATTCATGATGAGCTTCTTGTCGCCATAGTGAGATAGCCCTAGCGGACCTTGCTTTGATAGGGTAAATGTAATTGGGTCATGAACATGATATGGGACCCATTTGTATAAACCTTAATGTGACTTAATCTATGAGAACAAAGGCTAGAACCTACTGAGTATGATAAGGGAAGTAGTTCTAGCTAAGAATTTAGATTAGAATATAGAGTATTCCCTTCATATTCCTTAACCATGTGCCAACATGGGATGTCTATGTTCTACCATTGGCAAGTAGAACACCTCATCGAAGTAGGACAGAACTTCAGATTCCATGCTTTGCTACCATGGTCTATGTCGGTTATTGCCAATTCTCATCATATGGGATACATATTAGCATTAGAGAAGTTCTATGAGGTTTAGGTGGTGGTATGGGACGCTATCTAGACATTGCACAATAGGCTTTGAAGATGTTAGTAAGAGTCCCTAGGTCTTGTCCAAGACCATTATGTGAGTGACCTTTATGTGATGTATGTCTCTTAAATGAACTAATGAACTAATGATTTAATGATATAAGGTATGTAAATGAATAAGTACCTAATCTAAAGTAAATTAAGGATTCCTTAGCTAAAGTGCGGAGAGGGCATATGGGATGATCTCTTCATGTCTTATCTTTGGAAGTCTTGAGAATGACTCTAGTTAGGGAAGATGTTGGGTGTTGTAGACATTATCTAATACTTAGGTAGTCTTAAGGACTATCTAGGTAATCTTGAATAGGTCAATCATGGACGTTATCTTCTTGATTTATTTAAGTAGGCCTTTTGATAGCCTTTGGAAGGAGAGTGTCCTATCATCTATGTGTTGGTGTGTTCAGTGAGAATGATTCTATTTTAGGGAGTCTATAGGATATCTTGAGTGTGTGTGTAAGGAATTGTATGGGCATTTGCTTCACAAGTCACTCAAGTGAGACTTATAATACACCTTTGGTAGAATAATCTTACATTTATGTTTATGATAACTTGTAAGTGTGTATGTGACTCATTATGAGTATCTTAAGGATCATTTAGGCACATCTAGAGAGGGTGTATGGGCGGTCTCTCTTTGTGTGACTTAAGTTAATATTAAGATGGCTTTGGTGAGAAGATTACATGCTAGAATGTGTTCAAGAAGGAAGAATTAGACTTCATTGTAACAGTGAAGTGAGCTCACTGTAATGTGAGTCCTAAAATGCATTAATTCGTTTAAATATTATTTTATCTGTTTCTAAGTTGCTAAATGTTCTTCTTATCATTATAATATGATTTCCAAATGAAAAGATTCATATTTTCAATAAATGTACATTTTCATGATTTTTATGCATAAGCCATACTTAGTACATATGATTGTACTAATCCATACTTTTATTTCTATCTATATAGTTCTTGGTAGGTGAACAGCTTTGGGAAGAAGACTTGGACTAGGAGATCGTTCAAGAAGAAGTTGAAGTATGTCCTCACTTGACTCGAGGGCATATATGTCATTTTATGTTTCTTTATGAAGTTTTGTAATACACTATATAGTAGTATGTTTTAAATTCGTATGAGCCGTATCCCAAGTATTCTTGTGTCTTAGGATGATGATTCGAGACTTAGTATTTCCTATCTCTACATATATGAAAGAGTTTTAAGACTTCTATATTGTTTTTTTATGAAAAGTTTTAATTCTGCACTACTTTTCATTATGTATATGCGATGAATGATATGAGAGGCTTGTATGAGACCTCTGAAAGGTCGAATACGCTTTGCCACGATCCAAGATTGTGCCCTAACTTCTAGGGTGTGGTCTCGGGATGTGTCAAGCTTGGTATCAAAACATAGGATAATGAAAGTAGTCTTAGGAATCAAAAAGTCTTGAAAAGTCACATCTAGTAGAGTCTTGACCATCGGTGTGAGTCGCGACACATCTATGGGCGAGAGGCTATAGGACGATAGTGTTTCCCTTCATTTCTACTCCTATGTTCGTGCGGTAGAGTAATGTTATGAGTATCCTTCTAAAAGTGTTTCCTTGTTTTCTAGGATATGAATACTAGGAGGATGGCCACTAGAAGGATGGAAGAGGGAAGGGTGAATGAGGAAGCTCCTCTTCAAGTTGATCAAGTCGAGCAAGTGCTTCAAGATGGGCAAGGTGTCCAAGGTGATCAAGGTGATCAAGTGCGTCCTTAAGTTGGTCATGCCCTAATGTGGGAGGAGGTAATCAGGTTCCGATGGTTCCCCCGGAATTGACTAATCAAGAGATTAGTGAGGCTTTGCTTGATTTAGCCCGAGCCGTAACTACTCAAGTGAATTTGAATATGGTGACTAGGGTTAATGCTATGGAGAGCACTATGCCATCTAGGTTGAGAGACTTTGTGAGGTTTAATCCTTGGCTCTAAGGTGAATGAAGATCCCCAAGAATTCCTTGATGGTGTGTACAAGGTATTGAGTGCTATGGGGGTTACATCTAGCGAGAAGGCGGAGTTGGCTACTTATCAATTGAGAGATGTGTCTCAAATTTGGTACACTCAATGGAAGGACAATAGGCCGGTGGAGTCGGATCCTATTGAGTGGAAAGAATTCAAGGAAGCTTTTCTTGGTAAGTACTTTCCCCGGGAGAGGAGAGAGGTTAAAGTAGAGGAGTTTATCAATCTCAAGCAAGGCACTATGAGTGTTGAGGAATATTCTTTGAAATTCTCAACTTTGTCTAGATATGCACCATCCCTAGTGTCTAATCCAAGGGATGAAATGAGTCGCTTTGTGACGGGTGTAGCCGACTTAGTGAGGGAGGAATGTCGTACGGCTATGCTACATGATGATATGACTTTGACTAGACTCATGTTGTATGAACAATCAATTGAAGAGTCTAAACTTAGGAGGATGTCAAGGAACTTGAAAAGGAGTGTTCCTAGTGATCAAGTGCAATCTAGGTTCAAAAAGAGGGCTCAAACCCAAGATGGACCTATTGTTCCTAAGAAGAAGATTGAGAAAGGAGGTGGTTCTAGCAATGAAAAACCTACATGTGCCACTTGTGGTAAGAGACATTATGGTGAGTGTCTATTGGCTACCGGTAGTTGCTTTGGATGTGGAAAAGAAGGACATAAAGTGTGAGATTGTCCAAACATTGCTTCTAGGAAGGAGGGTAAGAAAGTTGATCCTAGTGCTCCAAAGGAAGATGCTCCAACTAAGAGGCATTTCTATTGACTCCGGACTAGAGGTGAGAAGTTGGATGAGGGTGATGATGATGTTGGTAAGTCCTTATCTTTCTCTTGTTATTGTATGAGTTCCTTCTAAGTGGGGGAACATGGCTAGAATTGTGCTAGAAATTGTTGCATGTGCATGATGTTTAGGAGTTTGGTTGAAATTGAATTTCATTAACTTCTTGCATTGTGTGTTTTATTGAGTTATGAACATGTTTAAAAAGGTGTTTACATGATGTTACCTTGCATATTAACATGTCTATATCATCAATTGCCTAAGATTGCATTTTTGGAAAAAACAATTGCTAACAATTCACTGTAGCATGCACTGTTCACTGTGTAGTTTTTGAAAAAGTGGTTAATTGATTCTTTGGTCTAAAATTGTTGTTATGTGGTTAGAACTGGTGTGTAATAATGAATATAAAATGAGTTTTTGCCATTTGGAATGAAGCATGTGAGTTTTGTAGCATAATGAGTTATAGAATTGAATTCTAGTTTCTTGTTGAGTTGTGAATCTCATGACTTTGTGAAATTGATGTTTTATCCTTGATTGTGAGTTATATGGTTTGGTTATGTACTTTTAAGTTGGTTCTCTAATCTTGGAAGTGTTCGGAGAGTGGCAAGTGTCATTCGAGGACGAATGTTGTCTAAGTGGGGGAGAATGTAAGGTCCCAAAAATGACATAGGTGAACTAGAGCCTAACATTGTTGTCAAGGTGGTCTAAGGTCCTTAATATGTCTATAATATGGTATTGAGGCAGTAGCTAAAGTATTAGGTGTATTGGAAGTCAAACGTCAAGGGACAACCAAGACGTTCGACAACTAAGTCACCTATGTGCCTCGTATGTGGTTCTATGTGTTTATGTGTGATTATGAGGTTATAAGGTCCTTAATTGTGTTATTATAGCATGTATAGGCAGTGTGTCGCGTTTCGAGAAGTTTGGAGGTCAAACATTCGAGAACGTTCATGATGTTCGAAAGATGTACCTTGAAGTGACCTTATGTGTCTAGGCATGTCTCATCGAGTTTTATGTGTTTGTTTTGGTTTAAATTCATGTGAGTGGTCTTAAACTCATATACGTTCTTTTTTGGGTTGAAACGTCCGGGCAAACGTCCCCAAGGACCAACCAAGGGTCCTTGAGGAAGGACCCAAACTTAGTATAAAGACTGTCCCAGGCAGGCCCCAAACGACGGAGGCATCGATGGCTTGTGGGCCAATCGATGCCCCATCGATGGGTGTCGTCGGTGTATACTTGGTCTTTGGTGAGGAGGGAACCTTGGAAAGTCTCTGTCCCAATCTACGAGAGGACATGACGGTCCGTTTGTGGACAAACAGTCCGTCGACTACCTAGTCGATGGCCAAGTCCCTGGGTGCAGTTTTCAGAGTTAAGTCTTGGGGTGAAATTGTAATTTCATCCCACTTATAAATGGAAGGTTTGGAGGTTTTTAAAGGTTTTTTGGGTATTTTAAGTGTGTATATAAGTGTTTAACACTTAGAAGATTTCATTCTTCAAAATCAAAACCCCAAAATACCTTAGAAATTCCCCAAGACTCCATTGAAGTCCAAAATCAAGGAAGAGATTGGTGTGAAGTTTTAAGTGGAGATTCTTCATCAAAGTGAATAATAAGCTTCATTGAGGTGTGGTTTTTGATCCTTGAAACTCGTTTCATCAAGGAGCCCAACTTCAAAGATGTTTTCTAAAGTTTTCAAAGATGAATTATCCGATTTCATGATTCTACCATGGGTTGTTGCATTAATGGTTTTCAAACGTATATTATGGATTAGATTGATGTTGTATTGAAGATTTTAACCTAAATTACCTATGAACCCATGAATTTGATCAACCCTAGATTTTGACTAACTTATGGGTTACTCTATGTTGGTCTAATATTGATGAATTAATGTGTAGTTTCTTATGGGCTTTCTATTGATGTAGGAATTGAATTCAATTGTTATCTAATTGATCTTAGATTGTTGAATCTATGTTAAATTGGTTTAGATTTCATTGATTTTCATAATTGTGTATTGAATTGGTGTTCATGGCCATGGGTAAGGGCCTTATGATGTTTAATTGGGTTATTTGGTATTGGCTTGAAGTGTTGATGATGAAGTGGTGGTACGCTGCCCTATTTCTTCTTATTCAATTTTAACTATACTTCAATTATGTTATGATTGGTTTGGTCCACCTTTGGTGGCGGTGTTATGTGAATTGATGTGGCCTTGTCGGCGTTATTTTTAGTACATTTATGATCATGGACTTGTCGGCACTACTTGAACTTATATGGCTATATGTGTAGTTGATTTAGTGATGTATGATCATACCTACCTATATGTGAAAGTATGTGTTAGACTATTGATACTATCTAGTTAATCATGTTATGCTTTGACTATGTGTTAAGTGTGTAGTCTTAGAGTTGATACATGGTTGATCCTAAATTGGTTAGATGAGTCTAAAATGGTTAAGTTGATAATGTTAAGGTAATGAATAGGTTTACTAGATAAGATTAAGGGTCATTCCTAAGTGTCTAAAGAAAGATAGGTTATATGTATTAAATGGAAGTATGTGGTGTCTTGTTTGGGTAGACTTGTGTCCCTTACTTGATGCTTATGCGAATATGTGATGTTTGACTTAGGAACCTAAAGGGTCTTAGTCTTGAATAAATGAATATAGGTGATACCTTGAATAATGATACGAAGGTCCTTTATGTTGAACCTTGAACCAAGTGGTAAGGTTATGAATCGTGAAGTCGAAAGTCGTAATGGTATCCTCATGTAATGAATGATGGACTTAAGGTTGATTGGCTGGAATGACATCACATCAATCCTTAGGAAAGTCATGATGAGCTTCTTGTCTCCATAGTGAGATAGCCCTAGCGGACCTTGCTTTGGTAGGGTAAATGTAATTGGGTCATGAACATGATATGGGACCCATTTGTATGAACCTTAATGTGACTTAATCCATGAGAACAAAGGCTAGAAACTAGTGAGTATGATAAGGGAAGTAGATCTAGTTAAGGATTTAGACTAGAATACAAAGTATTCCCTTCATTTTCCTTAACAATGTGCCTACATGGGACGTCTATGTTCTACCATTGGCAAGTAGAACACCTCATCGAAGTAGGACAGAATTTTAGATTCCATGCTTTGCTACCATGGTCTATGTCGGTTATTGCCTATTCTCATCATATGGGATACATATTAAGTTCTATGAAGTTTAGGTGGTGGTATGGGACACTATCTAGACATTGCACAATAGGCTTTGAAGATGTTAGTAAGAGTCCCTAGGTCTTGTCCAAGACCATTATGTTAGTGAACTTTATGTGATGTATGTCTCTTAAATGAACTAATGAACTAATGATTTAATGATATAAAGTATGTAAATGAATAAGTACCTAATCTAAAGTAACTTAAGGATTCCTTAGCTAAAATGCGAAGAGGTCATATGGGATGATCTCTTCATGTCTTATCTTTGGAAGTCTTGAGAATGACTTTAGTTAGGGAAGATGTTTGGTGTTGTAGACATGATCTAAGACTTAGGTAGTCTGAAGGACTATCTAGGTAATCTTGAAGAGGTCAATCATGGACGTTATCTTCTTGATTTACTTAAGTAGGTCTTTTGATAGCCTTTGGAAGGAGAGTGTCCTATCATCTATGTGTTGGTGTGTTCAGTGAGAATGATTCTATTCTAGGGAGTCTATAGGATATCTTGAGTGTGTGTGTAAGGAATTGTATGGGCGGTTGCTTCACAACTCACTCAAGTGAGACTTATAATACACCTTTGGTAGAAGAATCTTACATTTATGTTTAATAAATTGTAAGTGTGTATGTGACTCATTATGAGTAATCTTAAGGATCGTTTAGGAATATCTAGAGAGGGTGTATGGGCGGTCTCTCTTTGTGTGACTTAAGTTAATCTTAAGATGGCTTTGGTGAGAAGACTACATGCTAGAATGTGTTCAAGAAGGAGGAATTAGACTTCACTGTAACAGTGAAGTGAGCTCACTGTAATGTGAGTCCTAAAATGCATTAATTTGTTTAAATATTATTTTATGTGTTTCTAAGTTGCTAAATGTTGTTCTTATGATTATAATATGATTTCCAAATGAAAAGACGCATATTTTCAATAAATGTACGTTTTCATGATTTTTATGCATAAGCCATACTTAGTATATGTGGTTGTACTAATCCATGCTTTTATTTCTATCTATATAGTTCTTGGTAGGTGAACAACTTTGGGAAGAAGACTTGGACTAGGAGATCGTTCAAGAACAAGTTGAAGTATGTCCTCACTTGACACGAGGGCATATATGTCATTTTATGTTTCTTTATGAAGTTTTGTACTAGACTATATAGTAGTATGTTTTAAATTCGTATCAGTCGTGTCCCAAGTATTCTTGTGTCTTAAGATGATGATTCGAGACTTAGTATTTCCTATCTCTACATATATGAAAGAGTTTTAAGAATTCTATATTGTTTTTTATGAATAGTTTTAATTGCACACTACTTTTCATTATGTATATGCGATGAATGATATGAGAGGCTTGTATGAGACCTCCGAGAATTCGAGTATGTCGTGCCACAATCCGAGATTGTTCCCTTACTTCTAGGGAGTGGTCTCGAGATGTGACATCTATTTTCCTTGGATCAACCTCAACTCCCTCACTAGAGATGATATGACCAAGATTTTCCACCGACCTCAACAAAAACTCACATTTTCTATACTTGGCAAACAATTGATGTTCTTTAAGGGTTTTCAATATCACCCTAAAATGATCCATGTTATCACTCTCATTTTTCGAATATACCAAGATGTCGTCAATGAATACAACGACAAATGAATGTAGGTAACTTTTAAACACCCTATTCATTAGGTCTATAAAAACCGCCGGAGCATTAGTGATACCAAAAGACGTAACTAAGAACTCATAATGACCATATCTAGTCCGAAATGCCGTCTTTGGTACATCCTCACCTCTCACCCTAAGTTGGTGATACCCCTATCTCAAGTCAATTTTGGAAAAGTATCTTGCCCCTTGGAGTTGATCAAACAAGTCGTCAATCCGAGGGAGAGGATACTTGTTCTTAATTGTGACTTTGTTGAGTTGGCGAAAATCAATACACATTCTCAAGGACCCATCCTTCTTCTTCACAAACAAGACCGGAGCACCCCATGGAGAAATACTAGGCCTTATAAAGCCCTTGTCTAGTGAATCTTTAAGTTGTACCTTTAACTACTTCAATTGGGCCGGAACCATCCAATAAGGAGGAATCGAAATGGGGTTTGTTTCAGGTAGAAAATTGATACCAAAATCAATTTCCCATTCGGGAGGAATACCAGGAAGGCCATTAGAGAAGACCTCCAGAAATTCACTCACTACGGGGACCGACTCAACTGGAGGAATTTCAGAGTCAAGATCTTGGACTCTCACTATATGATATAGGAAGCCCTTAGAGATCATTTTGCAAGCCTTGAAACAAAAAATGATACAACCTGTAGGAATAGAACTTCCCCCCTTCCACTCAAGAACGGGTTCATTTGGGAAATTAAACCTCACCACCCTCGTTCTACAATCAATAGTGGAAAACCAACAATTCAACATATTCATACCCAAAATAATATCAAAATCAAACATATCTAGTTTTATTATATCAACAATGGAAACTCTATTGGGCAACATTATAGGACAATCCCTATATACCCCTTTTTAAAACAACCGACTCACCCACTGGTGTAGACACTAAGATAGTTTCAGGCAAGATATCGGGTAAAGTATCAAACTTTTTAGATACAAGAGGTGTAACAAAATACAAAGTAGCACCCGGATCAAGTAAATCATAAACATCAGTAGAAAAGACTTGTAACATACCGGTCACCACATCGTGAGAGGTCTCTTGCTCACCCCTAGTACGAAGAGCATAGAAGCGGTTCTTCTTTTGAGCATCACTAGGACCACTTTCTTGACCACCCTTCTCTATCCCCTTCACATTAGGTCAATCCTTAACTTGTGTGCACTCTTACCACAACTGAAACAATTGTTCGTCCCCTTAAGGCAATCACCATAATGTTTGTTACCACACTTTGTACAAGTTGGCTTTCTAGTTGGTGAACTTGCAGTCCCTCCCTTTTGAGACTTAGGATTATACACCCTATCATCCCTAGCCTTTTCTGACTTATATGGAACTTGATTAGAGAACCTATTTTTGAACCTAGGATTGTCTTGAATTTCAAGCCTACTCTTGGAAGAACCACCTTTAAGGGACCTTGCCCTCTTAGTATCTCTACTCTTCCTCCTAGCCCTGCCTCCTCAACTTGTCTAGAATGCACCATAATACGGGAAATGTTCATGTTGGAATGTAGCATAGCCGAATGACATTCTTCTTGCAAATCATCCGACACCTCCATCACAAAGCGGCTAATTTCATCTCTAGGATCGTAAACAAAGGAAGGAGCATATTTTGACAATTGAGTAATATCATGGAATACTCAAGAACACTCATACCTCCTTGACGAAGGTTGATGAACTGCACCACTTTAGCTTCCCTCATCTCCCTAGGAAAGAACCGGTTAAGAAATGCCTTCTTGAAAATCTCCCAATTCACCGGTCCACCCCGAAGAGGCCTATTGTCCCTCCATTGAACATACCAAGTTTTAGCCACCTCTTTAAGTTGATATATGGATAACTCATCTTTCTCACTAGTGTTTAACCCCATGGAAAAGAGTATCTTATAAACTTCATCGATGAACTCTTGGGGGTCTTCATCCACCCTAGACCCATAAAAAGTAGGAGGGTTCATCCGAGTGAAGTCCTTTAGACGAGATGCCGTGGTAGAGACTTATAGATTGTCTCGGGGTACAACCTCCTTATTGGCTTGGGCCATCATCGATTGAGCTTGAATAGTAGCGGATTGATCTTGAGTAATAATGGCTTGGGCCATTTGGGGAAGGGCAGCCCTTATCTCATCATTCGTCAAAGGTGGAGGATTGGGCGGAACTTGCTCAACATTAACTTCCTCTTCAAGTGAAGGATCTTTATCAATACTGGGAGGAGATCCTTATCAACTTCCTCCTCAAGCCTTCGAGCCTCATTGCTCCGAGTATTCATTGCCTATAACCAAAATACAAGGTTTAGGTGAAAGCACATAATATTTACTCTAGAGGCACCACATTGGATTTCAAAGAAAGAGAGAGATTCCTAAGAATCATATATATTCCTATTCATAAGTGTGGCGCGCTTCATAATTATAAGTTCAAATCTACATAGACGTGGTTGAGAGAGACATCCTAATCAAGGATAATTAACCTCATGCTCTGAAACCAAGTTTGTCAGATCAGGGTTTACCCCCTAGACGTAACCGGCATCGTCGTCCTCTTTGAGGACTAAGACTAGTCCCTTAGTTTTCATCATTGCATTCACAAGTCAAAAATACGGAAGAATTTAAAACTTTTACTATTTCTACATGGAGGTTTACATAGACCTCTACATACACATAATAGTATTAATATTGAGTATACATAGACCCTTAGTATAAGAAGATTACTTAGTTTTCTACTTTTATTTAACATACATATATAAGATAGAATAGAGTCATAAAATTCGTCTCATCTCATAACCATCTACAATGACAATAGAAATTTGGGCATAGCCCTATATCAATATAAGAAAGACAATATAGGCTTATACAACTTGTTCTCAAATGAACGATAGAGTAAACATAAGTGTCTTAAAATCAAAGCAAATCTGTAACTAGAATATTGGCATTGCCTCGGCCAAATGAGGATCTACTACTTGGATGATAGAGAATATCAAAGCCTCCTTTTATATCGTCTCGAACGAAACCTATGCACATATAACAACAAAACATGCTAAAAAGGGACATTTAGTTAAATCATGTCATTTTACCTTTTTAAGGACTTATGCACAATCAACAAACTATACCAATCATTTAGACATGTTCAACAAATCAAATAAGTTATATGTATATCAACATACTTGAACCCATAATCTCATATAACTCTATCACAAAGTAATAACATCACAACCATGAATAAGAGTTCATCATTTAAATAGCAAAGTAATACAACTAATAATAAATCCTCATCAAGTCAACAAGTGTAATGACCAAGCAAAGTGTCACAACCGAGGAGCACCCCCCAGAAGTAACATGGCGTACATGACCACTCGGAGGTCTTATACACGCCCATAGTTATCATTCATCGCATTGACATAGTAAATTTAGCGGAAAATTTAAAACTTTTCATAGCACATCATATGCTAGAAACATTACTTCATATATATAAAACATAAAGTCATAACACATGTATAGACATTAAGTCTCTTTGCTATCTTATACTCAGCAACATAGAGTATATTAGGGACACGGCCCATAAGACACATTACATAACTATATAATATTTAAAGACTTTACATATAAAGATATAAGTAGGAGATCCTTGAACTTAAGGATTCCTTTCATTGAGCTTGGGAATCATCTATCAAGCTCTTCACCATTCAACACATTCTTTAAGCATCCATAACCTACGCTTTGTGTAAACAGTAGAGAAGAATGGTATTAGCACAAGAATGTACTAAGTATGACAACCATGCAAAAACATGCATTAAAAAGGGACTTTTTCTTGAAATTATACTACTTGCCATTTTGAGTAAATTATCATAAAACCTTTATACAATAGCATTTATTTCTTTCACATACTTCATATAAACATATTAAAATGCCAAACATTACATAAGATCACATATATACCTTATGACATTTTTGAGTCACATTACAGTGAGCTTTTTTTCCCTTAACAGTGACCATTTTTTTCTTTTAACTAATCAACCTTCCAAGTAACCCTCTAGTGATACTTGGTGCAATGCATCACCTTAAGATCACAAAGAAAGCATACATACGACCTACATAAACCAACTCACATCCTCATATAAGCATAATACATCAAAAACACATTTAAGTCAAAACCTTAGGACATTACAGTAAACTACTTTTAACTTGTATAGATACCAACTCCACTTCACATCAATGCATTAGAAGACCTTACTCATAATCCTACTCTAAATCTACTAGTGAAATGTATATGTGAAGGCCCATAACCTCACACATACTTAGTAAACCTATCATAAGACCACAAGCCTTACCATCCAATTTATACACCAACAAGTAAGTGAATATAAGTTCATTCATGTCAATACAAGACCTTCATCATATAGTCAATAAGTTCAACATCATCCATATAGACTCATTCCATGCACACCTTCATAACAAGTAGACCAATACTACAAATTTATTCATAAAGAACATATACATAGTGACATGCATTAGAACACCTTCCGAAGACTTCCTAAGGAGCTACTTGTGCAATGTCTAGATGGGTTCATTACTTCCACCTATCCTAAGTAACCTCCCTTAAGTCATCTTAGTTAGGGTCCTAGTCATTTACTTTCATTGTCCATTTTACTTTAGGGAAACTATAGCCTTAACCGACATAGACTATGTGATGCTAAACATGGAATCCGGTGTCATGAAATCCCACACCGAAAGAAGGTGGTCTACCGGCCAAAGTAGAACCAAACATGGCATAGATTTCTAGGTGGATCCACTAGCTAGTATCCTATGGTGGCAACATAGTTATGGAACTTGGAGTATATCTTGGAAACATCCCTCTATGACCTTGGGCTTTGAGGCTTTCCACCTCATGAAATTTATGGTAGACCTACCTTTCCACATTGGAAAGGGACACACATTCATATACAAGTTCACTCGGTGCTAAGCTAAGTTCCCTTTATTGAAAAAGCCTTTATCATCATTTCTTTATAAAAACATATGTTTAGGAGAGTCATCCCCTCATAGGCTTAGATCAAAGTTCATAGATCAAAGTTCATCAACCTAAATCATGTGAGGAATCCCTTCACATGAACATAGCATATGTAAAGCACCATCTAGTTTAGGATACACTTGAGCACACCTTTCAAGGCTCCTCGATTGACTAGATCATCATTCATGAGTGTGTGTATACATATATGTTAGCAAACGTTTCACATAACACATGAAGTCACACATATTCATACATCATATTCATACATATAGAAACCAAAACTAGAACTATCCTATCAAGGTACACATGTGCAATGCATAGGCAAGGTCCCATACACTTGCCCATACTAGTACACCTATATAGTCATCCTAGCTAAGGAAACATATATCATACTTTAATAAACGTAATCTTAACATGCATAGTAGTAGACACTAGTGAATATGAGAACTACCTTTCATTTAGACACCATGACCTATACTACTTGTAACATGCATGTAAAGTGAGTGTTTGTGTACATTGGTCAACATGATCACATAATGTCTATCAATATAACATTGAGACAGACACCCTCTTAGACCATAATACTTTTTCAAGCATAGACCACACAACAACAATAACATAGGAGACAAGTCAACTTCATATTACACTTAAGACTCCTAACTTGTACTATTCATGCATTCACATAGGGGTACATAGGTAAGGTATTATTAAACATTTTAACACATCAATGGAAGCACCTATACTTTACCCTAACATGGATACACACATGCTTATACAATAGCCATACAACCTAGATCACAACTAGGATAGGAAAGTAGGCATAAACTTCTCATAGTATCATCATGAGGACATGTTCATAAGTTCATCAGTTTTCCTTCAAGGCCATGGTCAACACATGTATAATGACAATAAAGTAAACACCGCCACCATAAGTGGACCATACCATACCATGCCATATAAGGCTTCATCAACATTTCTATAAACAAAGTAGAAGAGACAAGCATTCTTACCAATTTCTTATCCTTTGGTCATCATTGACCAATACCCCTTGTTTATCAACAATTCATATATAGGTCAGTAGCTAAATGTACTTTAAGCGTAGAGGAAACCATGTACAAGTCACTACAAGATCATGATACAACTAGTGCAAAACATTACCATTGTTCTAGAGAATAGATAGGCATAGATCATCAATCAATTTCCCTAGTCTTGCTCATAAATCACCATGTATCAATAATATACATTTAGGGCAGTAGCTAAATAGATATAAATCAAATCTAAATCATGCTTCATCTACCCTAGAATTAAGATCACATAATGTTCATTACAACATTCAAATTGAAGGTTAGAAGAACCCAGATCAATTCACGCCAAGATTCCTTTTCTTTGATCATCAAGAATTCATACCCACAATCCATTAATATCTTTAATATAAGGCAGTAGTTAAAGACAATATAATCTACATAAAATCTTACTACAATTTCTTTAACGACTAGATCACAGTGAACATTCTACTTTAGACATCAATGGAAAAGAGAAGAATCATAGGCTAATTGACAATGATCAACATGAATCGATTATTTATAACTTATCAATAATATCCAATTAAGACAGTAGATACAACCAGCCCTACACAATCGAAATCCACATTAAATCATTAAGAAGCCATGTTACAGTGAATTATGTAAAACTAAGCTAAACATGTTAAAATCTTTATACATTGATCCTCATGGATCCATTACATACAATTCAACATTAATTCATGTACAACAGTAGATATAGGTGATTCAACGTAAGAACATCACAATTCAATCGATAACTAGTCATGATCACAATGCTCATGCAAAGGCTAAATCAAGTTTGGGAAGGGACATGGGTTGATCATACAATTGGAGTCAAAATCACGTTAAAACCACTGTATAAACATCAATAAATCATGATTTAATCGTTCAAAACATTTTTAGAAGGAACCCATGGATAGATTGTAGAAGGAGAAGTTTGATCATATTTTTCTCTTTGAAATATTTGAGATTAACTCTCTAGATGGAAGGATAACTAGAGATGAAGGAACACCATACCTTTATCTACATGAATAACTATAAAACTTGGTGAAGAAATCATGCAATTCGAAGATCCAAGCTGTTCTCGAGTTTCAACAACAATGGAGGTTTCTAGGGAGAAGATTTTTGGAGGGGAAAGGTTTCTTACGTGTGTATGGTATTGGGAATGGGAGGTTCACGTGTTTGATGACTTATATACACCAAAAATTAGGTAATAACTCAATTAGAGTCAGTTTAGGACGTGGGGTGAATTTCCCATTCACCCCTTTAATGAAACAGACGCAGGCACCAGTTGACAGACCACTATCGACGGAACCATCTACTGGCCGTAGGTCAGTCGACGGGCCGTGCATTGGCTTCCTTCGATTGGTCCTTGGACAAAATTTGGCTTGAGACCTTCCCAAGATTAGTACAAATCAACGATACCTGACCTATGGGCCGCTGGTTGACCAACAGGCCGTCGTTTGGTCTGTCGATTGACACTTCCAATGCAGTGTCTCGACCAGCCTTGGGTCCTTTTTGCGGGCCCTTTTACGGGGCACTTTAGAAGTTGTACCCGGACGTTTCTAACGTAAATACAACCCTTAATAAGTTTTACACCTTCCACATAAGTTTGACCCAAAACCAACACCTGCAACTCGTCTAAACAGGCTAGGCCCCATTAAGACACAATTGAGCGTCTTAAGGGCTATCTTTCGAATGCCTTGGACGTTCTTGGTTGTGTGACCTCCAAACTTATTGTAACTCCATATAACATATTTAAACATCATTATAACCCATTTTAAGACTCTTTAGTCTCATTTCATACAATTTTAAGCATGCATAGACACATGAGGCACATAGATGACTAGTCGTCGAACGTTTTGGTCGACCCTTAACGTTTGACTTCCAAATCACCTCAAACTTTATACACTTACTCTAAACCATATTATAAGACATTTAGGACATTAGAACATTAAGACAACATGTTAGGATCTAGACACCCTAACTCATTTTTGGGGGTCTTACACAAAGCCCCACAACCTTACTCAATCAAGTAACCCAATAAGAACCATAAATAGTAACTCACTTCACATAACATAGGCTGCAAATACACATAAGTTCATGCATTAGCAATAAAGACCAATTGCATGTTCATAAGAATCATATAATATCTTTTACATTTATAATCATTTACATACATAATATTAACTTCCTAAAGCTCTTATCAAGGCAAACTAGTGCAAGGAATAGGTAGAGTCTCATACCCTTACCTAAGCTAAGTCAAACCCCTCAAGTCACATTAGTTAGGTTATACGTCATTACTTCATTTTAGTTTAGGGAACACTTATCTTAACCGAAATAGACCACATGAGCTAAGTGTGGAATCTGTTGAGAAGGTGGACTACTTGCCAAAGTAGTACCTAAAACATGAACATAGCAACTACGTGGATCCACTAGCTAGTATTCTTATAGGGGCAACATAGTTCAAGAACTAGGAGACATTATTGGGAACCTCTTTATGCTACATGAATTATAGTCTCCAATCTCAAGAGTACATTAGTGATCCTACTTTCCCTATGTGTGAAGGGACACTCCTCTTTCTAGTTCACTCGGTGCTAAGCTAGAATCCCTTTTTGAAATGTCTTTAATATCTTTATTTACCAATCATAGCTTAGTTTATGTCATAGGGTCTAGCCCTTTTATAATCATCATCATCATAATAGCTCAATAGGAATTGCATGAGTAAAATCGTTTCATCACAATTCACATAAGTAAGGTTGACACATTACATATTCTTTCATAATAAGGCACATTGGTAATCACAATCACCCTTAAAACTTTACATATTAATAAACCTCACAATGATAATCAAGACATTTCAATTAAACATCACACCACTCTATCAAGCCTAAACAAGGCACACTCCAACGCAATCATTATGACTTAATCACAATTAACCATAATTGAAGCAAAGTATAGGGATCACAATACTTACCTAGTCTCATTCACAATTAATCATCAAGGTGTTACCCTTAACCCTTAGTTCAACTCAATTAGGTCATCAAATCACCGTAATTCAATAACCAATATAATCACAAGGGTAGAAGAATAACTACATCACAATTCAATAATAGATCAAGGCTTAGGATTAAGTCAATTCATCATACCCTAGAACTAGTATGAAAGACTATAAATCATACTAATTCATTCATAATTATCATAACAACATCATCTAGTAGGAATTCAACCCTTATCAAAATCAATTGAATGAACAATCTACAATATAAGTCAAGATCACAACCTAGGGTTAGGGACTTAGGAATGTTCTTCAATTAAGGCAAGGACATCAACAATTACCATAATCAAGTTAAAATTCATGTTAATAAATTCAATATAACTTAAAGAAAACATCAACAACTCAATTCATAACTTCAAATTCGTAATTGGATGACACCCATTTGAAAACTCTAGATTTGAAAACACGTTGAATGAACCCTTTGAGGAAAGAGGTCCAAAGGTGAAGAGATCCCATACCTCAACGTTTTGGTGAAGATTTGGAGATGAAATCACCCTTCTCTAGCCACCAATACCCTTCCTTGACTTAGCCTTCAATGGAGTCTTCCAATAGAGAGAGAAAGAAGAGAGAATATAGAGGAATTATTTAAGGAGTTCTAATTAGTTTAATGGGGTTAGAGACTTTATATCGGAGGTTAACTAACTTAATTAGACACCCTTAATCCCCTAATTAATAACCTAACCCCTTAAATAATTAAATGAACTTAACTTAAAACATGTAGGAAAAATCAAGACCTTCACAGACGGAACCCCATCGACGGGCCGTCTGTGATCAGAGACTTGTGCAGGCGAGGGCTTCCTCAAATTTTCTAAGTGTGGTATGACGGTGGCATCGACGCACCGTCATTCCACACACGGATCGTAGCTTGTCCCGGCGATGCGCACTGCCCAGGCAGTGTTGCCTCAAACTGCAGGGGTCCTCCTCAAGGGCCCTTGGTTGGTCCTTGGGGACGTACCCGGACGTTACGACGATGAAACACCTCTAACACGTGTTACACACAATTTCACTAAATTTCATCAAATTCCAACTCTTAAAAACTAGTCAAATAGGCTAAGGCACACTAGTACCTCTTTGAACTAACTTCCGAACGTCATGGACGTTTTTGGAGTTTTTGGTTTATAAACTTCCTATATGACCTATATTCATAAACTAACCTTCAAAACAGTGTCTAGACTTCATGACACCTATGTTAGGCTTTACGACACGTCTTTGATTTCCGAAGTGTTACATTATCCCCCCCTTAGGAACATTCGTCCCTGAATGACACTAAAACTCTTTTGAAGGAAGGAATAGACTCAAGACTAGCAGCCCAACCAACATCAATGCAATACAACATAACACATATCATTTCAATCAAGGCAATTCAAAATATTCAATTACCAAATGTGAGACTCAAACATTACTTCATGAACTGTTTCCTTCTCACAACAACAATATGAGCTCATCATGACACACATGAGTCAATTAGAATCAAGTTCAACTTATCAACATACCATAGATCATTTCATAAAGACTCACCATGTCAAAATGCACAACATAACTCAAAATAAGCAAAAACCAAAAATTTCAAGTTCAATGCACAAATCATTGTAGCTTCACTGAAGTTTTCAAAAATACACATTTTGCAAGACTTCACCCAAAAATCAAGGAACTTCAATTTTTAGTCATATTTATATTATTAAAAGAATGACTAACCTTAATTATCAAAAAGATGAGGGTAACGGGACTTCATGTCGGCCTCAGCCTCCCATGTTGCACCCTCAACTAGGTGATTTTTCCATAACACTTTTACGGATACCACCTCTTTGTTCCTCAACCTTTTCACTTGCCTATCAAGAATTTGAATCGGAACCTCCTCATAAGAGAGGTTATCCTTGACACCAAGACCCTCAATAGGAAGAATGGACTCGGGATCACCGAGACACTTTTTAAGCAAGAGACATGGAAAACCAGATGAACTGAAGCCAATTCACTAGGCAACCTCAACTCATAGGTAACCTTACCAACCCTTTGCAAGATTTCATAGGGCCCCACATAACGAGGACTCAACTTCCCTTTCTTGCCAAATCTAACAACTCCCTTCATAGGTGAAATTTTCAAATACACCTTATCACCTTGTTCAAACTCAAGATCCCTCCTCCTATGATCGGCATAAGACTTTTGCCGACTATAGGCCGTTTACAAGCTATTTCATATAATATGAACTTTTTCCAAAGTCTTATATATCAAATCGGGACCAAGAATTAAAGACTCACCGACTTCAAACCACCCAATAGTATACCTACACCTCCTACCATACAAGCTTCATAGGGAGCCATAGAAATAGATGAATGGAAACTATTATTATAAGCAAACTCTACCAAAGGCAAGTGCTTATCCCAACTCCCTTTGAAATCGATGACACAAGCTGTAAGCATATCCTCAAGGGTTTGAATAGTGTGTTCCGCTTGACCATCCGTTTAGGGATGAAAGGCGGTACTCAATTTCACCTTAGTACCGAATCCTTCTTGAAACGACCTCCAAAACCTAGATGTGAATTGTCCACCCGTATATGATATGATGGATAACAGAATACCATGGCGACACACAATCTCATCTATGAAGATCTTAGCATAATCTTCCGCCGAATAAGTAGACTTTACGGGAATAAATTGATCGGACTTGGTCAACTGATCAACCACCACCCATATGGAGTCATATTGCTTTTGAGTCTTAGGCAAACCTATCACAAAATCCATATTGATGTCTTACCACTTCCAAGTAGGAATTTGGATTTCTTGTAGTAAGCCACCCGGTTTTAGATGCTCGGGTTTTAGTTGTTGGCAATTTGGAAACTTGGCAACAAACTCCGCTATGTCCCTTTTCAAAGATTCCCACCAATACACCTCCCTAAGGTCATGATACATCTTTGTTCACCCCGGATCAATGGAATAGTGAGACCCATGAGCTTCCTCAAGGATACGGTTCCTCAAATCATCAACATTAGGAACACACAATCGCCCTTGATATCTCAAAACACAATCCCCCCCAAAGGAGAATGACTCATTAAACTTGCCAAGAACTGATTCTTTCAACTCCATTAATGGTATATCAAGGTGTTATTTAGACTTCACCTAAACAACCAAAGATGATTCGGAGTTATGATGCACCATGACACCACCATTTGGAGAACCTTCCAATCTAACACCCAACCTAGACAACCTATGAACATCTTTCACTAGGTCCTTTTTGGCTTCTTCAATGTGAGACACACTACCCATAGTCAAACGGCTTAGAGCATCCGCTAGCACATTCGCCTTGCCGGGGTGATAAAGAACACTCATATCATAGTCTTTCAACAACTATAGCCATCTTTTTTGTCGGAGATTCAACTCTTTTTGGCAAAGCACATATTGTAGAATTTTATGATCGGTAAATACATCAACTTGGACACCATACAAATAATGCCTCCAAATTTACAAAGCAAACACCACGGCCGCTAACTCAAGATCATTAGTGGGATTGTTCCTCTCATGCACCCTAAGTTGCCTAGAAGCATAGGCAATCACATTCCCATGTTGCATAAGCACACACCCCAAATCCACACAGGATGCATCACAATACACAACGAAGCCTTTTGTACCATCCGGTAAAGTCAACACCGGAGTGGATGTAAGCTTATCTTTTAAGATTTGGAAGTTCTTTTCACATGCTTCCGGCCACTAAAACTTCTTACTCTTTTGGGTCAAAGTAGTCAAGGATGATGCAATGGACGGAAAACTATCCACAAACATTCGATAATAACCAGCTAGACCCAAGAAACTCTTAATGTTGGTTTGAATCAATGGTCTAGGCCAATTTCTTACCGCCTCTGTTTTCCTAGGATCAATCTCTACTCCCTCACTAGAGATGATATGACCAAGAAATGTCACCGACCTCAACCAAAACTCACATTTGCTATACTTGGCAAACAATTGATGTTCTTTAAGGGTTTGCAATACCACCCTCAAATGACCCATGTGATCACTCTCATTTTTCGAATATACCAAGATGTCGTCAATGAACACAATGACAAATGAATCTAGGTAACTTTGAAACACCCTATTCATTAGGTCCATAAACGCCGCCGAAGCATTAGTGAGACCAAAGATAACTAAGAACTCATAGTGGCCATATCTAGTCCGAAATATCGTCTTTGGTACATTTTCACCTCTCACCGTAAGTTGGTGATACCCCGATCTCCAGTCAATTTTGGAAAAGTAGCTTGCCCCTTGGAGTTGATCAAACAAGTCGTCAATCCGAGGGAAAAGATACTTATTTTTAATTGTGACTTTGTTGAGTTGGTGTTAATCAATAGACATTCTCAAGGACCCATCCTTCAACTTGACAAACAAGACCGGAGCACCCCATGGAGAAATACTAGGCCTTATGAAGCCCTTGTCTAGTAAATCATTAAGTTGTGACTTCAACTCCTTCAATTCGGCCGGAGCCATCAGATAAGGAGGAATCAAAATGGGGTTTGTTTCCGATAGCAAATCGATACCAAAATCAATTTCCCATTTGGGAGGAATACCGGGAAGGTCATTAGGGATGACCTCCAGAAATTCACTCACTACGGGGACCGACTCAATGGGAGGAATTTTAGAGTCAAGGTCTTGGACTCTCACTATATGATATAGGCATCCCTTAGAGATCATTTTGCAAGCCTTTAAACAAGAAATGATACGACCTCTAGGAATAGAACTTCCCCCCTTCCACTCAACAATAGGTTCATTTGGAATTTAAACCTCACCACCATCGTTCTACAATCAATAGTGGCAAAACAAGAATGCAACCACTCCATACCCAAAATAATATCAAAATCAAACATATCTAGTTTTACTAGATCAACATTGGAAACTCTATTGGGCAACATGATAGGACAATCCCTATATACCCTCTTTGTAACAACCGACTCACCCACCAGTGTAGACACTAAGAAAGGCTCTTGCAAGATATCGGGTAAAGTATCAAACTTTTTAGCTACCAGAGGGGTAACAAAAGACAAAGTAGCATCCGGATCAAGTAAATCATAAAAATCAATATAAAAGACTTGTAACATACCGGTCACCAAATCGGAAGAGGTCTCTTGCTTACCCCTAGTACGAAGAGCATAGAAGTGGTTCTTCTTTTGAGCATCACTAGAACGACTTGCTTGACCACCCTTCTCTTTCCCCTTCTTATTAGGGCAATCCTTAACCTTGTGTCCACTCTTACCACAAATGAAATAATAGTTCGTCCCCTTAAGGAAATCACCATAATGTTTCTTACCACACTTTGCACAAGTTGGCTTTCTAGTTGGTGAACTTGCAGTCCCTCCCTTTTGAGACTTAGGGTTAGAAACCCTATCATCCATAGCCTTTGGGAACTTAGATGGAACTTGATTAGAGAACCTCTTTTTGAATATAGGCTTGTCTTGAAATTCAATCATACTCTTGGAAGAACCACCTTCAAGGGACGTTGCCCTCTTACCATATCTACTTTTCCACCTAGACCTTGCCTCCTCAACTTGTATAGCATGCACCATAAGACGGGAAATGTTCATGTTGTCATGTAGCATATCCGAATGACACTATTCTTTCAAATCATCCGACACCCCCGTCACAAAGAGGCTCATTTCACTCTAGGATCAAAAACCAAAGAAGGAGTATATTTTGACAATTGAGTAAATTTCATGGAGTACTCAAGAACACTCATACCTCCTTGACGAAGGTTGATGAAATCAACCACTTTAACTTCCCTCATCTCCCTAGGAAAGAACCGGTCAAGTAATGCCTTCCTGAAAATCTCCCAAGTCATCGGTCCACCCTAAAGAGGGCTATTGTCCCTCCATTTAACATACCAAGTTTGAGCCACATCTTTGAGTTGATATGTGGCTAACTCGGCCTTCTCACTAGTGCTTAAACCCATGGCAAAGAGTATCTTATAAGCTTCATTGATGAACTCTTGGGGGTATTCATCCACCCTAGACCCATATAAAGTAGGAGGGTTCATCCGAGTGAAGTCCCTTAGAAAAGATGATGTGGTAGAGACTTGTAGTCTTGGGGTACAACCTCCTGATTGGCTTGGGCTATTGAACAGTAGCCGCTAGAACTTGAGTAGTAATGGCTTGGGCCATTTGAGAAGGGCAGCCCTTATATCATCATCCGTCAAAGGTGGAGAATTGGCCAAAACTTGCTCAACATTAACTTCCTCTTCAAGTGAAGTATCTTTATCAATACTGGGAGGAGATCCCGCATTATCAACCTCCTCCTCAAGCCTTCGAGCCTCATTGCTCCGAGTATTCATTGCCTATAACCAAAATACAAGGTGTAGGTGAAAGAACATAATAGTTACTCTAGAGGCAGGACATTGGATTTCCAAGAAAGAGAGAGATTCCTAAGCATCATATAGATTCCTATTCATAAGTGTAGCGCGCTTCACAATTTGAGTACGAATCTACATATACGTAGTTGAGAGAGACATCCTTATCAAGGATAATTAACCTCATGCTCTGATACCAAGTTTGTCACATCCGGGTTTACCCCCTAGACGTAATCGGCGGCGGCGGCCTCCTTGAGGACTAAAACTAGCCCCTTAGTTTTCATCATTGCATTCACAAGTCAAAAATACGGAAGAATTTAAAACTATTACCATTTCTACATTGAGATTTACATAGACCTCTACATACCCATAAAAGTATTAATATTGAGTATACATAGACCATTCGTATAAGAAGATTACTTAGTCTTCTACTTTTATTTCACATACATATATAGGATAGAATAGAGTTATAAAATTCGTCTCATCTCATAACCATCTACAATGAAAATTGCAATTTGGGCATATCCCTATATCAATATAAGAAAGCCAATATAGGTTTATACAACTTGTTCTCAAATGAAAGATAGAGTACATAAGTGTTTTAAAATCTAAGACAATCCGTAACTAGAATATTGGCATTGGCCTCGGTCAAATGAGGACCTACCACTTGGATGATAGAGAATATCCAAGACTCCTTTTAGATTGCCTCGAACAAAACCTCAACGACCGGAACCTAAAATGTTTGGGGAAAAGGTAGAAAATGGGGTTATTACGCCATATGTACTAAGTATGAGACCATAGCCACATATAACAACAAAACACGCTAAAAAGGGACATTTAGTTAAATCATGTCATTTTACCTCTTTAAGGACTTATGCACAATCAACAAACTATACCAATCATTTAGACATGTTCAACAAATCAAATAAGCTATATGCATATCAACATACTTGAACCCATAATATCATATAACTCTAGCACCAAGTAATAACATCACAAGCATGAATAAGAGTTCATCATATAAATAGCAAGGTAATACAACTAATCATAAATACTCATCAAGTCAACAAGTGCAATGACAAAGCAAAGCCCCATAACCTTACTCAATCAAGTAACCCAATAAGAACCATAAATAGTAACTCACTTCATATAACATAGCCTTCAAATAAACATAAGTTCATACTTTAGCAATAAAGACCAATTGCATGTTCATAAGCATCATATATTATAATTTACATTTATCATCATTTACATACATAACATTAACTTCATAAAGCTACTATCAAGGCAAACTAGTGCAAGGCATAGGTAGAGTCTCATACCCTTACCGAAGCTAAGTCAAACCCCTCAAGTCACTTTAGTAAGGTTATACATCATTACTTCATTCTAGTTTAGGGAACACTTGCCTTAACTGACATAGACAACATGAGCTAAGTGTGGAATCCGGTGTCATGGAACCTTACACCGAAAGAAGGCGGACTACTTGCCAAAGTAGTACCTAAAACATGAACATAGTAGCTATGTGGATCCACTAGCTAGTATTCCTATGGGGGCAACATAGTTCAAGAACTAGGAGACATAATTGGGTCCCTCTTTATGCTACATGCATTATAGTCTCCAATCTCAAGCTACCATCCCTATGTGCGAAGGGACAGCCACTTTCTAGTTCACTCGGTGCTAAGCTAGAATCCCTTTTTGAAATGTATTTAATATCGTTATTTACAAATCATAGCTTAGTTTAGGTCATAGGGTCTAGCCGTTATGTAATAATCATCATAATAGCTCAATAGGAATTGCATGAGTAAAATCCTTTCATCATAATTCACATAAGTAAGGTGGACACATTACATATTCTTTCATAATAAGGCATATTTGTAATCACCATCATCCTTATAACTTTATATATTAATCAACCTCACAACCAGAAGCAATACATTTTAATTAAACATCATACCACCCTATAAATCCTAAACAAGGCATACTCCAACACAATCATCATGACTTAATCACAATTAACCATAATTGAAGCAAAGTATAGCGATCACAAGACTTAACAAGTCTCCTTCACAATTAATCATCGAGTTTTTACCATTAAGCCTTACTTCAACTCAATTAGGTCATCAAATTACCATAATTCAATAACCAATATAATCAGAAGGCTAGAAGAATCACTACATCACAATTCATTAATAGATAAAGTCTTAGGATTAAGTCAATTCATCGTACCCTAGATCACTTTTAAAGAACTAGTATGAAAGACTATGCATCATCCTAATTCATTCATAATTAGCATAACAACATCATCTAGTAGTAATTCAACCCTTAACCAAGTCAATTGAATGAACAATCTACAATATAAGTCAAGATCACAACCTAGGGTTAGGGACTTAGGATCATGTTCTTCAATTTAGGCAAGACCATTAACAATTACCATAATCAAGTTAAAATACATGTTAATAAATTTAATATAACCTAAAGAAAACTTCAACAACTCAATTCATAACTTCAAATTCGTAATTGGATGAAACCCATTTGAAAACTCTAGATTTGAAAACACTTTGAATGAACCCTTTGAGGAAAGAGGTCTCAAAGGTGAAGAGATCCCATACCTCAACGTTTTGGTGAAGATGTGGAGATGAAATAACCCTTTTTCATCCCCCAATTTCCTTGACTTAGCCTTCAATGGAGTCTTCCAATAGAGAGAGAAAGAAGAGAGAATATAGAGGAATTATTTTAGGAGTTCTAATTAGTTTAATGTGGTTGGGGACTTTATATGGGAGGTTAACTAACTTAATTAGACCCCCTTAATCCCCTAATTAAACACATAACCACTTAACTAATTAAATGAACTTAATTTAAAACGTGCAGGAAAAATCAAGACCCTCACAGACGGAAACCCGTAGATGGGCCGTTTGTGAGTCGACGGACTAATCCCCCCTCCGTCCTGCACATCTGTCGTCTTGGTCAGAGACTTCTGCAGGATAAGGCTTCCTAAAATTGTATATGTTTGGGACGACGGTGGCATCGACGCCCCGTTAGTCCACACACGGACCGTAGCTTGTCCCGTCGATGTACACTGCCTAGGTAGTGTTGCCTCAACCTGCAGGGGTCCTCGTCAAGGGACCTTGGTTGGTCCTTGGGGAGTCGTACCCGGACGTTACGACCATGAAACATCTCTAACACGTGTTACACAAAATTTCACCAAATTTCATTAATTTCCAACTCTTAAAAACTAGTCAAATAGGCTAAGGCACATTACTACCTCTTTGAACCAACTTCCGAACGTCATGGACGTTCTTGGACGTTTTGGTTTCTAAACTTCCTAAATGACCTATATTCATTAGAATAACCTTAAAAATAGTGTCTAG
The DNA here is from genome assembly GCA_016801875.1 of Solanum sitiens. Classification (NCBI taxonomy): domain Eukaryota; kingdom Viridiplantae; phylum Streptophyta; class Magnoliopsida; order Solanales; family Solanaceae; genus Solanum; species Solanum sitiens. The sequence continues at coordinate 596,847 of JABWTJ010000039.1, read as the reverse complement.
ACTTCATGACACCTATGGTAGGCTTTACGACACGTCTTGGATTTTTGAAGTGTTACACATGCAATAAAGCTCCTTTCAAATTCCTTCTTTTGCAAACCATTTCTCCAATATCTATGAGCTATTCCATGTGTGTTCAACACTAACGCTGTACAAATTGCATATGTAGAAATACAACTAAGTCTTATTCCATACTTTTCTAATTCAATTTTGATGTTTTTTTAGAGCCAAAAACTGCAATCTGTGAGGCCATATAGGTGTGTAGCGAATCACCATATGTTGTTGTCACCATACTTCTTGTGAATATAATGGAACTTTATGTTTTGAAAAAAATCATCACTCTATTAGCATATTCACGCTGAATAAAGAGCCACCAACATTTACATCAAACACATTCTTAATTACATTGTGATCTACATCAAAGATGCTTGAAATTGGTTTACCCACGATAGAAACGTTACTGGACATTATGTAGAGGTTACCAAATTTGAAAATTGTTGCATCAACAACATTTCTAACGTCTCACTCAATTGAAATATTGCAATGGACAAAAAATATATTTTCTGTGCAAATTTCATCTATTATTATATTTTGTAGATCTTTTTGAATATCAACAATAGTTACCTTTGATGATGCCTAAAAGTATGTGGCGTTTGTACTAGTACAAATCTTTTAATGTCGCTTGGATAGTCTAATTTCAAGATTCATTCGTGTTTAGTAGGTGGAGACTATGATGATCTTCAATAACTTCTACTCCACATTACTTATGGTGGAAGTTGTGTCATATTTTAAATTATAAAGTGTATCTTTTTAGTGGCTCTTTCACCTATTTATGCTAGTTTCTTGGGAGGATTTTCAAATAATTGTAAAAAAGATGATTCTTATGCTTGAGCTTTTATGTCCATTACAATGTATTAAGTAAATTTCTCATGTTTTACTAATTTCTGCATTAGGAATTTTTAATTAGGTGGTAAGGGTTATACTATCTACCTATTAGAGTAAGTGCATGCATGGTATGCTGTGTGAGGCCATGACAGTTTGATATCAAAGTCTAGGTTACTCGTATCCTAGTACAAGAGAAAATTTTGAACAAAGTCTGGGGGATTAGTACGTTGACATTGAAATTTAATCTTCAAATGTCTATAACGCAGTCAAGGACATAGTTCTACTTATTCACTCCTCTTGTGCGGTGTGCCATTTGTGGTATTGATAGAGTCAAATTCGTATCTTTGGATTCAAATTGATATTTTGATAAAGTAAAAAGGATGTCGTGGTCACGACTAAAGCTACCGAAGCGATTAATGATTTGAAATGGATAGGTTCCAATTAATTTCTGGCTATAACGTCACTTGAATGTATAGATGGTCATTAAGTGTTCATTCTTAATACAAATAGATTGTAATAAACCTGATTAATTTGGTGATAACATGACTGATTGTCATTGCATGCATTAGATTTCTTGAATTTCTGTGAGATCATTGGAAAGAAAAAGTTGCAATATGCTTATATATGGGTACATGATCAAGGGCATGATGCAAAGACTATATCATACATTTATGGGAATGATGTTACGAAATATTTTATTAACAAACATTGTGTTCCAAGAGAGAATTATTGTGAGGATGGGGAATGTTTCATAGTTTTAATTTTTATGGGTTTAGTTTATTGAGTCCCCCATAGCGAGACGGATCCACATAGTTCTATATAAGAAATTTTCCTAATATAGCAGCATGTCAATCACTATAGGGGGTAGAGGCAAGAAACAACATAAAACCCTATTTTTACCTAGTTCCTAAAATGCTTGAACTTTTGTTTTCATTTTGACTTTAACCTAGGAGGGTGTAGAATTTATCATTTATTGCGATGTTTCTTGAGTCAGGTTAGGTGGTGTAGTGATGTAGAAAGAGAAAATAATCACCTATCCTTCTAGACAGTTGACGAGCCACGAGAAGAACTACCCTATCATGATTTAGAGTTGGAAGATGTAGTATTTGTAGTTAAGAATTGGATAAATTATGTATATGGGGTAAAATATGATGTCTTTACCACCTATTTTATCTTCAGTCAAATGGATCTAAATTGGAGACATTGAATATAGCTTCAGTTACCGAAGGACTATCATATCATCATCTTGTATCACCCTGGAAAGGCCAATGTAGTTGACAATGCTTTGAGTAGGAACATTTCTGGTACGGAGAGACTTGCCGTTATCATTGTTTAGGCGAAATCATTGGCTAGTTTTTTTGAGAGCTTAGCCACAACCTTGTCCGATTTTAGATTTATGAGGGGACTAGGGTTTGATTATTTTTATAGAGGCCTACTCTTCCCTAGTTGAATTTTTTTTTAGCAGCAGTTTGATTATGAGAAATGTTGTCTCATTCTAGAGGTGTTGAAAGGGAAAGACAAGGAGGTTGTCATTGATTCTGATGGAGTCTTAAGGTTTGGAGGCATGATTTGTCTTCCCAAGACTGGTGAGTTGATTTGATTGATTATTTAGGACGCTCTTTGTTCTCGATATTCTATTTATTCAAGACCGATGAAAATGTATCATCCCGAGAAAGTATGCTCATTTCATCCCAGCTCAGGTGATTATACGGTGGAGAATAAGTTAGCCCAACTATATATAAATCAGATTGTGCGACTACATTGAGTCCCTGTTTCCATTATCTCTAATCGAGGGTCATTGCTCAGTTTCAATTTTTTGAAGGCTTTAGAAAATTGTTTGGGTACTCGGTTAGATATGAGTACAACTTTCCACCTTCAGACATGTGGGTAGTCTGAGTGGATGATTTAGGTAAAGGACGTGGTTTCAGCTTCAGTGATTTATTTTGTAGCTTGATGGGATCATCATTTTTCCTTAACATATTTTGCCTACAATAATAGTTATCTTTTCAGTATTTAGATGTCCCCATTTAAGACAGTGGATCTCCAATAAGTTGACTTGATTTGGATGAGATGCACTCTTTCAATATAACCTTACATAAAGATGTTATGAACTAGTACGCTTAACAAATATTGCCAACTCGGGTGTGGTGCATCCTCATATCTTCCATCCTTTCACTAATCGAATCAGGTCCTAGCCACATTATTTAGTTGGTATAAATCTGACTCAACTTATTCAGCATCGATGACATGCATCACATCAAAAATCTTCTTCAACTCTTCCACAATGTTTTTCGGAACCTCAATAGTGCTCAAACCAGTGAAACTGGGAGGATTCATTCTCAAGAATTCACTAATCCTCGAGGTGTCAGCCTCTTCTTATCGAGATCCTCTATGTTGCCCGACTTGGTTAGTCACCGCTTGACTTAATATTCATATATCCTCACAAAACTCAGTATTGGTGACTACTCCTTGAGGTTGCACACCTGGTGCAATAGGTACAACTGGCTCCTTAACTTTTCTCCTAGCTAGACGACATCTCGCTGCTCTTCGTAGAGGCATGATGATCTGAAACACATGCAAGAACGAATTAGAGAAACTTTTTAGAGATAAACTCTAACCCATGAAAGGATTATGAAAGAAGTGAGGAATTCCTAAATGTTGTAGCCTCATAATTATAGATATGGCGCGCTTCACACCGATAACTAGGACTCTACAGACACAGCTTCATAGAATCCCTAGGAATCTTGAACTCTGTAGTCTGATATCAAGTTTGTCACGCCTCGACCCTACACCCTGGACGTGGCCGACACCCAATAAACATTTCTGGCCTTGAGCGAACCCTTAGGCCGGCTTACTTAACATAGCGGAAGACTTAACTCAATATAAGACAAGAAACATTCTCACAGAGATAACTTATAATAAATGTCCTGGCCAAAATGGCACTTAATTCTGCTAATAGAACATCTGAAATGCAAATAAAGAGAGACTCAGAACTGAACTATCTGACTGACTATCTTTATTTAAGGCCTCGATAATACTAAGATGAATTTTGGGATAAACCCCACAAAATTCTATAAATGAAAAGAATGAAAAACAGTAAAGAAATGTGTCCTTCAGAATGAAAAGAGGCTCACCCATGACTCTGAGTGCTTGTCTGGATCAACGAGGCACTGGGTGATGCTGATCCTGGTTACATGCGTCTACATCATGATATGATTCAAGCAAATTTGCATAGGAAATTGAATGTACAAGTATGCGAGTTGGAATGATAACAAATATTAAGCTTGAAAAGAATAAGGAAAAACACTTAAGTTTTATATGCTCAAATCCTCAGTAACTTCAGATAATATAAAGCAGGTAGACATATGCAGTATATATAAAAGCTTGTAAGAACAATGAAAAACACTTAGTTCGTAAAAGAAAATGCAACAACAAACTAAACTTTACTTATATATAAAGTAATGTAATTTCTGTGGGAGATTCTCTAACCGACAACCACCACTATGAGCCTAAGTGGTGATACAACGTCTTGCCCACACTGCCAAAACTGTCCTATTCTTTGTTGTCGCATAGAATTCCTTAACTAAGTGGATCCACTAGCTTAACTTAGATGATCATCTAAAAAGTACGACCAGTTAATACCCATGACGACTACATAATTTTCATTGAGACTTGAGCTAATATGAACTCTCATCCAAACATCGGTGCTCAATACTACACCCAAAATATGCTTTAGCTCATGCTATTAAAATCAACTTCTTCTTTGGGTTGAGATAATTTCTCATCACTTAGCTTTAAAAAGCTCTCTTGGAACCAATGTTCTTTTTTCTTTTTCATAACTCTTTTGGGAAAACTTAGTTTCCTTTTAACTTAAATATCAAAACATTTATAAACTTTCTATGGAATACTTATTCCCCTTATAAAATTTGAGAAATGAACTCAACTTTTTACTCTTTACTTTCTCTTGAAACTTGAGCGTTAAAATGAAATTAAAACATTTACTAATTACTCTTGAAAACCTTTAAGAACTTTGCCTTGAATTAATTCTTAACTTTAGACTTGACTATTAAATTCTTTGACTTTGATCTTAACTTTCCTTGATTTGGATTATGGATTCAAGGTTATGATTTACGATATTTGATGATTTGCAGGTGCTTAGAAATCATTTGAAGTAATTAGAAACATTTGAGAATGGTAATATACAATCGAAAGACTTAACGAAGATAAACTACGAAAAATGGGCCAAAAACGATGATTTGGACCAGTTAGTCTAAGGCACCTTTATGGCACACTTCAGGTGCGCCGCCCCAGCCTGTCTGGAATTGCCCAAGTTCGTCTCGTAAGTTTTTTAACTCATTTTCTTATCTTAAATGCTCTAAATTCCTATACTTATTTGCCCAAAACCTTTGGATCGTTAATACCTTTAATATCCATATAATCTAACATGAAAAAAACTTAGGAATTTCGAATCAACATTCAATGGGGACTCAACAACTCTCCAATAGAGATTCGGCAAAATTCATCGATAATTCACTTCTTATCACGTAAACAATTATAAAACCATTGAATTGAATTTTTTTTAATTGTGTGGTTAAATTAACCCAACAAAAAAGATCTCACATACCTTTATAGGGATCACCCCTGACGAATTTCACTCTATGTCACGACCTGCAAGTACACCCTAGATGTTAGGGCAACACTCAAATCGCAACATAGTGTACTCGACCTCTCGGAGGTTTTGTACAAGCCTATTACTTCATTACATAACATCATGCATAAATGGAGGGACTTTGATCTTTAAACATAAACCAAATGTCTTTTCATAAAAGCGGAAGCATCTATAATAACATTGTCTCAAAAACCATCTAACTTTGACATGAATAAAAAGCATTAGGACGTAGCCCACATAAAAGTCTAAAACATAAAGAAAGTCATAAAGGAAAATGAAGGTTCGTCCTTGAAGCTATGAGGACTCACCACTTGTTCTCTTCTTGGAAACCTTGGAAACTCTACCCTTCAAGTAACTCAATCTTCTCAAGACCCTACATGGACAACATGTAGGCAATATGCGTTTAGTACAATATGTAATAAGTCTAAAAACTACCTAACAACATAAGATTTCTCAAAAGGTTAGTCAATAATAGACATAATCATAAGAGATAAAGGAATAAGCATAACATGTATATCATAACATAATAAAGCATCATAAATCATATAAAAATTCATACTTACTTACTTACTTGTCCTTCTTACTCAAGTGAACTAAACCAAAAGCTACCCCCAAGTATACTTGTGCAAGGCTAAGGTAGCATCCCATACTACTACCAAAGCTAAGTACCTCTCTTTGGTCATTCTTGATCACTATCATTGTTAAGGCCTTAGTTCTTCATACTAAAGAGTACGATACCCTTATGGTCATCTCAAAACATGCTTGTGCAATGTACATAAGGCATCCCATACTACCCTACATACTAAGCCTATCTCGAAAGCCATTCTTAACTTGTTCACACTCCACAGCTCTTTATTACTTAACTTATTTACTAAGATTCTCTCATCCTTAGTCTATTATACTAGGAAAGGCAACTTCGAGTACAATCCTATCTTCATTATATTCTTCATTAGTGACCCTAGGTTATACCTTGTGCAATGCACTTATGATGTCCATACCACCATTCATGCAAGGTACTACTTTTGGATCCTTTCTTTATTACTTCTTACCTTGGAGTCTATTCCCTATCATTATATTTTGAACACTATGAGATACTTCTTTAAGTATGTCTAAGTTCCTTAATCATATGGATCCTACAAAATACTTTTTAAGGTATATCTTGATCCCTTAATCATGAACACTACGAGATACCCCTTGGGCATGTCTAAGTTCATTCACACATTATGAACACTACGAGATACACCTTCGGTATGTCTAAGTTCATTTATTTCTTTGAAAACTATGAGATGCTTCTCAAGCATGTCTAAGTTCATAAGATATGGAGATCGCTACTAAGATACCTTGACTCTACTACGTGAAAGACTCCCGACTCATGAGACCTAAGTGGATAATCATCACAACTACTAGGTGTGGCTGTCCTTTCTACTTGGAGTCCAGACCCTTGCTACACTATCTGTCTCACTTTGCATATCCACTTGGAGTCAAGCATATACTCCAAGGTTTTCTTGTCAAGCCTTGCTCAACCTTTTCTCTCATAGAGGGATGTCCTAGACAATATCCCCATGCTCAAGTGAATCTATGAATTTCATTCAATCATCCTAAATCTACAGCCAACACAACCATCATATGGTTCATTAATCATCAATTCATTATATCTTCATTCATAGGTAGATTATAGGATCTTCTAGCCTTACTTTTCTTTTTACATACTTCTTTACAAGGTGAATATAACCATAATTAATTCTTTAAGGTTAAGTTCCATCAAAACCAATCTTAATGAATCAAGTCTAATTCAGTTCATATATCAATGACCCTATTATGATCAATAATCATGCAAGACAATTGAATTAAGAAGATCTATCTAAACCTTCAAACTTGCTTCTAATGGCCTAAATCACCTTCATTACTAATTACTACAATTCCCCATGAAAACCTCATAATGAAATCACATAATCTTCATAAAAACATAATATAATGCTAACCACTAGATTGGGATCACAATAAAGCCTTACCCACAATGCAATCACAACCCTATCTTTAATGGGGTTCTTTGGATTCTCAATTGTAGAGAAACTAGGGGGGATTCATGGATGGAAGAATAAATGAATGAATAAGTTTCACATACCTTAGATTAGAGCCTTAAACCCAGCAATAAATCTTGATCATTTCGTCCTAAAGCTGCTGCAATTTTCTTTCTTCTTCAATGGTGGTTTTGGGAGAATATTTGGGAGAGAAAGCTTTTTTGATTTGGAGTCTAGGGTCTCACTGGCTGTTGTGATGCTTAAATACTCTTAAAATACCTACAATAACCGCCCATAACTAATCCCTAAAGTTCCCAAAAGACCCTTGAACTTAGTGGACAATTTAACCAACTCTAATTTGACTTAAAAACAACGCAACAAAATTTGGAACATTATTGCGCATTGCGGCGGGACTTCCGGATCTTATTTTTCAAAAATTCTTGGACAGAATGGTTTGTGACAGCCCCGCGTCGCAGTTAAAGATTTTGCCCCACTGCGTGACAGCTGCGCGTCGCGCAGCCACTGCACAAAACAGGCTAGCGCGGCAACTTGGCAGTCTAAGTTTAGGTCCTCCTTGGGGACCTTTGGATGGTCCCCGGGGCTTCATTATTGGGAGTTTCGACCCTTTGTATATGATGCTATGCATTGAAACTCTTTGTACTGAATTTGACCTTCAATCCATCACCCAAAACATCACTATAGAACACTACGATACACTAGTTCAACTTTGACTAGTTTCCGAACGTCTTGGACGTTTCACCTCCAAACACTTCAAAACTTTATATACTGTCTCTTGACACTATCTTTAGTCATTTTAAGACCTTATAATCTCATGAAACTCATGTTAGTATCTAGCTTCACCTATCTCATTTTTGAGGGTGTAACACTCGAAATTCCTTAGCTTTCGTGGTGAATCTTTGATCTTTTTCCCTTTTCCTTCTTCTCTTCTCTTTTCTTAAAGACTAAGCGTACAATAAATTTTCTAATCTGAACTAAAAAAAATATTTACCCCAAATAAATCCCCAATATGAAATAGCAAATAAATGGATGTAAAGACTATTTTGCCCTTCCAGATTGGGACCTTCCTCAATCCAATGCCCAACTTATGATAGGAATATCTCCCTCATACGATATCGAAAATGCATAAACTTGGGGCATTCCAATGATCTCTCCAAGGGCTTCCCAACAATGTCAATAACTACCTCTAACTCATCCTGAGCTAGATGTTATGGCCGTTTGAAAATGACCAAAACTCACTTTCTTAACTCATAAAGTTTTCCATATTTTCTTTCCAAAAGTGATTATTTTTAGCTTATTAGATTATTCTTAGCTATTTTGGGTTACAAGATGTTACAATATCTCCCCCTTTGGAGCATTGGTTCGCGAATGAGATTTCTTTCACTGAGCTAAGAGTTGTAACAAGTTTAACACTCAACAATAAAAAGCAAGTAATAACATGCTTACTCATAGTTTATAAAGTACTAAGAAGATAATTAGTACCTTTATCTGCATTCTCTCTAGATTCCAAGAGATGTAGATGTCTCTTCTTTAAATCCTCTTAAGCTTCCCAAGTTGCTTCTTCAAAAAATTGGTTCCTCCAAAGGACCTTGACTGACGCAACCTCCTCTGTTCTCAAATTGCGAACTTGGCAATCTAAAATCTGAACCGGATTCAGTTGATAGGATAAGCTATCCTTAAACCCAACATTTTCAGTTGGTACAATAAATAAAGGATCACCCAAGCACTTTTTCAACATGGAGATATGAAATACTAGTTGAACCGCTGCTAAATCTTGTGGTAGCTCCAACTCATAAGCTACATTGCAGATTCTCTTTGATATTCCATAAGGATAAATATACCGGGGACTAAGTTTCCCATTCTTACCAAACCTCATAATGCCTTTCATGGATGAAACTTCAAATATACCATGTCATGCACTTCAAACTCCAACGTCTTTCTCTTAACATCTGTGTAGGACTTTTGATGACGCTGTGCCGTTTTTGATCTTTATTGAATCACCTTCACCTTCTTTATGGCTTGGTGAACTAGATCTTGTACTATCACCCCTCCTTCACCAACTTCAAACCACCCAATAGTAGATGTGCATTTTCTCCCATAAAGAGCTTTATATGGAGCCATTTGGATGTTGAAATGGTAGCTTTTTTTGTAAGAGAACTCAATGAGAGGTAGGTGATCATACCAATTCCCCTTGAAATTGATCACACAAGCCCTCAACATATCTTCTAAGGTCTGGATAGTATGCTATGCTTGCCCATATGTGTAAGGATGGAAGGCAGTGCTTAAGTTGAACTTCGAACCATAAACTTTTTCAGAAAGACTTCTACAACTGAGCAATAAATTATGCACCTGTATCTGAAATGATCAAAACTGCGACTCCATGAAGTTTCAACATTTCCTAAATGTATAACTTTGCATAGTCCTCTACCGAATAAGTAGTCTTATCGGCAAGAAGTGGGTTGATTTTGTCATTCTATCGAAAATCATCCAAATTGAATAATGGTCTGTGTGAGACTATGGCAAGACGGTGATGAAGTGCATATTAATCATCTCCCACTTTCATTCTACAAGTTCTATCTTCTTAGACAACCCTCCAGGACATTGGTGTTCTACTTTGACTTGCTGGCAACTCGGGCACTTGGCAACAAACTAAACAATGTCCTTCTTTATACCTTCCCACCACTATACCTCTCTCAAATCACAGGACATCTTTGTGGAACCCAAATGAATGGAATATTTGGATCTATGAGCCTCCTCCATGATCCTCTCTTGGAGTCCATCCACCCTAGGTACACACAATCTACCTTGATACTTAGCACACCATTTTCCCTTGTTTAAAAGCGAATACTCTTTGATTATGAGAATTCTCCTTCAAATCAAGCAAAATGGGGTCTTGGTCTTGCTTTTCTTTCACCTCTGGCACTAGTGACGACTCAACTTGATTAGTCACCACTATTCCTGTAAGGTCCCGAAAATGAGATAGGTGAACTAGAGCCTAACGTTGTTGTAAAGGTGGCCTAATGTCCCTAATATGTATTTAATGTTTTATTGAGGCAGTAGCTAAATTATTAGGTGCATTGGAAGCCAAACGTCAAGGGTCAACCAACACGTTCGACGACTAAGTCACATAAGTGTCACATGTGAGGGCCTATGTGTTTATGTGTGACTTTTGTGGTTCTAAGGTCCTAAATCGGTCTAATATTATTTTTATAGGTAGTGGGTCAAGTTTTGAGAAGTTTGGAGGTTAAAAACTCAAGAACATCCATGACATTCGAAAGATGTGCCTTAAAATGACCTTGTGTGTCTAGGCATGTTTCATCGAGTTTTACGTGTTTGTTTTGAGTAAAATTCATGTGATAGGTCCTAAACTTGTATTAGGTCATGTTTTGGTTGGAAACGTCCAGGAAAACATCCCCATGGACCAACCAAGGGTCCTTGAGAAAGGACCCAAAGTTGGTGCCTAAGCTGCCCAAGACAGCCCAAACCACGAAAGGCAGTCGACGTCCAGTAGCCTGGTCGACACCCCGTAGGTTGGTACGTCAATTGGGACTTAGTATGGGGAAGGGAAGAGGACCAGTCCCAAATGTCGGCACCCATCGACGGTGGACAGCACAGTCTGTGTGTGGACCTACGTCCCGTCGATGGGCAACTGTCGGTAGGGACTTAGGTGTTAGGAAGCGGGAGCCAAGGACAGGTATCTGTCCTAGACCACAGACCAGCAGCACAGTCCGTTGGTAAAGGGACGGACCGTCGATTGCTGGCCATTGTTTGGTCTGTGACCTGCATGGAGTTTCCCTGTTAAGTTAAGGGTGAAGTTGTAATTTCAACCCACTTCTAAATGGAAGGTTTGGCAGTTCCCTAAGGGTGTTTTGGGTAGTTTACATGTGTTTATAAGATTTTAACACTTAGAAGATTTCATTCTTTAAAAATCAAAACCCCAAAGTACCTTAGAAATTCCCCAAGACTCCATTGAAGTCCAAATTCAAGGAAGAGCTTGGTGTGACATTTTGAGTGGAGATTCTTCATCAAAGTGAAGAATTAGCTTCATTGAGGTATGGATTTTGATCCTTAAAACTCGTTTCATCAAGGAGGCCAACTTTCAAAGATGTTTTCTAATGTTTTCTAAAGTTGAATTGACCTATTTCATGATCTACCATGGGTTCTTGCATTAAATGTTTTTAATCATTGAATAGTGATTGAATTGTTGTTATTTAGATGATTTTAACTCAATCTACCTATGAACCCATGAAATTGATGAACCCTAGATTTTGGCTAACTTATGGGTTACTTGATATTGGTCTAATGTTGATGAATTCATGTGTAGTTTCTTATGGGCTTTCTAATTGTGTAAGAACTATATTCAATTGTTATCTAATTGGTCTTAGATTGTTTAATATATGTTGAATTGTTTTAGATTTCATTGATTATCATAATTATGTATTGAATTGGTGTTCATGGCCATGGGTAAGGGCCTTATGATGTTGGATTTGGTGAGTTTGTATTGGTTTTAATTGTTGAGGATGAAGAGATGGCACGCTTCCCTATTTTCTCTATTTTAATTTTAAATATACTTCAATTATGTTATGATTGGTTTGGTCCACCTTTGGTGGCGGTGTTATGTGAATCGATGTGTCCTTGTCGGTGTTATTTTAAGTACATTGATAATCATGGCCTTGTCGGCAACTACTTGAAGTTATATGTCTATTTGTGTAGCTGATTATGTTATGTATGATCATATCTACCTATATGTGAAAGTATGTGTTAAACTATTGATACTATCTAGGTAATTATGTTATACTATGACTATCTGTAAAGTGTATAGTCTTAGAATTGATACATGGTTGTTCCTCAATTGTCTAGATGAGTCTAAAATGGTTAAGTTGATAATGTTAAGGTAATGAATAGTTTGACTAAATAAGGTTAAGGATCATTTCGAAGTGTCTAAAGAAAGATAGGCTATATGTTCTAAATAGAAGTATATTGTGTCTTGTTTAGGTAGACTTGTCTCCCTTACTTGATGCTTACGTGAATATGTGGTTTCTTGACTTAGGAACCTAAAGGGTCTTAGTCTTGAATAAATGAATATAGGTGAGACCTTGAATAATGAAAAGAGGGTCCTTTATGTGAAACCTTGAACAAAGTGGTAAGGTTATGAAACTTGAAGTCGAAAGTCGTAATGGTATCCTTCATGTAATGAATGATGGACTTAAGGTTGATTGGCTTGAAAAGCATCACATCAATCCTTAGGAAAGTCGTTATGAGCTTCTTGTCGCCGTAGTGAGGTAGACCTAGCGGACCTTGCTTTGGTAGGGTAAATGTAATTGGGTCATGAACATGATCTGGGACCCATTTGTATGAACCTTAATGTGATTTAATCTATGAGTATGAAGGCTAGCACTGACTGAGTATGGTAAGGAAAGTAGTTCTAGTTAAAGGGTGAGACTAGAATACAAAGAAGTCCTTCATATTTCCTTAACCATGTGCCTACATGGGATGTGTCTATGTTCTACCATTGGCAAGTAGATCACCTCTTCGGAGTAGGATAAAACTTCGGATTTCATGCCTTGCTACCATGGTCTATGTCTGATATTTCCTATTCTCATCATATGGGATACATATTAGCATTAGAGAAGTTCTATGAGGTTTAGGTGGTGGTATGGGACACTATCTACACATTTCACAATAGGCTTTGAAGATGTTAATAAGAGTTCCTAGGTCTTATCCAAGACCACTATTTGAATGTTCTTTATATGATATATGTCTCTTAAATGAACTAATGAACTAATGACTTAATGATATAAAGTATGTAAATGAATGAGTACCTTATCTAAAGTGACTTAAGGATTCTTTAGTTAAAGTGTGAAGAGAGCATAAAGGATGATCTCTTCATGTCTTATCTGTGGATGTCTTTAGAATGACCCCAGTTAGGGTAGATGTTTGGTGTTGTTGACATGATCTAAGCCTTAGGTAGTCTTAAGGACTATTTAGGTAATCTTTAAGAGGTCAATCATGGACGTTATCTTCTTTATTTACTTAAGTAGGTCATTTGATAGCCTTTGTAAGGAGAGTGTCCTATCATCTATGTGTTGGTGTGGTTTGTGAGAATGATTCTATCCTAGGGAGTCCATAGGATCTCTTGAGTGTGTAGGTAAGGGATTGTATGGTAGTTTGCTTCACAACTCACTCAAGTGAGACTTAGAATTCACCTTTGGTAGAGGAATATTACATTTATGTATATGATGCTTGTAAGTGTGTATGTGACTCATTATAGGTAATCTTGAGAGTCGTTTCGGCACATCTTGAGAGGGTGTATGGGCGGTCTCTCTTTGTGTGTCTTAAGTGAATCTTAGGATTACTTTTATTGAGGGAATTACATTCTAGGAAGTTAAAAAAGGGAAGACAAGAGAATTCACTGTAATAGTGAAGGACTTCACTGTACAGTGAATTGAACTTACTGTAATATGAGTTCTAAAAATGTGATTTTTGGCTAAATGTTATCTTATGTGTTTCTAAGTTTATAAATGTTGCTCTTATGATTATACTATAATTTCCAAATGAAAAGATGCATATTTTCAATAAATGTCCACTTTCATGATTTTATGCTTAATGCCATACTTAGTACATGTGGTTGTACTAATTCCATGCTTTATTTCTGTCTATATAGTTATTGGTAGGTGAAGAGCTTTGGGAAGAAGACTTGGACTAGGAGATCGTTCAAGAAGAAGTTTGAAGTATGTCCTCACTTGACTCGAGGGCATATATGATATTTTATATTTCGTTTATGAAGTTTTGTAGTAGACTATATAGTAGTGTGTTTTCAAATTCGTATGGGCCGTGTCCTAAGTATTCTTGTGTCTTAATATGATGATTCGAGACTTAGCATTTCCTATTACTATATATGAAAGAGTTTTAAGACTATGTTATTGTTTTTATGAAAAGTTTTAATTTCGCACTACTTTTCATTATGTATATGTGATGAACGATATGATAGGCTTGTATGAGACTTCTGAGAGGTCGAGTACGCCGTGCCACAATCCTAGATTGTGCCCTAACTTCTAGGGTGTGGTTTCGGGCTATGACAAAGCGTGGTATCGTAGCATATGTTAATGAATGTAGTCTTAGGAATCAAAAAGTCACGTCTATTAGAGTCTTGACCATCGGTGTGAGTCTCGACACATCTATGGGCGAGAGGGTATAGGACAGTAGTGTTTCCCTTCATTTCTAATCCTATGTCGTGCGGTAGAGTAATGTTATGAGTATCCTTCTAAATGTATTTCCTTGTGTTTCTAGGAGATGAATACTAGAAGGATGACCGCTAGAAGGATGTAAGAGGGAAGGGTTAATGAGGAATCTCCTCCTCAAGTTGAGAAAGTTGAGAAAGTGCTTCAAGATGGGCAAGGTGTCCAAGGTGCTCAAGGTCCTCAAGTGCCTCCACAAGGTTATTATATCCCAAATGTGGGAGGAGGTCATGAGGTTCCGGTGGTTCCCCCGTAATTGACTAGAGAGGGTTAATTCTATGGAGAGCACTATGTCATCTAGGTTGAGAGACTTTGTGAGGTTGAATCTCCAATCTTTCTTGGATCTAAGGTGAATGAAGATCCCCATGAACTCCTTGATGGTGTGTACAAGGTTTTGAGTTCTATGGGGGTTACATCTAGGGAGAAGGCGAAGTTGGCTTCTTATCAATTGAGAGATGTGTCTTAAATTTGGTACACTGAATGGAAGTACAATAGGCCAATGGATTTGGGTCCTATTGAGTGGGAAGAATTCAAGGAAGCTTTTCATGGTAAGTACTTTCCCCGTGAGAGGAGGGAAGTGAAAGTAGAGGAGTTTATCAATCTCAAGCAAGGCAATGTGAGTGTTGAGGAATACTCTTTGAAGTTCTCAACTTTGTCTAGGTATGCACCTTCCCTAGTGTATAATCCCAGGGATGAAATGAGTCGCTTTGTGACGGGTATAGCCGACTTAGTGAGGGAAGAATGTCGTACGGCTATGTTGCATGATGATATGACTTTGGCTAGACTCATGGTGTATGCACAATCGATTGAAGAGTCTAAACTTAGGAGGATGTCAAGGAACTTGAAAAGGAGTGTTGCTAGTGATCAAGTGCAACCTAGGTTCAAAAAGAGGGCTCAAACTCAATGAGAATCTACGAGTTCTAAGCTCAAGGTTGAGAAAGGAGGTAGTTCCAAAGATGGAAAACCTACATGTGCCACTTGTGGTAAGAAACATTATGGTGAGTGTTTAGTGGGTATGGAAAATTGCTTTGGATGTTGAAAAGATGGGATCAAAGTAAGAGATTGTCCAAACATTTCTTCTAGGAAGGAGGGTAAGAAAGTTGATCCTAGTGCTCCAAATGAATATGCTCCAACTAGGAGGCGTTTCTATGCACTCCAGACTATAGGTGAGAAGACAGATGAGATTGATGATGATGTTGGTAAGTCCTTATCTTTCTCATGTTATGGTATGAGTTCCTTCTAAGAGAGGGAGTATGGCTAGATAGATGGGCTAGATTGTTGCATGTGCATGATGTTTAGGAGTTTGGTTGAAATTGAATTTCATTAATTTCTTGCATTGTGTGGTTTATTTAGTAATGAAAATGTTGTAAAAAAGTGTCTATATGATTTTACCTTGCATATTAGAATGTCTATATCATGAATTGCCTAAGATTGCATTTTTGAAAAATGGCTAAAAATCACTATAGCATGCACTGTTCATTGTAAAAAATTTGAAAATGTGACTAATTGATTCTTTGGTATAAAATTGTTGTTATGTGTTTAGAACTGATGTGTATGAGTATATCGATGAATATAAAATGAGATTTTGCTTTTTGGAATGAAGCATGTGAGTTTTGTAGCATAATAAGTTATAAAATTGTATTCTAGTTTATTGTTGTGTTGTGAATCTCTTGACTTTGTGAAATTTATGTTTTCTCCTTGATTGTGAGTTATATGGTTTGTTTATGTGCATTTAAGTTGATTCTCTAATCTTGGAAGTGTTCGGAGAGTGGCAAGTGTCATTCGAGAACTAATGTTGTCCAAGTGGGGCAGAATGTAAGGTCCCAAAAATGACATAGGTGAACTAGAGCCTAACGTTGTTTAGAAGGTGGACTAAAGTCCCTAATATGTCTTTAATGTTTTATTGAGGCAGTAGCTAAAGTATTGGGTGCATTGGAAGTCAAACGGCAAGGGTCAACCAAGACGTTCGACGACTAAGTCACCTAAGTGTCTCATGTGAGGGCCTATGTGTTTATGTGTGACTCTTGTGGTTATAAGTTCCTAAATAAGTCTAATATGATGAGTATAGGTAGTGGGTCAAGTTTTGAGAAGTTTGGAGGTCAAACAGTCAAGAACATCCATGACATTGGAAAGATGTGCATTGAAATGACCTTGCGTGTCTAGGCATGTTTCATCGAGTTTTACGTGTTAGTTTTGAGTGAAATTCTTGTGAGAGGTCCTAAACTCTTATTTGGTCATGTTTGGGTTGGAAACGTCCGGACAAACATCCCCAAGGACTAACAAAGGGTCATTCAGAAAGGACCCAATGTTGGTGCCTAAGCTGCCCAAGACAGCCCAAACCACGGAAGGCAGTCGACGGCCAGTAGCCTGGTCGATGCCACGTAGTGTAACAACCCTAAAAATGAATAGGATCAAGACTTAGGTTGTCAAGAATGCTTGCGATAAGACCAAGGTTTGCACAGACTGATACGCGTAGAACCAGACCTCAGAACCCTTACTACGACCAAGCCAACTAACTTGGAGAGTTAATTGAGCTTGGAAAGGTTGGAACCAACCAAGTAAGGCTCTCGAAAATGAAGATTTAATCGAAGGAGTCTTTACCGGACTTAAAAAGATGAAATTTTAAGTTTTGAATGTCTAGGGGTAAAATGGTCTTTTACCAGGCTAAGGGTAATATCGTAATTACCCTAAATATATATGTAATTAATTATTTAATAAAATGGAAGGGCAATTTTGAGAGAGAGAGCCGAATGTGAGCTCTAAAAGTGAAGTCTTGCTCCACCCGGGTTCGAACCTAGGTGGAAGCAATGATTTAACTTGTTTTTATTTAAATGGATAAATTTAATCAATTAATTAGTAAATATTAGCTGATTTAAGAAAAAGAAAAATCAGATTTTAATTAAAGGTTTAACAAGGAGTCCTAGTTTGACTAATTCCCAAACCAAAACTCCTAACTTAAAGCCACTCTCTCTCACTGTCTCTCTCTCTCTCTCTCACGTTTAACCACTCATTCTCACGTTTTATCTCTGCCAAAACAAGTTCAAAATCAGAAAATATATTGAAGTTCTTCACACTTGAAGAAATCACACGAAATTTTTAAGAAAAACATAGTAACCAAACGATAAAGCAAAGAGAAGTGGTTATCGAGTAGTGTGGACGATTGAGAAAGCTTGGACTGATTTGTGGAGAGGATTTTGGGCAGCAAATTCGTGTTTGAACAAGGAAATTAAGGTATGGGTCTTCTTACTCTTGGTCCCTTTCCCAAGAGACCCTTAGGACTCAGACGATTTTAATCCGAAAACTAAATTGTTCCCCGTTGCATATCCCTGTCCTTAGCTCCCATCAAATCATAGGTTGGTATGTTTGGTGGTAGAAATTAGGTGTTGCAATGTGTTTTCGTGATGAATATGTTCATGAACATGTATTTGGAATCATATGAATGACAAGCTTTGTTGCCGAAAATATGTGTGTGCATGTGAAAAAGTTTACTGTAAACTTACTGTGAATGAGTTTTGATTTATGGCTTCAAGTTTGATATGGTTTTAGTTGTCATTTTATGTGTATAAACTTATGTAAATGAGGATGTTCATTTAAGTGTAATGTGGCTGAATTTAATGAAAAATTCTTGGCCAAAATATGTCCATGAAAATGCACCTAAAGGACTCACTAAACACTACTCCAAATGCATGAACTTTTAACGTTAAAGAGTGGAGAAAATAGTCTGCAAAAATCTAATCAAAATTTCCAGCTTGTGATGTTGATTTCGGGCAGGTTCTAGAAATTTCGGAATAGTTTTAAAAGTGATTAAAATAGGTGAGGTCAAGGGGAATCGAACCCAAGACCTCACATGACCAAGAGGCTGAAATATTTTAAAAAAAAATGTGTTGGGGCTAAGGGGATTCGAAACCCTTAGTTGCTGCCCACGAAATGAATTTAAAAAAAATGGGGATGGGGGGAAATCGAACACATGACTCGTGGGAAGCAAGGAAGAAGGAGAATAAAGAAAAAAAAGGATGTGAGGCGTGGGAATCGAACCCACGACCTCAAGGATGGAACTAGAGGAGGCGAAAATAAGTTAATAAAGCAAGTGAGGCTGTGGGGGATTGATCCCACGACCTCACTGCCAAGGCCCTCAACTTAGAGAAAAATAAAAAAAATTATATATGGGGCTGTGGGGTTCGAACCCACCACCTCACAGCCCCTAGCGAAAATTAATTAAAAGTAAGGAGGCTGTGGGGGTTCGAACCCAAAACGTCCCTACTTAGGTGAATTAAAGAATAAAATAAAAGAGGCTGTGGGGGTTTGATCCCACAACCTCTTGGTTTAGGCGAAATTGGACAATAAAAAGGTTAATGAAAAATAAGAAGGGGTTGTGGGGGTTCGAACCCACAACCCATCGGCCAATTTAAGAGAAAGGTTAAGTAGAAAATTAATATTTCAATGTTAATATTGTGATTTAACTTAGAGTCTTAATGTTATGAATGTTAGAATAAAATTAATGAAAAATATAAACGATATCCAATTGACTCAAGACTTGGGTTCCCTTGCCCAAACTTCTGTATTGATACATAAGTCATATGTGAACAAAATATCCAAGAATAATGCCACCTACGTAGATCAAAATCAAGATCATGGCATATATTCAAGATACATAAGTCTTGTACTACATAATCTTAGGAATGTAAGAATCACTTAACGAACTATGAATGAAGCCCCCTGGCTTGTATGTATAGGCACATAAGTCTAACATACGTTCAAAAGTAAGTGAACCTAAGATGTATGAAATAAAATGACGAACCCTAGAAGGGCTAAGTATGAGTGTAAATACACTAAATGGCCAAGTTCATTGGCATATGATGAGATGAACAATGAAATGATGAAATGAACCATGAAATAATGAAACCCTAGAAGGGTTAAGTAAGGGTGTGAAACACACCAAATGGCCAAGTGCATTGGCATATGATGAAATGAACATTCACGTAATAAGAGGTGAATAACTATGAAAAGCAAAGGTGCTAATGATGATGAATGTGGTGACAACATGATATGAGGCTAATGTAAATGATGAGAGCAATCTCAAATGAGCCTAAGTAAATGTTACCAATACGTACTCACCTATGAGAGTGTAAGATAATGAAGAGACCAGTCTCTACGAATACTCTAATGAGAGTATTGAGTTTAACACACTCAATACGAATGATGAGATGAGAAATCATCTAATGAGCTATGATGTCCTCATACTAGAAGCCAACTTCCATGACGTATGAGATGAATGTAATGGAACTTTATACTGAGCACCGATAGACTAGCTATGAGCGGTGATGCCTTCTTTCGGGAAGGGCGAAGGTTCACGTAACTCTCTAGAGATGAGACTGTCCGGCTTGCCGGGTATGGGTCTCCTTATATCTCCTAGTCTTCAAACCTATACTGCCAATATAGGGATCTGGCGGGGTTAAATTCCCTTGTACGCTAGCATGTTTTTGGGTCACTTTGGCCGGTGTTTCCACCTCTTTTAGGTGTGGGGGAGACACTGGATTTCATGATGCTAACATGATCTATGTCGATTAAAGTTAAAGTTCCCAATGAATGAATGAGGCCAGCCTCAAATGATGTACATAATGAAATGACGATACCAAAGGTGTTAGGATAGGATAATCAAGAGGTGAGCTAGACTCAGGTAATAACACTAGGTTATTCTTGATCATTGCACAGCAAACCCGATGAAAGTTGTAAACTACACCCTAGGTATAGCTAGTTTTCACACTGGCCTATGAACAAAATGAAATGAAGTACGTATGAATGAATGAAGCAGACTCTGTGTTTGCTAATGGAGATTCCCTAGTTGAGGTCCCATCTGTTGAGCCCTCATTTCTGGGATGTCTTATTGTCAAGTCCATGATTCCAAGGTCTCATGGCATATGAATGAATGATATGAAAGAAGTTATGTGCTACATGCAAAATGTACTGTATGTTATATGATATGTGCTATGTGTAAATGTTATGTGCTGTGTGCAAATGTGAAAAGTATATTGATGTATGTTATTCTCATGGCATAACTTTCCTATTCCATATCTATAAAGCTCACTGACTTTCTAATCCAAATTTGGAAAGATCATTTACTTTCCTAATCCAAATTTGGGAACTTTCCTAATCCCAATTTGGCAAGTCTACTGACTTGACTTCCAAAAGTCACGTTGTTAGGAAAGAGCTATTCTTTCTCATGCATGTCTTTGGTGTGTGCTTGCATATACCCATACTTAGTACAAGTGTGTACTAACCCTATACAAACTCTACTATTTTAGGTGCAGGCACAGGTGGACGATAGAGCTACAAGATCATCGTTGCAGTTATCCGGACGTCCAGCATTCATCCGGTTTTGGTAGGTCCTCATGTCTTCGAGGATGCTACTGTTTTATATTCTAGCTTAGTTTTAGAGTTGAGCTAGTGGAGCATGTCCACTAGCATTTCTTTCCTGCTTTTATTCAAATTATGTATTGGTGCCATTTTGGCAAATTATACGCTTTGTAAGAATTGAACTATTTCTTTCAGTTGCTTATATCTTAATGTTAGATGGTTGATGGTGAACAATTACGTATTAATGAGAATGTTTTTATAAGAATATTTAGAAACAAAAAGTTTCAAATTTTACGCTAAAATTAACCTATGTAAAGTAAGAATGACGTAAGTAGGCTTGTCTGCGACCTCTGAGAGGTCAACGATGCCGGTCTCATCTGGGGTCTAGATTCCAGTCGTGACAAAGTTGGTATCAGAGCAGTAGGTTAAATTCCGAGAATAATGAGTTCACATCAACCACATTGAGTTGTTTGTAAGTCATAGTAGTGAAGTGCACCACTATCCTGAATTAGAGACTGCATGATGCGTAGGAAAATTTCCCTTCTTCTGATCTTATCGTGTTTTTATGAATGTCTGAATTCTTGGTGTTATGAGCGTGTCTAACATCAATCCTTTTTGTTTTTCCAGAAAATGAACACTAGGAGAGGAAATGGTCAGAGGAGAGGAGGAGCAGCTGCTAGGGGTAATCAGGATCTACCCCAGGCTCTAGCTGAAGGAGTGGCCATGCCAGTTAACCCAGCTTGGTTGACTGATGCTGAGGTGAGGGCATCTCTGGCCCAAATGGCACAGGTCATTACTATGCAGGCCGAGGCTATGACTGCCCAGGTCAACCGACAGGATGTTCAGAGGGAGAACCCACCGGTTCGTAGCATGGCTGACAGACTGAGAGATTTCACGAGGATGAATCCTCCTATTTTCACCGGGTCTAGGACATCAGAGGATCCCCAGGAGTTTGTGGATGAGATTCATAAGATCCTGGTGCCTATGGGGGCCACTTATATTGAGAAGGCTGAGAAGGCTTTCTATCAGCTCAAGGATGTTGCACAGACTTGGTGCAAGATGTGGCAAGATAGCCGTGTCTTAGGTGGAGTGCCAGTCACATGGGAGCTGTTCAAGACAGCATTTCTGGAGAGATTCTTTCCCAGGGAGATGAGGGAGGCCAAGGTTGAGGAATTCATCAACCTCAAACAAGGCTCTATGACAGTCAGGGAGTATTCCCTGAAGTTTGTTAAGCTGTCAAGGTATGTTGTTTTCCCTAGTATTTAATAGCAAGAATGAGGATAATACTGACTTTGTTGAAATCACCCAGGTATGCTACTTCCCTGGTTTCTAACAGCAGGGATGAGATGAGCAGGTTCCTCACAGGAATCAATGGAGACCTGGAGGAGGAGTGTCCATCTGCTATGCTCCATGATAATATGGATCTTTCCAGGTTGATGGTGCATGTCCAGCAGGTAGAGGACAGCCGCAGAAAGAGAGGTGTTCGTGATGCTAGGAGACCTAGGCCTCAAGATCAGGCAGGACCCAGTCATGGAGGCCATAGGAACAACTTTGGCGTCCGTGATCAGCATAGGTTTAAGAAGGGACTCTCCCACCAAAGGGAGTCAAGTTCATCCAGTGGTCTCTATGATAGGGATTCCGAGTCCAGAGATAAGAGAAACAATGAAGTATATACACCTAAGGAAAGCCAACCTTGCAGGAAGTATGGCAGACAGCATGGAGGAGAGTGTATGATGGTCTCTAACGCTTGTTATAGCTGTGGAAAACCGGGAGACATGGTGAAGGATTGTCCGAATAGAAGAAGTCAAGAACAAGGGAAGGAGAGAGTTCAGACTAATGGTCCAAATGAAGAGGCTCCAAGGAGGCAACGATTCTTCGCACTCAAGTCTAGGGGTGCAGGGGAAGGCACTTCTGATGAAGCTTCGGGTGCGTAGCCTTAATTAGCCTTTCATATATTTGACTGTATGTGGTATTTATGCCCTAGTATGAGGTTAATATGTTTGAAGTCATCATATTGGTTGCTGATTTATATGACTTTTATGTTGACTTTGTGTTGTATTCTTTGATGAGACTAGTTTAGGGAAGAATTCCTTAGTCTATTAATGTGAAGCTACTAGTAGGTCTCAAGGAGGTGTTCCATCATGTTAAGAAGTGAATCAAATATTCACCCATGGAAGTATTGAAGTACCTACGTATGTGTACGTTCTATAGATGACATACTTATTGTTAGTAAAGAGTAGTGTCATTCGGGGACGAATGTTCCTAAGGGGGTGATAATGTAACAACCCTAAAAATGAATAGGATCAAGACTTAGGTTGTCAAGAATGCTTGCGATTAGACCAAGGTTTGCACAGACTGATACCCGTAGAACCAGACCTCAGAACCCTTACTACGACCAATCCAACTAACTTGGGGAGTTAATTGAGCTTGCAAAGGTTGGAACCAACCAAGTAAGGCTCTCGAAAATGAAGATTTAATCGAAGGAGTCTTTACCGGACTTAAAAAGACGAAATTTTAAGTTTTGAAGGTCTAGGGGTAAAATGGTCTTTTACCAGGCTAAGGGTAATATTGTAATTACCCTAAATATATATAATAAACAATATAATAAAATGGAAGGGCAATTTTGAGTGAGAGAGCCGAATGTGAGCTCTAAAAGTGAAGTCTTGCTCCACCCGGGTTCGAACCTAGGTGGAAGCAATGATTTAACTTGTTTTTATTTAAATGGATAAATTTAATTAATTAATTAGTATATATTAGATGATTTAAGAAAAAGAAAAATCAGATTTTAATTAAAGGTTTAAGAAGGAGTCCTAGTTTGACTAATTCCCAAACCAAAACTCCTAACTTATAGCCACTCTCTCTCACTCTCTCTCTCTCTCTCACGTTTAACCACTCATTCTCACGTTTTATCTCTGCCAAAACAAGTTCAAAATCAGAAAATATATTGAAGTTCTTCACACTTGAAGAACTCACACGAA
Organism: Solanum sitiens; assembly: GCA_016801875.1. NCBI lineage: Eukaryota > Viridiplantae > Streptophyta > Magnoliopsida > Solanales > Solanaceae > Solanum > Solanum sitiens. Next base: position 572,687 of record JABWTJ010000039.1, on the reverse strand, counting down.
ATTTTTAAGAAAAACAAAGTAACCAAACGATAAAGCAAAGAGAAGTGGTTACTGAGTAGTGTGGACGATTGAGAAAACTTGGACTGATTTGTGGAGAGGATTTTGTGCAGCAAATTCGTGTTTGAACAAGGAAATTAAGGTATGGGTCTTCTTACTCTTGGTCCCTTTCCCAAGTGACCCTTAGGATTCAGACGATTTTAATCCGAAAACTAAATTGTTCCCCGTTGCATATCCCTGTCCTTAGCTCCCATCAAATCATAGGTTGGTATGTTTGGTGGTAGAAATTAGGTGTTGCAATGTGTTTTCGTGATGAATATGTTCATGAACATGTATTTGGAATCATATGAATGACAAGCTTTGTTGCCGAAAATATGTGTGTGCATGTGAAAAAGTTTACTGTAAACTTACTGTGAATGAGTTTTGATTTATGGCTTCAAGTTTGATATGGTTTTAGTTGTCATTTTAAGTGTATAAACTTATGTAAATGATGATGTTCATTTAAGTGTAATGTGGCTGAATTTAATGAAAAATTCTTGGCCAAAATATGTCCATGAAAATGCACCTAAAGGACTCACTAAACACTACTCCAAATGCATGAACTTTTAACGTTAAAGAGTGGAGAAAATAGGTTGCAAAAAGCTAATCAAAATTTCCAGCTTGTGATGTTGATTTCGGGCAGGTTCTGGAAATTTTGGAAGAGTTTTAAAAGTGATTAAAATAGGTGAGGTCAAGGGGAATCGAACCCAAGACCTCACATGACCAAGAGGCTGAAAATTTTTTAAAAAAAATGTGTTGGGGCTAAGGGGATTCGAAACCCTTAGCTGCTGCCCACGAAATGAATTAAAAAAAATGGGGATGGGGGGAATCGAACACATGACTCGTGGGAAGCAAGGAAGAAGGAGAATAAAGAAAAAAAAAGGATGTGAGGCGTGGGAATCGAACCCACGACCTCAAGGCTGGAACTAGAGGAGGCGAAAATAAGTTAATAAAGCAAGTGAGGCTGTGGGGGATTGATCCCACGACCTCACTGCCAAGGCCCTCAACTTAGCGAAAAATAAAAAGAAAAATATATATGGGGCTGTGGGGGTTCGAACCCACCACCTCACAGCCCCTAGCGAAAATTAATTAAAAGTAAGGAGGCTGTGGGGGTTCGAACCCACAACCTCCCTACTTAGGTGAATTAAAGAATAAAATAAAAGAGGCTGTGGGGGTTTGATCCCACAACCTCTTGATTTAGGCAAAATTGGACAATAAAAAGGTTAATGAAAAATAAGAAGGGGTTGTGGGGGTTCGAACCCACAACCCATCGGCCAATTTAAGAGAAAGGTTAAGTAGAAAATTAATATTTCAATGTTAATATTGTGATTTAACTTAGAGTCTTAATGTTATGAATGTTAGAATAAAATCAATGAAAAATATAAACGATATCCAATTGACTCAAGACTTGGGTTCCCTTGCCCAAACTTCCGTATTGATACATAAGTCATACGTGAACAAAATATCCAAGAATAATGCCACCTACGTAGATCAAAATCAAGATCTTGGCATATATTCAAGATACATAAGTCTTGTACTACATAATCTTAGGAATGTAAGAATCACTTACCAAACTATGAATGAAGCCCCCTGGCTTGTATGTATAGGCACATAAGTCTAACATACGTTCAAAAGTAAGTGAACCTAAGATGTATGAAATAAAATGATGAACACTAGAAGGGCTAAGTATGAGTGTAAATACACTAAATGGCCAAGTTCATTGGCATATGATGAGATGAACAATGAAATGATGAAATGAACCATGAAATAATGAAACCCTAGAAGGGTTAAGTAAGGGTGTGAAACACACCAAATGGCCAAGTGCATTGGCATATGATGAAATGAACATTCACGTAATAAGAGGTGAATAACTATGAAAAGCAAAGGTGCTAATGATGATGAATGTGGTGACAACATGATATGAGGCTAATGTAAATGATGAGAGCAATCTCAAATGAGCCTAAGTAAATATTACCAATACGTACTCACCTATGAGAGTGTAAGATAATGAAGAGACCAGTCTCTATGAACACTCTAATGAGAGTATTGAGTTTAACACACTCAATACGAATGATGAGATGAGAAATCATCTAATGAGCTATGATGTCCTCATACTAGAAGCCAGCTTCCATGACGTATGAGATGAATGTAATGGAACTTTATACTGAGCACGGATAGACTAGCTATGAGCGGTGATGCCTTTTTTCGGTAAGGGCGGAGGTTCACGTAACTCTTATGAGATGAGACTGTCCGGCTTGCCGGGTATGGGTCTCTTTATATCTCCTAGTCTTCGAACCTATACTGCCAATATAGGGATCTGGCGGGGTTAAATTCCCATGTACGCTAGCATGTTTTTGGGTCACTTTGGCAGGTGATTCCACCTCTTTTCGGTGTGGGGAAGACACTGGATTTCATGATGCTCACATGATCTATGTCGGTTAAAGTTAAAGTTCCTAATGAATGAATGAGGCCAGCCTCAAATGATGTACATAATGAAATGAACGATACCAAAGGTGTTAGGATAGGAAAATGAAGAGGTGAGCTAGACTCAGGTAATAACACTAGGTTATTCTTGATCATTGCACATCAAACCCGATGAAAGTCGTAAACTACACCCTAGGTATAGCTAGTTTTCACATTGGCCTATGAACGAAATGAAATGAAGTACGTATGAATGAATGAAGCAAACTCTGTGTTTGCTAATGGAGATTCCCTAGTTGAGGTCCCATCTGTTGACCCCTCATTTCTGGATGTCTTAATGTCAAGTCCATGATTCCAAGGTCTCATTGCATATGAATGAATGATATGAAAGAAGTTATGTGCTACATGCAAAATGTACTGTATGTTATATGATATGTGCTATGTGTAATGTTATGTGCTGTGTGCAAATGTGAAAAGTATGATGATGTATGTTATTCTCATGGCATAACTCTCCTATTCCAAATTTGGAAAGCTCACTGACATTCCTAATCTAAATTTGGAAAGATCATTTACTTTCCTAATCCAAATTTGGAAACTTTCCTAATCCCAATTTGGCAAGTCTACTGACTTGACTTCCAAAAATCACGTTGTTAGGAAAGAGCTATTCTTTCTCATGCATGTCCTTGGTGTGTGCTTGCATATACCCATACTTAGTACAAGTGTGTACTAACCCTATACAAACTCTACTATTTTAGGTGCAGGCACAGGTGGACGATAGAGCTACAGGATTATCGTTGCAGTTATTCGGATGTCCAGCATTCATCCGGTTTTGGTAGGTCATCATGTCTTCGAGGATGCTACTGTTTTATATTTTAGCTTAGTTTTAGAGTTGAGCTAGTGGAGCATGTTTCACTAGCATTTCTTTTCTGCTTTTATTCAGATTATGTATTAGTGCCATTTTGGCAAATTATACGCTTTATAAGAATTGAACTATTTCTTTCAGTTGATTATCTCATAATGTTAGATGGTTGATGGTGAACAATTACGTATTAATGAGAATGTTTTTATTAGAATATTTAGAAACAAAAAGTTTCAAATTTTCTGCTAAAATTAACCTATGTAAAGTAAGAATGACGTAAGTAGGCTTGTTTGCGACCTCTTAGAGGTCAACGACGCCGGTCTCGTCTGGGGTCTATATTCCAGTCGTGACACGTAGGTTGGTTCCTCGATTGGTACTTAGGCTGGGGAAGGTAAGAGGACCAGTCCTAAGTCTCGGAAACCATCGACGGTGGATAGCACGGTCCGTGTGTGGACCTACGTCCCGTCAATGGGCAACCATCAGTAGGGACTTAGGCGTGAGCAAGCGGGAGCCAAGGATAGGTCTCTGTCCTAGACGACGGACCAGCAGCACGGTCCATTGGTCAAGGGACGGAATATCAATGGCTGGCCGTCGTTTGGTCTGTGACCTGCACACAGTTTCCTAGTTAAGTTAAGGGTGAAGTTGTAATTTCACCCTACTTCTAAATGGAAGTTTTGGCAATTCCCTAAGGGTCTTTTGGGTATTTTACATATGTTTATAAGTATTTAATACTTAGAAGATTTCATTCTTCAAAAATCAAAACCCCAAAATGCCTTAGAAATTCCCCAAGACTCCATTGATGTCCAAAATCAAGGAAGAGCTTGGTGTGACGTTTTGAGTGGTGATTCTTCATCAAAGTGAAGAATTAGCTTTATTGAGGTATGGATTTTGATCCTTGAAACTCGTTTCATCAAGGATCCCAACTTTGAAAGATATTTTCTAAAGTTTTCTAAAGTTGAATTGACCTATTTCGTGATCTACCATGGGTTCTTGCATTAAAGGTTTTTAATCATTGAATAGTGATTGAATTATTGTTATTAGATTATTTTAACTCAATCTACCTATAAACCTATAAAATTGATGAACCGTAGATTTTGAGTAACTTATGGGTTACTTGATATTGGTCTAATGTTGATGAATTCATGTGTAGTTTTTTATGGGCTTTCTAATAGTGTAAGAAATGTATTCAATTGTTATCTAATTGTTCTTGTATTGTTGAATCTATGTTGAATTGGTTTAGATTTCAATGATTATCATAATTGTGTATTGAATTGGTGTTCATGGCCATGGGTAAGGGCCTTATGATGTTGAATTTGGTGAGTTGGTATTGGCTTGAATTGTTGAGGATGAAGAGGTGGTACGGTGCCCTATTTCCTCTATTTTAATGTTAATTATACTTCAATTATGTTATGATTGGTTTGGTCCACCTTTGGTGGTGGTTTTATGTGAATTAATGTGGCCTTGTCGGCGTTATTTTAAGTACATTGATAATCATGGCCTTGTCGGCCACTACTTGAAGTTATATGTCTATTTGTGTAAATGATTATGTGATGTATGATCATATCTACCTATATGTGAAAGTATGTGTTAGACTATTGATACTATCTAGGTAATTATGTTATACTATGACTATGTGTTGAGTGTGTAGTCTTAAAATTGATACATGCTTGTTCCTAAATTGTCTAGATGAGTCTAAAATGGTTAAGTTGATAATGTTATGTTAATGAATAGGTTGACTAAATAATGTTTAGAGTCATTCCTAAGTGTCTAAAGAAAGATAGTTTATATGTGCTAAATGGAAGTATGTTGTGTCTTGTTTAGGTAGACTTGTGTCCCTTAATCGATGCTTATGTGAATATGTGGTGTCTTGACTTAGGAACCTAAAGGGTCTTAGTCTTGAACAAATGAATATAGGTGAGACCTTGAATAATGATAAGAGGGTCCTTTGTGTGAAACCATGAACCAAGTGGTAAGGTTATGAAACTTGAAGTCGAAAGCCGTTATGGTATCCTTCATGTAATAATGATGTACTTAAGGTTGATTGGCTGGAATGGCATTACATCAATCCTTAGTAAAGTAATGATGAGCTTCTTGTCGCCATAGTGAGGTAGCCTTAGCGGACCTTGCTTTGGTAGGGTAAATGTAATTGGGTCATGAACAGGATATGGGACCCATTTGTATGAACCTTAATGTGATTTAATCTATGAGAACGAAGGCTAGCATCGAGTGAGTATGGTAAGGGATATAGTTCTAGTTAAAGGGTGAGACTAGAATACAAAGAAGCCCTTCATATTTCCTTAACCATGTGCCTACATGGGGTGTGTCTATGTTCTACCATTGGCAAGTAGAACAGCTCATCGGAGTAGGATAGAACTTCGGATTCCATGCCTTGCTACCATGGTCTATGTCTGTTATTGCCTATTCTCATCATATGGGATACATATTAGTATTAGAGAAGTTCTATGAGGTTTAGGTGGTGGTATGGGACACTATCTAGACATTGCACAATAGGATTTGAAGATGTTAATAAGAGTCCCTAGGTCTTATCTAAGACCATTATTTGAATATCCTTTATGTGATGTATGTCTCTTAAATGAACTAACGAACTAATGACTTAATGATATAAAGTATGTAAATGAATGAGTACCTAATCTAAAGTGACTTAAGGATTCTTTAGTTAAAGTGTGAAGAGGGCATAAATGATGATCTCTTCATGTCTTATCTATGAAAGTCTTGAGAATGACCCTAGTTAGGGAAGATTTTTGGTGTTGTTGACATGATCTAAGCCTTAGGTAGTATTAAGGACTAGTTAGGTAATCTTGAAGAGGTCAATATGGACGTTATCTTCTTGATTTACTTAAGTAGGTCTTTTGATAGCCTTTGGAAGGAGAGTGTCCTATCATCTATGTGTTGGTGTGCTTAGTGAGAATGATTCAATCCTAGGGAGTCTATAGGATATCTTGAGTGTGTGTGTAAGGGATTGTATGGGCGGTTGCTTCACAACTCCCTCAAGTGAGACTTAGAATTCACCTTTGGTGGAGGAATCTTACATTTATGTTTATGATGCTTGTAAGTGTGTGTGTGACTCATTATAGGTAATCTTGAGGGTCGTTTAGGCACATCAAGAGAGGGTGTATGGGAGGTATCTCTTTGTGTGACTTAAGTGAATCTTAGGATGACTTTTAGTGAGGGAATTACATGCTACGAAGTGTAAAAAGGGAAGACAAGAGAATTCACTGTAACAATGAAGAAGTTTACTGTACAGTCTCACTGTAATATGAGTTCTAAAAATGTGATTATTTGTTAAATGTTATCTTATGTGTTTCTAAGTTTATAAATGTTGCTGTTATATTATACTATGATTTCCAAATGAAAAGATGCATATTTTCAATAAATGTCCGTTTTCATGATTTTATGCATAATGTCATACTTAGTACATGTGGTTGTACTAATTCCATGCTTTATTTCTATGTAGGTGAAGAGCTTTAGGAAGAAGAGTTGGACTTGGAGATCGTTCAAGAAGAAGTTTGAAGTATGTCCTCACTTGACTCGAGGGCATATATGTCATTTTATGTTTCGTTTATGAAGTTTTGTAGTAGACTATATAGTAGTATGTTTTCAAATTCGTATGGGCCGTGTCCCAAGTAATCTTGTGTCTCAAGATGATGATTCGAGACTTAGCATTTCCTATTACTATATATGAAAGAGTTTTAAGGCTATGTTATTGTTTTTATGAAAAGTTTTAATTCCGCACTACTTTTCATTATGTATATGCGATGAACGATATGATAGGCTTGTATGAGACCTCCGAGAGGTCGAGTACGCCGTGCCACAATCCAAGATTGTGCCCTAACTTCTAGGGTGTGGTTTTGGGCTGTGACTAACTCCCAAGCGTGCAAGTTTGTGCACGTCCTTGGCAAACTCCCTTTTATTATTAACATGGGCGGTACTCCCCATAGGTAACCTTCTTAAAGCATCAACAACTACATTGGCCTTACCTGGGTGGTAGAGAATACTCATGTCATAATCCTTGAGTAATTCTAACCACCTCCCTGTCTAAGATTGATCTCTTTATGGGTGAACACATTCTTTAGGCCCTTGTGATCAGTGAATATATAAACATGAATACCATACAAGTAGTGAAACCATATCTTCAAGGCGAATACTACATCAGCCAACTCCAAGTCATGGGTTAAATAATTCCTCTCATGAACCTTCGATTGTTTGGAGGCATAAGCTATAACTTTGTCATTCTGCATTAACACACAGCCCAACCCAACTCTAGATGCATCACAATACACCACAAAACCTTTAGTATCCTATGGTAAGGTCAAAATAAGGGCAGTAGTCAACCTCTTTTTCAATTCCAGAAAGCTTAACTCAAAAGATTCAGACCATTGAAATTTAATTGTCTTCTGAATCAACTTGGTCAAGGGAGACGAGATAGATGAAAAATCCCTCAACAAACCTTATATCGTAGACACTTAAACCCAAGAAACTCCTTATATCAGTTGGAGACATGATTCTAGGCCAACTCTAAACTGCTTCTATCTTTTGGGTATCAACTCTAATCCCATCACTCGAAACTATGTGGCCCAAGAATGCCACAGACTTAAGCCAAAACTCACACTTGGAGAACTTGACATACAACTTCTTATATTGCAATGTTTGAAGAACTATCCTTAAGTTACTAGCATGATCTTTTTCATTACTTGAATAGATCAGTATGTCATCAATGAAGACGAAAATAAACATATCTAAATAAGGCTTGAAGACTCTGTTCATAGGATCAATGAATGATGTTGGTGCATTGGTCAACCCAAAAGACATGACCAAAAACTTATAATGCCCATATCTGGTTGTAAAAGTTATCTTCGGAATGTTACATTCCCTAACCTTTAACTGATGATAACCAGATCTGAGATCAATTTTCAAAAAACAGGTGGCACCTTAAAGTTGATAGAATAGATCATCTATCCTTGGGAGAGGATACTTATTCTTGATGGTAACCTTATTCAAATGGAGATATTCTATACACATCCTAAGGGAAACATCTTTCTTTTTACAAACAAGACCGGAGCGCCCCAAGGTGAGACACTTGGTCAAATGAAACCTTTATCTAATAGACCTTTAAAATTTGCTGGTGCCATTCTACATGGAGGAATAGAGATGGGATGAGTATCTGGAATGATGTTTATGCCGAAGTCAATTTCTCTCTCAGGAGGGACTCCGGGTAGATCATCATGAAAAACTTTTGGAAACTCCTTTACTATAGAAATTGATTGAAGGGAAGGTATGTCAGCATTGGAGTCATTATCTCGTTTTAGGTTATTGATACATCCCTTTGAAACTAACTTCCTCGCCTTAAGGTATGAAATAAAACGACCCTTAGGCACTGCTTAACTACTACTCCAATGTATGACTGGCTCATTAGGAATCTACAACTTCACAACTCGAGTTATACAATCTATTGATGCATAATAAGCATGAAGGTAGTCTATACCTAGAATGACATCAAAAAGTATGATGTCTAACTCCACTAGGTCAGCCATGGTGTTCTAAGATTGATAGAAATAGGACAATCATGATAGACTCTTATCGCTAGGATAGACTCTCCGACAGGAGTAGAAACATATAAAGGTTTACAAAGTTTCTCATAGAGGCGGTTTGCCCTTCCGCCAGTACCACAAGTGGCTCCTCTAGGTGTATCCCTATCTGGTAGAGCAACTGATGAAGATTGTGCTATGTTGACAGGATTTACACTACCCTGCTTGTTCTTAGGGAAATATCTCATGAAGTGAACCGCTTGACCAAACTTGAAGCAATTTGTATTGCCATCACAACATTTTCCTGATTGAGTTCTACCACACTTAGAACATGCAGGAGTACAACTACCTCCAGTTCCACACTTATTCTAGACTGTGTTGGTATAGCCTTAAAGTTTTGTGAATTCTGGCCATGATGCTCACTTTTGTTTCTGGGTGCAGGAGAAATAACAGATGATGATGTAGGCCCCTTTTTGTTTCTGAAATTGTGGCCGACTCAAACCACCTTTCCTCTACCTAGACTAATTCACATTCTTGGCTTTCTTGTTCCTATACTCTTATCTATCCCTCAGCTTATTCTCTTCAACCTACTGAACATAAACTATCAACCTGGATATGTCCATGTCACCTATCAACATCATAGGTCAGCCCTCCTTTCTTTATGCATAACCAAAGCCAGCGACAAACAAACTCATTCTACTCCCCATGTCCTTAATTATTTCACGAGCATAACGGGACAACTGGGTGAACTTTAAACCATACTCATGTATGCCAAGGGTTCTTATTTTAGTGTAACGAACTCTTGTACCTTAGACTATTTTAGTTCTTGGGGAATGAAACACCTCAAGAAAGATTCTTCAATGCAAGCCCAACTTGAGTGTGGTGCATCCTCATATCTACCCTCATTCCGATTATCAAACCAAGTCCTAGTCACATTCTTTAGTTGGTATGCAACAAACTCAAATATTTAAACATCCTTGACATGCATCACATCAAAAACCTTCTTCAACTCTACCAAAAAGTTTTTCGGATCCTTATTAGTGCTCGGACCGGTGAAACTGTGAGGATTCATTCTCAGGAATTAACGAATCCTCCAGGTGTCATCCTCTTCTTGTCAAGCTGCTCACTGTAGCCTGACTTGGTTAGTCACCACTTGGCTTAACATTTGGATAGCCTCACGGAACTCAGCATTGTTGACTTCTCCTTCAGGTTGCACCCCTGGTGCATTAGGTACCTCTAGCTCCGTAACATTTCTCCTAGCTGGATGACCTCTCGCTGCTCTTCGTGGAGGCATTATGATATGAAACATGCGCAAGCACTAATTAGAGAGAAACTTCTTAAAGATAAACTCTAACGCATGAAAGGATTATGAAAGAAGTGAGGAATTCCTAAATACTATAGCCTCATAGTTATAGATGTTGTGAGCTTCACACCGATAACTAGGACTCTACAGACACGACTTCATAGACTCACTAGGACTCTTGAACTCTATGCTCTGATACCAAGTTTGTCATACCCTGAGCCTACACCCTAGATGTGGTCGGCGACTAATGACCATTGTTGTCATTGAGTGTACCCTGGGTGTGGCTTAATTTACTCAGTGAAAGACTTAAGTCAATGTAAAACAAGAAACATTTTCATAGAGATAACTTAAATTAGAAATCTTGGCTAAAATGGCACTTAAGTTTCATAATAGAACATCTTAAATGAAAATAAAGAGAGACTCAAAACATAACTATCTTCCTTACTATCTGTCTATGAAGCATGTATAATACTAAAATGAACATTTGCAAAAACACCCACAACTTTTTATAAATGAAAAGACTGAAAAACAATAAATATATGTGTCCTCCAGAATGCAAGTAGGCTCAGCACTGACTCCGAGTGCTTAGATTGATAAGTGATGCTGATCCTTGTTACCTGCGTCTGCGTCATGATACGATGCAGGCCAACTGACATCAATACATTGAATGTAAGAGTATGTGAGTTGAAATGCTATCAAAACTTAAGCTTGAGAAGAGTAAGGAGAAACACTCACCTAGGCTATGCTCAACTGTTGAGTAACTTAACTTAATATAAAGCAGGTACAGACACTATATATATATATATATATATATATATATATATATATATATATATATATATATATATATATATATATATAAGCTTCTAAAAAAATGAAAAGCACTTAGTTCGTTAAAGAAAATGCAATAAAAAACTCAACTTTACTTGTATATAAAGTAATATAGTTTTTGTGGGAGATTCTCTAAACAATAAACACCATTATGAGCCTAAGTGGTGATACAATGTCTTTCCCACGCTGCAAGAAATTTCCTATACTTTTCCGTCACATAGAACTCCTTAACTTAGTAGATCCACTAGCTTAACTTACGTGATCATCTTAAAATTATGATTCGTTAATACCCGTGATGGCTACATGGTTTTCATGAAGACTTGAGTTAATATGAACTCTCATCCCCACATCGGTGCTCAAATAGTACTCCCAAAATATACTTTAGCTCATGCTTTTAAAATCAACTTTTTCTTTTGGCTGAGATAATAACTCAACACTTTGTTTTAAAAAGCTCTTCTGAAATTAATGTTCCCTTCTCTTATTCAAAACTCTTTTCAAAAATATTAGTTTCCTCTTTCTTAAATGAGAAGATATTTATAAACTTACTAGGGAATAGTTATTCCCCTTATAAACTTTGAGAAATGAACTCAACTCTTTACTCTTTGATTTACTTGAAAACTTGAGTCTTTATTAACTCTTAGAAAATACTTAGTTCCGTTATAACTTTTGAAGAAAAGAATCCAACTGTTTTACTCTTTACATTCTCTTGAAATTTGAGCATTAAAATGAAGTTAGAACGTTTAGTAATGACTCTTGGAAACCATTAAGAACTTTTCTTTTACTTACTTCATAACATTAGAGTATACGATTAACTTCTTTGACTTTGATCTTAACTTTCCTTGAATTGGATTATGGATTCAAGGTTATGATTTGCGCTCTTTGATGATATCAGGTGTTTAAAAATCATTTGAAGTAATTAGAATCATTGGAGAGTGTTAATATACATTAGAAGTACTTAACGGGGCTATACAATGAAAACTTGCAAAAAATGTTGATTTTGGCACGTTTTGGGTGCGCCGTGCCACCCTGCCTGGGGTTATGGTGTCGCGCGCGCCTAGCCTTGCCCAGGTGCGTCGATGAGTTTTTCAACTCGTTTTCTAATCTCAAATCCTCTAAACTCCTATAGTTCTTTCCCCAAACCATTAGCATCATTAATACCTTTAATACCCACATGATCTAACACGAAAATAACTTAGCAATCTGAATCATTATTCCGTGGGCACTCAACAACTCAACAAATAGGGATTTGACAATATTCATCAAGAACTCACTTCTAACTACGTAAACAATTCTAAAACCACTGAATAGAAAAAAGTTTTTGTGTGTGGATGAATTAACACAACACGAAATATCTCACATACTTTGATAGGGATCACCCCAATGAATTCCACTCGAAATTCCTTAGAGTTCTTGGCGAATCCTTGATCTTTCTCCCTTTTTCTTCTTCTCTTCTCTTTTCTCCAAGACCTTACCGTGGAATAACTTTTCTAATCTGAACTAAAACTTTTTTTTACCCCAAATAAATCCCTAAAATGAAATAGGAAATAAATGGGTGAAAAGACTAGTTCTCCCTTCCTTAAATCCTGATTGAGACCTTACTCAATCCAATAGCCAAACTTTCGATAGGCGTATCTACCTCATACGATATTAACAATGCACAAAATTGGTGGCTTTGGAAAGATATCTCCAAGGTATTTCCAACCATATCAAGAACTACATCTAGCTCATTTTTTTGGTGTGGGATGTTACCTGATGATTTTAGTAGCCATGAGAAGATAAAATTCTTATTTTATGTGAAAAATTATCTATAAGATGAAACTGTCCATTTTAGAAAGTTTATTGATAATATCATTCGGTGTAGGGTGCCCCATGTGAAAGAATGAGATACTTAAAGCATGTCATGCATTGCCGATACGTTGTAATCATGAGGGTATCTATATAGCCTCTATGGTTTTACGATGTGACTATTATTTGCGTACAATGTTTTCAGATGCTCATGCATTTTCAGTTATCGTGTCCAATGTAAATTTCAAGGGAGTATATCTAAGAAAAATCAATTACCACTTTCACAAATTCTTAAGATTGAATTGATTGATGTTTACACGACTGATTTAATGGTCTTATTTCTAGCTCTTTTGTAATTAAGTACTTCCTTGTAGAATTTGACTATATATTGAAATGGGTGGAGGCGATGGACTTACAAAACAATGAAACAAGAAGTATCACAAAGTTTCTCAAAAAGAATATATTCACAAGGTTTGGTACCCTAAGGGCCATTATAAGTGATGGGGGATCATATTTTTGAAATTTTCAGTTTGTTGTATGGGGTAAGTCACAAATTGGAAACACCACACCATCCACAAATGAGTAGACAAGTTGAGATGTCTAATTGAGAAATAAAGAAAATTTTGGCCAAAAATGTGAATGCCCATCGGACCGATATGTTTAGTAAGCATGATGATGCAATTTGGACCTACTGTATGACATTCCCATCTCCCAACTGTATGTCTCCTTAAGAGTGAGTGTTTGGGAAAGATTGTCCTCTTTCAATTGAGTTAGAGCACAAATATTTATGGGCGTTGAAAAATATAAATTTTAATTTGGACGTGGCTTCCAAGGATCTTGTAAATCCTTGAGTTGGATGTGTTTCATTTCCAAGCCTATGAAAGCTCCACCTTGTATAAGGAAAAGGTTTAATGGTGCCATGATGCTAAGATACTGCCTCATGAGTTTCAAGTGGGATAGATAGTCCTGTTTTTTAATTCCCAATTAAAACTCTTCCAAGGCAAGCTTAGGTCCAAGTGGGCTGGTTCGTACATTATCACACGAGTTTATGGTAACTAAGCAATAGAAATTTAAGATTAAAAAGGGGTAAGAGTCAAAGTCAATGAGCAAAGGTTGAAGATGTACTTTAATTAAGGTCATGATGTCCTAGTTATTGAAGTGATGCATTTGGACTATGTTTGAAAGAGTATCCACGTCTTGCCACGATATTTAATATTGTACTTCTTAAGAAGAAAGCCAAGTGTTTGTTGTTTTCAATAACGTAGGTGTTGATTGTGTAGGTTTCACAAGGCAAAAGAAGAGGCAACTGCATATCAAACGAGTCCGACTATTGGGTTACACTACTTTAGATGCTTACTGTCCACCTCGGCGTATTAAATCACTACCTTGGCGATACGCCGAGGGAACTAGGCAAGCCCACTGCAGTTAACCTAATTAGGCAAACCCGTTCTAGTGTGCGTAATTAGGTGAACCTGCTCCAGTTCACCTAATTAGGCGTCCAAGATAAGTACCATACTCAAAAATTTAGCGATGTATCTACCCTTTGAAGCTAGGAGATTGAGGGAAGGTTCATCGATACTTAGGATAAATTCTTATGAGCTAAAGGAACTATTAGTTGGCTGTGAGTATTTGGTGATCCACCGAATATGTTGAGAATGCCAATCAACTAATATTGAGGAAGTCTCTTCATATTCGTTTCCTCGTGATAATTTTGTTTATTGAGGACACTGCACTTCACTTTTTGGTGTACTGTGGGCCTTTAATCCAATATTCCCTTACTTTGAGTTTTAGATGATTGTATTTGTTTCTTTTGTTTACATTAGAGAGTTTCTTGTGGCTGAGTTGATCTCTTTGATCTTTTTGTTCTCTCTCAATGCTCCAACAACCACGAGTTTTGAGAATCGCGTTATTCGTGAAGTTTTCATTGATAATGATTATTCTAGAAGTTCTCTTCCATAATGATTTGAGGATAAATTGTGTTCATTATGGATGTCTTGAATAGTAGTCATGATGAGCATGACATAGAGAGCTAGTGTTCCAAGAATAAAATCTGTGTAGCTTCACTTTTGATAAGTTCCTTTGACTCTTTTGTTGACTATTTACGGTTTGATGTGAGTCTTGTAATATACATCACACCTACACTTATTTTCTTTTTGGGATGTGCTAAATTAGTGTATTTTGAAGTTCCATCTATCGCAAGTTCTTGCTTAAAAGAACTTGTGCGGTGTCCAAGATTTTTTCAAATAGGTAATTTGGTCTGGGAATATGGGGAAACATCCATCATTTATGTTTTTGAGCATCTAAAGTTAACATAGAATAGATCATCACATCCTGGGGTTGAAGAATGAGCAGCTTTAAAAATAAAATGGCAAGCACGAAGGAGAGTAGTAACGTTGCATTATCCATCTGAAGTAGTAGCAGGCCATGTACTGGTCTTTCTATTTTTTGGTTGTTCCCAGAAGGAATTTACGAGGTTTTGATATAATAGTTCGCCATCCGTCGAGGAGAGAATCAAGCTACCTTTCTTTAATCCCCCTTCCCAGGCAGGGAAGAGAAGAAAATTGATCTCAAAGGGTAGTCGTGGTTGATTTTGATTCGAGGATATTATGCGGCGGAGCAAACTCTTCTATCGTGTTGCATTTCTCTGGCGGACCCCCTCAGTCCATCGTACAGGATATATTCGAGAAGAACAATTAGGCGCATGTTCTATCCTTTCTACAATGCCTATAGACCTTGGTAGTCCAATGTTTAAAATCTTGGTTAATGTGAGGCGTGATCTTCGTCAACAATTTAAAGAGGGAACATAAATGTCCATATTCTTTTGTGATTACCTTGTGAGGGTGTTCATCAATTTTGGTACAATTTTAGCCTAACCCATTTGTTGGCAAAAACAAAATAAAGCCTCTTGTACAAAAGTATCCCTACCTTCTCACCTAATGTTTTTTTTGAAGCACTGTGTTACTTGAAAGGCAAAGTGCATAAAGGATCGACAAATGAAATCCAAGTGAAGGTGAAAGAAATATGAAATGAAACTCAACTTTGAATTTTGTTACAAAAACAAGGAATCCCTCCTTGTAAAAAAGAGTCATTGTGATGAAATTTCATTAGCAAAATTGAAATGAAAATGAGATGTGATGGAATAAAGGGTATTCCAAATAAATTGAGCGCAAAGTCAAAGCTTGAGTTCTCAAATGAAAAGGAATGAAAAGAACTTTGAAGAGCTAAAGATGATTGCAACAACGCTTAGAAAAGGTAAAGTCACTGAGGCAAATTGACCATACCTTAACTCTCAGCCCCATTACAAGCCTATAAGACCATTGAGATCTGGCATGAACTATCTTGTGTTATGATTGGATAATACGGACAACCCAATGGACAAATCTTGCATGTACTTATGTTTTGAGAAAGCGAGTGTTGCAGAGATACCTTATTTCTCATTTATGTGAGGTCACTTGAATCCATTAATTAAAACATGGTCTTGCAATACAAAATAATCTAAAGTGATCTTGAGCTTGTGTTAAATAGGCTAGTCATCATTTAAAGATTGCTAATCCTGATTGAGTATAGCATGTAGTTTAGAGTATATTTGTAGACACCCTTATTGAGCTAATTGTGCTCTTGATTTACTTGAGGACAACAAAAGTTTAAGTTGGGGGTGTTGATGAGTGTTAGGTTTGCACTCATATGAGGCCTGTTTAGCTCAATAATTTGTGTCATCAATGCCTAATTGTGTCCTACTCTATATTTTGATGATTTGTAGACATTAAGGGTAATAGAAAAGGCAAGGATGAGTGTTTCTAAAGAATGAAAAAACATGGAAAGAAGTGTAAATCATATGATGGTGTTTTGCTAAACATAAATGGAGAATCACCTAATGAACTTTATCCCGCCTTAATTGAAAGTGCACTAGGTCATTTCTCAACGTCAGTCAGTGAACTGAAGAACCAACGTCGATTCAGCAAAGGAAAGAGGGCGACGTGAGTAAATGTCACTGAAAGTGACACTACATGCTGATAAAATAAAGGTCAAAATGGTGAAGTGTATTGGTTATCCGTTTCTTGCTGAATCGGAAAAAGAAATAAAAAATGGGATCACTGAATAAGGTCCAAACACCTGAAGCGTAAGACAAGAAAAAGGGGAGCTGAAGTGAGATCAGTGTTTTGCTGAATGCATTCGGCGAACTCAACTGATATCACCGATAAAGACATGAATATATTTTATCGGCAAAATTTTGGGAAACTATAAATAGTCCAAAGGGCAGAGATAGAATGGTGCAAAAATTGAGAGAGAAAGTCTAACCATTCTAGAGAGAGAAACACTTTTCATTGACTGAAAGAGACTTTTTTTTTTTAGGTTTTTTAAATTAAATATTATAATTTGAGGTTGAATTTGAAGTGTGTTTACTCATATTTTATCAATTTCATGCTACACATGTTTAGTTTCATGCAATATATAATTCACTCTTTGTAGTGTGTGGCTAAAACCTCAAAATCTTGGTGTGTGATTATGGGGTTGGGCTTTTATTAATTTATTGGTTTTGTTGAATTTCTCTGTTTTATAGTTATTATTCATATATTTTACTCATTTACAAGAGATTAATTCATGAATTAAGGAGGACAACTTACTTTAAGTTCAGATCTTGCATTGGTAGTCGAAAGAGACAAATATATGTGGGTAATCTTTTAAGTAGATCAAATTTAGTGTTCTTGATTGCAGATCTTAGGTTTTCGGTTGTTCAGGATGGCATGTTAATGTGACCGAAAGGATATTCTATTTAGGATGCTTTGAAATCGAAAGAAGATTAGCATCAATTATGATAACCTAACTAATGTATATTTAAATAATTATAATGAGCAATTTTGTAAGAACCCATGTGAAATCAACATTTAAACTCCACACCCCTAGAGTTGATTAGTTTCGTGAATCTTTACTTTTTCAATATTGTCAAATGTGTTTCTGAATTAGTGTTGCTAAAGTTGGTGGGGTTCTCCACTCATTTGACATTTCAACTTCATTGGAGTTAATTTCTTTTTAACTTTCTATTTAAATTCTTAACCATACACTATTCTTTCTGGGATTCAACCCTATCTCTTGGTTGTATATTTTATTGATAATTACTGGTGTCCATTTTGATTATTTTTAAAGAAGGCATTTGAGCTTTATCAAGAACTTCCGCAGGGAGTTGGGGGGTGGGGGTAGTACTAATAGTCGCACAATTTTCAGAATCTATTTTAGATATTTAGGGACAAATTTACATGAATTAGGCCAGTTTATCAGTTTTTCGTGTGTGTTAGTCCATAAAATTTTGGTCGTACTCCTTTTGGATGATTTCTTTGTCGAACCTTTTTGGAACCATCCGTTGGTGTCACACCCAAAGGCTACTCCCTTGAAACGGACACGGGAACTAGAATCACGAGTGACCCAAGCAACCCTAGCAGGCATATCATAAGAAACTAAAGTAAATTAAAGCAATAAATACTATATGGAATCTAATCATAAGATAATCTGTAATGATGGAGAGTACCCATATATTAAATATGATAATATGAAAACTGATAGTTTGCATACAAATGAGAAGTCAAACTCTAACACTATAACTAAATTTAACTATATCTACAATAAGCCTCTAAGTTCACTAGAAGGAGTGATATGTTCCCCAACTAAATCTTCCAAAACTTGAACTAATGCTGATAATAAAGAAAGATAATCATGTTACTCGTCCTCGAAGAATGAGAAGTCAGCATTGATGATCCTGAACTTACAATTGAAACCGATTTATGCGTAATCATTGAGTTGTGAACCCGTACCTACAGCATGAGAAGATGTAGCGTAGAGCATGCATCAATACTTGAAAGATACTATTTATGAAACATAGAGTAAAACAAAATAATAACATAGTTGAATCAAAGCATAAATCTGAACAATGACATGACATAAGATGATACAAAATGAGAATAGAGAACATGAAATAGTTAATGCAATGACCAAGTTCATAAATGTTGAGATTGAATACAAAATTGTAATTGGTGACTTTGTTGGTGCAGAAGAGTCACACTAAACTGTAAGGGTGCTACTAATAACAGACATAATACCACATCAGCTAAATATGGAGTCCAATCTATACGCCCCATCGAAAGGACCCAATATACCATGCCAAAGGTATAAAGTTATGCTTGCGTGATCACAAAAATAATGCCTAGAGAGGGGACTTAGAACCTACAAGGCACATAGTTCTGCGACTTGAGGGTGACTAACCCTAGTCTACTCGGTATTAAGCTTCTCCCAAATAATAGTGAAATTAAAATTTTATGAATGCATTTTTGTAATAATGGATAGTTAAAAATACTTATATGCAACTAATAATGCAATATTAATATGCTAATGATAATGCATTCGAAAACTAAGGCATGTTTATATATAACTTAAATAACTGACCTAACATGTGTATTTCATGAACTAAAAGAACAACAAATCTATGATTCTGATTTTATGCATGAATCTGGGCGAAAACGATACTACAACATGAAAATATATTTGCATCATTGTAACAACTAAAACTCAAAAAGCTCTAATATTGAGGAAATCATTGGTCTAGATAATAATAAGGGCTCAAGATTCTAACTTACATCTAGGAACCTAATGGGTGAAAGAAACTCACTAGTGAATTCTCATCTAACATCTAGCAACTAGAAAGAACTAGAAGGAAGTTTAAAATCTAGAAATAGTTACTTTTGGAAAGAATAAGGAAATCTAGAAATTTTTAAGTAAGTTAAATGAGGGTTTGGTCTACTTCACATGATCATAACTCCTAGCTCTGGATTAGTTAGGTGTGGCTCAAAATATTGTTGAAAAAAAATGGAATAATCTTTCCAATGTCGCGAAGTTTGCGCGTTCTGAGTTAGTATGAGTAAGTTATGTCATTTGGAAGTTAGGTTGTTGGATTGAGAAAAATGTTCAGTCCGGATATAAAGGGGTATTTTAGTCTTTTCACTGCCCTATTACTTTAATAAGTTTTAAGGAGTTTAATATGAGTCAAATCAGGTTTTAGTTAGTTTTAGTATTTGGTATTTCACGCTAGGGCTAAGGAAAAAGGAAAAGAGAAAAGAACAAGGAGAAAAGGGAAAATTCATCAACATCGATAAATAAAATCTGTGTTTTCGCCAAGGCTTTACTTCTACCTAGTACGAGAGGATATTATAACATTGGGATCGTCTCCCCACATGCCAAGCATATTTTCAGTTTGGATTCATCATAAAAGCACTTGAACGTTGATGATCTTTATACCTATTCTTGAATTCATATACTTTTCTTGAATTTGAGTGAGTTGGAAAGTTTGTGATTTTCTTACGTTGAATTATAGAGTTGTTTCAAGTTAGGTTCTTACATAAATTTGTTGGGTATCTGTATCTAAATGTAACTTACGAAAAAGAAGCGAGTTTGGGTAAACTAAGAAAGAAAAATGAAGAAGAAATTTTGATGGGATAAATCGTAGGGTGGTCGTGCGTCATCCGCCTACTGCCTAATTTTTAATTTGTTCTCCACATTGAGGAGCTGACACGAGGTATTATTCTTCAAAAAGATGTTTTCGAATCCATAATTTAATGATTCCTCACCAATTGTTTCTCATGTTTAGTTATCTGAAATCATTCCTAAACATCATGAGATCGTTCCAATCACAAATCAAAATCCTTAAATGCATAATTCAATTCAAGGATCAGTTAATAGTCAAGTCAAGAGAAGTTAAGAATTAAAGTCAAGAGTCAAGTAAAGATAAATTCTTAATGTTTTCAAAAGTCTTTCACAAACGTTTTAACTTTGTTTTAAAACTTAAGTTTTGAGTTCAGTAAAGAGTAAAGTTGAAGTTCTGCTCATCAAAGAAGTATACGGGGACTAAGTATTCCCTAAGAGATTAAAATTGTTTTCATATTTAAATAAGCACAGAAACCGAGATTTTCAAAGAGCTTTCGATATTAATTTTAGAAAAGAGTAATAGATTTCTAAATTAATCAAGAAGGGAAATTGAGATTTCCAAAATAGCCTTTGAGCTATGTTTTTGAGCACTAATCTAAAATCACAGAAGAATTATTTTTTTAACATGAATAGATAGTATTATATATTATTTTTTGGTGTAGTATTGGACACTGATATATGCAAGATTTCAAACAACTATCGGCCCCCATAAACTATGTAGCCATCATGGGTAGAGAAGGTGATGTACCGTGGTTTCACGGTACTTTCAATGCTTTTTCCTTAAGTTTAGTGTGTGTCTAAGGCCTTTTTGTAGTAATTTTAATATATTTTTATCTGTGTTAGCAGGAAAGCTGTCCAAAATAGAAATGCAGAAGACTGTGCTGAAATTAGAGCAAAAGTTATGACCTACGAAGCCATCGACGGTCCGTAGGTGGTGATCGTCGACTGGAGGTTCAAGCATTTGGAAGCAACTTGTGGAAATCTGACCAAGTGTGGGGCTACAGAAGGATCGACGTTCCATCAACTGATCGACGGACCGTCTTTGCAAACCGTCGTTTCTAATATAGAGTAGTCCCAGTACCCGACTTGAAGAAATCACTAAGCATGGAAGGACGGAGGCATCGATGGACCGTAAGTGAGACGACGAATCGTGATGTTTGTTCGTCGATTGTAACAAAGAGGATGCAAAAGTGAAGGCTGAAGAAAAAGTTAAGTGTGGACCGACGGAGGCAGTCGATGGTCTGTCGTTCCATCGACGGACCGTCAGTCGGGTCGTTGACTGAAGACGCATTTTGGGACAGAATTTCCTTATTTATAACTCCTTTAAAATTAGGACTTTATTATTATAAATAGGGTTAAAAACCTCATTTTTGGGGTTAGACTTTTTATTATTTTTCATACTCTTGTTTGGAAGTTGAACTTTGGATTTTGGGAATTACTTCAAATTTCCGGAATAGATTCTTACAATATTTTCGTTAATTCAAGTGATATTTCTGGATTTTCTTCAAACTTGTCAAAGTAAGTACATGAATTCTTGTTTAACAACTATGAATTGTGTAATTATAAACATGGGTAACAAAATCCATAACTAGGGTTGTGGGAACCATGGGTAATTAACACGATAAAACTAACTAAATAACAATTCTAGAATAAGTTCTTGCATGTATTGATAATTTTTTCGTTTAGAATTCTTTTTAATGAGTGCACGCAGTAGAACTTGCCCTATTTCTACTTGCCGGACCAAGGAGGTAGTTAATAGGAAAAGAATGATCAACATAGATTTAGTATACACTGTCTAATAGGCTAGTCTCAATTGGTGCGAAGTAGTAACTTAGTCAAGAATGCCTATGATTAGACCAGGGTTCACATGGATTGATGCGCGTAGAACAAGACCTCGAAACCCTTGCTACAGCCAAGCCAACTAACTTAAGGAGTTATTTGAGCTTGGAAAGGTTGGGTCCAACCATGTAGGCCTCTCGAATACGAAGATTTACTCGAAGGACTCTTTACCGGACTTAGAAAGAAGAAACTTAGGTTTGAATGGTCTAGGGGTAAAATGGTCTTTTACCAGGCTAAGGGTAATATCGTATTTACCCTAAATATATATTTAATTATTTAATTTATAAAGTGGAGGGGCAATTTGGGGAGAGAGAGCAGAAATTGAGCCCTTGAAGTGAAGTCTTGCTCCACCCGGGTTCGAACCTAGGTGGGAGCAATGATTTAATGTGATTTTTATTAATTGGTGAATTAATTTAATAAATTAATAATTAATGGCTGATTTAAGAAAAAGGAAAATCAGTTTTTTATTATTAATTATTAATTAGTTATTAATTAAGGTGTTTTAATTGACTAAGTCTCCTAGTTGACTAAGTCTAAACCACTTCACCTCTTTTAACTCTCTCACACGCTCATCTCTCTCTCACGTCTCTCTCATTCTCTTTTCTTTCACGTTTTCTCTCTGCCTAAAAAACTACAAAAACAGAAAATTTACTAAAGTTCTTCACATTTGAAGAACTCACACGAAAATATAAGAAAAGAAGGTAAGTGAACACGTTAGGCAAAGAGAGGGTTTTTCCGTCGAAAGATTTGTGTTGAAACTTTTATTGGACGTGAGTTTTGGAGAAGGTTTAGGCAGCAACTTCAATGTTTGAACGTCAAAATAAGGTATGGCTTTTCTTCTCTCTTGGTCCCTTTTCCAAGAGACCCCTTAAGGTTCATATTATTCATTGGAAAACTAGGATTGTTTCCCCTTTTGCATGCCCCTGTCACTAGCTCCCAATGAATCGTAGGTTGGGTATGATTGCTGGTAGATTTAGGTGTATGTTATGTTTTCCTGATGAATATGATTATGTTTGTGTACTTGAATCGTATGAAAGACAACCATGTATTTGAAAGTTTGTGCAAGTGTGTGCATGTGCAAAAATGTTACTGTGAATGTTACTGTGAATGAGGTCTAGGGTTAAGGCTTCAAGTTTGATATTGTTTTGGTTGTCATTTTACGTGCATAAACCTATGTAAATCATGATGGTCATTAAAATGGAAGTGGGGCTGATTTTAGTATCAATATTTTGGCTAAACGAATACATGAAATACACCCCAAAAAGTGTTAAATGATCCATGAATTTTCCTAAGTTTTCAAGTGGAAATGTTGGTGAAAATAAGCTAAGAAAATGATTAAGTTTCCAGCAAAAAATTATAAGTTTAGTTTAGGCTAAAGTACAGAGAAGTAATCTGAAAATTTAATTGATTTTAAAGGAATGAGGCCACCAGGATTCGAACCTGTGACCTCACCCGTGTGGTACCTTAAATTCGCAAGAAAAAAAAAAGGGGTAAGGGAGATTCGAAATGGGGTATACTGACTGAGAAAGGGAGTGCAAAAATTAAATAAATAAAATGGGAGGCGTGGGAATCGAACCCACGACCTCCAGGCAGCGAATGAAGTGAAAGAAAAATTAAAGAAAGGAAATGTGAGGCGTGGGAATCGAACCCACGACCTCAAGGTTGTAAAGGAGAAAGGGAGAAATAAAAAGAAAATAAAGTGAGGATGTGGGGGCTAGATCCCACAACCTCACTGCCAACGCATAGCTAAGTCAATTTTTAAATAAAAATAAAATAAGGAGGCTGTGGGGGTTCGAACCCACCACCTCACAGTCTCTAGCGAAATAAAGAATAAATAAAGAGAGGCTGTGGGGGTTTGATCCCACAACCTCATGGTCTATGCGAATTGGACAAGAAAGATTTTAAATGAAAAAAATAAAAGGTGTTGTGGGGGTTCGATCCCACAACACTTCGGCTAACTAAGAGTAGAATCCAAGGAGAAAAATAAAGAGAGAATGTTGATGTTGGGGCTCGATCTAGGGTCCCAATGTCATGTGGATTACAATTAAAATCAAGGAAAAATGTAAGTATTGTCCAAGGGATTCGAACTTGGGTTCCCTTGCCAAAATTTCCGTATTGATACATAAATCATATGTGAATTAAATGTTCAAGAATAATGCCACCTACTTAGATCGGAATCAAGATCTTGGCATACATACAAGATAAATAAGTCTTGTACTACATAATCTTGGGAAGATATGAGTCACTTAACGAATTATGAATGAAGCCTCATGGCTTGTATGTATAGACCCATAAGTCTAGCATACATTTAAAAATAAGTGAACCTAAGATGTATGTAATGAAATGAAGTAACCCTAGGAGGGTTAAGTCCGAACGTAAAATACATATGGCCAAGTGCATTGGCATACGAGGAAATGATTATTATGTAATGAAATGATGAAACCTTGGAAGGGTTAAGTAAGAGTGTGAAACACACAAATGGCCAAGTGCATTGGCATATGATGAAATGAACATTCACGTAAAATGGAGTGAGTAATTATGAAGAGCAATTGTGCTAATGTTAATGAATATGGTGAAAACATGATATGAGGCTAATGTAAAAGATGAGAACAATCTCAAATGAGCCTAAGTAATTGTTACCAAAACGTACTCACCTATGAGAGTGTAAAGTTAATGAAGAGACCAGTCTCTATGAACACTCTAATGAAAGTATTGAGATTAACACACTTAATACTAATGATGAGATGAGAAATAATCTATTGAGCTATGATTTCCTCATACTAGAAGCCATCTTCCATGACGTATGAGTTGAATGTAATAGAACTTTATACTGAGCACAAATAGACTAGCTATGAGCGGTGATACCTTCTTTCGGGAAGGGCGGAGGTTCACGTAAATCTCATTAGATGAGATTGTACGGATTGCCGAGTATGTGTCTACTTATATCTCCTGATCTTCGAACCTATACTGCCAATATAGGGATCTGGCGGGATTAAATTCCCATGTACGCTAGCATGTTTTGGGTCACCTTTGCCAATGATTCCACCTCTTTTTGATGTGGGGGAGACACTGGATTTCATGATGCTCACATGATCTATGTCGATTAAAGTTAAAGTTCCAAATGAATGAATGAGGCCAGCCTCAAACGATGCACATAATGAAATGAACGATACCAAAGGTGTTAGGATAGGATAATCAAGATGTGAGCTAGACTCAAGTAATGACACTAGGTTATTCTTGATCATTGCACAGAAAACCCGATGAAAGTCTTAAACTACATCCTAGGTATAGCTGGTGTTCACACTAGCTTATGAATGAAATGAAATGAAGTATGTATGAATGAATGAAGCAGACTCTGTGTTTGCTAATGAAGACTCCCTAGTTGAGGTCCCATATGTTGAGCCCTCATTTTGGAAAGTCTTAATGTCAAGTCCATGATTCCAAGGTCTCATGGCATATGAATGAATGTTATAAATGATGTTATGTGCTATATGCTATATGATATGTGCTATGTGTAAGATGTTATGTGTTGTGTGCAATATGATAAGTATGATGATGCATGTTACTCTCATGGCATAACTTTCCTAATCCAAATTTGTAAAGCTCACTGACTTTCCTAATCCAAATTTGGAGAGCTCACTGACTTTCCTAATCCAAATTTGGAAAGTTCACTAACTTTCCTAATACCAATTTGGCAAGTCCACTGACTTGACTTTCCATAATCATGTTGTTAGGAAAGAGCTATCATTTCTCATGCATGTCCTTGGTGTGTGCTTGCATATACCCATATTTAGAACAAGTGTGTACTAATCCCATACAACTCTATATTTTTAGGTGCAAGCACAAGTGGACGCTAGAGCTTACAGGTTGACATTGCAGCTATCCGGACGTGGAGCTTTATCCGGACTTGGTAGGCCCTCATGCTTTCGAGGATGTCTACCGTTACTATCTAGCTTAGATGTAGGCTTTAGCTAGTGGAACATGTTCTACTAGTGTTTCTTTCCGTTTTTATTTCAGACATTGTATTGGTGCCATTTTGGCAATTATACATTTATTACAGTATTGCACTGTTTCTTTAATTCGATTATCTCTATATTAGATGGTTGATCTGTGAACGCCCATGATGTTAAGTTTAAAATGTTTAGCATGAAATAAGAAAACAAAGAGTTCAAATTTTTAGCTAAAATTAACCTAGATGAAGTAAGAATGATATATGTAGGCTTTTCTACGACCTCTGAGAGGTCAACGATGCCGTTCTCGTCTGGGGTCTAGATTCCAGTCGTGACAAAGTTGGTATCAGAGCACTAGGTTAAATTTCGAGAATAATAAGTTCACATCAACCACATTGAGTAGTTTGTAAGTCATGGTAGTGAAGTGCACCACTATCCTGAATTAGAGACTGCATGATGCGTATTAAAATTTCCCTTCTTCTGATCTTATCGTGTTTTTCCTAATGTCTAATTTCTTGGTGTTATGAGCGTGTCTAACATCAATCTTTGTTGTTTTCAGAGAATGAATAATAGGAGAACCATTGGTCAGAGGAGAGGAGGTGCAGCTGCTGGGGACAATCAAGTTTCACCCCAGGCTCCAGCTAAAGGAGTGGCTATGCCGGTTAACCCAGTTGGGTTGACTGATGCAGAGGTGCGGGCACCACTGGCCCAGATGGCACAGGCCATCACTATACAAGCCCAGGCTATGACTGCCCAGGTCAATCGGTAGGATGTTTAGAGGGAGAACCCACCGGTTCATAGCATGGCTGATAGATTGAGAGACTTCACGAGGATGAATCCTCCTATTTTCACAGGGTCTAAGACTTCAGAGGACCCCCAGGAGTTTGTGGATGAGGTGCATAAGATTTTGGTGGCTATGGGGGCCACAGATATTGAGAAGGCTAAGCTGGCTTCCTATCAGCTCAAGGATGTTGCACAGACTTGGTACAAGATGTGGCAGGATAGCCGAGCTTTGGGCGGAGTTCCGGTCACTTGGGAGCTGTTTAAGACAACCTTCCTAGAGAGATTCTTTCCCAGGGAGATGTGGGAGGCAAAGGTTGAGGAGTTTATCAACCTTAAGCAGGGATCTATGACAGTCAGAGAGTATTCCCTGAAGTTTGTTAAACTATCCAGGTATGTTATTTTCCTTAGTATCTAACAGCAAGGATGAGATGAGTACTGAAGTTTGTTAAATTATCCAGGTATGCTACTTCCCTTGTATCTAATAGCAGGGATGAGATGAGCAGGTTCCTCACAGGAATTAATGGAGATCTGGAGGAGGAGTGTCGGTCTGCGATGCTCCATGATAACATGGACCTTTCCAGCTTGATGATGCATGTCCAGTAGGTAGAGAACAGCCGTAAAAAGAGGGGTGTTCGTGATGATAGGAGGCCTAAGCCTCAAGATCAGGCAGGTCCCAGCCATGGAGGCCACAAAAACAATTTTGGCGTCCGTGAGTAGCCCAGGTTCAAGAAGGGGCAACAGAGTTCTGGGAACTCTAATTCTCAGAGGAGTACAACACCTAGAGGAGGCAGACCTGAGCCCACAAAGGGCAATGGAGGTGAGATGCAGCGTCCCAAGAAGAACTGTGCTAAGTGTGGCCGTGCTCACATTGGAGAGTGCAGACAGGGCACTATTGCCTACTTTGGTTGCAGTACGAGTGGGCACATGGTTAGAGACTGCCCACAGAACAGAGGTCAGGCTGGAGGTAATGCTCAGCCTAGGCCTAATCCACAGGGTGCAGCAACAGCCGAGCCTCCTAAGAGGAACAGGTACCATTCCTTAAAGGGCAGGGAGGAGCAGGAGAAGTCCGTTGATGTGGTCACAGGTATGCTGCAAGTATTCTCAACTTCTATTTATGCTTTACTTGATCCAGGGCCTACGCTTTCCTTTGTAACTCCTTTGCTTGCTCTCACTTTTGAGATATTGCCTGAAGTTCTGCATGATCCTATAGTGGTTAGTACACCTTTAGGAGAAAAAGTAAGAACTGATAGAGTATACAAGTATTGCCCAATAGTTGTAAGTGGTAAGACTATGTGTGCAGACTTGGTTGAGTTGCCCATGCATGATTTTGATGTTATTCTTGGCATGGACTGGCTTCACAGTTGTTATGCTTGTTTGGATTGTCGTAGTAGAGTGGTGAGATTTTGTTTCCCTGATGAATAGGAGCTAGTCTGGGAGGGGTACAACTCGAGTCGTCCTAATCCCTTGATTTCGAACCTTAAGGCCAATAAAATGATGTCCAAGGGGTTATTGTGTCATCTTGTGAGTGTTAATGATTTTGATCATGACATTCCTTCCATAGACTCAGTGCCTGTAGTGAATGAGTTCCTAGATGTATTTCTTGATGATTTGCCTGGAGTCCCTCCCCCTCGAGAGATTGATTTTGGTATCGACTTAGAACCCGATACTAAACCAATTTCAGTTCCTCCTTACAGATTGGATCCAGCTAAACTCAAAGAGTTGAATCTGCAGTTAAAAGATCTCACTGATAAGTGTTTCATTCAGCCGAGCATATCCCCTTGGGGCGCTTAAGTGTTGTTTGTGAAAAGAAGGATGTAACCCTTAGAATGTGTATCGATTATCGGCAGCTCAACAAAGTCACTACAAAGAATAAGTATCCACTTCCTAGAATAGATGATTTGCTTGATCAGCTCCAAGGGTCTAGTTTCTTCTCTAAGATTGATCTTCGTTCAGGGTATCATCAGCTTAGGGTTAGGGATGGAGATATTCCAAAGACAGCCTTTCGTACCCGTTATGGTCATTATGAGTTCTTAGTTATGTCATTTGGTCTAACGAATTCACCTGCATTTATGAATCTCATGAACAGGGTCTTCCGTGAATACCTTGACTCTTTCGTCATAGTATTCATTGATGACATTCTCATATACTCTAGGACCAAGGAAGAGCATGAACAACATTTGATACTAACCTTGCAGGTACTTAGACAACATCAGTTGTACGCCTAATTCAGCAAGTATGAATTTTGGCTTAGATCAGTGACTTTCTTGGGTCAAGTTGTGTCTGATCAGGGTGTGGAGGTGGATCCCAGGAAGACTGAGGCTGTGAAGAACTGGCCAAAGACTCTTACTCCCACTGACATCCGTAGCTTTCTGGGATTGGCTGGTTACTACCGCAGGTTCGTGGAGGGCTTTTCTTCCATTGCTGCCCCACTAACAGCTTTGACTAAGAAGAAAGCCAAGTTTGAATGGACGGAGACTTATGAGAAGAGTTTCCAGGATCTCAAGGATAGACTCACTTCAGCCCCGGTGCTTACTTTGCCTAAGTGTGGTGAGAATTACACTATTGATTATGATGCATCTAGGGTTGGTTTGGGTTGTGTTCTTATACAGGTTGGTAAGGTGATAGCCTATGCGTCCAGACATATCAAGGTTCATGAGAAGAATTATCCCGCTCATGACCTGGAGTTGGCAGCTGTAGTGTTTGCACTGAAGCTGTGGAGGCACTACTTGTATGGAGTGCATGTGGATGTGTTCACAGACCACAAGAGTATCAAGTACGTGTTCACACAGAGGGAGTTGAATCTACGTCAGCGGAGATGGTTGGAGCTGTTGAAGGATTATGACATGAATGTTCACTAACATCCGGTAAGGCTAATGTTGTAGCTGATGCTTTGAGCAGGATGAGCATGGGAAGTACAACCCACGTTGAGGATGAGAAGAAGGAGTTGGCGAAATATGTACACAGACTCGGTGTGCGATTGGTTGACTCTACTAGTGGGGGTGTTTCAGTTCATCCTAGTTCTGAATCATCCTTGGTAGTTGAAGTCAAGTAGGGTCAGCATCTCGATCCTGTGTTGATGGAGCTGAAGGACTCAGTGTTGATAAAGATGAATAAGTCTTTCACTTTGGGAGGTGATGGCATACTTAGGTATCAGGACAGGCTGTGTGTACCAGATGTGGATGATTTGCGAACCAGGATTGTTGCAGAGGCCCATGGTTCCAGATATTCCATACATCCAGGTTCCACCAAGATGTATCATGATCTTAAGCAGATTTATTGGTGGGATGGCATGAAGAAGGACATCGCAGAATATGTGACCAAGTGTCCTAATTGTCAGCAGGTTAAGGCAGAAGATCTTAAGCCTGGCGGTCTTACTCAGATTATTGAGGTTCCGACTTGGAAGTGGGAGGCTATTAATATGGACTTCGTGGTTGGTCTTCCGAGGACTAGGAGACAGAATGACTCCATATGGGTTATTGTAGACAAGATTACTAAGTCTGCCCACTTTATCCCTGTGAAGTCTACTTACAGAGCCGAGGATTATGCGAAACTCTACATTGATGATATTGTGAGATGGCATGGGATTCCTTTGTCTATCATTTCAGATAGAGGAGCTTAGTTTACTTCACATTTCTAGAGATCTTTCCAGAAGAGCTTGGGAACGCAGGTAAAGCTTAGTACTGCCTTTCATCCTTAGTCTGATGTATAGGCAGAGCGCACCATTCAGACATTGGAGGACATGTTGAGAGCGTGTGTGATTGACTTTAGAGGTAGCTGGGATGACCATCTGCCTTTGATAGAGTTCTCGTATAATTATAGTTATTACTTGAGCATTGGGATGGCCAATTTGAGGCACTACATGGTAGGAGGTGTAGATCTCCAGTTGGGTGGTTCGAGGTTGAAGAGTCATCCATTTTTGGTCCAGAGATCATGCATGAGGCCGTAGAGAAGGTCAGAGTGATTAGGGACAGGTTGTCTACTGCTTACAGTCGGCAGAAGTCATATACAGATAACAGAAAACGGCTCTTAGAGTTTGATGTTGGTGATCAGGTATATCTGAAGATATCACCTATGAAAGGGGTGATGAGGTTTGGCAGGAAGGGAAAGTTGAGTCTGAGGTATGTTAGTCCATACGAGATCCTACAACGTGTGGGTGAGGTGGCCTATGAGTTGGCATTACCTGCAGAGCTAGCTTCTGTCCATCCAGTCTTTCATGTATCCATGTTAAAGAAGTGCCTAGGTGATCCAGCATCGATTCTACCAGTGGAAGGTTTGGGGGTTGATGAAGACTTGTCCTATGAGGAGGTACCTGTTGAGATCTTAGACAAACAGATCAAGCGGCTGAGGAACAAGGAGATTGCCACAGTGAAGGTATTGTGGAGAAATCATCTTGTTGAGGGTGGTACGTGGGAGGCTGAGGCCGACATGAGATCCCATTACCCTCATCTTTTGAGCTCTTGAGGTTAGACTTCCTACTCTTAAGTCTAAGTTTCCTTATCTCTCCATATTTTGTTGCTATTGCTTGACTGTGCATAGTGAATATGTTATGATCTTACTGGCATTACGCTAGATAGTAGTAGTGTCATTCGGGGATGAATGTTCCTAAGGGAGGTATAATGTAACAACCCTAAAAATGAATAAGATAAGAAATGCTTAATGTGTCAAGAATGCCTACGATTAGACCAGGGTTCACACAGATTGATGCACGTAGAACCAGACCTCGGAACCCTTGCTACAGCCAAGCCAACTAACTTGGGGAGTTAGTTGAGCTTGGAAAGGTTGGGTCCAACCATGTAGGGCTCTCGAATACGAAGATTTACTCGAAGGAGTCTTTACCGGACTTAAAAAGAAGAAATCTTAGGTTTGAATTGTCTAGGGGTAAAATGGTCTTTTACCAGGCTAAGGGTAGTATCGTAATTACCCTTAATATATATTTAATTATTTAATTAATAATTAAATAATTATTAATTTGGGGAGAGAGAGCAGAAATTGAGTCCTTGAAGTGAAGTCTTGCTCCACCCGGGTTCGAACCTAGGTGGGAGCAATGATTTAATGTGATTTTTTTAATTGGTGAATTAATTTAATAAATTAATAATTAATGGCTGATTCAAGAAAAAGGAAAATGAGATTTTTATTATTAATTATTAATTAGTTATTAATTAAGGTGTTTTATTTGACTAAGTCTCCTAGTTTACTAAGTCTAAACCACTTCACCTCTTTTAACTCTCTCACACGCTCATCTCTCTCACACGAAAATATAAGAAAACAAGCTAAGTGAACACGTTAGGCAAATAGAGGTTTTTTCCGTCGAAAGTTTTGTGTTAAAACTTGGATTGGACGTGAGTTTTGGAGAAAGTTTGGGCAGCAACTTCAAGGTTTGAACGTCAAAATAAGGTATGGGTTTTCTTCTCTCTTGGTCCCTTTCCCAAGATACCCCTTAAGGTTCATATTATTCATTTAAAAACTAGGATTGTTTCCCCTTTTGCATGCCCTTGTCACTAAATCCCAATGAATCGTAGGTTGGTTATGATTGCTGTTAGATTTAGGTGTATGTTATGTTTTCATGATGAATATGATTATGTTTGTGTACTTGAAATCGTATGAAAGACAACCATGTATTCAAAAGTTTGTGCAAGTGTGTGCATGTGCAAAAATGTTACTGTGAATGAGGTCTAGGGTTAAGGCTTCAAGTTTGATATTGTTTTGGTTGTCATTTTACGTGCATAAACCTATATTAAATCGTGATGTTCATTAAAATGGAAGTGGGGCTGATTTGAGTATCAATATTTTGGCTAAACGAATCCATGAAATATACCCCAAAAAGTGTTAAATGATCCATGAATTTTCCTAAGTTTTCAAGTGGAAATGTTGGTGAAAATAAGCTAATAAAATGATTAAGTTTCCAGTAAAAAGTTATAATTTAGTTTAGGCTAAAGTATAGAGAAGTAATATGGAAATTTAATTGATTTTAAAGGGATGAGTCCACCAGGATTCGAACCTGTGACCTCACCCGTGTGGTACCTTAAATTCCCAAGGAAAAAAATGGGTCAGGGGGATTCGAAATGGGGTACACTGACTGATAAAGGAGAGTGCAAAAATTAAATAAATAAAATGTGAGGCATGGGAATCGAACCCACGACCTCAAGGCTAGAAAGGAGAAAGGGAGAAATAAAAAGAAAATAAAGTGAGGCTGAGGGGGCTAGATCCCACAACCTCACTGCCAACGCATAGCTAAGTCAATTTTTAAATAAAAATAAAATAAGGAGGCTGTGGGGGTTCGAACCCACAACCTCACAGTCTATAGCAAAATAAAGAATAAACAAAGAGAGGCTATGGGGGTTTGATCCCACAACATCATGGTCTATGCGAATTGGACAAGAAAGATTTTAAATGAAAAAAATAAAAGGGGCTGTGGGGGTTCGATCCCACAACCATTTGGCCAACTAAGAGTAGAATCCAACGAGAAAAATAAAGAGAGAATGTTGATGTTGGGGCTTGATCTAGGGTCCCAATGTCATATGGATTACAATTAAAATCAAGGAAAAATGTAAGTATTGTCCAAGGGATTCGAACTTGGGTTCCCTTGCCCAAATTTCCGTATTGATACATAAATCATACGTGAATTAAATGTTCAAGAATAATACCACCTACTTAGATCGAAATCAAGATCTTAGCATACATACCAGATAAATAAGTCTTGTACTACATAATCTTGGGAAGATATGAGTCACTTAACCAATTATCAATGAAGCCTCATGGCATGTATGTATAGACCCATAAGTCTTGCATACGTTTAAAAATAAGTGAACCTAAGATGTATGTGATGTAATGAAGTAACCCTAGGAGGGTAAAGTACGAGTGTAAAATACACTAAATGGCCAAGTGCATTGGCATGCGATGAAATGATTATTATGTAATGAAATGATGAAACCCTAGAAGGGTTAAGTAAGAGTGTGAAACACACAAATGGCCAAGTGCATTGACACATGATGAAATGAACATTCCCGTAAAATGGAGTGAGTAATTATGAAGAGTAATTGTGCTAATGTTAATGAATGTGGTGAAAACATGATATGAGGCTAATGTAAAAGATGAGAACAATCTCAAATGAGCCTAAGTAATTGTTACCAAAACGTACTCACCTATGAGAGTGTAAAGTTAATGAAGAGACCAGTCTCTATGAACACTCTAATGAAAGTATTGAGATTAACACACTTAATACTAATGATTAGATGAGAAATAATCTATTGAGCTATGATTTCCTCATACTAGAAGCCAGCATCCATGACGTATGAGTTGAATGTGATGGAACTTTATAATGAGCACCGATAGACTAGCTATGAGCGGTGATGCCTTCTTTCGGGAAGGGTGGAGGTTCACGTAACTTTCATGAGATGAGACTGTCCGGCTTGCCGGGTATGGGTCTCCTTATATCTCCTGGTCTTCGAACTAATACTCCCAATATAAGGATCTGGCGGGGTTAAATTCCCATGTATGCTAGCATGTTTTGGGTCACCTTGGCCGTTGATTCCACCACTTTTCGGTGTGGGGGAGACACTGGATTTCATGATGCTCACATGATCTATGTCGGTTAAAGTTAAAGTTCCCAATGAATGAATGAGGCCAGCCTCAAATGATGCAAGTAATGAAATGAACGATACCAAAGGTGTTAGGATAGGATAATCAAGAGGTAAGCAAGACTAAAGTAATGACACTATGTTATTCTTGATCATTGCACAGCAAACCCGATGAAAGCGTTAAACTACATCCTAGGTATAGTTGGTGTTCACACTAGCCTATGAACAAAGTGAAATAAAGTACGTATGAATGAATGAAGCAGACTCTGTGTTTGCTAATGAAGACTCCCTAGTTGAGGTCCCATATGTTGAGCCCTCATTTTGGAATGTTTTAATGTCAAGTCCATGATTCCAAGGTATCATGGCATATGAATGAATGTTATAAAAGATGTTATATGTTATATGCTATATGATATGTGCTATGTGTAAGATGTTATGTGCTGTGTGCAATATGATAAGTATGATGATGCATGTTACTCTCATGGCATGACTTTCCTAATCCAAATTTGGAAAGCTCACTGACTTTTCTAATCCAAATTTGGAAAGCTCACTGACTTTCCTAATCCAAATTTGGAAAGTTCACTAACTTTCCTAATCCCAATTTGGTAAGTCCACTGACTTGACTATCCATAATCATGTTGTTAGGAAAGAGCTATCCTTTCTCATGCATGTCCTTGGTGTGTGCTTGCATATACCCATACTTAGTACAAGTGTGTACTAATCCCATACAACTCTATATTTTTAGGTGCAGGCACAAGTGGACGCTAGAGCTTACAGGTTGACGTTGCAGCTATCCGGATGTGGAGTTTTCAACCGGACTTGGTAGGCCTTCATGCTTTCGAGGATGTCTACCGTTACTATCTAGCTTAGATGTAGGATTTAGCTAGTGGAGCATGTTCCACTAGTGTTTCTTTTCGTTTTTATTTATGACATTGTATTGGTGCCATTTTGGCAATTATACATTTAATATAGTATTGCACTGTTTCTTTCATTTGATTATCTCTATATTAGATGGTTGATTTGTGAACGCCCATGATGTTAAGTTTAAAATGTTTAGCATGAAATAAGAAAACAAAAAGTTCAAATTTTTAGCTAAAATTAACCTAGATGAAGTAAGAATGACGTAGGTAGGGTTGTTTGCGACCTCTGAGAGGTCATCAACGCCGGTCTCGTCTGGGGTCTAGATTCCAGTCATGACATTTTTGGAAAGGACTTGACAAAATAGACTTAATCGTAGATTAAAGTTAAGTCTTAACCATTTTCTTCGAGGGATCGACCCCAACCTAAATATTGGGTTCTTTACTTGATACGACCGCTTATACTTATTTAGGGAAGTATAATTCATGGATCGTTTGATACTTTTTGGGGGAGTATTTCATGGATTCGTTATCCAAAACGTTGACACTCAAATCAACCCCATCTCCATTTTAATGAACATCACGATTACATAGATTTATACACGTAAAATGACAACCAAAACAATATCAAACTTGAAGCCATAAATCGAAAACTCATTTACAGTGAGTTTACAGTAACATTTTGCACAGACACACACTTGCACAAACATTGGAATACATGGTTGTCTTTCCTACGATTTCAAGTATACAATCAAAATCATGTTCATCACGAAATCATAACATACCTAAATCTACTAGCAATCATACCCAACCTACGATTTATTGGGAGCTAGTGACAGGGGCATGCAAAAGGGGAAACAATCCTAGTTTTCGAATGAACAATATGAACCTTAAGGGGTCTCTTGGGAAAGGGACCAAGAGAGAAGAGAACCCATACCTTAATTTTCTTGTTCAAACGTGAAGTTGCTGATCAAAATCCTCTCAAAAAATCAGTTCAAGCTTCCTCAACGTCCACACCACTCGACAAACAACTTCTCTTTGCCTTAACGTTTTGGTTACTTTGTTTTTTTCTTAAAATTTCATGTGAGTTCTTCAAGTGTGAAGAACTCTTGATGTATTTTCAGTTTTTAACCTTTATTAGGCAGAGAATAAACGTGAAAGAGATTTTTTTTGAGCGTGGAGAGGTGATAGACGTGTTAGGAGAGTGTTAGCTTAGGTTTAGGAGTCTAATTCAAGACTTAGTCAAAATAAGGCATCTTAATTAATAAATAATTAATAATAAAAATCTGATTTTCCTTTTTATTAAATCAGCTAATAATTATTAATTAATTAAATTAATTTATCAATTTAAATAAAACCAAGTTAAATCATTGCTTCCACCTAGGTTCGAACCCGGGTGGAGCAAGACTTCACTCTTAGAGCTCACATTCGGCTCTCTCTCTCAAAATTGCCCTTCCATTTTATTAAATAATTAATTATTTATATATTTAGGGTAATTACTATATTACCCTTAGCCTGGTAAAAGACCATTTTACCCCTAGAGCCTCAAAACTTAAAATTTCTTCTTTTTAAGTTCGGTAAGGACTCCTTCGATTAAATCTTCATTTTCGAGAGCCTTACTTGGTTGGTTCCAACCTTTCCAAGCTCAACTAACTCCCCAAGTTAGTTGGCTTGGTCGTAGTAAGGGTTCTGAGGTCTGGTTCTACGCGTATCAGTCTATGTGAACCTTTGTCTAATCGCAAGCATTCTTGACAACCTAAGTCTTGATCCTATTCATTATTAGGGTTGTTACATTATCCTCCGCTTAGGAACATTCGTCCCCGAATGACATTACTACTTCACGTCGTAATACCAGTCAGATCATAATAAAATCACTATACACAGTCAATCAATAGCACCAAAATACGGGGCAATAAGGAAACATAGGTTTAAGAGTATAAAGTCTAACCTCAAGAGCTGAACAGGTGAGGGTAGCGGGCTCTCATGTCGGCCTCAGCCTCCCACGTAGTACCCTCAACAAGATGATTTCTCCACAATACCTTCACTGTGACAATCTCCTTGTTCCTCAGCCGCTTGACCTGTCTGTCTAAGATCTCAACAGGTACCTCCTCATAAGACAAGTCTTCACCAACCCCCAAACCATCAACAGGTAAGATTGATGCTGGATCACCTAGGCACTTCTTCAACATAGAGACATGAAAGACTGGAAGAACAGAAGCTAGTTCTGTAGGCAATGCTAACTCATAGGCCACCTCGTCCACATGCTGTAGGATCTCATATGGACCAACATACCTCGGACTCAGCTTCTCTTTTCTACCAAATCTCATCACCCCTTTCATAGGCGATATTTTCAAGTAAACCTGGTCACCAACATCAAACTCTAAGGGCCGCTTTCTATTATCAGCATATGACTTCTGCCGACTGTAAGCAGTAGTCAACCTGTCCCTAATCATTCTGACCTTCTCTAAGGCCTAATGAATGATCTCCGGACCCAAAATGGATGACTCTCCAACCTCGAACCACCCAACTGGAGATCTACACCTCCTACCATACAGTGCCTCAAACGGTGCCATCCCAATGCTGGAGTGATAGATATTATTATACGAGAACTCTATCAAAGGCAGATGGTCATCACCGTTACCTCTGAAGTCAATCACACACGCTCTCAACATATCCTCCAATGTCTGTATGGTGCGCTCTGCCTGCCCATCTGTCTGAGGGTGAAAGGAAGTGCTAAGCTTCACCTGTGTGCCCAAGATCTTCTGGAAAGATCTCCAGAAATGAGAAGTAAACTGAGTTCCTCTGTCTGAAATAATAGACAAGGGAATCCCATGCCATCTCACAATCTTATCAATATTGAGTCTCGCATAATCCTCGGCTCTGTAAGTAGACTTCACAGGGAGAAAGTGGGCAGACTTAGTCAATCTGTCCACAATAACCCATATAGAGTAATGTTGTCTCCTAGTCCTCGGAAGCCCAACCACGAAGTCCATATTAATGGCCTCCCATTTCCAAGTCGGAACCTCAATAATCTGAGTCAGACCACCAGGCTTAAGATGCTCTGCCTTAACCTGCTGACAATTAGGACACTTGGCCACATATTCTGCAATGTCCTTCTTCATGCCATCCCACCAATAAATCTGCTTAAGATCATGATACATCTTGGTTGAACCTGGATGTATAGAATATCTGGAACCATGGGCCTCTACAACAATCCTAGTCCGCAAATCATCCACATCTGGCACACACAGCCTGTCCTGATACCTAAGTATGCCATCACCTCCCAAAGCGAAAGACTCATTCATCTTCATCAGCACTGAGTCCTTCAGCTCCATCAATACGGGATCTAGATGCTGACCCTGCTTGACTTCAACTACCAAGGATGATTCAGAACTAGGATGAACTGAAACATCCCCACTAGTGGAGTCAACTAAACGCACACCCAGTCTGGCCAGTCTGTGTACATCTTTCACCAGCTTCTTCTTCTCATCCTCAACGTGAGCTGTACTTCCCATGCTCATCCTGCTCAAAGCATTAGCTACAACATTAGCCTTACCTGGATGGTAGTGCACATTCATGTCATAATCCTTCAACAGCTCCAACCATCTCCGCTGACGTAGATTCAACTCCCTCTATTTGAACACGTACTGGAGACTCTTATGGTCTGTGAACACATCTACATGCACTCCATACAGATAATGCCTCCACAACATCAGTGCAAACACCACAACTGTCAACTCCAGGTCATGAGTGGGATAATTCTTCTCATGAACCTTGAGCTGTCTTGATGCATAGGATATCACCTTACCAACCTGCATAAGAACACAACCCAAACCAACCCTAGATGCATCACAATAAACAGTGTAATTCTCACCACACTTAGGCAAAGTAAGCACCGGGGCTGAAGTGAGTCTGTCCTTGAGCTCCTGTAAACTCTTCTCACAAGTCTCCGTCCATTCAAACTTGGCTTTCCTCTTAGTCAAAGCTGTCAATGGGGCAGCAATGGAAGAAAATCCCTCCACAAACCTGCGGTAGTAACCAGCCAATCCCCAAAAGCTACGGATGTCAGTAGGAGTAAGAGGCTTTGGACAGTTCTTCACAGCCTCAGTATTCCTAGGATCCACCTCCACGCCCTGATCGGACACAACATGACCCAGGAAGGTCACTGATCTCAGCCAAAATTCACATTTGCTGAATTTGGCATACAACTGATGTTGTCTAAGTACGTGCAAGGTTAGTCTCAAATGATGTTCATGCTCTTCCTTGGTCTTAGAGTAGATGAGAATGTCATCAATGAATACTATGACGAAAGAGTCAAGGTATTCACGGAAGACCCTGTTCATGAGATCCATAAATGCAGCAGGTGCATTCGTGAGACCAAATGACATCTCCATCCCTAACCCTAAGCTGATGATACCCTGAACGAAGATCAATCTTAGAGAAGAAACTAGAACCTTGGAGTTGATCGAACAAATCATCTATTCTGGGGAGTGGATACTTATTCTTTATAGTGACTTTGTTGAGCTGCCGATAATCGATACACATTCTAAGGGTCCCATCTATCTTTTTTTACGAACAACATTGGAGCGCCGCAAGGGGATATGCTCGGCTGAATTAAACCCTTGTCAGTGAGATCTTTTAACTGTAGCTTCAACTCTTTGACTTCGGCTGGAGCCATTCTGTAAGGAGGAATTGAGATTGGTTTAGTATCGGGTTCTAAATCGATACCAAAGTTAATCTCTCGAAAGGGAGGGACTCCAGGCAAATCATCAGGAAACACATCTAAGAACTCCTTCACTACAGGTACTGAGTCTATGGAAGGAATGTCATGATCTAAATCATTAACACTCACAAGATGACACAATAACCCCTTGGACATCATTTTATTGGCCTTAAGGTTAGAAATCAAGGGGTTAGGACGACTCGAATTGTACCCCTCCCAGACTAACTCTTCTTCATTAGGGAAGCAAAATCTCACCACTCTACTACGACAGTCCAAGCAAGCATAACAACTGTGAAGCCAATCCATGCCAAGAATAACATCAAAATCATGCATGGGTAACTCAACCAAGTTTGCACACATAGTTTTTCCACTAACAACTATTGGGCAATCCTTGTATACTCTATCAGTTCTTACATTTTCTCCTAAAGGTGTACTAACCACTATAGGATCATGCAGAACTTCAGGCAATATCTCAAAAGTAAGAGCAAGCAGAGGAGTTACAAAGGAAAGTGTAGATCCTGGATCAAGTAAAGCATAAACAGAAGTTGAGAACACTTGCAGCATACCTGTGACCACATCAGCGGACTTCTCCTGCTCCTCCCTGCCTTTCAGGGCATAGAACTTGTTCCTCTTAGGAGGCTCGGCTGCTGCTGCACCCTGTGGATTAGGCCTAGGCTGAGTATTACATCCAGCCTGACCTCTATTCTGTGGACAGTCTTTGATCATGTGTCCACTCTTACCACAACCAAAGCAGGCATTAGTGCCCTGTCTGCACTCTCCACTGTGAGCTCGGCCACACTTAACACAATTCTTCTTAGGACACTGCATCTCACCTCCATTGCCCTTCTTAGGCTCAGGTCTGCCTCCTCTAGGTGTAGCACTCCTGTGGGGATTAGAATTCCCAGAACTCTATTGCCCCTTTTTGAACCTTGGCTGCTCAAGGACGCCAAAGTTGTTCCTGTGGCCTCCATGACTAGGTCCTGCCTGATCTTGAGGCCTAGGCCTCCTAGCATCACGAAAACCTCTCTTTCTGCGGCTGTCCTCTACCTTCTGGACATGCACCATCAACCTTGAAAGATCCATATTATCATGGAGCATTGCAGATCGACACTCCTCCTCCAGGTCTCCATTGATTCCTGTGAGGAACCTGCTCATCTCATCCCTGCTGTTAGAAATCAGGGAAGTAGCATACCTGGATGATTTCAACAAAGTTCAGTATTATCCTCATTCTTGCTATTAAATACTAGGGAAAATAACATACCTTGACAGCTTAACAAACTTCAGGGAATACTCCCTGACTGTCATAGAGCCTTGTTTAAGGTTGATGAATTCCTCAACCTTGGCCTCCCTCATCTCCCTAGGAAAGAATCTCTCCATAAGTGCTGTCTTGAACAGCTCCCATGTGACTGGCACTCCACCTAAGACACGGCTATCTTGCCATATCTTGCACCAAGTCTGTGCAACATCCTTGAGCTGATAGGAAGCCAACTCAGCCTTCTCAATATCAGTGGCCCCCATAGCCACCAGGATCTTATGAATCTCATCCACAAACTCCTGGGGATCCTCTGATGTCCTAGACCCTGTGAAAATGGAGGATTCATCCTCGTGAAATCCCTCAGCCATGCTACGAACCGGTGGGTTCTCCCTCTGAACATCCTGCCGGTTGACCTAGGCAGTCATAGCCTGGGCCTGCATAGTAATGGCCTGGGCCATCTGGGCAAGAGATGCCCTCACCTCAGCATCAGTCATCCCAGCTGGATTAGCTGGCACAGCCACTCCTTCAGCTGGAGCCTGGGGTGGAGCTCGGTTACCCCCAGCAGCCGCTCCTCCTGTCCTCTGACCATTAGCTCTCCTAGTGTTCATTCTCTGAAAAAAAACAAAAAGGATTGATGTTAGACACGCTCATAACACCAAGAACTCAGACACTAGGAATAGCACGATAAGATCAGAAAAAGGGAAATTTTCCTATGCATCATGCAGTCTCTAATTCAGGATAGTGGTGCACTTCACTACCATGACTTAGAAACTACTCAATGTGGTTGATGTGAACTTATTATTTTTGTAATTTAACCTAATGCTCTGATAACAACTTTGTCACGACTGGAATCTAGACCCAGACGAGACCGGCGTCGTTGACCTCTCAGAGGTCGCAGACAAGCCTACTTACGTCATTCTTACTTTACATAGGTTAATTTTAGCAGAAAATTTGAAACATTTTGTTTCTAAATATTCTAATAAAAACATTCTCATTAATACGTAATTGTTCACCATCAACCATCTAAAATTAAGAGATAAGCAACTGAAATAAATAGTTCAATTCTTATAAAGCGTATAATTGCCAAAATGGCACCAATACATAGTCTGAATAAAAACAGGAAAGAAACGCTAGTGGAACATGCTCCACTAGCTCAACTCTAAAACTAAGCTAGAATATAAAACAGTAGCATCCTCGAAGACATGAGTACCTACCAAAACCGGATGAATGCTGGACGTCCGGATAACTGCAACGATGATCCTATAGCTCTATCGTCCACCTGTGCCTGCACCTAAAATAGTAGAGTTTGCATAGGGTTAGTACACATTTGTACTAAGTATGGGTATATACAAGCACACACCAAGGACATGCATGAGAAAGAATAGCTCTTTCCTAACAACATGATTTTTGGGAAGTCAAGTCAGTGGACTTGCCAAATTGGGATTAGGAAAGTTTCCAAATTTGGATTAGGAAAGTAAATGAGCTTTCCAAATTTGGATTAGGAAAGTAATGCCATGAGAATAACATACATCATCATACTTTTAACATTTGCACACAGCACATAACATTTACACATAGCACATATCATATAGCATATAGTACATTTTGCATGTAGCACATAACTTCTTTCATATCATTCATTCATATGCCATAAGACCATGGAATCATGGACTTGACATTAATTTCATACGTACTTCATTTCATTTCATTCATAGGCCAGTGTAACCACTAGCTATACCTAGGATGTAGTTTAAGACTTTCATTAGGTTCGTTGTGCATTGACCAAGAATGACCTAATGTCATTACTTGAATCTAACTCACCTATGATTATCCTATCCTAACAGCTTTGGTATTATTCATTTCATTATGTGCATCATTTGAGGCTGGCCTCATTCATTCATTGGGAACTTTAACTTTAACCGACATAGATCATGTGAGCATCATGAAATCCAGTGTCTCCCCCACACCGAAAAGAGGTGGAATCACCGGCCAAAGTAATCTAATAATATGCTAGCGTACATGGGAATTTAACCACGCCAGATCCCTATATTGGCAGTATAGGTTCGAAGACTAGGAGATATAAGGAGACCCATACCCGGCAAGCCGGACAGTCTCATCTCATGAGAGTTACGTGAACCTCCGTCCTTCTCGAAAGAAGTCATCACCGCTCATAGCTAGCCTATCGGTGCTCAGTATAAAGTTCCATTTCATTCATCTCATACGTCATGGAAGATGGCTTCTAATATGAGGACATCATAGCTCATTAGATTATTTCTCATTTCATCATCAGTATTAAGTGTGTTAAGCTCAATACCTTCATTATAGTGTTCATAGAGACTGGTCTCTTCATTATCTTACACTCTCATAGTTGAGTACGTATTGGTAACATTTACTTAAGCTCATTTGAGATTGCTCTCATCATTTACAATAGCCTCATATCATGTTGTCACCACATTCATTATCATTAGCACCTTTGCTTTTCATAGTTACTCACCTCTTATTACGTGAATGTTCATTTCATCATATGCCAATGAACTTGGCTATTTAGTGTAT
Source organism: Solanum sitiens (assembly GCA_016801875.1). Taxonomy (NCBI): domain Eukaryota; kingdom Viridiplantae; phylum Streptophyta; class Magnoliopsida; order Solanales; family Solanaceae; genus Solanum; species Solanum sitiens. Next base: position 528,899 of record JABWTJ010000039.1, on the reverse strand, counting down.
CTTACACTCATAGTTAACCCTTCCAGGGTTCATCATTTCATTACATACCTCTTAGGTTCACTTACTTTTGAACGTATGTTAGACTTATGTGTCTATACATACAAGCCATGAGGCTTCATTCATATTTCGTCTAAGTGATTCATATCTTTCTAAGATGATATGATACAAGACTTATATATCTTGTATGTATGTCAAGATCTTGATTTCGATCTAAGTATGTGGCAATATTCTTGGATATTTTGTTCACGCATGACTTATGTATCAATACAGAAGTTTGGGCAAGGAAACCCAAGTTCGAATCACTTGGATATCATTTACATTATTTGTTGATTTTATTTTTAATATTCATGACATTAGAACTCTAGATTAAATTCCAACATTAATATCGTATCATAAATTTTCTATCTAGTTTTCCTCTTAAATTGGCTGAAGGGTTGTGGGTTCGAACCCCCACAACCCCTTTTTCTTTTTCATTAACATCACATTGCCCCTTTTCGCCAAAACCAAGAGGTTGTGGGATCAAACTCCCACAACCTCTTTTATTTATTCTTCATTTTCGCTGGGCATTGGGAGGTTGTGGGTTCGAACCCCCACAGCCTCCTTAATTTTTCTTTTAATTTCGCTAGAGGCTGTGAGGTTGTGGGTTCGAACCCCCACAGCCTACTTATTTTTTTTTAATTAAAGTTTACTTAGTTAGGCGTTTGGCAGTGAGGTTGTGGGATCGATCCCCCACAGCCTCACCTTATTTTCTTATTTAATTCTCCTTCTCCTTTCCAGCCTTGAGGTCGTGGGTTCGATTCCCACGCCTCTCATTTTCTTTTCTTTAATTTCTCTTCTTCCATTCGCTGCCTGGAGGTCGTGGGTTCGATAACCACGCCTCCCATTTATTTATTTAAATTATCATTCTCTCCTTTCCCAACCAGCAGACTCCTGTAAAAATCCCCCCAACCCCATTTCATTACTTCTTGCGAGATTAAGGTTCCACACGGGTGAGGTCACATGTTCGAATCCTGGTGGCCTCACCTCTTTAAATTAATTTGATTTTTTCCAGATTTCTTCATTAAACTTTAGCCTAAACTAAAATTGTATTTTTGGCTGGAACTTTACCATCTTATTAACTTGTTTTCATCAATATTTTCACTTGAAAACTTAGGACAATTCATGGATCGTTTGATACTTTTTGGAGGAGTATTTCATGGATTCGGTAGCCAAAATCTTGACAGTCAAATCAACCCCATCTCCATTTTAATGAACATCACGATTACATAGATTTATACACGTAAAATGACAACCAAAACAATATCAAACTTGAAGCCATAAATCAAAAACTCATTTACAGTAACATTTTGCACAGACACACACTTGCACAAACATTCGAATACATGGTTGTCTTTCCTACGATTTCAAGTATACAATCTAAATCATGTTCATCACGAAATCATAACATACCTAAATCTACCAGCAATCATACCCAACCTACGATTTATTGGGAGCTAGTGACAGGGGCATGCAAAAGGAAAAACAATCCTAGTTTTCGAATGAATAATATGAACCTTAAGGGGTCTCTTGGGAAAGGGACCAAGAGAGAACAGAACCCATACCTTAATTTTCTTGTTCAAATGTGAAGTTGCTGCCAACAATCCTCTCCAAAAATCAGTCCAAGCTTCCTCAACGTCCACACCACTCGACAAACAACTTCTCTTTGCCTTAACGTTTTGGTTACTTTGTTTTTTTCTTAAAATTTCATGTGAGTTCTTCAAGTGTGAAGAAATCTTGATGTATTTTCAGTTCTTACCCTTAATTTGGCAGAGAATAAACGTGAAAGAGATTTTTTTTGAGCGTGGAGAGGTGATAGACGTGTTAGGAGAGTGTTAGCTTAGGTTTAGGAGTCTAATTCAAGACTTAGTCAAAATAAGGCATCTTAATTAATAAATAATTAATAATAAAAATCTGATTTTCCTTTTTATTAAATCAGCTAATAATTATTAATTAATTAAATTAATTTATCAATTTAAATAAAAACAAGTTAAATCATTGCTTCCACCTAGGTTCGAACCTGGGTGGAGCAAGACTTCACTCTTAGAGCTCACATTCGTCTCTCTCTCTCAAAATTGCCCTTCCATTTTATTAAATAATTAATTATTTATATATTTAGTGTAATTACGATATTACCCTTAGCCTGGTAAAAGACCATTTTACCCCTAGACCCTCAAAACTTAAAATTTCTTTTTTTTAAGTCTGGTAAAGACTCCTTCGATTAAATCTTCATTTTCGAGAGCCTTACGTGGTTGGTTCCAACCTTTCCAAGCGCAACTAACTCCCCAAGTTAGTTGGCTTGGTCGTAGTAAGGGTTCTAAGGTCTGGTTCTACGCGTATCAGTCTGTGTGAACCTTGGTCTAATCGCAAGCATTCTTGACAACGTAAGTCTTGATCCTATTCATTTTTAGGGTTGTTACATTATCCCCCCCTTAGGAACATTCGTCCCCGAATGACACTACTACTTCACGTCGTAATGCCAGTCAGATCATAATAAAATCACTATACACAGTCTATCAATAGCACCAAAATACGGGGCAATAAGGAAACATAGGTTTAAGAGTATAAAGTATAACCTCAAGAGCTGAACAGGGGAGGGTAGCGGGCTCTCATGTCGGCCTCAGCCTCCCACGTAGCACCCTCAACAAGATGATTTCTCCACAATACCTTCACTGTGGCAATCTCCTTGTTCCTCAGCCGCTTGACCTGTCTGTCTAAGATCTCAACAGGTACCTCCTCATAAGACAAGTCTTCACCAACCCCCAAACCTTCAACAGGTAACATTGATGTTGGATCACCTAGGCACTTCTTCAACATAGAGACATGAAAGACTGGATGAACAGAAGCTAGTTCTGTAGGCAATGCTAACTCATAGGCCACCTCACCCACATGCTGTAGGATCTCATATGGCCCAACAAACCTCGGACTCAGCTTCCCTTTTCTACCAAATCTCATCACCCCTTTCATAGGCGATATTTTCAAGTAAACCTGGTCACCAACATCAAACTCTAAGGGCCGCTTTTTGTTATCAGCATATGACTTCTGCCGACTGTAAGCAGTAGTCAACCTATCCCTAATCATTCTTACCTTCTCTAAGGCCTCATGAATGATCTCCGGACCAAAAATGGATGACTTTTCCAACCTCGAACCACCCAACTGGAGATCTACACCTCCTACCATACAGTGCCTCAAACGGTGCCATCCCAATGCTGGAGTGATAGCTATTATTATACGACAACTCTATCAAAAGAAGATGGTCATCCCAGTTACCTCTGAAGTCAATCAAACACGCTCTCAACATATCCTCCAATGTCTGTATAGTGCGCTGCCTGCCCATCTATCTGAGGGTGAAAGGCACTGCTAAGCTTCACCTGCGTGCCCAAGCTATTCTAGAAAGATCTCCAGAAATGAGAAGTGATGAGCACGCCAAAGAGTTGAGAGGTGATTTAGCATATATTGGGCAAAAAGTGGATGCACATGCAATCTCAATTAGCATCTTGAGTTGCAAATCGCTCAATTGTCTTCTACTGTGAACCCACGTCAATCGGGTACTCTTCCTATCAATACTGTTCAAAATCAGAAAAATAATGGACATTGTATGGCAGTCACTACTCGAGGTGGTAAGAAAATCATTGATCCACATATGCCCTCTGGCGTAGAAGATGAGATGAGAAGAGAAGATGAGGTAGTAGAAGATAGTGGTGAGTTGGTAAATGAAGCGGTTAAAGAAGCATAGATGCCCCAAAAAGTGACTCTCATTCAGAGACCACCACCACCATTCCCGCAAAGGTTGGTGAAAAAGACCGAGGATGGTAAATATCCGCATTTTATTAATATGTTGAAATAGCTTTCCATCAATGTTCCTTTGATAGAAGCTCTTGAACAAATGCCCGGTTATGCCAAGTTCATGAAAGATACGGTCACTAAAAAGAGATTGGTTAGATTTGAGGATGATGATACGATGCAACATTGTAGTGCTATTGCTACAATGTCTCTTGTGCAAAAGAAAGAAGATCCGGGTGCTTTCACTATTCCATGTACAATCGGGTTATTACACTTTGCTAAAACATTATGTGATCTTGGGGAAAGCATAAATCTCATGCCTCTCTTCATTTACAAGAAGTTGGGTTTGGGTGACCCAAAGCCCACTGCGATGCGGTTACTGATGGCCCATCGAACAGTGAAGAGGCCTATTCGAATACTCCACGATGTGTTAGTGAAGGCTGAGTCATTCATATTTCCTGCCTATTTTGTGATGCTTGACTGTGAGGTGGATTTTGAGGTGCCTATTATTCTTGGGAGGCCATTCCTTGCTACCGGTCGCGCATTGGTTGACATGGAGAAAGGGCATATGATGTTTTGGTTAAACAATTAAGATGTGACTTTCAACATTTGTAGGTCCATGAGGCATAGTGGTGAGCTCTAGTCAGTATCTGCGATATCCTACAGAGTTGAGAGTTCGTTGGAGGTACAAATAGAAGAACCTCTTGGTGTTGATGCACTAGCGGCAGTGATTATGAATTTTGAGAGTGATGGTATTGAAGAGTATGGGTCATATGTTGCGGCACTTGATCTAGGTGATGTTCGGTTCAAACCAAGAAAGTTGGAGTTCGATATGAAGCATCGCGAGTCTCCACCCGCGAGACCATCTATTGGGGAGGCCCCAAAATTGGAGCTTAAGGCTCTACCACCTCATCTGAGGTATGTTTTCTTGGGAAAATGTGACACTTTGCCGATAATCATTGCATCGGATTTGAATGTAGAGCAAGTGGAGTGTCTTGTAGAGGTGTTGAAGAGGTTCAAACAAGCCATTGGTTGGACTATTGCAGACATTATTGGGATTCCACCCGGTATTTGTTCACACAAAATCCAACTCAAGCCCGATCATAAGCCAAGTATTGATCACCAGAGACGTTTGAATCCACCTATGCAAGAGGTAGTTAAGAAGGAAATTATTATGTGGTTGGATACCGGAGTCATATATCCGATCGCTGATAGTAGTAGGGTATGCCCTGTTCAGTGTGTGCCTAAGAAAGGGGGAATGACTATGGTCCCTAATGAGAAAAATGACCTTGTTCCAATGAGGCCGGTGATCGGATGGAGAGTGTGTATGGATTACCAAAAATTGAATGCATGGACTGAGAAGGACCATTTTCCTATGCCCTACATGGATCAGATGTTGGATAGGCTTGCAGGAAAGGGGTGGTAATGCTTTCTTGATGGTTATTCGGGTTACAACCAAATCTATATTGCACCGGAAGATCAAGAGAAAACCACCTTTACTTGTCCTTATGGAACTTTCGCGTTCAAGAGGATGCCCTTCGAGTTGTGTAATGCACCAGCTACTTTTCAGAGATGTATGATGTCTATATTCTCCGATGTGGTTGAGGAAACCATTGAGGTGTTTATGGATGATTTTTCTGTTGTTGGTGACTCGTTTGATCATTGTTTGAGTCACTTGGCTGAAGTTCTCAAAAGATGTGAAGATTGCAACCTTGTGCTAAATTGGGAAAAAATTCACTTCATGGTGAAAGAGGGTATTGAATTGGGCCATCGCATCTCAGAGAAGGGTATAGATGTTGATCTAGCCAAAGTTGATGTGATAGAGAGACTTCCTACACCCATCTCTGTAAAAGGTGTGAGGAATTTTCTTGGGCATGCGGGATTCTACCGGAGGTTCATCAAGGATTTTCAAAAATTGCACATCCTCTGTGCAAGTTACTTGAGAAAGAGTGTAAATTTTATTTTGATGAATCCTTTCTAAAGGCATTTGGAGAGATGAAGGAGAAGTTTATGTCTGCGCCCATTATTATTTCCCCGGATTGGAGTAAGCCATTTGAGGTGATTTGTGATGCTAGTGGGGTTTCTCTTGGTGTAGTTTTGGGTCAAAGAATGGAGAAAATACTTCACCCTATTTATTACGCTAGTAAGGCCCTTAATGAAGCTCAAAAGAACTATACTTTGACTGAGCAAGAGCTCCTTGCGGTGGTTTTTCCGTTCGAGAAATTTTGCTCCTATTTTCTTGGCACGAGAGTCATAGTGCATACTGATCATTCTGCTTTGAGATATTTGATGGAAAATAAGGATGCGAAGACAAGGTTGATTAGGTGGGTATTACTGTTGCAAGAATTTGACTTTGAAGTGAAAGATAGAAAAAGGACCGAAAATCAAGTTGTCGATCACTTGTCCCGATTAGAGGATGAAGCTATGCGAGAATTGGGTGAACAGGCTGAAATTGATGATACTTTCCCTGATGAGCATGTTTTGGCCGCTTCTCATGACTTGATTCCATGGTTCGCCAATTTTGCAAATTATTTGGCTAGTTATATAGTCCCTTCGGACATGTCCTTTCATCAAAGGAAAAGGTTCATGCATGATGTGAAAAGTTATTTTGGAATGAGCCGTATTTATATAAGAGTTGTGTTGATGGTCTTATTCGTCGTTGTGTGCCGGAAGTTGAGATGTTGAGTGTTTTGGAGGCATGCCACTCCTCGCCTATGGGTGGGCATCATAGTGGTAGCCGGACTGCCCATAAAATTTTACAATGTGGCTACTATTGGCCAACCATCCACCAAGATGCTCATGAGTTCGCTAAGGCATGTGATAGGTGCCAAAGAGATGGAGGTGTTTCTAGAAGGCAAGAGCTCCCTTTAAATCCCATTCTTGTAATTAAGTGGTTTGATGTGTGGGGCATTGATTTTATGGGCCCTTTTGTGAGTTCTCATGGGATGAAGTACATTCTTGTGGCAGTTGATTATGTGTAAAAAGGGGTGGAAGCCATCGTATTTTCAAACAATGAAGGGAAGAGTGTCACCGCATTTATGAAAAAGAACATATTTTCCAGATTTGTCACCCCTAGGGCCATTATTAGTGATTGGGGATCCCACTTTTTTGAAAAAATTGTTCAAAGGGCTGTTGGAGAAATATGGGATTCCCCACAATGTAGCCACTCCTTACCATCCTCAGACTAGTGGGCAAGTTGAGGTGTCAAACAGAGAAATCAAGTAAATTATGGCAAAAACGGTGAATGCTAGTAGAACGGATTGGTCAAGGAGGCTTGATGATGCTATTTGGGCCTACCGGAGAGCATACAAGACTCCCATAGGTATGTCTCGTTACCAACTTGTATATGGGAAGGCTTGTCACTTACCAGTTGAGTTAGTTCACAAGGCCATGTGGGCGATGAAGAAACTGAAGATGGATTGGAATGAAGCTGCGGAACAGAGATTAAATGGGTTGAATGATCTTGATGAGTTTCGCTTGAAGGCCTATGAAAGTTCAGCCCTCTACAAAGAAAAGATGAAGAAGTACCATGACTAAAAGATTTAAAAGCGCGAATTTGCGATTGGGGATTTGGTACTTTTGTTCAAATCTGGGTTGCGCTTGTTTCCGGGCAAACTCAAGTGCAAATGGACTGGTCCATTCTTGATCACTCAAGTGTTCGCTCATGGTGTGATTGAGTTGGAGAACAAGGAGGGTGCACGGTTCAAGGTAAATTGGTAAAGAATCAAAATCTACCTTGGTCATGCGGAGCATGCGAATGAAGTGGTTGAGGCATACCATCTTGATGAAGTCTGAGTAGTCAAGATTCTTGCGTCGTGCCGCCACGTTAAATCAAGCGCTGATTGCGAGTCAACCCAATATGTATTCTCTAGTCAACACTAGTTTTTTTTCGTCTTAGTAGGAATAGTCGCATTATTTCGATTTTTACTTATTGTCCTGTGTAAATTTTCTTTTATTTCTTTTAAGTCTATTGGCAAGAGAGTAGTTTAGGGTCCGTGTCTAAAAAGTGTCCAGAAAACACAAAAAGAATGTCTTATTGGGTGTTAAATGTGCAGGGACCAAATCACCGAAAATCTGCAGAAATTAGTCTGGTGCACTGATTGACGGACCAATCAACGAGTCGTCGTCCCATCGATGAATCGTCAATGGGGTCCATGGATCACAAGTTTGTTTTACAATATTGTCTAAGTTAGGGCACAATCGACGGAGCAGTTGATGGACCGTTGATTGACTTACAATCCGTTGACGGGAAATAATAAGTTCCCCAGAACCAAGGACCCGACCCGACCCGGCCGGCTATATAATGAATTTAAACTCTCAGTTACTTCCCCACCTTTTCAAATTCTCCCCCCAAGCATTTCCATCCCCATATTCCCTTACTCCCCCACTCACTCACACACTAATTCACCCTTAATCCTCTCTGATTTCATATTCTCTCATCATCTCCACATTCCCAAAAACCTCATTCCCCAAATTCCCATCCTTTTCTTTCATCATTCCGGTTGGTGTTCGAAGGCGGCCTTAGTGTTAATCATTGCAAAGTTCACCCTCACTGTCACTCCACTACAGAATACAGGTACAACTGTCCCCCAAGCCCGATATTGTCTACTCTCGAGGACGATCCAAGTCCGTTGCCCTTTCACACCGATTGGTGATTGGTTTTTTGGATGATGAGACTAATCCCAAATACGTGCCACCAGGCACCCAGACACCGACACCTGCTTCTAGGACCTCTTGGAGCATGACAAGAGGGTGGCGTCCAGCGTAATCACAGCCTCCCAGTATGATGAGGAGCTCATACTGACCGGCACACCGTCTGGGTCTGCTGCGGGTTTTTAGAGAGCGTCTGGCTCCGAGGAGGCTTCTGGGTCTGAGTCAGCCTACTCTTCAGGATCGCATGGTGCCACTGTTCCTGCTGCAACTTCCCACTTTGCCTCGTCTAATGAGGCCGATAGTGCGGATTCTACTCCAGCACCCCAGTTCGACGTCCCTGCAGCGGTTGCTGTTCAACCCAACAGGTGGTGCGTAGAAGGCCAATATCAGGTTTATAGGGATGCTAAGTTGCTAATTGATAAGGGGGTCATGACTCGGACTCTGACAGTCGAGCGGCGGGTTCTTATAGGAGTCTCCACACGGTCCCTGCTATACATGATCTCTTCACCTGCCATCAGCTCGAGTGGATGGCTAGGAGTGTGCGACGCTACAGTGAGGAGTTGGTGCGAGAGTTCTACACTTCGTACATAGCGACTCTCCGGGATTCTTTGGATAGGCGGTCTAATCCCTCCAAATAGGAACCACATACCCATGTTCGAGTCTGTGGCTGCAGGGTGGATATCTATTTGCCCACCATTCGCCGTTTCTTATACGGTGTTGATACAGATGTCACCAGGGACCCTCTCACCCCCAAGTTGGACTACCATTGGAAACTGATTAAGGAGGGCCATTTCCAGCGATACAAGGTTGTGAGAGAGACCACCAAGAAGTGGATAGCCCAGCACATTTCCGTGGATCGTGAGGGTGCAGACTGGATGCTAAAGCCCAGAAGTCTAATCAAGAAGGCTAACCTCACATTTGCTGCCAAGTTCATCTGTCTATTGGTCCGCCACTGCCTATCCCCCACAGCCGCTGACAACATTCTTAGATGGGATAGAGCAGTCTTGGTTGCTGCTGTGGTTGCGGGGTTCGAAGTTGATTTTCCTAGGCTATTGCTGGAAGTCATCCATGAGAGGGCATTTAAGGCCTCGACCACTTACCCCTTTCCCTGTATGATTTTTGAGTTTTGTAGGTCTGCTAGATTGCCCATTTGGCACATTGATGTTCTTAAGACTACTACTGGGACAGTGGACATCGATCTCATCCAGGATCAGGCCAATGAGGCAACACCCAACAGAGGGCCCAAAGTAGAAGTGAAGCCGCTAGGTGAGAACTTGGCGGACACGGTTGAGCAAGCCCAAGGGGCTGATCAGGCTACATCAGAGCCTACCTACACCACCCTGGTTGAGTCTATCCCGGGCACTAGAAGATCCCCGAGTTCCTCCTGATCTACACCATCAGAAACACTGGTCCCAATTTCTAGGGCCCAAAAGTTAGAGTCCCAGATGGCCACATTGCTGCATCATATCCAGCCTTGGATGCAGAGGTACATTGCTGAGGCAGAGGATCGGATCGAAAAGAAGATTGCCCAGCAGACTTAGAGGAAGATTCTGGAAGTCCACCAATGCCTTGATGCATTCGAATTGAGAGTCCTCGCTCAGCCATCCCCTACTATTGATTTGACTACTCTCCAGGCAGCTGTGGTGAGTCTGAGGGATGATGTGGATTCCATTTTGGATGTGCGGGTACCTGAGCCTAAGGCCACACCTGCGGAGCTCGCTGAGGATACGGTACTTAGTGCACTCTTCCAGACCACCGCTGCGCCACCGCCTCCGCCATGTGAGCGTGCCAAGAGGTACCGGCCTAGAGAGAGTGATGAGGCTAGGGCTAGGAAGAAGGGGCGCATTGAGTTGGAGGCCGCGAGGAGATCCTCTTTGGTATATGAGGAGGCCTGGCAGATGAGGGCTCGTGAGTTGGCTGCTGGGGCGTCTAGCTCCAGGCTTGAGGATGTTGACAGGAGCACCACTGAGGGTGCAGACATTATTGCGGACACTACTTATGGTGTCCCTACTACTGATGGAGCGGGTTCTGGGCAACCGGACCAGCCTGCTTTTTGATCTTTGGCGCTATGCACCTCAGGTTTGCTTCACCTACCACCTTATTATTATATTTCTTATGCATTGGGGACAATTGCATGCTTTCTTGTTGGGGTGGGGTAAGTGGAAAGTGAATGTTAGGGTGAAGTCTGAGTAGCCCAACTCACCATCCTCTCTTGGGGTTTTCTTGCCTGTGTTATTTTGACCCAAGAGAATGGTTATTTTACTGTTGAACTGGCATGTTTCGTATCTTGTACAAAGTATGAATGTGAAATCTGAAGCATGATGGGTAAATACAATGGTATCCCGTTCTAAAGAGAATGCTTGCATGATTAGGCATAGTGAATGTGAATGTGTTGGCTCTAAGCATCACATAAAGATACATCATTGCATGAACCTGAATCTAAAATTGAACTAGATGTCCGATAATCTTGTAGGGTAATGAGGTGTTCACAGAGTGTGAGGAAAGTAGCATAGTCCACGGTTGGTACCTAGCCAAAACTTGCCTGGTTAGTCCTGCAAAAGAAATCTGTGTTAGTGAATTAGGAAACGATCATAGGCCCTTGTTCAAATTAGCCAATTTTTAGCCTGAATGAAAGAAAACCAAATGAAATTAATCACTGTTTGATCCAAATATCTTGAGCTTACAACGAACCTTTCTTTTCTACCCCAATAACCTTTTCTAGGTATAATGTGTTGGCCCTGGTTCTTCCTTGGACATCTGCACCTCAACTTATGCTTTTGTCATAAGTTGAGGGTGGCTAATGTAGAAACCGATCTCGTCTTGGCCCTTACCCAACCTTGGGTATTGTGTACCTCAACTCATGCCATGAGTTGAGGGTGGCTACTATGAGTAATGGTTTTTAAAGGGGGGTTGAAAGGATTAATGTTAAAGGAAAAAGAAAATAAATAGTGAAGAAGAAAAGTGACTCAAACAAAGTAGAAAGCAAGTGAAGACTTTGACAAAATATAAAAATAAAAAATTAATAAAAAAATAAAAATAAAAATAAAAATAAAAATAAAATATGTGTTTCAAAGAAGAGTCATTTGCACAAAAGGAAAAAAAAGGAGAAAACAAGGCAAAGAATACAAGAAAAGGAAGAGTAGGGCATAATAGACAATGAAAGAGGTAGGATGCTTAGCCGTAATGTCAAGGAGGGCAACAAGTCACTAAAATGTATCCATATGTACCATACCTGACCCTGAGCCTACGTTACAAGCCAAGAAAGTCCTATCGTGATACTAAGAGTCTAATATGATGAACTTATGCAGTGAAAATAAGGGCAAGCCTATGGAGACAAGTACCAACTAGGTTTGAAGTTGTTTTGAGCGTGAGTGTTGACTAATGATCCTTAAACCCAAATTTGAAATCACCGAGCGAAAAAGGAGGATATCTTTTGAAGTGAGAACGCTAGTTGCAATATTGGAAAGTTGGTGCCTTTGTGAGAGATAAAAGAGTAGAGGTGTCGGCGTGGTGAGTCTGTGTCGTGGTCTGATATACATTAATGAGCCTAGTGAGCCTAAGACTGAGATCATGCATCAAAGCAATGAAAATAGTTGGGATTGATATCCATATGATTGCAAAAGCTTAAAAGAGTATATGTTTGTACAAAGGTGTTCTGGTGAGTCATAGTGTGTCGCTTATGGACAAACAACGAATTTAAGTTAAGGGTGTTGGTGTACCGTGGTTTCACGGTACTTTCAATGCTTTTTCCTTAAGTTTAATGTTTGTCTAAGGCCTTTTTGTAGTAATTTTAATATATTTTTATCTGTGTTAGAAGGAAAGCTTTCCAAAACGGAAATGCAAAAGACTGTGTTGAAATCAGTGCAGAAGTGATGACCTACTAAGCCATCGATGGTCCGTCGACCCATCGACGGTCCGTAGGTGGTGATCGTCGACTGGAGGTTCAAGCATTTGGTAGCAACTCAGGGAAATCTCACAAAGTGTGGGGCTACGGAAGGATCGACGGACCGTCCTGTCAAACTGTCGTTTCTAACAGAGAGTAGTCCTAGTACCCGACTTGAAGAAATCACTAAGTATCGAAGGACGGAGGCATAGACGGACCGTAAGTGAGAGGACGGACCATGATGTTGGTCCATCGATTGTAACAGAGAGGATGCAAAAGTGAAGGCTGAAGAAAAAGTTAAGTGTGGACCGACGGAGGCAGTCGACGGTCCGTCATTCCATCGACGGACTGTCAGTTGGGTCTTGAATGAAGAAGCGTTTTGGGACAGATTTTCCTTATTTAGAACTCCATTTAATTTAGTACTTTCTTATTATAAATAGGGTGAAAAACCTCGTTTTCGGGGTTAGACTTTTTATTATTTTTCATACTCTTATTAATTGGAAGTTGAATTTTCGATTTTGGGAATTACTTCAAATTTCCGGAATCGATTCTTACAATATTTTCGTTAATTCAAGTGAAATTTCTGGATTTTCTTCAAACTTGTCAAAGTAAGTACATGAATTCTTGTTTAATAACCATGAATTGTGTAATTCTAAGCATGGGTAACTAAATCCACAACTAGGGTTGTGGGAACCATGGGTAATTAACAAGATAAAACTTGCTAAATAACAATTCTAGAATAGGTTCTTGCATGTATTGATAGTTCTTTCGTTTAGAATTCTTTTTAACGAGTGCACGCATTAGATATTGCCTTATTTCTACTTGTCGGACCAAGAAGGTAGTTAATCGGAAAAGAATTATCAACATAGATTTAGTATACACTATCTAATAGGCTAGTCTCAATTGGTGCGAAGTAGTAACTTAGCCATACATTGAATGTGATGCTTAATATGAGGTAAAGGTAAGGGTTAGTAATTCAACACACGTAGCCGGACCAATGTACGGGGTGAAATTTTCTAGTTGCCGGACCAAGGAATTAGAGAAACATAACTTACCACTTTGCATGCAAGACACTAGGAAAGAGTTATTATAGCTAGGATTATCGCGTTATGAACCTATGGGGAACACTTACGCCCTAGTTTCTCTCATCACTTGATAAAGACCAAAGTTTTAATCTTGCTACTTGTTTACTTAGAAATAATTGAACATTTTTGTTACACAAAACACCCCTTTTATTTTAACATTTTTCGTAAAGGACTTGACTAAATAGACGTAATCGTAGATGAAAGTTAAGTCTAAACCATTTTCCTCTTGGATCAACCCGAACCTAACAATTGGGTTCTTTACTTGATACGACCGCTTATACTTCTTTAGGGAAGTATAATTTGAGCGTATCAGAAGGGTCATACTTTTTAGTTGAATCATTTTCACAATAGACTAGTGGATCCACTTAGTAGTTCAGGTCATATTCATTTGACCGGATATAGTATGCGGAGGCAGCGCGAGGTAGATCGTTGTTTAATCACTATAGCTCTTGAGTTGACACCCATTTTATTTCATCACACTCTCTTTTTCATTTCAATTTAAAAAAATTTCTCACTTTATTTTTATATGGTGGGGGGGGGGGGTTCCTTCTTTCTGCAATTAACTTAAAAGTTTAGTCGCACTTTCTTTCTTTACTTTCCACTTGGATTTTTCTCCTTTCTTTCGACACCCCAAGAAGTTGTATCACCAAATTATATTAATGGTCTACACACATGGAAATCTAAAAAAGAATCACATGAATCCTGTAAATAAGCCTCTAAATGGCTCAAATTGTCTCTAAAAATAATGAGATTGTACAAACTAATCCTCCAACTCCGTATAGAAAGCTTAGTAAAGATTTCACATATTTATCATCCAAAAGTCGTATCACCAAAATATGCATGGGCTTACATGCATGAAAAGAGGAGAAAATCGACTAATTCTTAAAAATTGGCATTAAAACCCAAAAAAGTATACTAAAAATCCTTGTGTAGGGTTTTTTAAAGGTGTCACAAAGAAATCGTACGAAAGTGATAAGTAGTGGATTTTCACTTATTTGAGGCTCATTGTCTAATTATATCTTATTTTGATGATATTTTGATGATTTGCAGCGAAGGAAGGTAAGGGACAAGGAAATTATGTATACATGAAGAAGAGACAAAAAATATTGAAAGGAGTACAAACTCTCAACTAGTAGTCGCTCAACCATAAGGGAGGGTCACCCTATTGGCCTAACCTCACCCAATGTCAATATTGTTTACAATTATAAATATTCAAGGCAGGTCACCGTAATTAAGATGAAATGGTGATTCTTTAAAGATAAATGGGCGAATTAGAAGTCTATCACCAAAGGCTACATACTATTGAGTTAAAATAAAATCTAAAAAGGAAAATAATGTGGTAATCGACAATCCGTCGGATGATAAAGGGTGAGTCGAACGAGTTTACCAACTGAGGTTCAAACACTTGAAGCCTGAAGAACTACAAGAGAGATCTAAAGGGAAATTGGTTATCTGCCGAATAAATAAATGAGCCTCAAAAATCTCACCGAACAGATCTAATATAGAATTAATGGTAATTTTGTGAAATTATAAATAGTCCCAAGGGGAGGGAAAATGTAACACAGATTAGATATCAAATTTTGTATCAGACATCGCATAATATTTTAGATTATTAGGTTTACCCTTCAATTTAACTGATTAGAAAATGCTCCTGAATCTTTTTAACTTTCTCTTATATTCATTTATTCTTATATGCACAAACATAGATTCATGCATTAAAGTGTACACATACTACATGTAGAAGTAAATTCAAATATGATATTGCTAAATTAAACTTATTTTATTTCTAATAAAATAGCAAATTTTGATGTAGTACACAGTATAGTAGTAATTTTAAAAAGAAAACTAAAGGTCAGTTCACATTTCAAAATAGGACTATACCACACTGTTCGCAACAAATTTTCTTTAACGTAGAAAATCAACTACAAGAATAATAAATGAAAGAAAAAATGTGATTTTATTAATGAATCACTGTGAGTACAATTTTTTTGTACTTCTGATTCTCTCTTCTAAGTTTCTCCATTTTTCGAGGGCCTTCATTAACGTATTTCTCAAATTATAGGATGATGTATACCTCCTTGAGATGTTGTCGTTCCCTGGGACGTCGGAAAGCGCTTCGTAGTTTCAAGTCGATCTCCGAGAAGAACTCCGTTGATCACTCCTTCGAAGACCTATGAGGTTGATGTTGTAACTTTCTCCATTTGTTGAATGTTTGTTAAAGAGTTTTCTTGATCTCTTTAGAATGTCATGTCCGTTCCCTATTTATAGTTGTAGGGAGTGGACAAGGTTGCACATGATTGGCCAAAGGATGTCATTTTGACACTTGGCATGCTGTTATTGGTTGTTGCACAAGACTGGGACTAACACCTCATTTAGACACGTGGCACCGCCTTATTTTTCTTGGAATGCCTAGTCACTGACATATGGTATAGTTTTAGGCTTCAAGATAAAATGGACCTTGGATTTGAATTTAATATAATGGACTTATTTAGTTGTTTATTCGTAAAGTCCAAATTAGTCATTCAACCCAAACAAACATGGATTTAATTCTAATTTCGTATGAATTTAACCCAACACAATTTATGTGTCTACGCACACCAAACTTCAAAAAAAAATGGCAACACCAAGACAACTATTATAAAAAAAATTGAGTTTGTAGTTAATATTACAGGCCATTATTATACATTTAAGGCAATCTTAATATTATTGGATTATATATTTAATCATTAACCACAAAGATAAAATAAAAACTCAAACCAATAACTTAGTAAAAAGAAATTACAAAATCATTAACCCAATAAAAAATTTTGATAAATCAATGACACTTTTTTGATTCAGCTCAGCGGTTAAATCAGTTTTTTGACATCCTGCTTCTCACTAGCTCATTCAATACACAATGACCTATTACTTGTGATGGATTCATAGAAATACCTAACCTTTTTGAAAGTACAACAATAACATATACATTTATTTTGTAATATCATTCTTTAAATCTTAAGACTTATTATTTTCCTTTGGAGTATTAGCAACTTCCATATAGATGAGTAAAAATTGATATGATTTCCTTCTTCCAACTTTACCAAAGCTATCCTTGTACAAGTAATAAAATTTATTCAAAGGAACTTCTATATATGAATCTCCAAAGTACGAAGGTTTGATCAGAAAATCATTGAAAAATAATAATTCTCCTAACCAAATCAATGTAGAACTCTAAGTTTTGGTGTCTTCTTTTCTCAATTTCGTGCAGTCCCACAAAAATCTCGTTTTCTTAGAGTACAAATTTTCAAATGACGAGAGGCTTGGTTCGGAATGAAAGAAATTTGTTGTACTGCGACCCATCCAAAAATCAGCATTAAACACCTTCCAGATTGACGGGAATCAATTTTTGAAGTCGGGTCCCAAATCTGTTAGTTCTTCTCATAGCAACGCACAATCTCACCAAAACATCATTTTCTTAATCTAGGAGCATTCAAATGATCAGAGAATTCATTATAGAGATACTAGGCTTATATGAATACGACATATCCAAAAATCACAGTTACAAACCTTTTGGATCGATGAGAATCAATCATTGTAGTTGGACCCCAAATCAGGCAGTTTTTTTTCAAAACTATGCACAAACTTGCCAAAACATCGATTTCATGGTGTAGGAGCATTCAAACAATAATCGTGTTGATATGGAGAAAATAGAACTCTAGTACTAAGACATATCCAAAAATCACCGTTTGAAACCTTTCAGATTGACGGGAATCAATTTCTCAAGCTGGACCCATCTGGCAGCTAGTTTTTCACAGTTATGTGCAATCTCACAAAAATATCATTTTCTTTATGTAAGAGCTTTCAAACGATGAGCGGCGTGATTATGGAGAAACTAATCTTCGAGTACTATGACATATCAAAAAATCAATTTTAGAAACCTTTAGGATTGACGGAAATCAAATTTTGAAGTTGTACCCAAAATCTGACAGTACATTCTCACTGCTATGGACAGTCCCGCCAATAAATCCTTTTCTTTGTGTAGAAGCTTTCAAATAACGAGCGGGTTTAATCTTAAGAAAAAAGACTCATATTACTATGGAATATACAAATATACATCTCAAACTGTTCTTGAATTGACAGAAAATGATTATCATTATTTTATTTTATTTTTGAAGTTGGTCTTCATATTTTTCCATTTTTCTCACGTATTTGTGTCTTTTGGAATTTTCTTGTTTCTTTTTCTTGTAGGTAATGGTTGTGATTTCATCATTATTTTGCATTGACATGTGATGTTCAAGGTCCAATTTGACCGTAATTCAAAATTTCGTGCTATTAGCACCACTATGTTGAACAAGATTGTTGTGTTGCTGCTCATGTTTGTCATGTCATATTGAAGGGTCATGCACTTACTGCATGTGTTATCAGAAGTAGATCAACCATGAAAAATTGAAAACTTCGTGCAGTTGCCACCGATGTGCACAATTTTATTTTTTCGTTTAAGATTTCTAAAAGAGACTAAATCGCGTAGAAGTTGCATGAGTTGTTCATATGATTGGCGTTGAACCACTAATCTCATCCTAGAAATTTTGACTGAAAACTCACTTGACACATTCACCTTCCTTGCAGCCTTTGTGAAGAAATATTCCACGTCCATTTTTATCCTTTAATTTGTGGTTCAACTAGAGAAACATTTGAGGTATTTTGATTTCATTTCCGACGAGAAAGAACCTAACGTGAGGATGGCGAGAGAAACACTTGGTATTGGCCATGAAACATGAACGGACTAGATTGCTGATAATATCATTGTTCAAGCTCTAGTGTGGATCGACATCTTCATCTCAATTTGGAAAAGATCTTGGACCAAACATCTGACTTCTTGGGAGGAACATGGAGCTCGAATTTCTTACATCTTCTGATTTCAACTTTGCACATATTTGAAATATATTTATTATCAAATATGGAATACAAGAAATTGCAATACACTTGATCCAAGAGAGATATAACTCAACATCTTACAATATGTCAAAGTTTCATATCAAAATTTCTTCCACATTGTTCAGAATTAAATTTTGAAGTTGCTTTTGAATTTTGATATCTCTTTCGTAACTTTGTGCGATTGTGGTATATTATTCGTAACTTGGAGTAGGTGTATTGAAGTCATGATTTTATTCTTCCATTGGAAAGACGACTCAAATAAATATAGAATGTACAAAAATCATGTCAAATGACTTTGTGAATTGGTACAAATATCGCTTCAAAGCCAGCTCATGGTTCCGCCTCTCTCAACTCTTCAACTTTGCACGACCTTGGGAGAAAATCAATAACTCAGTACAGGATCCTAGAAATGATGTGATTCTTGTTTCTTTAGAAGAATAACTCATAGACGTATAAAACATGTAAAATTCATTGGCAAAGTCCATCCAGATTAGTACATATATATTTTCAAAGTTAGCTTCAATTTTGTCTCGCTCAACTTTTCAGCTCTAAGAAACTTCTGGAGAAAATCAATACTTGGCGTAGGAGCCTCAAAATGATCTGATTCTCATTACGTTGAAAGAATAATTCATATATGTACAACATTTGTAAAATTACAGCCAAAAGATTTCCAAATTAGCACACATTTTATTTCAAAGTCAACTCAAATTCTGTCTCGCTAAACTATTCATCGTTGAGCAACTTCGGGAGAAAATCAATAACTAGGCGTAGGAGTCTAGAAATGATGTGATTCTTTATATGTTATAAGCATAACTCATAGATGCACAACATATGTATAAATATTAGCCAAAAGATGTTTAGATTAGAACATATATATTTTTAAAATCAACTCAAATTCTGCCTCACTAAACATTTATCTTTGAACAGTCAGCTCTTCAACTTTGAGCAAATTCGGGAGAAAATGAATGAGCCTCGAAATGATGCGAATTTTCATTTTTTGAAGAATAACTCATACATTTAAAAAATATGTAAAAATCACAGCCAAAAGAGTTCCAGCTTAGCGCAGATATCTTTTCAAAGTCAACTCAAATTCTGCTTCGCAAAACTATTCAACTTTGAGCAACTTTGGGAGAAAGTCAATAACTCGGTGTAGGAGTCTCAAAATGATGTGATTCTCATTCTATTGGAAGCATAAATCATAGATGCAAAACATATATAAAAATTAAAACCAAAAGATTTCTATATTAGCATAAATATATTTTCAAAGTCAGCTCAAATGCTTCCTCGCTAAACTCTTCAGCTTTGAACAACTTTTTGAGAAAACTAATAACTCGGCATAGGAGCCTCGAAATGATGTGATTCTTGTTCCATTTGAAGAATAACATATATGAATATAACATGTCTACAAATCAAGGTCAAACAATTTCCATATTCTTAGACATATATTTTCAAAGTTAGCTTGAATTCTGAAACTATGTGATTCTTATTTCATTGTGAGGAGCACATCATCGGTGTGACAATTCGTTGTAAGAGTGATGAAACTATGAGCTTATTATTTCATTATGACAAACACATTAACAAAAATACTATTTGTAGAATTTACAACAAAATTCATTCCAAATTGATGACAATCAATCTTTCAAGTTTACTATACACTAAAAATTACATTTCCTCAACTTTGTGCGCTCTTGAAAACAAAAGAATATTGTCTCTTAATCTTGGAATGTTCATATTATGATCTTTGCAGCTATACCATTTCAACATAGAGCTTTGATCCGCAGGGTATTTGATTTGATGTTGTAGGTAAATATGCCCCTAATTTTGTGTAACTTACTGAAGCATTAGTGAATGACACAAAATTATCTATATCGTAAGCAAAAAACTCAAGTAGAATCGCAAGTCTCTTGATCCAATGCCAATGAATTCATCAACCTGCCGCATATTAAAAATTCTAATCAAAATTCCTTTTGAATATTAGATTAATACCCAAAGTTGACTTCCAAATCTTGCATGTATGGTAAGAAACTTTGAACTATCATAGTTGAACATCCACGACTCGATCTAGGTGTTTGTGTTTATGAGCTTCTTCTTTTGTTGCGGAGAGAGCTTCAATAATCTTCTCCTTTTCTCATTTGTGACGCGTTTGAACTCATGTGCTAGATACGTGATTTTAAAGAGCTAGTGTGATGATCATACAATGTTGTCGAATCTTTCTTTACTCATTTGACTAAGCTTAGAGTGATTACTCCAAGTGCCTATGTACCTCAATGAAGAGGATGAAGTCATATTGTAGTTCAAGATGATGACTTTTTTTAGGTCCGTCCACAGTTTATACTCTTGTGTGCCTGGATTAACATGCAGTTTATGATCATACCTTAAGGAGCGTAGCCAACCTTCATTAGAACTACTGCTTCAGAAACATGTCATTGATTGGACCAACTCTTACACCATCTTGGTCTACAATTTTATAAGTGCCACCGAATATGCTTCCTTCACAACATACGATCCATCCCATTTTGATGTAAACTTTTCACCGATACATTTTTTGAGGATTATGGGTCTTCGAACTACTAAGACCAAGTCTCCATTCGAAATGATAGAGGTCACACTTTCTTATTGAATGCTCTTGCAAGTCGAGATTGATAACAATCCAACCATTTTTGTTCTTCCAATCTCTTTTTATCCAATCCCTCCAACTTTGCGAGAAGAAGTTGAGTGTTTCTTTAAGTTGTCAGTCCCTCTTGGACTGCTATTCGCAATGATGGAATTTGCTTCTCCAATGGAAGGACTGCTTCTGCGCCATACACCAACGAAACAAAGTCTATTGTGTAGCCGTTCTAATTGTTGTACGATATTCCCACAAACTTTCATCAACTCTATCATGTCGTTCCCTTTTATTCTTTGCAACTACTTTCTTTAATAGGTTATCAAGTGTCTTGTTAAAAGATTCAGCAAGACCAGGCGGATGCATTGTACATTGAAGACTTATATTGCTTTAAACATAGCTTCTCGAACAAACTACACATGAGTTTATTGTTAAAGGGTGTCCTATTATCAGTGACTGTTCATCTTGGTATGCCGTATCTAAAAATTATGTTTAATTTGATAAAATCAACAACATTTTCCTTCTTTGCCTCTTTTAATGGTACAACTTCAGGCCATCTAGAGAACTAGTCTGTGGCAGCCAAGATATACATTTGTCCTTTTGACGACTTTGGAAGAGGTCCAACAACATCAAGTCTCCATGCATCGAAGGTCCATGATGCTACAGTCAAAAGCAGAGTCTCTGAAGATTGATGGATGTTATTAGCATGGAATTGATACGCTTTACACTTTTTGGCATGCTCTAAGAAGTCCATCACCATTGTTGGTCAATAGTAGTCCATCCTCTTCATGCGAAAAATGAAGTTTAGGCCCTGATTGGTGTGCTCCTCATGGGACAAAATGTGCCTATTCCATAGTTTGTTGAACTTCTTCTTTGTCAAGAGACCGCAATAGTAGTCCCTCAAAAGAATGAAAAAATAGTATTTCATAATGATAGACGAATCATGGTGCCCTTCTTTTAATCTCTACTCTTACTCGTGGATCCTTGGGAACTCTTCCATGTTCAAGATACTCAATCAATGGTTTCCTCCAATCTTATTCTTCAACCACTCAAACAAATATATCATGGCTTTCATCAATTTGAAGATCAAGACAACCAGTAATAACCCGTTGATCACATACACACACCTTTGTCTATTATTTTCTCCGCGTGCCATTGTTGTAGTCAAGTTAGCTAAAACATCTGCCATGTGATTTTCTTCTCTTGGGATGTGATTTAAGAACACTTGAACAAATCTTTAAAATAAAAAATTAGCATATTAGGTATATGAAAAAATATCTTCTTTCTTCACCTTTTTACTCCGCGAGAGTTGATTGATTAGCAATTGCCATATATATCAAATTGAGAAATTTTCATATTTGATGCCATTTCATGGCCTACAATCAATGATTTATATTCTCCAGCATTGTTGGAACATGTTGCACGTGGAACAAATGAGAATGTTAAGATTAGTCGTTCTGGAGATATCAACACCACTCCCGTCCCTGCATTATCTCAGTGTGCAGATACATCAAAACATATTGACCATACTGGCAGCTCTTCAGTAAAAACGCATCTTCATCAGGGAGAACATATGAAGTTTCCCATTTTCTTGGAAGAGGGTGATAAACAAGAAAATTAGCAAGTGTTTGCCCCTTCATAGCCCTTTGAAGTGTGTATACGGTATCATATTGATTAATTGATATAGACCATATTTCTAGACGTCCTGAGAGAACTAGTCGAGTCATTACGAACTTCACAGGATCATCCCGAGAAATTACCTCGATATTGTACTCTTCAAAATAATGCCTCAATTTATACTATCGCATAAAGCGGTGTAAATAAAATCTTCTCAATGGTCCTTTAATTCAACTCAGCTTGTAACAGCCCGTATTACGCATATGCTTGTTCTATTCTTGTGATACTGGCCTTATAGTATATGTGAGGGACCATGTTCCTTATATAATTAATGTTGGTTTAAACTAGGCCAGAAAGTGATGTGATGCCTTGCACGTTTCAGAGTGTGTATTGTAAGTTAACTCCGACGAAAATATTTAAACTAGAGATAGTAAGGTGGTAATTGCGATTCTATTTGAAAGTTAAGTTCTAAGTTGAAGAAAAAGGAATTATTGTTCAGAAAATGGAATAAAATAATTGAGTTGCTTGCTTGGCTTAATTAAGCTACCACCTGCATCACCTACTTGAGTTATATGGATATAGCTAAAGGTCCCAAGTTTAATGGACCAGATTTAGGCTTATATTAATGGGCTCACTGGAAGCCCAAACCTATTTAAAGAAAATAAAAATGAAAGAAAGCCTAGCAGCCAAATCTCCCAAGGCCCAATATAGTTAAATCCCAAGTGAAAGTAAGTAGGTGCATCACCTAGTTTTACCTTTTGAGCTATTTAATGTACTTAAGCAGGTGCATCACCTACTTGACCAATTAGTGGGTGAAAATGGACCAAAAAAAGGGGAGGTTCTAGAGGATATTTTTGTGGTCAATAAAGCTCCATATAAATCCAATATGGGCTAACTTTTTCACCTAGTTTAACACATTAAAATGAGAATTAACTCCAGCTCTCCCTTTCTCTGTCTCTCTCTCTCTCTCTCTCTTCTCTTAAAGATTAAACCAACAACCTTAAAGTTCTTTTAGGGTTTGTGAAGAAACCCTCATATCTACAAACCAAGCTAAGTGAAAACACATGGATTTAGCTTAATTCTCCAATGGATGATTAGGAAAACATGTTATTCATGGTCTAGTATGAATACAAAGGCTGAATATTTCTAGAAGCTACTACTCACTTCCTTAGTTATTAAGATACATTTTTCTTCTTCTTTGGTTTAAGTGTGACAGGAAGCTGAAGTTCTAGACGAATTCAAGTTATAAGGAGAAATTGCGGAAATTGAGGTAAGGCGACTGCTCCATTTTTGTCCTCATTATGTATGAGTTTGAGTAAAGAATTAGGGATGTGCTGTCATGAAGAACTCAAGGGGGTGGTGAGTTCAATAATTGGTTGTATGATAAAGAATATTTGGGGCTGTTTTATGTATATTTTTGTTGATGCAGCTTGGTTAATCACTGGAAAGGATATATAATGTGTGTGTTGGACAGAGAATGAGGGTGTGGTGATACACATTATGTTAAGGACTGTATGGGTACATTATCTGTCACAGTTAACTACTGTTTTACGAGGCTCACGGTGTGATTGCTGCTCATTTTAGTTTACCATGACTTAAATTGTAAATTAAAACCAAAAAAAGGAGGTTGAATCATGATATTTATATCGGTCAGAGGATAAGGTATGTAAGGCTGTTTGATTCAATATTCCTTGGCATGAAATTAGATACTTGCAAATAATATCAATGAAGTGAATCTCCTAAGTTATATTCCTAGTAAAGGAAACATAGTGGCAACATACTATCTCCAAATAGCTAACAATATTTCCTTGTCTCCTTAGTGCATAGAACTACATTATTATATGTTCACTATTCTATACTTGTGTAATTATCCCCCCATGTGCTGGCATAGAATTCATATTTTTAAAAGCAAGTCTGGTGAATCCTCCTCTTTGTTATTTGAAGGTAATTGTGTCATTAAGTTCTTAAAGTAATGTGTTGATGTTACATAGCTCCTTATTTCATTGTTACTGCCTTGAAGTATTATTTTCATGTCTTCGACTACTGTTCCGTATTTCCATATCTCCAAAATGATTATAACCACTGAAACAACATCTCAAAAGAGTTATGATTATCCAAAGAACAATCCCAAAAGAGTTATGAACTGATAAACAATAATCTCAAAGATTAAAGAATCTAAGTGAAACAATCAGTATAATTATGGGTGGAAGCCCATGGGAAAATGCCTAGCATGGGTCGATCCCAACTGGTACATAAGTGTGGTAGCTCAAGGGCAAAACCCTAGAATGGGCCGATCCCTATTGGTATAGAAGGGTGGCAGTTCAGGGGCGAAATCCTAGAATGGGCCGATCCCAATTTGTGTAATTATGAGGACCGCATCCCATGGGTTAAAATGCATAGCATGGGTGATCATCTTCTACCACTGATCATCTTGTCAATTGTATCACATGCCCTACAAAGAGTATAACGTACAAAAAATTAATGAAAAGAATGTAACTTGCATGATCTCACAAGATTAAACAAAGGTGGTCTTCTCTCTTGATCTATGCACTCATATGTTGATACTTTATTTCATTTGAGACTGCATATTACATATTCTATTGCCTTAGATATTCAGTATATTTTTTCATACTGACTTCTCTTTCAGGGAATGTTGCATTTCATGCTGCAGGCACAGCTACTCTAACTAGTAGACCTCCTCAGTAGGAGAACACGACACTCAACTACTTTTGGTGAGATCTTGGTTGATTAGGAGTTTTATTGAGTCCTTGTTAAATTCATTTTGGTATTGTATCGTAGTTAATGGTAAGACGGGGTATGTCCCGACCTACTCTAGGTTTTCTATCTTTTAGAGGCTTTGTTAACGTGTGTATGTGGTTAAGTCGTGTTTTAGAGAGTTGTGACCTCAACGACTGAGTCTTGTGTATAACTTTTGGGTCTAGTTATGTTGATTCGTATCGCTGCAGCCTATGTGAACTTGTCACGATTGTTATAGTTATATGCTTAGTAAGCACATGATATAGTATGGTTCTCTCGTGCCTTTAGGGAATCGGGTGCCTGTCCGTCTTAATGGGATTTGAGGCGTGACATAAGTGATATCGGAGCAGGTCATCCTAGGGAGTCTACAAAGACGTGTCTGTGTAGAGTCTTTCTTATGGATGTGTTGTGCACCACATATATAAACAGGATGCTACGGTACATGTAGGAGTTGTCTCATTTGTTTCATTTCTTAGATCGTGCGATAGAACCAATTTTGTAGGTAAATCATATCTTATTGCTAAATTATTTTATTATACCAAATATGTCGGTTATGAGAAGGAGTAAAAGTATCGGTAAGCGAGTAGATGTGGCTGCCCAAGAAGGGACCAGCCAACCCACCTAGTCAAGTTGTTCAAATTAAGGCTCAAGATGAGTCTCTATCATAGACTTCCCCGACTCCTCCATCTTCTGAAGAACTAAGGAGGAAAGTTGAACCTCAGAAACCCCCTATTAATGCTATCGAGCAAGACTTGAGGAATGCAGTCCAATTATTGACTTGTATAGTTATTGGTCATGGCCAAAGGCAAGAAGGTCCAGTTGCATGTACTAGTGGTGTAGATATAGCAGCTGGAATGCGGATACATGATTTTCTTAACTTGGACCATCCATCATTCACCGGGTCAGATCCTAATGAAGATCTGCAACACTTTATAGATCAGATCAAACACACTTTGGATATTATGCATTTAAGTGGTAAAGAAGCACTTGAGCTAGCTGCATATAGATTAAAGGGTGTGGCTATATTGTGGTATCAAACTTTGAAGCAATCTAGGGGAACAGATGCCCCTTCAGCTACGTGGAAAGAGTTAAAAGAGGCATTCCTTGACCATTATCTGCCATTGTAGATCCGAGAGGACCGTGAAGATCATATCTTAAATCTCCAACAAGGAAATATGAGCGTGAGAGAGTAAAGTCTCAAATTTAATTTCTTGGCCAGGTATGCTCCTAATGTAGTAGCTACTGTGGAGGATAGAGTTCATCTATATGTAGATAGATTAGATTCATATTCTTTTAGAGAATGTACCATTGCTTCGTTGAATAAATATATGTATATAGAAAGGATGCAGACTTTTTCGCAAAAATTGGAGGATCAAAGGCAAAGAAGAAGGACACATCATCAAGTTTTACAATCAAGGTTTTACAATCAACCCTTACTTCAACACAATTAGGCCATAACATAATCATAATTCAATGACCAACATGATAACAAGGCTAGAAAAATCACTACATCACAATCCAATACTAAATCATAACTTAAGACAAGATACTTAGATCAATTCACCACATACTTCATAACCTAGATCACTTCTCAAGAACTAGCATGAAAACTGCTACAATTCCTAATTCATTCATGATTAGTATAACAATATTATCTAGTAGTAATTCAACCAATAATCAAGTCAATTGAACCAATATAAGCTAATTCATATCAAAATCATAACCTAGGGTTAAGGGGTAAAGGTCATCTTCTACAAACTAGACCAAACCATCAAGATATATTATAATCAAGTTAGAATACATGTTAATCTATTCATTTTATTAAAAAGAAACCATAAACTAAATTGATAACATTAATTTCGAGATTGGGAAAGACCCACATGAAAACTCAACTTTTGAAAATACTTTGGAGGAACCCTTTGAGGAAAGAGGTCTTAGAGGTGAATTAGATCCCATACGTTAATGTTTGATGAATAAATGATGGTGAATTCGTCCCCTTACAGCCCCTAAAGCCGTCCCCTAGCTAGGTTTTTAATGGAGTTCTTCACTAGAGAGAGAAAGAAGAGAGAAGGAAGAGAATTTTTGTTTGTGAGTTATGAGAGCTTAAGTTAATCTAATGGGTTTGGGGTCTTTATATGGGGTGTTACTTAACTTAATTAGGCTTCCTTAATCCCCTAACTTATGACCTAACCCCTTGATTATTTAATTAGAACTTAGTCAAAACATGCATAAAATTGGACCCTCATAGACGAGATCTCGACCAACGGTCCGTCTGTGAGTCGACAACCACCCCCTCTACCGTGCTGCACATCCGTAGTCTTGGTCAGAGACTGTGAACATAAGGCCCTCAAATTAATTGGATAAGTTTTGGTCTATGGATTGCATCGACCCCCTGTCGATCAACACACGCCCCGTCGATGCCCGTTCGTGAGTGCACACTGCCCAGGCAGTGTTTGAGTCCAACGTGCAAGGGTCTTTCTCAAGGGACCTTGGTTGGTCCTATGGGAGTCTTAGCCGAGCGTTTCAACCATGAATAAACTTATACACATGTTAGACACCCTTCCACCAATTTTCATCATTTTCCGACATCAAATAACTAGTCAATAAGTCTAAGGCACGCTAGTACCTCCATGAACTAATTTCCGGACGTCATGGACGTTCTTCGATGCCTTGGTTTCTAGACTTCATAAATGACTTATATTCATTAAAATGGACCTTAAAATAGTTTCTAAAACTTATTACTCTTATGTTAGGCTCTAGACCACGTCATGGATTTTTGAAGTGTTACATAGAGCTAGCATTAGTTGTGTATTTTTTGAAGATATGGCGCCACTACTTGTATGGAGTTCATGTTGACATATACACTGATCACAAGAGTTTTCAATATATCTTTACGCAAAGGGACTTAAATTTGAGGCACAGAATGTGGTTGGAGCTATTAAAAGAATACGACATTGATATCTTGTATCATCCTGATAAAGCAAATGTAGTAGCTGAATCTTTAAGCCGTAAAATATTAGCAAGCACTTATGGGAAGTCTGTGGAAAGACGAGGAATAACTAAGGATCTATGCTAACTAGCTAGCTTGGGGGTTCACCTTCTTGAATCTCCAGACGAAGGGGTTATTGTGCAAAATGGGCAGAATCCTCATTAGTAGTTGAAGTGTAAGAGAAGCAATACAATGATCCTATTCTTTTACACCTTAAGGAGAATGTACAACATCGTATGACAAAGGCATTTGAGCTTACACAAGAGGGAGTACTTCGATGTCAAAACATATTGTGTGTACCTAATGTAGATGAAATAAGAAAGAGGATCATGATGGAAGCACATCATTCAAGATACTCTGTTCATCCAGGGTCAACTAAAATGTATCATGACTTGAAAGAAATGTATTGGTGGGGAACATGAAGAAGAGAATTGTAGAATTCGTGGCTCAATTTCTGAATTATCAACAAGTAAAAGTAGAACACCAGAAGCCTGGAGGTTATATGTAGTGTATAGAACTTCTAATTTGGTAATGGGACATGATCAACATAGATTTTGTCACTGGTTTGCTTCGCTCATTCAGGAAGTTTGACTCCAAATGGGTAATAGTTGACAAACTCACCAAAGCAACGCACTTTTTTCCTGTGAAGACTACTTACACAACTGAAGAGTATGCAAGGTTGTACATTAAAGAGATTGATCGACTATATGGAGCGCCAATCTCTATAATATTTGATAGAGAAGCTCATTTCACTGCAAAAATTTTGAAGTCGTTTCAGAAGAGTTTTGGAACACAAGTGAATTTAAGTACAACCTTCCACCCTCAAATGGATGGCCAGGCAGAACATAAAATTCAAACACTTGAGGGTATGCTGCGAGTCTGTATATTTTATTTCAAGGGTAGTTGGGATGATCACCTACCACTAATTGAATTTGCTTATAATAATAGCTGCCATTCGAGTATTAAACTGGCACCTTATGAAGCTTTATATGGTAGAAAATGTGGATCACCAGTTGGATGGTTTGAAACAGTTGAAACCGCCTTATTTGGGCCAGATCTTGTTCATCAAGCTATGGAAAAGTCAAAGTGATACAGCAGCGGGTAGAAATAACTCAAAGTCGAAATAGATCACATGTAGATGTTAGAAGGAGAGGAGTAGAATTTTCTATAGGGGATTAGGTGTTATTGAAGGTGTCTCCAATGAAAGAGGTAATGAGGTTTGGTAAAAAGGGAAAGTTGAGTCCACGCTATAAAGGGCCACATAAGATTATTCGAAAAGTAGGCCAAGTAGCCTATGAGTTAGATCTACCACAAGAGATTTCAATAGCTCATCTGGTGTTTTATGTCTCAATGCTTCGAAAACGCATAGATGACCCATCTCGTATTACTCCTACTAAATATGTACATGTTAAGGGATATCTCTCTTAT
This sequence comes from Solanum sitiens, assembly GCA_016801875.1. Lineage (NCBI taxonomy): Eukaryota > Viridiplantae > Streptophyta > Magnoliopsida > Solanales > Solanaceae > Solanum > Solanum sitiens. The sequence continues at coordinate 499,149 of JABWTJ010000039.1, read as the reverse complement.
CATCACATCCAGGGAGCACCTCCTAGAAGTAACCGGCAACGGCGTCCTTCAAGAGGACTAAGACTAGCCTCTTAGCATTTGTCATGACATTCATAGGTTAAAAAGTACAGAAAATTTAAACTTTTCATCTACATCTACTTCATGAGGTTTACTTAGACCACTCTCTTACACATAATATATTTATAGCAAGTTTTTATAGACTCCTCGTATAAGAAGATCACATAGTCTTCTACTTTAATCCCCCCCCATATATATATATATATATATATATATATATATATATATATATATATATATATATATACATATAAAGTACACCATATAGTCTTAATAGGGATGTCTGGTATTAAACTATCTAAACTGAATAGAACAATATAGGCAAAGCCCTTACACAAATGTATAAATGCCGCTTAGGGATTACAACAATATCTTGAAACAACAAGAATGAAATGATTGTCTTTAGACTATATCAATGTAACATAGGTAGAGTTAGAGAAAGGCATCACTTCAGAACATACGCACACTTGGAGAAATGATCCAATACTTCCTTCAAAGTGGTCACGAACCCTTCAATGACCGGAATCTAAAATGTTGGGGAAAATGGAGAAATAGGGGTTAGCACATCACTTGTACTAAGTATGTAAACATATGCACACACAACATAGAAATCATTCTAAAAAGGGACTCTTGATAAAACCATGCCAAGTTACTTTGAAAAGCCCTATGCACAACCCAAGAAAACATATAAGGTAATAATCATATACTTCTTATGATACAAGCACATTCAACACAAGACCAACCTACTCAAGTTAAGCCAAGTCAACATGTTCATAGCACAATAGAATTGATAGACAATGTAACTCTAACATCATGTCATAAGCACAAGTATATTCATGAATCCATAACACTAGAACATAAGTAAAACTATTATTCATAATCTTCACCAAGCCTACTAGTGCAATGGTTAAGTGAAACCCCATAACCACACTAAACCAAGAAAACTATCCAAATGATCATGAATAATGTCCAACTTTACATATGATATCATTATAAGTATTCATCTTCACATTAGCAATATAGACCATTAAAATGAAGAATCAACATAAGCATAAAATTTATCTCATAAGAGCATAACACATAAGAATCAATTCCTAGGATTTCCCTCTAGTCCAACTAGTGAAATGTATAGGTAGAGTCCCACACCTCTACCTAGACAAAGTCAAACCACTTAAGTCCTCCTAGTTAGAGTTCACTTTATTACTTCATTTTACCTTTGGGAACATCTTGCCTTAAAGGACATAGACCACATGAGTTTATGTGGAATCCGGTGTCATGGAAACCTACACCGAAAAAAGTTGGACTACTTGCCAAGGTAGTACTAAACATGAACATAACATCTTGGTCGATCGACTAGCTAGTATTCCTATAGGGGAAACATAGTTCAAAAACTATGGAATGTGTTTGGGACCCTCTTTACGCTACATGCATTATCGTCTCCAATCTCATGAGTAAAATAGTTATCCTACCTTTCCTATATGGGAAGGGATACTCGTCACTACTAGTTCACTCGGTGCTAAGCTTGAGTCCTTTTGAAATGTCTTTCTTTAACATTCATAACTTAGTTTAGGTCATATGAGAGTAGCTCCTAATATAGTCATAGTCATTAGCTCAATAAGAATTTCATGAGAACACCTTTCAATAAAACCTTTCACATTTGAGATTAGCACATTAACATCACCATAATACAATAATGCTCACAGGTACTTCATAACCAACCTTATATCAATTCATCTTGAGCATAATCTCATAATCATATAATCAAGACATCTAAATTTCAACATTACACCTAACCTACTTAATCAATTCACCATATAACTTCAATTAAACTTCATCACCAAGTACAAGCCATCATAATTGAGGTAAAATGTTTAAGATATCAAGACTTACCCAATCTCCTTCAAAAGCCATCATCTTGGTTTTACCATCAACCAACCAATTCAATTCAATAATAGGTGTAATAACATCAATCAATACTAATTAACACAATAATGAAGTCAATTGCATCACTACCACTCAATTCAACACTAGTTCATAACCTAGGGTTAGGGACTTGGGTCAATTTCATGATCTATTCCTCATACTAGGTTAACTCATCAAGAACTAGCATAATTGAATCATAATACATCATAATCTAAGCATAATAAACAAAATATTCCATAAACAGTACAATTTAGTAGATCTAATTCGTAATAGAAAGAAACCCATGTGAGATTAATCTTTTTGAAATCAATTTTTGAAGAACCATTTGGGGAAAGGAATCCCATAGGTGAAAGGTTCCCATACCTTGTTAATTGTTGTAGATTGATGGAGAAAATCAACCTTATTTCTGCCATAAATACCTTGACCTAGCCCTTCAATGGAGTTTTTCTTTTTGGGAGCGAGAAAGTAGAGAGAAGGAAGGGAAATTTGGGTTTGGGAATTGAGAGGTGTTAAGTGAGGTTTTAGACTTAGGGTAGGTTATACAGTTAATTAACTAATCTAATTAACTAAACCCTAATCACTAATTAAACCCCTCAATTACTAACTTAATTAAATGAACCAACTAAAACTTCACAGAAAAGTACATTCCTAACCTACGAGACCCCGACCTACGAGTCATTGGTCAGGACCCACACGGTCTTGTGCAACCGTCATTTTGGTCGGAGAGTTTCAAAAAAGGCCTTCTTGAAAAATTGTTAAGTGACCATCGATGGAGTAAATCGATGCCCCATCGATTGGACCACGCCTCATTGTCTGCCATTGTTGGTAGACACTGTCCACGACAACTTTTTTGTCAAAATGACCCTTAGGGTGGTCTCTGGGGAGTTTTACCCGGACGTTTTGACTCTAAACCTACTCTAATATGTGTTAGACACATTTTCAACAATTTTCATTAATTTCCAACTCTTAAAGCCCATTAAAATATGCTAAGGCACACTAGCACCTTTTTCACTTGTCTCCAGACGTCGTGGACTTCCCTTGACGTTTTGACTCTTAAGCTTCCTAAATGACTCTTGTACATTATTATTGACCTTAAAAGAGTGTTATTAACCTCATACGCTCATGTTAGTCTCTAGATTAGGTTTTGGACACTCTTTCCCCCCTTAGGAACATTCGCCCCGAATGACACTTGAAAACTCTTGAAAGGAAAATATAGACTCAATACTAGCAGCCCAACCAACAACATGAAAAATCAATATGAGTTACAACTTAAATCATATCAACATGGCATTTATAATAAGTAACTCAAATCATCAATTGTACCACATAAGAGCTCAAAAACTACATCACGAGGAATTACCTTCTCTAACAACAACATGAGCTCAACACGAAATAAAGAGTCACTTATGCAAAAATTTCTTTCAATACGTATCAACAAGCTCAATCTCATTTCATATAGGCAACAACATACCAAATCCACAAATAACTGCAATATTCAGCAAAAGAGCGTTTTCACATGAAACTTCATTTTAGCAAAAACCTTTATCATAAAATGCACATCATTTCAAAACAAGTCAATTTCAATTTATTCATTATTTTTCATTATTAATAGGAAAAACAAACCATATTGAACAAATATATGAGGGTAACGGGACTTCATGTCGGCCTCGACCTCCCATGTTGCTCCCTCAACTAGGTGGTTCTTTCATAACACCTTTAAGGAAGACATCTCCTTTTTCCTCGACTTCTTCACTTGTCTATCAAGGATTTCAACTGGAACCTCGTCATTGGAGAGGTTCTCTTCTACACCTAAAACCTCAATAGGAAGAATGGACTCGGGATCACCGATACACTTCTTAAGCATGGATACATGCAACACCGGATGAACCAAAGCCAATTCACTAGATAATGTCAACTCGTATGCATCCTTGCCAACCCTTTGCAAGATTTCATAAGGGATCACATTACGAGGACTCATCTTCCCTTTCTTGCCAAATCTCACCACTCCCTTCATGGGTGAAATTTTAAGATACACCTTATCACCCACTTAAATTTCTAAGTCTCTTCTCATATAGTCTGCATAAGACTTTTGCCGGCTATAGGCTGTTTTAAACCCGTGCCTTATAATGTGAACTTTTTCCAAAGTCTTATAAATCAATTCGGGACTCATTAGTGAAGACTCGCCCGCTTCAAACAATCAAATTGGAGATCTACACCTCCTACCATACAAGACTCAAAAGGAGCCATATATAAAGTTGAGTGGTAACTATTGTTGTAAGAGAAGTCAACCAAAGGCAAATGTATATCCCAATTCACCTTAAAATTAATTATAAAAGCTCTAAGCATATCCTCAAGGGTTTGAATAGTACGCTCCGCTTGACCATCCGTTTGGGGATGAAAAGAGGTGCTTATCTTCTACTTTGTACCTAACCCTTTTTGAAATGCCCTCCAAAACCTAGATGTGAATTATGCACCCCTATACGATATGATGGATAACGGAATACCATGGTGACACACAATCTCATCTATGAATATCCTTGCATAATCCTTCGCTAGGTATGTGGACATGATGGGTATAGAATGAGCGGATTTTGTCAACTTATCCACAACAACCAAATGGAGTCATGTTGCTTTTGTGTACGAGGCAAACCTACCAGGAAGTCCATATTAATATCTTCCCACTTCTAAGTGGGAAATTGTATTTATTGAAGTAAACCACTTGGCTTTTGGTGCTCGGCTTTCATTTGTTGACAATTAGGACATTTCGCAACCGATTCCTCTATGTCCCTTTTTAAGCCTTCCCACCAAAACACTTCGTTAAGGTCATGATACATCTTTGTAGAACCCGAATGAATTGAATAGAGGGAACCATGAGCTTCCTTAAGAATCCGGTTTCTCAAGTCATCAATATTGTCCACACACAACCTTTCTTGATACCTCAAGACACCATCCCACCCTAAAGAGAATGACTCATTAATATTACCAAGAATCGATTCCTTCAACTCCATCGATGGTTGATCAAGGTGTTGCTTAGACTTCACCTCAACCACTAAAGACGATTTCGGTGTTATGATGGTCCGTAAAACCACCATTTGGATAATCCTCAAATCTAACACCCAAAAGGGCCTCCCAATGAAAATCTTTCACTAGGTCTTTCTTGTCTTCTTCTACATGAGATACACTACCCATGGTCATACGACTTAGAGCATCCACAACCACATTGGCTTTATCGGGGTGGTAGAGAACACTCAGGTCGTAAACTTTTAACAATTCCAACCACCTTTATTGTCAGAGATTTAACTCCTTTTGAGTAAACACATATTAAAGACTCTTGTGGACAATATACACATAAACATGGACACCATGCAAATAATGCCTCCATATTTTCAAGGCAAATACCATGGCTGCTAATTCAAGATCATGAGTTGGATAATTCTTCTCATGCACCTTAAGTTGTCTAGAAGCATAAGCTACTACTTTCCCATGTTGCATAAGGACACACCCTAAGCCCACTCGGGATGCATCACAATATACAACGAAGCCCTTGGTACCCTCCGGTAAAGTCAACACTGGAGCAGAAGTAAGCCTATCTTTTAAGATTTTGAAGCTTCTTTTACATGCCTCCGACCACTCAAATTTCACACTTTTTTGGGTCAAAGTATTCAAGGGAGAAGCAATGGACGCAAAACCATCCACTAACCTTCTATAATATCCAGCTAGACCCAAAAAGCTTCTAATGTCAGTCGGAGTGAATGGTCTTGGCCAGTTGTTGACCGCCTTGGTTTTCCTTGGATCAACCTCAAATCCCTCACTAGAGATGATATTACCATGAAACGCCACCGACCTCAACAAAAACACACATTTGATATACTTGGCAAATAGTTGGTTTTGTTTAAGCACTTTAAACACCACTCTCAAATGGTCCATGTGTTCACCCTCATTTTTCGAATATACCAAGGTGTCATCAATGAAGACAATGACAAATCAATCTAGGTAACATCGAAACACCCTATTCATGAGGTCCATAAACATCGTTAGGGCATTAGTGAGACCAAAGGACATTACTAGAAACTCATAATGACCATATGCAGTTCGAAATGTCGATTTTGGTATATACTCACCTCTCACCCTAAGTTGGTGATACCCCGATATCAAGTCAATCTTAGAAAAATAGCTTGCCCCTTGGAGTTGATGAAACAAGTGGTTAATCCGAGGGAGAGGATACTTGTTCTTAATGGTGACTTCATTGAGTAAGCGATAATCAATGCACATTCTACGGGACCCATTCTTCTTCTTCACAAACAAAACAAGACCACCCCATGGAGAAATACTAGTCTAATAAAGCCTTTGTCTAGCAAGTCTTTGAGTTGACCCTTCAACTCTTTCTATTCGGTCGGAGCCATCCGATAAGGAGGAATTGACATGGGATTGGTATCCGGTAGCAAGTCAATACCAAAATCAATTTCATGTTCGGGAGTGATTATGGAAAGATCATTAGGAAAGACCTCTAGAAATTTCCAAACTACGGGGACTAACTCAATGGGAGGATTTTCGGAGTCTAAATCTTTGACCCTTACAATATGGTATAAACACCCTTTTTAGATCATCTTACAAGCCTTAAGACAAAAAATGATACGACCTCTAGGAATAGAATTATCCCCCTTCCACTCTAAGACGGGTTCATTTGGAAAATTGAACTTGACGATTCTTGTTCTACAATCAATGGAAGAAAAACAAACATGCGACCAATCCATCCCCAAAATGACATCAATCGACCATATCGAGTTCTACTAACTCAACAAGAGTAACTCTATTAGGCAATATTAAAGGACAGTTTCTATATACCCTTTTTGGAACTACCGACTCACCTACCGGGGTAGTTACCATGAAAGGTTCATTTAGAATATCGGGCAACATATCAAACTTCCTAGATATCAAGGGAGTAACAACATATAATTTGACACCTGGATCAAGTAAAGCATAAATGTAACATACCGGTCACCACATCGGGAGAAATCTCTTGTTCACCCATAGAGCGAAGTGCATAAAACCGATTCTTCTTTGGAGCATCCACATTAGAACCACTAGCTTGAGCTTGCCTTCTTCCTTTTTCTTGCCCCTTAAAATTAGGGCAATCTCTAACCTTGTGGCCACTTTTGCCACATCCAAAGAAATTTTCCGTCCCAACAAGTCAACAACCATAATGTATCTTGATACACTTTCCACTTTTGCCACACCCAAAACAATTGTCCGTCCATTACAACTTTTTGGTCAAAATGGAAGAGTTCTCCTCAAGGAACCTTAGGGTTGTCCTTGGAGAGTCGTACCCGGATGTTTTAAATATACACCTACTCTAATATGTGTTAGATACTGTTTCACAAAATGTTATCAATTTTCGACTTTTAAAACCCTGTGAAATACCTTAAGGCGCACTATCACCTTTTTCACTAGTCTCCGAACGTCATGGACGTACCTTGACGTTTTGACACTAAAATTTCCTAAATGACTTTTACATATTATTATTGACCTTAAAACAGTGTTATAAACCTTAACACTCATGTGAGGCTCTAGATTAGGTTTTGTACTTTCGGAGTGTTACACTTATATACAATTACCCATTGCGATTCTGGATCGACAAGTTAGGAAGTTAAGAAATAAACCGGTAGATTCTGTAAAAGTGTTATGGATGTCACATCCAGAGAGAACACCCTAGAAGATAGGGAACTCTCGGAGTGCAAACGGCGTACTCGACCATTCGGAGGTCTTATACAACCCCTTTCATATCGTTCATCGCATAAACATAGTGAAAAGTAGTGCGGAATTAAAACTTTTTACAAAACATTTCATAGTCTTTAAAAACTCTTTCATGTAAGTCTCATAGGAAATACTAAGTCTCATTTCATCAAATCTTAGACACAAGAATACTTGGTACATCGCCCATACAATACCAAAATAAAAATACTTAGTCTATCACAGTACTTCAATAAGAGAAATAGAAGACATTTATGCTTTAGAGTCAAATTAGGACATACTTCAACTTCACTTGAACTATGCTACGATCCAAGTCTTACTTCCCAAGTGCTACTCACCTACCAACCACTATAGAGATAGATAAAAGCATTGAATTAGTACAACCACATGTACTAAGTATGACATAATGCATAAAAATCATGAAAACGGACATTTATTGGAAATATGCATCTTTCCATTTGAATATCATAATATAATCATAAGAACAACATTTACCAACTTAGAAACACAATATTTAGATAATTTACTAAATTTTTTAAAGTCACTTTACAGTAACCTCACTTCACTGTACAGTGAAATTCTTCACTGTTACAGTGAGGTCTCTTCACTTCACCTTAAACACCTTATATCATGTAATCATCTCACTAGAAGCTATCCTAAGACTCACTTAAGTCATAAAAATAGAGACCGCACATACACCCTCTCTAATGCATGCCTAAACGACCTCAAGAATACTCATAATGAGACACATACTTACTTACAATACACCAAACACATAACATGTATTAAGATATGGCATTCTCTTTACCAAGGCTATCAAAAGCCCTACCTAAGTACTCCTAGAAGACAACGCCCATACACTCTCTTCAAGGTTACCTAAATAATCCTTTAGACCTAAGTTTAGATCATGCCTAAAGAATCAACCAACTTCCCTAACTAGAGTTATTCTAAAGACTTCCCTAGATAAGACATGAAGAGATCATCCCTTAAGCCCTCTTCACACTTTAACTAAGGAATCCTTAAGTCACTCAAGATTAGGTACTCGTTCATTTACATTTCTAACATAAGTCCGTAGTTCATTAGTTCATTAAGAAACATTCATCACGTAAAGGACATTCAAGTAATGGTCTTGGACAAGACCTAGGGACTCTCACTAACATCATCAAAGCCTATTGTTGCAATGTCTAGATAGCGTCCCATACCACCACCTAAACTTCATATAACTCCTCTAATGGTAATGGGTATATCACATGATGAGAATAGGCAATAACCGACATAGACTATGGTAGCAAAACATGGAATCCAGAGTTCTATCCTACTCCGATAAGGTTGTTCTACTTGCCAATGGTAGAACTTGGACACATCCCATGTAGGCTTATGGTTAAGGAATATGAAGGGCTTACTTTGTATTCTAGCCTCATACTTTAACTAGAACTACTTCCATTACCATACTCACTCGGTGCTAGCCTTTGTTCTCATAGAATAATACACATTAAGGTTCATACAAAAGGGTTCCATATCAAGTTCATAACCCAATTACATTTACCCTACCAAAGAGGTCCCCTAGGGCTGCCTTACAGTGGAGACAAGAAGCTCATCATGACTTTCCTAAGGATTGATATGATGTCGTTCCAGCCAATCAACCTTAAGTCCGTCATTCATTACAAGAAGGATACAATTACGGCTTTCTACTTCAAGTTTCATGACCTTACCACTAGGTTCAAGGTTTCACATAAAGGAACCTCTTATCATCATTCAAGGTCTCACATATAATTTATACATTCAAGATTAAGAGCTTTAGCATCCTAAGTCAAGACATAACATATTCACTTTCATATATGCATCAAGTAAGGGACACAAATCTACCAAGAATAGATACAACATACTGCACTTTATCACATATTACATGTGATTCTAGAAGCACATAGGAACAAATATTATCATCCTTATGTAATCCTATGCACTACTATATCATCATCAATATAACCATTTTAGACTCACATAGTCAAGTAGGAACAACCATGCATCAACTCTAACGCTACAAAGTCTAACATGATCACCTAACAACTTAAATAGGAGAAACACATACTTTCACATTACTTCACATGTAGGTAGATATGATCATACTTCACATAATCAACTACATAGTTCATCATATTACATTCAAATAGTTGCCGACAAGGCCATAATCATCATAATACTTAAAATAACGCCGACAAGGCCACGTCAATCACATAACACCGCCACCATAAGTGGACCATACAAATCACAACATAATTGAAGTATAATGAACATAAAATAAAAGGAAATAGGTCAGCGTATCACCACTCCATCTGCAACACTTCAATCCAATGCTAAATCATCCAACTCAATATCATAAGGCTCTTACCCATGGCCATGAACATCAATTCAATACATAAACTATAATACCCAATGAATCTAAATCAATTCAATGTTGATTTATCAATCTAAGACCAATTAGATATCAGAATATACAATTCTTACATCATTAGATAGCCCATAGGAAACTACACCATAATTCATAAGCATTAAGTCAATATTAAGTAACCCATAAAGTAGTAAAAAACTATGGTTCATCAATTACATGGGTTCGTTGGTCAATTGAGTTAAAATCAACTAATTAACAAAAATATAATCAATACTTAATGATTAAAAACCTTTAATGCAAGAACCCACGGATAGATCATGAAATTGGTCAAGTTCATCTTTGAAAAGCTTAGAAAACTTCTTTGAATTTGGGCTCCTTTATGAATAGAGTTTAAAGGATAAAAAACCATACCTCAATGATTCTAATGCTCATATTTGATGAAGAATCACAACTCAAATCTCCAATCCAAGTTCTTCCTTGAGTTTTGGCTTCAATGGAATTCTATGGAATTTCTTAGGAATTTTGGGTTTTGATTTGTAAGAATGAATTATTCTAAGTGTTAAAGACTTATATACATGTATAAAATACCCAAAATACCCTTAAGGAACCGTCAAACCACTTACTTGGACGTGAGGTTAATTAACACATTCACCCTTCACTTAATAGTGAAGCTGCGCGCAGGGACTGTCTCACAGACGGTTGCCAGACGACGGTCCGTCCCTTTACCAAGGTACCGTCCTGTTGGTACGTGGTATGGGAATGAGGCTGGTCATTGTCCTCTCCTATCCAATGAATAATTCCCAATCAATGGTACATCATAAACGGGGCGTCGACTGACCCACTGGGCGTCGATTGCCATCCATTGGTGGGCTGTCTTGGGAAGTCTTGGGTACCAACATGGGTCCTTCCTCAAGGAACCTTGGATGGTCCTGGGGGATGTTTTCCTGGAAGTTTACAACCCAAAAATGTTTGTATATGAGTTTAGGACCTCTCACATGAATTTCACCCAAAACGAACACGTAAAACTCGATGAAACATGCCAAGACACACAAGGTCATTTCAAGGCACATCTTTCGAACGTCATGGACGTTCTTGAACGTTTGACCTCCAAACTTCTCGAAACTTGACACACTGCCTATATAAACCATAATAACTCATTTAAAGACTTTATAAAGACATTAATCAGATATAAACACATAAATCCACATATGAGGCACATAGGTGACTTAGTCATCGAACGTCTTCGTCGTCCCTTGACGTTTGACTTCCAATGCACCTAAACTCTTAGACACTGCCTCAATACAACATTATAGACAAATTTAGGATTTTATAACACCATGATAACCATGTTAGGCTATAGCTTCACCTAAGTCATTTTCGGGATCGTACATTCTCCCCCACTTGGATAACATTCGTCCTCGAATGACACTTGCCACTCTCCGAACACTTCCAAGAATAGAGAGTCAACTAGAATCTCAAAACCATACCATATAACACATTATCAACGAGAAATAATCAATTTCACACAATCAAGAGATTCACAACACAACAAGAAACTAGAAGAGAATTCTATAACTCATTATGCTATAAAAACTCACATCCTTCATTCCAAATAGTAAAAACTCATTTTATATTCATTATTATACTCATACAGATCAGTTCTAACCACATTACAATAAATTTCAACCAAAGAATCAATTAGTGAATTTTTGCAAAATGTTACAGTGAGCAGGCAGTCCTTACAGTGATTTAAGCAACTTTCTTAAAAATGCAACTTTTAGGCAATTCATGATAGAAACATGCTAATATGCAAGGTAACATCATATAAAACACATTTTTACAACATGATCATGGTTTAATAAGATACACAATGCAAGAATTTAATAAAATTCAATTTCAACCAAACTCCTAAACACCATGCACATGCAACAACTTCTAGGAATTTCTATCCCCTCTTCTAACCATACTCCCCCACTTAGAAGAAACTCATAACACTAAAAAAAGAGAATTACAAGGACTTACCAACATCATCATCACTCTCATTCGGGCTTTATCCTCTAGTCCGGAGTGCATAGAAATGCCTCTTTGTTTTAAAATCTTCCTTTGGAACATTAGGAGCAACTTCCTTACCATCTCTATTAGAAACATCTCTCACTTTGTGTCCATCTTTTCCACATCCAAAGCAACTTCCGGTACCCCTTAAACTCTCATCATAATGTTTCTTTCCACAAGTGACACATGTAGGCTTGACATTTTGAGAACCACCTCCTTTATCAAATTTCACCTTAGGAGCACTAGGTCCATCTTGAGTTTGAGCCCTCTTTTTGAAACTAGGTTTCCCTTGATCACTTGAACCACTTGTTTTCAAGTTTCTAGCAATCCTACCAAGTTTAGACTCTTCAATAGATTGTGCATACACCATGAGTCTAGCGAAGGTCATATCATCATGTAGCATGGTCGTACGACATTCTTCCAACACTAAGTCGGCGACCCCGGTCACAAAAAGACTCATCTTATCCCTAGGATTTTACACTAAGGACGGTGCATATGTAGACAACATTAAGAACTTCAAAGAGTATTCCTCAACACTCATATTGCCTTGCTTGAGATTGATAAACTCCTCTACCTTGAACTGCCCCCTCTCACGGGGAAAGTACTTACCTAGAAAAGCTTCCTTAAATTCTTCCCACTCAATAGGACCCGACTCAACCGACCTATTACCCTTCCATTAAGTGTACCATTTTTGAGAAACATCCCTCAATGGATACGAAGCCAACTCCGCCTTTTCCCTAGATGTAACCCCATAGCACTCAACATCTTGTTCACACCATTAAGGAACTCTTGGGGATCCTCTCCCACCTTAGAGCCAAGAAAGATAGGAGGATTCATCCTCACAATGTCTCTCAACATAGAGGTCATAGTGCTCTCCACAACATTCAACCTACGCACCATACTCAAATTCGCTAGAGTAGTCAAGGCTCGGGCTACAACAAGCAAAGCCTCTCGAATATCTCTATTACTCAACTCCAGGGGATCCACTGGAACCTCAATACCTCCTTCCACAATTGGGACATGATCACCTTGGGGAGGCACTTGAGCACCTTGAGCACCTTGGACTCCTTGCCCATCTTGAGGAACTTGCTCAACTTGCTGAACTTGAGGAGGAATCTCTTCATGCACATCATTCTCCTCAACTCTCACAGCCGGTGTCCTCCTCGTATTCATCTTCCTAGAAACGCAAGGAAACTATAAGAAAAGAGTACTTATATATTTTACTCTACGGCACGACATAGGAGTTAAAAAGAAGGGAAAATCTATCGTCCTATAGTCTCTCTCCCATAGATGTGTCGCGACTTACACCGATGGTCGAGACTCTACTAGACGCGACTTGATGAGACTTTTTGATTCCTTAGACTACTTTCACATACTATGCTCTGATAACAAGCTTGTCACATCCCGAGATCACACCCAAGAAGATAGGGCACTCTCAGAGTGCAAACAGCGAACTCGACCTCTCGGAGGACTTATACAAGCCCTTTCATATCGTTCATCGCATATACATAGTGAAAAGTAGTGCGGTGTTAAAACCTTTGAAAAAGCATTTCATAGTCATTTAAAACTCTTTCATATAAGTCTCATAGGAAATATTAAGTCTCATTTCATCAAATGTTAGACACAAGAATACTTGGGACACGGCCCATATAATACGAATATAGAAATACTTACTCTATTACAATACTTCAATAAAAGAAATAAAAGACATTTATGCCCTCGAGTCAAATGAGTACGTACTTCAACTTCACTTGAACGATGCTACGATCCAAGTGTTTCTTCCCAAATGCTCCTCACCTACCAACCACTATTGATATACATAAAAGCATGGAATTAGTACAACCACATGTACTAAGTATGTCATAATGCATAAAAATAATGAAAATGGACATTTATTGGATATGCATCTTCGCATTTAAATATCATCATATAATCATAATAACAATATTTACCAACTTAGAAACACATAAGATAACATTTAGACAATTTAATGCATTTTTAAAGTCACTTTATAGTAACCTCACTTCACTGTACAGTGAAATTCTTCACTGTTACAGTGAAGTCTCTTCACTTCACCTTAAACACCTTATAGCGTGTAATCATCCCACTAGAAGCTATCCTAAGACTCACTTAAGTCATAGAAAGAGAGACCGCACATACATCCTCTCTAATGCATGCCTAAACGATCCTCAAGACTACTCATAATGAGACACATACACACTTACATAACACCAAACACATAACATGTATAAGGTTTGATATTCTCTTTACCAAGGCTATCAAAAGACTTACTTCAGTACTCCTAGAAGAGAACGCCCATACCCTCTGTTCAAGGTTACCTAAATAATCCTTAAGACTACCTAAGTTTAGATTATTCCTAAAGAATCAACCAACTTCCCTAACTACAGTCATTCTCAAGACTTCCCTAGATAATACATGAAGAGATCATCCTTTATGCTCTCTTCACACTTTAACTAAAGAATGCTTAAGTCACCCTAGATTAGGTACTCATTCATTTACAGACTTTTTAACATAAGTCCTTAGTTCCTTAGTTCATCAAAAAACATTCATCACGTAAAGGACATTCAAGTAATGGTCTTGGACAAGACCTAGGGACTCTCACTAACATCATCAAACCCTATTGTGCAATGTCTAGATAGCATTCCATACCACCACTATAACTTCATAGAACTCCTCTAATGGTAATGGGTATATCACATGATGAGAATAGGCAATAAGTGACATAGACCATGGTAGCAAAATATGGAATCCAGAGTTCTATCCTACTCCAATGAGGTTGTTCTACTTTCCAATGGTAGAACTTGGACACAACCCATGTAGACATATGGTTAAGGAATATGAAGGGCTTACTTTGTATTATAGCCTCATACTTTAACTAGAATACTTCCCTTACCATACTCACTCGGGGATATCCTTTTTTCTCATAGAGTAATTCACATTAAGGTTCATACAAAAGGGTTTCATATCAAGTTCATAACTCAATTACATTTACCCTACCAAAGAGGTCCCCTAGGGCTGCCTTACAATGACGACAAGTAGTTCATCATGACTTTCCTAAGGTATGATATGATGCCGTTCCATCCAATAAACCTTAAGTCCATCATTCATTACATGAAGGATACCATTACAGCTTACTACTTCACGATTCATAAACTTACCACTTGGTTCAAGGTTTCACATAAATGACCCTCTTATCATTTTTCAAGGTCTCACTTATAGTAATTTATTCAACACTAAGACCATTTAGGTTCCTAAGTCAAGACATCACATATTCACATAAGCATCAAGGAAGGGACACAAGTTTACCTAAACAAGACACAACATACTTCCATTTAACACATATAGCCTATCTTTATTTAGACACTAAGGAAAGAACCTTAACCTTATTTAGTCAACCTATTCATTACCTTAACATTATCCACTTAACCATTTTAGACTCATATAGCCAAATTAGGAACAACCATGTATCAACTCGAAGACTACATACTTAACACATAGCCATAACACAACATGATTACCTAGATAGTATCAATAGTCTAACACATATTTTCACATGTAGGTAACTATCATCATATATCATCAAATCAACTACACTAATAGACATATAAGTTCAAGTAGTGCCTACAAGGCCAACATCATCAATGCACTTATATTAACGCCGACAAGGCCACGTCAATTCACATAGCACCGCCACCAGAGGTGGACCAAACCAATCATAACATAATTGAAGTATAATTAACATTTAATAAGAAGAAATAGGGAATCGTACCACTACTTCATCATCAACACTTGAAGCCAATACCAAATCACCCAATTCAACATCATAAGGCCCTTACCCATGGCCATGAAGACCAATTCAATACACAATCATAGAAATCAATGAAATCTAAAACAATTCAACATATATTCAACAATCCAATATAAATTTGATAACAATTGAATACAATTCTTACATCAATAGAAAGCCCATAAGAAACTACACATGACTTCATCAACATTAAGCCAATATCAAGTAACCCATAATTTAGTCAAAATCTTAGGTTCATCAATTTCATGGGTTCATTGGTAATTTAGGTTAAAATAATCAATACAACATCAATCTTATCCATAATAGACGTTTGAAAACCATTAATGCAAGAACCCATGGTAGAATCATGAATTTGGACAATTCATCTTTTAAAAACTTTGAAAACATCTTTGAAAGTTGGGCTCCTTGATGAAACGAGTTTCAAGGATCAAAAGCCATACCTCAATGAAGCTAATTCTTCACTTTGATGAAGAATCTCCACTATACATTCAAGACTAAGAGATTTAGCATCCTAAGTCAAGACATCACATATTCACTTTCATATATGCATCAAGTAAGGGACACAAGTCTACCAATACAAGCCACAACATACTTCACTTTAGCACATATTACATGTCATTCTAGAAGCACATAGGAACAACCATTATCATCCTTAAGTAATCCTATACATTACTATATCATAATTAATATAACCATTATAGACTCAAATAGTTAAGTAGGAAGCACCATGCATCAACTCTAAGGCTACACACATGAACACATAGTTATAGTCTAACATGATCACCTAACAACTTCAATAAAAGAAACACATACTTTCATGTTACTTAACATGTAGGTAGATATTATCATAATTCGCATAATCAACTACTCAAATCATCGTATTACATTTAAATAGTTTCCGACAAGGCCATAATCATCATAATACTTAAGATAACGTCAACAAGGTCACATCAATCACATAACACCGCCACCATAAGTGCACCATACCAATCTCAACATAATTGAAGTCTAATTATCATAAAATATAAGTAAATAGGGTAGCGTACCACCACTCCATCCTCAACACTTCAATCCAATGCTAAGTCATTCAATTCAATATCATAAGGCCCTTACCATGGCCACGAACATCAATTCAATACATAAACAATAATACTCAATGAATATAAATAAATTCAATACAGATTTATCAATCTCAGACCAATTAGATATCAACTGAATACAATTCTTACATAATGAGATAGCCCATAGGAAACTACACCAGAATTCATAAGCATTAAGTCAATATTAAGTAACCCATAAAGTAGTCAAAAACTATGGTTCATCAATTACATGGGTTCGTAGGTTATTTGAGTTAAAATCATCTAATTAACAAAAATATAATCAATACTTAATGATTAAAATTCTTTAATGCAAGAACCCATGGATAGATCATGAAATTGGTCAAGTTCATCTTTGAAAACTATAGAAAACTTCTTTGAACTTTGGTATCCTTGATGAATAGAGTTTCAAGGATTCAAAACCATACCTAAATGATGCTAATCCTCAGATTTGATGAATAATCACCACTCAAATCTCCAATTCAAGCTCTTCCTTGAGTTTTGGCTTCAATGGAGTTCTAGGGAATATCTAAGGGATTTTGGGTTTTGATTTGGAAGAATAAATTCTTCTAAGTGTAAAAGACTTATATACATGTCTAAAATACTCAAAAGAACCTAAAAATATCCAAACCTCTTATTTGGACGTCGGGTTAATTAACATTTTCACCCTTCACTTAAGAGTGAAGCTACGCGCAGGGACGGCCTCACAGGCAGTTTCCAAATGACGGCCCGTCCCTTGACCAACGGACCGTCCTGTTGGTCCATGGGCTGGAAATGAGGCTGGTCATTGGACTATACTCTCCCATGAATTCAATCAATGAGACACCATCAACGGGGCGTCGGTTGACCCACTGGGCGTCCATTGCCATCCGTTGGTGGGCTGTCTTTCGCAGTCTTGGGCACCAACATGGGTCCTTCTTCAAGGACCCTTGGATGGTCCTTGGGGATGTTTTCCTGAACATTTACAACCCAAACATGTTATTATATGTGTTTAGGACATCTCACATGAAGTTCACCCAAAACGATCACGTAAAACTCAATGAAACATCCCAAGACACACAAGGTCATTTCAAGGAACATCTTTCGAACGTCATGGACGTTCTTGGAAGTTTGACCTCCACACTTCTCGAAACTTGACACACATCCTATTAAAACCATAATAACTCATTTAAGGACCTTATAACCTCATTAGTAACACATAAACACATAAAACCACATATGAGGCACATATGTGACTTAGTCGTCGAACGTCTTAGTCGTCCCTTGACGTTTGACTTCCAATGCACCTAAACTTTTAGACACTACCATAATACCAGATTATAGAAAAATTTAAGACCTTAGACCACCATTAAAACCATTTTAGTCTATAGCTTCACCTAAGTAATTTTCGGGATCTTACAACGAAGTAACCAACAAGTAGAAGAAGTTACATGGGAAGTGGAAGAATCAATGAAATTGATGTATCCTAATCTCTTTCAAATCCAAGAGAAAGATGAAAATGTGTCATTTAGACACCGACAAGTAAGTATAAATCTATATGTATTATGTGATTAATGGTTGTACTAACTTAGGCTTGAAGTTGTTTGGGCTGGATAACTATGGTAACATTCGAGGAGGAATGTTTTAAGGGGAGAAGGATGTAACAACACGCATTACGCATATATTCTTGTGATATAAGTCTTATAGTTTATGTGAGGGACCATGTTCCTTATATGTTTAGTGTTGGGTTAAACTAGTCCACAAAGTGATGTGATGCCTAGCTTGTTTCAGCGTGTGTTGTAAGTTAACTGCGACGGAAATATCTAAACTAGAAATAGTAAGGTTGTAATTGAGCTTAAAGTTGAAAGTTAAGTTCTAAGTTTAAGAAAAAGGAATTAATATACAGAAAATGGAAAAAAATAATTGAGTTGCTTGCTTGGCTTAATTAAGCTACCAGCTGCATCACCTACTTGAGCTATATGGATATAGCTAAAGGGACAAAGTTTGATGGACAAGATTTAGGCTTATATTAATGAGCTCACTTGAAGCCCAAACCTATTAAAAGAAAATAAAAATGAAAGAAAGCACAACAGCCCATTCTGCCAAGGCCCTATATAGTTAAAGCCCAAGTGAAACCAAGTAGGTGCATCACCTAGTTTGACCTTTTGAGATGTTTGATGTACATAAGCAGGTGCATCACCTACTTAACCAATTAGTGGCTGAAATGGACTAAAAAAGGGGAGGTTCTAGAGGATATTTTTATGGTCAATAAAGTTCCATATAAATCCCATATGAGCTAATCGTTTCACCCATTTTAACACATATAAATGAGAATTAACTCCAGCTCTCTCTCTTTCTTTTCTCTTAAAGATTAAACCAACAACCTTAAAATTCTTATAGGGTTCTTGAAGAAACCCACATATCTGCAAGCCAAGGTAAATGAAAACACATGGATTTAGCTTAATTCTCCCATGGATGATTAGGAAAATATGTTATTCATGCTCTAGTATAAGTACAAAGGTAGAATATTTCTAGAAGCTACTTCTCACTTCTTTAGTTATTAAGATACCTTTGTCTTCTTCTTTGGTTAAATGTGAAGGGAAGCAAGGAGAAGTTGCAGAAATTGAGATTAGGTGACTACTCCATTTTTGTCCTCCTTATGTATGAGTTTGAGTGAGGAATTAGGTATGTGCTGTCATGAAGAACTCAAGGGGGTGGGGATTTCAATAATTGGTTGTATGATAAAGAATATGTGGGGGAGTATTATGTGTATTATTGTTGTAATACTCCGGAAGTATAAAGCCTAGTCTGGAGATTAATATGAAATTATAATAGTTGTAACACTGTTTAAGGTAAAATATAATGTATATAAGTCTTTTAGAAGTTTTAGAATCAAAACGTCAAGGACCGTCCATGACGTTCGGAAACTAGTTCAAGAGGTGCTAGCGTGCCTTAGTCTAATTGACAAGTTTTTAAGAGTTGGAAAATTGTGAAATTTTGTGGGAAGGTGTATAACATGTATTAGAGTTGGTTTATAGTCGAAAAGTCTGGGTACGACTCCCCAAGGACCAACCAAAGGGTCTTTGAGTAGGACCCTTCTTGTTTGGCTAAAAGCAGTCAAAAGACTGTGCCATCGACGGTTGCCAACCCACGAGGCGTAGGCCAATCGACGGGGTGTCTATGGAAACTTATACATTTTTGCAAAGGTTAAATTTTAGAAACTCTCTAATAAAAAAGATTGAGGAGCAGCACAGAAGGGACACTGGTCGTCGACTGACCTACGACCAGTAGGTCGGGGTCTCGTAGGTTCGGTCACTGGTTGCTGTCATGTTTTAATTAGTTAAATTAATTAATTAGGTGTTAAGTTAATTAGTTAGGGTTAAGGTAGGTATAATTAAGTTAGTTAATGACTTCTATAAATGCCCCAAAGCTAATTAAACTAAATCCAACTCCCACAATTCCAAAACTCAATTGCTCTTCCTTCTCTCTTCTTTCTCTCTCCCAAAAAGAGTAACTCCGTTGAAGGCTAGTTCAAGGTTTAATGGCAGCATAAGGGTCTTTTATTCATCATTATCCATCAATTAAGAAGGTACGGGATTCCTTTCACCTTCGGGATTTCTTTCCCCAAAGGGTTCCTTCAAATTGATTTAAAAAAGAAATGTTTCAAGTGGATTTTCTTCTATTAGGAGTTTGATCCTATAAATGGTTTTTGTTTATGATTTATTTAGATTATTATGAGTAGATTATTTCGTATGGTAATCCAATTATGCTAGATCTTTATTAATCAACCTAGGTTGTGAAGTAGATCATGAATTTGACCTAAGTCCCTAACCCTAGGTTACGAACTAGTGATGAATTGATATGTAGTGATTCAATTGAATTCATTATTGTGTTCATTACCATTGATGGATGTTATTATACCTATTATTGGAATAAATTTGCTAGTTGATGGTAAAAATATGATGATGGCTTCTGAAGGATATTGAGGTAAGTCTTGTGATCCAAAACTTTTACTTCATTTATGGTTACTTGTGTTTAGTGATGAAGTTATATTGAAGTATACCTTACTATAACATTGATTAGGGTTGGTATTATTTTCAATTGAAATGTCTTGATTTTGTGATTGTGATATTATGCTTAAGATGTAATGACAGAAGGTTGGTGATGAAGTAGCTATGTGCCTTACTATGATATAATGATGTTAATGTGCTAATATCATATATGGGGGCTGTAATGAAAGGTGTTCTCATTCAATTACTATTGAGATATGACTATGAATATATAAGGGGTAGAACCTATGGCCTAAACTAAGTTATGATTATTAATGAGAAATATTTCAAAAAGGGACATCAGCTTAGCACCGAGTGAACTTGATCGTGAGAGGTGTTGACTTCCCCTTAAAGGAAGATTCATCCTATAGTTCCACATGAGGTGTTAAATCCCCTTGGAGGGATACTCAGCCTATGGTTTAACATGATATTAGGGCTCCAATGCTAATGAGCATGTAGAGGGTTCAAGACATATCTCCTAGTTCCTTAACTATGTTGCCCGCATAGGAAGACTAGCTAGTAGATCCACCTAGAAAGCTATGTTAATGTTTTATTTCTAACTTGGAAAGTTGAGCACCTTCTTTTGGTGTAGGGTTCATCACAACGTATTCCATGTTTAGCTCACATGGTCTATGTCGGTTAAGAAATTGTTCCTTAAAATAAAATAAAGTAATAAAGTGAACACTAACTAGGGTAATTTAAGGGGTTTGACTTAGTCTAGGTAGGGGTATGAGACTCTACCTATACATTGCATTAGTTGTTCTTGAGGGAAGTTTTGGAAGGTTGTTTTTATATTATATAATGTAGATGATTATGTATATGTTGACTTTACATGTTGATGATTCTATATGATGATGACTACTCTTGATGCTATGTTATGAGAAGATAGACATTACTTGTGATCTTTTGTTGGGTTTACTTGCTTAGGTAAGGTTATGGGGATTTACTAGGTTATTGCACTTGTGGACTTGATGGTGCGTTTTGAGTAGGGGTCTTGTATATGTTGCAATATTATGAACTCTTATATATGCTTGTTGATACTATAACTTGATAATAGAGTTGTCTTGATTATGTACTCAATTATGTTGATATGCAAACTTGACTAGACTTGATATTGTTGGTCTTGTGAAGTATATGGTCTTGACTTAAGGGATATGTGCTATTGACTTATATCCGTTCTTGATTGTGTATAAGACTTTTCAAAGTAAATTAACATGATTTAATGTAATGTCCTTTTTTAGCATGATTTCTACGTTGTATGTGCATATGATTCCATACTTAGTACCAGTGATCTGCTATCCCTGTTTTTCCCTTTTTCCCCAACATTTTAGGTTCCGGTCGTTGAAGGGTTCGTGACCACTTTGAAGAAGGCTTGGATCATTCGCCAATTGTGGGAATGTCCTCATGTTCCGAGGATTTTGCCTTTCCACTCTACCTATGTTACTTGATATAGTCTAAAGATGCTCATTTTACTAATGTTGTTCAAGATATTGTTGTAAGCCCTAAGTGGAACATTTACATTTGTGTAAGGTCTATGCCCATATTGTTCTATTCCGTTTAGATTTTTTAATATGAGACATCCTTTTTAAGACTATATTATGCGTGTTGTCTATATGTGACATAAAAGTACAAGACTGTATAATCTTCTTATCCGAAGAGTCTATGTATACTCGCTATAATATATTATGTGTAAGCGAGAGGTCTAAGTAAACCTCATGAAGTAGATGTAGACATAAGGTTAAAAATTTTCCGCAATTTAACCTATGAATGTAAAGACGAATGCTAAGAGGTTAGTCTTAGTCCTCTTCGAGGACGATGACACCGGTTACTTCTAGTGCGTGGTCCGCGGATTTGACAAACTTGGTATCAGAGCATGAGGTTGAATATCCCTTGAAACGCTGTCTCATCAAACCACGTCTATGCAGATTCCTATATATAATTGTGAAGCGTGCCACACTTATGAATGATAGAATATGTGATTTTGAGAAACTCTCATCTTCTTGTATTACAATGTCGTTACTCTAGTCGTGCCTCCAGAGTATTGTTATGTTCTTTCACCTAAACCTTGTATCGTGGTTATAGGTACTAATACTTGAAGAGCAACTTCTAGAAGGGCCGAGGAAGAAATGGCAAATGTGGGAAAACAAGACAACTAAGTGCCTCCACAAAACAACCAAGTGCCTACACTTGAAGAAGTTGCTGTGGGTGATCAAGTTCTGGATGCTCCTACACCGATGACCGATAGAGATAATATGGCAACCTTTCTCACTTTAACTCAAGCCATGACCTCTCAAGCTAATGTCATCACTTCTCAAGTCCTAGCCATGACGATACAAATGAATAGGGAGGTTGGACTTGTAGTGCCTCAACATGCTAACAACATGGCCCCTAGTTTGAGAAACTTTACTAGAATGAACCCGCATATGTTCTTCAGGTCGAAGTCGGATGAGAACCCTCAAGATTTCCTTGATGAGGTCTATAAGATTCTCTATGCAATGGGTATGACCTAAACATAGAAGACCGAGCTGGCGGCCTACCAACTCAAGGATGTGGCCCAAACTTCATCTATTCAATAGAGGGATAATAGGGCACTAAGGGGTGGTCCAGTGACTTGGGAGATCTTCCATAAGGAATTCCTTGATAGGTTCTTTCCTATAGATATATGGGAAGCTAAAGTGGAAGAATTTGTCAGACCTCCTCAAGGAGGTATGAGTTTGCCTGACTACTCTTTGAAGTTTACTAAGTTGTCCAAGTATGATCCATCATTTGTTTCAAACACAAGGGACTAGATGAGTCATTTTACTACGGGGGTGTCCGATGACTTGGTGGAAGAATATCGTTCAGCTATGCTTCATTATTATATGAATATCTCACGGCTAATGGTTCATGCTCAACAACTCAAAGAGACTAGGTTATGGAGAAAGAGTAGGGAGGCCAAGAAGCCCAAGTATTATGAAGGTGGTTCCTCTAAGGGTAGGCTTGACATTCAAGACAAGCCTAGGTCCAAGAAGAGGTTTTCAAATCAAGTTCCTTCTAAACATCCCAAGGCTCGTAATGATAGGGTGTCTAACCCTAAGTCTCAAAAGGTAAAGAGTAGAAATGCATCTAGAGAGAAGCCTACCTGTACCAAGTGTGCTAAGGGTCATGTGAGGGAATGCTTAGTTGGCATGGGTAATTGATTTGGTTGTGGAAAGAATGATCATAAGCTTAGATATTGTCCTAATTTGAAGGGGCAAGACAAAGGAAGAAGACAAACTTAAGCTAGTGGTTCTAATGTGGATGCGCCAAAGAAGAATCACTTTTTTGGTCTTTGCTCTAGGGGTGAACAAGAGCGTTCTCCCTATGTGGTAACCGGTATGTAAAGAGTTTTCTCTATTGATGTTTATGCTTTACTTGATTCGGGTGCTACATTATCCTTTGTTACTCCCTTGATAGCTAGGAAGTTTGATATTTTGCCCAATATCTTAAATGAACCTTTCATGGTAACTACCCTAATAGGTGAGTCGGTGGTTGCAAAGAGGGTGTATAGAAATTGTCCTATAATGTTGCCCAATATATTTACTAATGTTTAATTAGTAGAACTTGATATGGTCGATTGCGATGTCATTTTGGGATGGATTGGTTGCATGATTGTTTTGCTTCCATTGATTGTAGAACAAGAATTGTCAAGTTTAATTTTCCAAATGAAAACGTTTTAGAGTGGAAGGGGGGAAATTCTATTCCTAGAGGTCATATCATCTTTGTCTTAAGTCTTGTAAAATGATCTCAAAAGGGTTTTCATATCATATTATAAGAGTCAGATATTTAGACTCCGAAAATCCTCCCATTGAGTTAGTCCCCGTAGTAAGGGAATTTCTTGAGGTATTTCCTAATGATCTTCCCGGAATCCCTCCCGAACGGGAAATTGATTTTGGTATTGATTTGTTACCGGATACCAACCCCATTTAAATTCCTCCTTATCAGATGCCTCCGAACGAAATAAAAGAGTTGAAGGCTCGACTCAAAGACTTACTAGACAATGGCTCATTAGACCTAGTATTTCTCCATGGAATGATCCGATATTGTTTGTGAAGAAGAAGGATAGGTCCCTTAGAATGTTTATTGATTATCGCCGAATCAATAAAGTCACTATTAAGAACAAGTATCCTCTCCCTCGGATTGACGACTTGTTTGATCAACTCCAAGGGGCAAGCTACTTTTCTAAGATTGACTTGAGATCAGAGTATCACCAACTTAGGGTAAGAGGTGAGGATATAACAAAAACGGCATTTAGGACTAGATATGACCACTATGAGTTCTTAGTAATGTCCTTTGGTCTCACTAATGCCCTGGCAGCGTTTATGGACCTCATGAATAGGGTGTTTCAAAGTTACCTTAGATTCATTTGTCATTTTATTCATTAACAACATCTTGGTATATTCGAAATGAGAGTGAACACATGGACCATTTAAGGGTGGTGTTGCAAGTACTTAGGGTAGAACAAACTATTTTCCAAGTATATCAAATGTGAGTTTTTGTTGAGGTCGGTGACGTTTCTTGGTCATATCATCTCTAGTGAGGTTTTGAGGTTGATCCAAGGAAAACTGAGGCGGTCAAGAATTGTCCTAGACTATTTACTTTAACTGACATTAGAAGCTTTTTAGGTCTAGCGGGATATTATAGGAGGTTTTTAGATGATTTGCATCCATTGCATCTTCTTTGAATACTTTGACCAAAATGAGTGTGAAATTTGAGTGGTCGGAGGCATGTGAAAGAAGCTTCCAAATTTTAAAAGAGTGGCTTACCTCTGCTCCGGTGTTGAGTTTATCAGAGGGTACTAAGGGCTTCGTAGTATATTGTGATGCTTCCCGAGTGGGCTTAGGGTGTTTCCTTATGCAACATGGGAAAAAAATAGCCTATGCTTCTAAAGGAATTAAGGTTCATGAGAAGAACTATCCAACTCATGATCTCGAATTACTAGCCATGGTATTTGTCTTTAAAATATGGAGCCATTTATTTGTATTGTGTTTATGTTGATGTGTATACCAATCACAAGAGTCTTCAACATGTGTTTACTCAAAAGGAGTTAAATCTCCTACAAAGAAGGTAGTTGAAATTGTTGAAAGATTACGACATGAGTGTTCTCTACCACCCAGGCAAGGCTAATGTGGTTACGGACGCTCTAAGTCGTATGATTATGGGTAGTGTGTCTCATGTGGATGAATCCAAGAAAGACCTGTTGAAGGATGTTCATAGGTTGGCTAGATTGGGTGTTAGGTTGGAAGATTCTCCAAATGGTGATTTCATGGTCCATCATAACTCCGAGATGGGATATTATAGGAGGTTTACTTCAAGAAATCCATGTTCTAACATGGACGTGGGAAGACATAAATATGGATTTCATGGTAGGTTTGCCTCGAACACAAAAGCAACATGATTCCATATGTGTGGTTGTGGATAGGTTGACCAAATCAACCCATTTTATTCCCGTCAAGTCCACATACTCGGTGGAGGATTATGCAAGGATATTCGTAGATGAGATTGTGT
Organism: Solanum sitiens; assembly: GCA_016801875.1. Taxonomy (NCBI): domain Eukaryota; kingdom Viridiplantae; phylum Streptophyta; class Magnoliopsida; order Solanales; family Solanaceae; genus Solanum; species Solanum sitiens. The sequence continues at coordinate 472,497 of JABWTJ010000039.1, read as the reverse complement.
GTCGCCATGGTATTCCATTATCCATTATATCGGCTAGGGGTGCACAATTCACATCTAGATTTTGGAGGTCATTTAAAAAGGGTTCGGTACAATGATGAAGCTAAGAACAGCTTTTCATCCCCAAACGGATTGTCAAGCGTAGTGTACTATTGAAACCCTTGAGGATATTCTTAGAGCTTGTATAATTGACTTCAAGGGGAATTGGGATAAATACTTGCCTTTGGATGAGTTTTCCTATAACAATAGTTACCATTCATCTATCTCAATGGATCCTTTTGAGGCCTTGTTTGGAAGGACATGTAGGTGTCAAGTTAGATAGTTTGAAGTGGGTGAGTCTTCACTTTTGGGTCCCAATTTAATTTATAAGACTTTGGAGAAAGTTCATATGATAGGGAACCGCTTGGAAACAGCCTATAGTCGGAAAACGTCTTATGACGACCAAAGGAGAAGGGATTTAGAATTTGAAGAGGGGGATAAAGTGTATCTTAAAATTTCACCCATGAAGGGAGTTGTGAGATTTTGCAAAAAAGGTAAATTGAGTCCTTGTTATGCGGGTCCTGATGAAATTTTTCAAAGGGTTTGTAAGGTTGCATACGAGTTGAAATTACCTAGTGAATTGGCTTTGGTTCATCCGGTGTTCCATGTATCCATGCTTACAAAGTGTGTCGGTGATCCCGAGTCCATTCTTCCTATTGGGGGTCTAGGTGTGCAAGAGAACATCTCCTATGAGGAGGTTTCGGTTTAAATCCTTGATAGACAAGTAAAGAGGTTAAGGAACAAGAAGGTAGCTTCCGTAAAGGTGTTATGGAAGAATAACCTAGTTGATGGTGCAAAATGGGAGGCCGAGGCCGACATGAAGTCCCTTTATCCTCATCTATTTGATAACTAAGGTTAATTGTTCCTATTTATAGTAAAAATAATGAGTTTATTTCATGTTGCCTTGATTTTTGATAAAATAATGAATATATGTTTTGTTATAGTGATTTACAGTGAACTATGCCCATAGAAGTGAAAGTTTCCAAAAATGCTATTTTACATGATTTGAACTTATGTGGTGTACTTTGGTATATTGTGCCTTCATGAGTTGTATTGAGCATGTTGATATGTCTTGAAGGAAGCTTTGGTATAAGTGAACAAGCATATATTGAATTTTGAACTCTTATGAGTCGAAAATGATGTTTTGAGTTGCATTATGAAAAAGTTCATGTTGTTATGTTGATTTTAATTATCATGTTTTGACATGTTGTTGTTGGTTGGCCTGCTAGTCTTGAGTCTATTCCTTCCTTTCAAAGAATTTCAGTGTCATTCGGGGACAAATCTTCCTAAGGGGGAATAATGTAATACTCTGGAAGTCTAAAGCCTAGTCTAGAGCTTAATATGAGAGTCTAATAGTTGTAACACTTTTTTAAGTTCAAATATAATATATATATTAGTCATTTATGATGTTTTAGAATCAAAATGTCAAGGAACGTCCATGACGTTCGAAAACTAGTTCAAGAAGTGCTAGCGTGCCTTAGTTCCATTGACAAGGTTTTAAGAGTCAGAAAATGGTGAAATTCCGTGGGAAGGTGTCTAACATGTATTAGAGTTGGTTTATAGTCAAAACGTCCGGGTACGACTCCGCAAGGATCAACCAAAGAGTCTTTGAGGAGGACCCTTCTTGTTTGGCTAAAAGTTGTAAAAAGACAGTGCCATCGACGGTCGCCAACCCATAAGGCGTAGGCCAATAAACGAGGCGTCTATGGCCACCGTCGATGATCACTTAGCCATTTATTCCAAGGTACATTTTGGACACTCTCCAACCAAAACGACGGAGTAGCATCAGGGAAGGGACACTGATCGTTGACTGACCTACGACCTGTATGTCGGGGTCTCGTAGGTCAGGTCACTGGTTGCTGAAACGTTTTAAATTAGTTCAATTAATTAATTAGGTGGTTAGTTAATTATTTAGTGGTTAAGGGAGATCTAATTAAGTTAGTTAATGACTTTAATAAACTCACCAAACCTAATTAAACTAAACCCGACACCCACAATTCCAAAACTCAATTGTTGTTCCTTCTCGCTTCTTTCTCTCAACCAAAAAGAGGAACTCCATTGAAGGCTAGATCAAGGTCTAAGGGTAGCAAGAACGGGATTTTATTCATCATTCTCCATCAATAAAAAGGGTATGGGATTCATCTCACAATTGGGGTTCCGTTCCCCAAAGGGTTCCTTCAAATTGATTTCAAAAAGAAGAGTTTCCAGTGGGTTTTCTTCTATTACGAGTTTGATCTTATAAATGTTTTTTTATGATTTCTTTATATAATTATGAGTAAATTATGTTGTATTTTTATCTAATTATTCTAGTTCTTGATTAATTAACCTAGGTTGTGAAGTAGATCATGAATTTGACCTAAGTCCCTAACCTAGGTTATGAACTAGTGATTAATTGATGTGTAGTAATTCAATTGACTTCAGAATTGTGTTAATTAACATTGATGGATGTTATTATTCCTATTATTGGATTTAATTTGATGATTGATGGTAAAACTATGATGATGGATTTTGAAGGAGATTGGGGTAAGCGTTGTGATCTCAAACCTTTACTTCAATTATGGTTACTTGTGTTTAGTGATGAAGTTATATTAAAGTATACCTTATGATAAGATTAATAAGGGTTGATATGATGTTTAATTGAAATATCTTGTTTTGTGATTGTGATATTATTCTTAAGATGTCATGACATAAGGTTGGTGATGAAGTAGCTATGTGCCTTCCTATGATATAATGATGTTAATGTGCGAATCTCACATATGGGGGTTGTAATAGAAGGTGTTCTCATGCAATTCCTATTGATCTATGACTATGACTATATAAGGGGTATACCCTATGGCCTAAACTAAGTTATGATTATTAATTAAAGACATGTCAAAATGGGACGTTAGCTTGGCACCGAGTTAACTTCATCGTGAGAGGTGTTGACTTCCCGTAGAAGAAGATTCATTCTATAGTTCCACATGAGGTGTTGACTCCCTTTGGAGGGATACTGACCCCATGGTTTCTCATGAGATGATGGCTCCAATGCTAATGAGCATGTATAGGGTTCAAGGCATATCTCCTAGTTCCTTAACTATGTTTCCCCCATAGGAAGACTAGCTAGTGGATCCACCTAGAAGCGATGTTAATGTTTTACTTCTACCTTGAAAAGTAGAGCGCCTTTTTTCGGTGTAGGATTCAACACACCGTATTCTAGGTCGGTTAAGGCTATTTTACCCTAAATTAAAATGAAGTAATAAAGTGAACACTAACTAGGGTAATCTAATGGGTTTGACTTAGTCTAGGTAGGGGTTTGGGACTCTACCTATACATTGCACTAGTTGGCCTTGAGGGAAGTCTTGGAAGGTTGTTCTTATGTTATATAAAGTAGATGATTATGTATATTTTGACTTTACATGTTGATTATTCTATATGATGTTAGTTTAATTTATGAATATGCTATTGGTTTATATTGTTAAATGTGATGACGACTACTATTGATGTTATGTTATGAGAAGATACACATTACTTGTGATCCTTTGTTAGGTTTACTTGGTTAGGTAAGGTTAGGGGCTATACTTTGTCATTGCACTTGTGGACTTTATGGTGTGTTATGAGTAGGGGTCTTGAATATGTTACAATGTTGTGAACTCTTATATATGCTTGTTGATATTATAACTTGATAATAGAATTGTCTTGATTATGTAATCAATTATGTTGATATGCATGTTGACTTGACTAGACTTGATATTGTTGGTCTTGTGATGTATATTGTCTTGGCTTAAAGGATGTGTGTTATTGACTTGTATTGGTTGTTGATTGTGCATAAGGATTTTCAAAGTAAATTTGCATGTTTTACTGAAATGTCCCTTTTTAGCATGATTTCTACATTGTATGTGCATATGATTCCATACTTAGTACAAATGATGTGCTAACCCCGTTTCTCCATTTTTCCTCAACGTATTAGGTTCCGTTTGTTGAAGGGTTTGTGACCACATTGAATGAAGGATTGGGTTATTCCTCCAACTGTTGGTATGTCCTCGTGTTCCGAGGATTATGCCTTTCTATCACTCTATGTATGTTACTTGATATAGTCTAAAGACGCTCATTTTACTCATGTTGTTCAAGATATTGTTGTAAGACCTAAGTGACACATGTATATTTGTGTAAGGGCTATGCCCATATTATTCTATTCAATTTAGATTGTTTAATATGTGACATCCTTTTTAAGACTATATGATGCTTGTTCTCTTTATGTGGCATAAAAGTAGAAGAGTATGTAATCTTCCTATACGAGGAGTCGATGTATACTCGCTAAAATATATTATGTGTAACCGAGAGGTCTAAGTAAACCTCATGAAGTAGATGTAGACGAAAAGTTTTAAATTTTCCGCGGTTTTAACCTATGAATGTAATGACGAATGCTAAGAGGTTAGTCTTAATCCTCTTCGAGGACGACGACAGCGGTTACTAATAGGGGTGTTCCCCGGATGTGACAATTGTTAATGCAACTTTGTTAACCTTGGAAAGGATATATAAAGTATGTGTCGGACAAAGAATGAGGGTGTAGTGATACACATTATGTTAAGGGCTGTATGGGGTAATAATATGTCATAGTTAACTACTATTATACGAAGCTCAAGGTTTGATAACTATTATTTTTAGTTTACCATGACTTAAATTGTATATTAAAACCGAAAAGGAGAGGTTGAATTGTGATAGTTATATCGCTCATAGGATAAGGTATGTAAGACTATTCGATTCCATATACCTTGGCATGAAATCTGATACTTGCAGTTAATATCAATGAAGTGAATCTCCTAAGTTATATTCCTAGTAAAGAAAACATAGTGGCAGCGTACTATCTCTAAATAGCTAATAATATTTTCCTTTGTCCATAGTGCATAAAACTACCTCATTGTATGTTCACTATTCTATACTTGTGGAATTATCCCCCCATGTACTGGTATGGAAATGGTATTTGCAAAAGCAAGTCTGGTGAATCCTCCTCTTTGTTATTTGAAGTCAATTGTGTAATTAAGCTATTAAAGTAATGTGTTGATATTACACAACTCCTTATGTCATTGTTACTGCCATGAAGTATTATTTTCATGTCTTCGACTACTGGTCCATATTTCCATATCTCCAAAATAATTATCACCACCTAAACAAAATGTTAAAAGAGTTATGAGTATCCAAAGAACAATCCCAAAAGATTTATTTACTGATAAACAACAACCTCAAAGATTAAAGAATCTAAGTGAAGCAATTTGTATAATTATGGGTGGCAGCCCAGGGACAAATGCCTACCTTGGGTCGATCCAAACTAGTACATAAGGGTGGCAGCTCGGGGGCGAAAGCCTAGATTGGGCCGATCCCTATTGTTATAGAAGGGGTGCAGCTTAGGGGAGAAAGCCTAGAATGTGTCGATCCAATTTTTGTAATTATGAGAACCGCATCTCAGGGTTAAAATGCCAAACATGGGTTATCCTCTTCTACAACTAATCATCTGCTCACTTGTATCACATGCCCTACAAAGAGTATAACATACAAAAAAGTAAAGAAATGAATGTAACTTACATGATCTCACAAGAGTAAACAAAGGTGGTCTTCTCTATTTATCAATGCACTCATATGTTGATATTTGATTTCATTTGAGAACTCATATTACATATTCTATTGCCTCACATATTCAGTACATTTTTTCGTACTCACGTCCCACGCGGGGCAGGCTGTATTTCATACTGCAGGCACAGGTACTCCAGCTAGTAGACCTCCTCAATCGAAGCACACGACACTCAACTACTTTTGGTGAGCTCCAGGTTGATTTGAAGCTTTATTGAGTCCTTGGTAAATTTATTTTGGTATTGTATAATAGTTAAGGATAAGGCGGGGTGTGTCCAGACCTACTCTAGGTTTTCTATCTTTTAGAGGCTTTGTAGACATGTGTATGTGGTTCAGTCGCGTCGTAGAGAGTTGTGGCCTCAACGACCAAGTCTTGTATATAATTGTTGGGTCTACTTATGTAGGTTCATATCGCTGCAGCCTATATTAACTTGTCACGATTGTTATAGTTATATGCTTAGTAAGAACATGTTAAAGGTTGGTTCTCTCGGTCCTTTTGGGCATCGGGTGCTTGTCCGTGTTAATAGGATTTGAGGCATGATACAACTCCTATCAAGGTCCGACTTTGATAGTACAATGTTTGTTCCTTATTAGCTTCATTCTCTTGAGCAAAAAGTGCCCCAAGTGATCGCGGTTGCGATGCCATGTATAGTATCAATGGCTTTCCAGGAGTTGGTGCTCCTAATAAAGGTGCTTTCATAAAGTATATTTTCATGCTTTCAAAGGCATTTAGACATGATTCCTCCCAGTGTAAAGGAGCATCTTTCTTCGTCAAATGGTTGAAGGTTTGACATCGACCAACTAGGTTAGAAATGAATCTCCGAGTGAATGCCAAATTTCCTTGTAGAGCACAAAGGTTTTTCAAGTTCTTTGGCTTAGGAATTTTTTGAATTGTATCAATCTTTGCGGGATAAACTTCAATTTCACGGTGACGCACAATGAAGCCAAGAAACTTTTCTAATGTGACCCCAAAAGCGCATTTGAGAGGATTCATCTTCAAGTCAAACTTCCTTAAACTATCAAAAACAATTTGAAGGTCTTCAAGATAGTGTTCCCTTTGCTTCGTCTTTACCACTAAGTCATCAACGTAACATTACACCCTTCCTTAAAATATGTTATAAAATAGGTTTTGCATTGCACGTTGATAGGTGACCCAAAATTCTTTAGACCAAATGGCATCACCTTGTAACAATAAATCCCTTTCTGAGTTCGGAATGCAATCTATTCTTCATCATTTGGAGACATTATGATTTGATTATATCCAGAAGACTCATCCATAAATAGCATAGCTTCATGCCTAGTTGTAGCATCAACCATGAGCTCAATGATTGGAAGAGGGAAGTAATATTTTGGACATGCCTTGTTCAAATCTCGAAAATCAACGCAGAAATGTATTCGACCATTCTTCTTCTTAACAAGTATAATATTTGAGATCCACAATGGGTACTTCACTTCTCGGATGAATCCAACTTTGATATCTATTTTGGGACTAAGGCTCGACCTTTTTCTATATGACCAAAAATACATATTTAAACTCAATCAATAACGTGAAGTATTTCCTTTCTTCTTCTGGTGTAAGAAGTGCAAAATGAATATTATACGTGGATCTCCCAAAGTTTCTAGATTTAGCTCCCTGAGGTCGTCTATGGTTGATTGTAAGCCATCATCCAGTTTAGAGGGACCTCTTGGACATTATAATCTATATCATCAATGTCTTAACCTTCTTCCATTGTTATGTGATAGGATGATTGTGTCAAGTTTGAATCTTCCATTTGACTTCCTATGATGTTTATGATGAATTAATCTTCCTCCTGCTTAGTTTCTCTATGAAACTGGTTGGTGAACACAATTGTACTTATTTTCACCTTCGAAGTACCATCATGTTGATTGACAATACATAATTTCTCTTCATACGTGATGGGAAAATACTTTGAATCTCGTTGTCGTCAGTTACATAAAAAGAATCTTGACTTTCATGCTCCATCAACCTCTTTTTCGATGATGACTTTATTTGGGTTCCCAAGCGATGAAATACAGATGTCTTTGAGGTTGTGGCATATTTTTCCACTTGTTTAGATAATTATATTTCTTCCATGCAGCCCAATCTTTCAAATTCAAACGGGGTGTCAATCTTCCAGTGCATTCAAACACCAAAGTCTGTCGTGGTGTTTTACCCTTCTTAGATTCCTTTGTATTTTACCCTTCTTAGATTCCTTTGTATTTTCTATAGAGGTCTTGTTGGATGAAGCTATTTCCTTTCCCTTCTTAGATTAAATTCGAAGAGGCTCTGGCAAGCCAAATCCTAAACCAAACCTAGGAGTGGCGACATGATATCCTTGCTTTCTAAACTTCATTTGAGACTTCGTATGCCCGTGTATCTTTTCAGTAGTGACTTAACCCATGAGTTCTCTTAACTTCGCTTGACTTGAGAAGTTGTAACCTGATTTTTCAAACAATGTGAAGACCTTCTGATCAAAGTTCCCTTTTATGATACCAAATTGGGTATTACTTTTGGAGAACTCCAAAGCCATAGAAGGGACTTCAGAAAATGGTAAGGAAATTTTCTACTTCAACTTTTGAAATGTTGTGTGACTCAATTCTTTCCTCGGTAGGTAAACTTGTTGAGTACATTCCTCTAGCAATGGTTGTCCATTTTTTGACGCTCACGTGGAATGTACCGAAAAATTGGTTGTTCATTATCAATATTTGTTTGCGTGTCTTCTTTAGATGGTGGGAGCTTAATGGAAACCTCTTCCATTCTCTTCTTAGATATCTCGGTGGGAGCTTAATTGAATCTTAATATCTTCGAGATCAATTTAGTCAGCTTCCACATGTTTCTCCATATTTTCTCTTCTATAATCTAGATAGAATTTTGCGTTTGCAAAATTTGACTCCTTCTTAGTTAAAGGATAGATGTCTGTATCTATTTTGACTACCTCACCGTCTTTCATATACTTTATGCATTGATGCAAAGTAGATGGCACCACTCAAATTTCATGAACCCTAAGACGCCCAAGCAACATGTTGTATGATGTTTTGGCGTCTACACGAATCATCCCTATGGATCTTTGTACTCCTTGATTGAACCCTTCAATCATCATATTGCTTTTGGACAATTCACCAAAAAAGATCTCATGTTTTTTCAAGAAAACTTTTGGCATAATATTCGATATTGAACCACGACCGATTAGAATGTTATTCAGATGTTGTTCTTGTCACGACCTGAGAGCATACCCTAGAAGAAATGACATTCTTGAATTGCCACATGGCGTACTTGACCTCTCAAAGGTCTTGTACAAGCCCGTTGACATCATTCATTGCATACATGTATAAAAAGTAGTGAGGAATTAAATTTTTTTATATGAAATAGTAATACTTCAAAATATCATTTTTATATAAAATCATCAGTAAATGCTAAGTTTCAAAGTCGTCATCTTAGACACACGAATATCTTAGTACACGACCAATACATTACCATACAGAAATATCTAAGTCTATTACAGTACTTTCAATTAGAACTCTAAACATAATGATGTCCTCGAATCTAGTGAGGACATACCAACACTTGCTTGAATGGAATGCTAATCCAAGCTTCACTTCAAGACTCCTTTAAATTTCCACATACACCTTTTGAGATTGACAAAATAAATGGAATTAGTACATTAGAATGCTCTAAGTATGGTGATATGCCATTAAAATCACGCTAAAAGGACATTTATATAAAACATGCTCTATTTCAAATAAAACTTCATAAGACAAGTATAAGAGTCACTTACAAGTCAACATAAGCACATATGGTCACATCCACAATATAACATTAATATCACTTCAATTCACATAACCATGAAACCCTCCTACCAAAGGTGATTTTGAGTCTCACTTGAGTGAGTTATGAAGCGACCGCCCATACAACATCTTCGCACACACCAAAGTGATACATTAGACTACCTAAGATAAGATTATTCCCATTTTATACATTTAACTCCCTACCTAGAATTACTCCGAGACTTACCTAAGTAAGACATGAAGAGATCGCCCATAGAGACCGCCCATACACCCTCTCCAAGCTTACTTAAGAAATCGTCAAAGATACTTTAGATAGGTGGATTTTCATTACCATACATTTAGCTTAGGTCACTGTGTTCATTAGATCATTTAAGAGATATTCAATAATAAGGACTTTCACATAATGGTCTTGCAGAAGACCTAGGGAACCCACATGCTAAGATCTTCAAAGCCTACTCGTGCAATGTCTAGATAGCATCTCATTCCACTACCTAAACTTTATTGAACTTATCCAACACTAGCATCCATCCCACATGATGAGAATATTCAATAACCGATATAGACTATACTAGCTAGGCATGGAATTCAGAGTCTTCCCTACTCTGATGAATGGTCTTCTACTTGCTAATGGTTGAACTAGGACACAACCCATGCATGTACATGGTTAAGGAATATCAAGGGTTTCTTGTACTGTAGTCTCCATCTTAACTAGAATGGTTACTATGATAGCTCAATGACTTTCGTAAGGATGATTTCATGTCGTTCCACCCAACCACCCCTAAGTCCACCATTCACACAAGAAGGATACCATACGACTTTCACCTTCAAGGATATCATAACCTTCTTTCTAAAAGGTTCCACATAAATGACCTTCTTAACTAGATTCAAGATCACATTTCAATCATACATATACTTTCATGACAAAGGTGCTTTAGCCTACTAAGTCAAGGATTCACATTCACATTCTTCATGTATCAAGTAAGGGACATAGTTCTACCATATCAAGACACACCTAACTATCATCTTAACATATGTACAATATCAATCATGTAGCATATAGGGTCAACTAAGTGTACTTGCAAGTCACCCTACACACTTCTATAGAAACATCATAGTTCATCAAAATACTTATATAATTAACTAAGAAGATTCACACTTCAACTTCAAATATACACACACGAAGACATCATTATAGCCTATCATGATCACCTATAATCAATTAGAAGAACACATAATTTGACTTCACATATACACACATGTCATATAGACCTTCACAATACGCACATATTCAAGTTATAACAAGATAATATCATAATTCATGAAGTAATACTGACGAGGCCACATCATTCACAACAATATTACATAAGCACCACCACCAGAAGTGGACCATACCAAACATCACAATTGAAAAACGTACACTACACAATGTAGAAGAGGTTACTTCAATATACCACCATTCCAACACTAACAACTCCAATTCATAGCTAATTTATCCAATTAGATCCACAAAGGCTCTTACCAATAGCCACAATCACCAATTCAATAAAATAATCAAACTATACAATGATCCAAGATGATACAATATGAAATTCTTCAAACTAGGACAACCTATATACAATTCTAACATGCTTCTTACATAATTCAATAGCCCAAAGTAAACTACACAAGAATTCAATAGAATTGAGACAAGATCAAATCACCCATAAAATATTCAAAATAAGGATTTCATGATTTGTATGGGTTCATAAGGAATTTGATCTAAAATTATTCTATTAACATCGATTATATCATAAAACATTGTTTCAAATCATTTCATGCAAGAACCCATGGCTAGAAGTTGAAATAGAAGAATTCATATTTTTTTTACCATCTTTGAAAATCATTGGAATTTACTCCTTGAAGAAAGATGATTCAAATATGAATCAACATACCTTAATTTTGAAGAAAACCCACAAGATTGATGGAGAAAAACATGAAAAGGTTGTTTTCTTCCTTGGAGCTTCAAAGTTTCATCAATTGAGATTTTGGAGAAAAGTAATGGAGAGGTTTTGTTTTGAGTTGAGGGTTTTAGATTTAATTGATGAGTTTAGGGGCTTAAAAAGACTTAATAACCGTCAATAAATCATCCCCAAATTACCCAAAAGACCCCTAAACTTCTTGGACATTTTGACCAATTCAAATTTGACTTAAAAATGATGCGACCAAATCTTGGGAGTTACTGCGCGTGATGGGGTCACCTCTGACTCTTGGATTAGGAAAATTTTGAGAAAGAATGGTTTACGACATCGCGCGTCGCAGGGCAGAATTTTCCCTTCTCAGTACAGGCTGCGCGATGCGTAAGCACTACCAATTCTTGTCTACCCGGTAGCTTCATGTGCCCATGTTTGGGTCGTCCTCAAGGACGCTTTTGGTCGTACTTAGGGCATCATTCTTGGACGTTTAGACCCTTTATATGTCATTCTATGCGTAGAAACAATCGATACTCAATTTTACCCTCAAACCATACCCCAAAACTGCAATACAAAACATTACAACACACTAGTTCAACTTTGACTAGTTTCTGGACGTCTTGGAAATTTCACTTACAAACTCTTCCTAACTCCTAAAACTGACTTCTAACACTACTATTAACCATTTTAGGACGTTATAATCTCATGACACACATGTTAGTCTCTAGTTTAACCTAGCTCGTTTTAGAGGTGTTACAGTTCTTGAATATATCCTAAAACAATCAATGGTCTATTATGTAGCTTAGACCCTAACAACAAGTCGTCATCTATGAAGGAAATTGTAGCACAACATGGGGCAACTTTTTAATTATCTTGATATTCTTGTGTTATTGCTGCAGTACACTTTCCTTCGCTTTCCTTTATTTCGTTTGTGCTCGAAACAACATATGTTGCACCAATTTGACTACCGCTAAAGAATTTTTCAGGGAAGAATTATCCAATATAGTGGGACTTCGAACCTTCTGTTACAAAGAACCTATGATCTTTTGGCTAGTACATGGCTTGATGCTTTTTAACGGCTGTAGTTGATTCATATCACTTTTTATTTTTGTTTTCTTAGGAAGTTGTACCCTAAGAACTACGTGATGTCTCCGCTTCTTACGAGTAAACAAAGTCCAACCATAAACTTCATTTTCTTTGTGTTTTTCTATCTATAGTGAATCCTCAAGAGTTTTCCTTGGAACATCAACTTTAATTGGCACTACACTTCAGAATCGCAAGAAGGTGGTGTTTGAAATAGATGACGACCATGAGCACTTCTTTTGATTTGGCGTTACACTACAATGATTTGCCTCCGCTGTTTCATCTTGATAAATGATGATATTTTTTACACTTACTAACATCATGATTTTCTCCTTCAATATAAAGCATTTACTGGTCGGGTGTCCAAGTCCGCGATGGAACTTACTGTATCTCGGATCACCAACCTTATTGATTTCATCGGGCCTCTTTGAATCAGGAAGATCAATAACTTTCTTAGCTAGCAGTTGATCAAGAATCGTAGGCACATCTGAATCTGGAAATGGGTAGACCTTTGCCTCTAACTGTTTTAAGGTTGGGCGTCACCTATCCTCACTTGGATATTCACTTGTGGCTTCCTCCTCTTTTAGTTTACTCTTTGTAGTGACCTTAACAGAAGTTGTTTTAACCACCATACATACCTTAGTCTGGATCTTTGAGGTCATACCTTTCTTGTACTCCTTCCTTTCTTTTGTCAGATTAACAAAAGAGATAACTTCCCATGACTTGCGATGCTCATCTCTATGTCATGCGCTCGTGTAGCAAGTTCTTCAAAAGTTTGCATTTTGATTCCTTGTAGTATGTATAGAAGTCTCCAGTGCATACCCTGAATGCACATTTTCACAACAGAAATTTTAGAAAGACAATCTTTGCAGTCAAGGCGCAACGACTTTCAACGATTGAGTAATCCACTAAAGGGTCATCCTTTATTTGCTTAGTGTCACTCAACTCTATCATTCTTACGGTTTGATGAGTACTATAGAAAAAAGTGAGAAATTGCTTCTCGAGTTGCTCCTAACTATCATATGTACTCATATTCTAGGTTGATATACCAGTCGAAGGTACTCCCTTTCAGCGAACAAACAAAATATCTTACCAAAAGGTCACCATATGTTCCAGCATTGCTAGAGGTTTCAACAAAGTGAGCGATACGTTGCCCTGGGTTCCCCTTACCATCAAATTGTTATAGCTTTGGTGGTTGATAGTTTGTTGGCATTGATAGACCATCAATCCGTCCGGTATATAGCTTGTAGTAGTACAAGGAACTTTGTGGAGTTCCGCCATATTGAGCCTTGATAGTGTTTGTTATCATATCTTGCAACTGTTAGACATATAGTGAAACAACTGAAGCAGATTGTTTTTTGTTTTCAAATTTTGACTTCGCTAGAGATTCCTCAACGTCCTTGTTTCGTTGATCAAAACTAGATTGACAAGTGGGGACAAGACTTTACTCTCCAGGTTTGAAGGCCCAACTTTTTCAAATGTTGAGCAATATAAAGATTTTTGTCATCAACGGATTTCTTCAAGGCCTCAATGGTTTGCTCGATCATCGCAAATTTCTCGTCCATGTTAGTTGAGTCACCCACCAAAGCGTTGACATTTATTGACACTGGAGAATCAATTGAATATTCAGATTCACCTAAGTTTTAGCCAATTTTAGAAAATTCTTCAAAGAACACTAAAAAAAGATTGCCTCTAGGTGTTGCATTCACGACCATCATATGAGAGTTATTGTTTTTCATCATCTCCAAAGAAGTGAAGTATTCAGATAAATCTAGGCCGCTTTTCTTGAACTTAAGCCGAGTAATTAGGCCAACATGACTGAGATCAATAAATGCGACATTAGTAGAGTCCTTGTATGAAAAATCACTACTCATTCTGAAGGCCATTGCAGTAGTTGCCTTTGTAGTTTCTAATTTGCAAGAGAAAGAGATGAAGAGCATAAATAGTCCTACTGGGCATGCCAAATATGTTAGCAACAAATTTTCTTTAGCACGAGAAATCGACTGCAAGAAAAATAAATGAAAGAAAAAAAGTGATTTTATTAATGCATCATTGTGAGTACATTTTTGTTGTTCTCTTGATTCTAAGTTTCTCCTTGATTCTAGGGCCATCAATAGAGTATTTCTCGAATTGTTGGATGATGTAGACCTCTTTGAGATGTTGTTGATCCCTGGGACGTCGGAAAGGGCTTCATCGTTTCATGTCGATATCGGGGTAGAACTCCGTTGACCACTCCTTCGAAGAGCTATGAGGTTGATGTTGTAGCTTTCTCTAATTTGCTGAAAGCTTGTTGAAGAGTTTTCTTGATCCCTTTAGAATGTCATGTCCATCCCCAATTTATAGTTGTAGGGGGTGAACAAAATTGAATATGATTGGCCAAAGGATGTCATTTAGACACTTGGCATGTTGTGATTAGTTCTTGCACTTGACTGGGACTAACACCTATTTGGACTCGTGTCACCGCTTTATTTGTCCTGGATGCATAGTCACTTTGACATGTGACATGAATTTGGGCTTCAAGGTAAAATGGACCTTGGATTTGAATTTAATAAAATGAACTTATTTATTTATTTGTAAAGCCCAAATTGATCAGTAAACCCAAACGAACATGGATTTAAGTCAAATTTCGTATGAATTTAACCCAACACAATTTATGTTTCTACACACACCAAACTTAAAAAAAAAATGGCAACATCAAGACCACAATAAAAAAATGAAAAAAACAGATAGAGTTTGTATTTAAAATATCATTCCATTATTATATATTTAAGGAAATCTTAATATTATTGGATTATCGATTAAATCATTAACCAAAAAGCTATAATAAAAGCTCAAACCAATAACTCAGTAAAAGAAATTACAAAATTGTTAACCTAATAATATGATAATGATAAATCAATGACACTTTTTTAATTCAGTTGAGCAGTTAAATCAGTTTTTTACATCGTACTTCTCGCTAGCTCATTCAATACATCTTGACCTATTACTTGTGATGGATTCATAGCAATACCTAACCTTTTAAAAGTAAAACAATAACATATACATTTATTATTAAAGGTTGAAAATCTTTTTTTTTCTAAAAAAAAGAAAAATTCTATAGTAAAATCAACATGAATTATGAACTTACTACAATCAACAATAATATAAAACAATTACATTACAAAGTTATACTTTGTATCCGCTCTACCAAACTCTCGCTCAAATCTCCCTTCTCTCCCCCCTCTTTCTTCTCACTCCTCTTTCAAAATTTCTCATATTGTCCATCTCTATCTCTCGCCTAATGAAAATCTGAGATACATATTACTAAATACAACTCAGGTGAGAGATGGTGGAGACCTCTCTCTTTCCTCTTCTTCTCTTCTATTTTGTGCACTCAACGAGGAAGAGATATAATATTATATCAATTGTATTTTGGAGGATTATTCAACAAACGATATAAATGTTCAACCCATGATACAAATGTATATACTTGAAATAATTGTATTTATTGATACATGTTGTACAATTCGTAGATACACTTGATACAAAGTGAATATACAAGTAACATATATATAGTTGATACAACAGTATTCATTGATTATATTTTATAGAAAAGCAATACACAAGGACCCAATAGACTTGATACAATAGTATTTGTTGACAGACTAGACACAGTGAATACACAAGAAACATATATGATTGTTACAATTTTATTTGTTGATATAAATTAATTGTTTCATCAACAAATAAATTGTATCAACTCTATAAATCATATTGATGATACAACCTGATACATCATGTATTCATTAACTTTTCGCCTATCTTTCCCTAATCTTGTTGTTATAGATCTCTAGTAAAACTCAAACTATGATCAGTTACAAACTATGATCAGTTACAATTCTCATCTCAATTTAAATTTCAAAAGTAATCTCTCTCCAGCCAATAAAATTCAAACAGTTGAACATGCATTTTTGGCAGATCTCTACATGCTAGATGACAGAACCCTAATTTAACGTAAACCACCACTTTAAAGGTCTTTCTGGCAACTGGGGAGCTCATAGGGGCTGGCCAGTCATCATTGTTACAAGAAATATAATTCCCTCTTTTTATCAATAGTATTTTAGTACTCAATAATCCTAGTTTGCCTACTGTGCTTTTAATAAATTTCCTATCGAGTGCCAATTGCATCATACATTAAGTAAAATATGCAGTCGTTCTCAAACAGGTTAATCTAATGATTTTTATTGCTCAATCAAGGGTAAAGACTATCCTCATGAAGACAGTCAAGTATGCTAATGGTATCGCAAGAAATGTCGGGACGAAAGATGAACAGAAAAAAATGAATACCATTAAAAACCTGAAATTTTTTTGTGATTGGAAAGTTTTCATATTGTTGACCGGTATTAGAAGAACTAAGGAAAATTATCCCTAGACAATGCAACATTAGAGAAGATTGTAAGATAGGTTTACTAATATATCAACATGTACTCATAAGGCTGTATCGATCAATAGGAGTGTATAAACCTCATGTCGAAAAATATCTACTATATATGATGAAAATAGTAAAGTTGATGAGGAAACTACACAAGCCATGGCTTGTATCTCATTCCATGATCTTAAACCTACATACTTTGTTACAGAATCAATCTTTTCATTGGCTTGAAAAGTGAGTAAATCCTTACACTTGCATTGGGCTATAAAAACAAATCCGGCCAAGTTGTGCAAGAGTAAAATTTAAAGTTGATCTTATGTCAGTTTTCCCAACGTATGTTAAAATTGAGATTGTGAATGAAGGAACTAAATCCTAAAAAATTTGAGAAGGTTAAGATCCAGTATGACATGATTCCTATGTGTTGAAAACATCGTAAGGTGCAAGAACATACTGAGGTAAATTGCAGAAGTTTACACACACGATTGAAGACAATTTCAGGAGTAATGCCTGATATGAGAGTAGGTAGGGATTTTTGGTTGGATTGGGTATTTTAAATTGGCATGTGGCGTGCGCTTGTGCTTGCTGTTCAGGAGAAAAAACAGAGAAAAATAAACTTTAATTTATATTATATTTTTCGGTTAACAGAATTAAATGTTGCAAAAACCAAAAATTGAACTGAATAACTGAATTTTAAATATTAAATCAAAATAAACACATCAAACCGAAATCAAAATTACAAAAAACTAATTCGGTCAGTTTTTTTGGGTTTAATTGAAATATGCCCAGCCCTAGATACTACTTTTGCTATGCCAATTGATATAGTCTAGTTGAAGGATGACTGATGTTGCATAGGTGCAGGTGACGTTGATATTCAACAACTTCCATGTTTCCATTCCTTATGATGGGGCCTATGTTCTATTTTCTTTTCAAATTTTTATCTTTCTTAGTTTCTCTTATACTTGTCAAAACTACTTTCTAGGGAGTTGTTTCATAGTATTTGTAATAGAGTTCATTTAATGTTTTGAACTCCTAAAAGTCTTATGAATCTGTAGTAAATCAATTTTTTCCCGCCTGTTTAAACCGCTTTGGATGGTAAGGATTATCCTACCTACGTGTTAGAGTAGGTGCCCTTATGACTCGATTGATAGAATCGTGACACTTCCCCCTACTGGACTATGAGAGCGACCATTATATTGTTGTAAAACGGAATAACTGACACATGAAAGAAATGTATTCACCTTCTCTTACAATTAAATTGGAGAACAACAAATGATGATCTTCAAAACTATGCATTTCTTTAAAAAAAATTGATTAGAGGTTAAGATATATCTGTTGAGCATTGGTAAAAGGCTAGTAAGTCAAATGAATTATTTTGACTTCTTAAAAAAATCATAAAAGGTTAATAAACTATCAATATAATAATATAAATTAACAATTAAGTCACAATTATTAGCATAATTAGTCAAAATAACAACAACTTAAATTATTTATTTAAAATAGCAAAATGAAAATATTTTTATAAAATAATATATATTCATATTTTAGTATATTTTAGTATTTAAATTATTGTATTGATGGAAAGAGTCATTTATTGGATCAAAATACACACTAATAACCATTTTAAACTGAAAAAATAAACTAATATAATTTACCCTTTTTCATTACCATTCACCTTTCTTCCCCTCATTTCACGTTTCTTCACCATATATCACCTCTCAAGTTTAGATTCCTTGACGGTGTTAAATTGTTGCTCACCAAGAAATTCCTTATCGTTAAACTAAAATAATTTATTAATTCAAGCATATTTCTCGATTGTCAAGTTAATTTCCATCATCCAAAATTATTTTTTTGATATGATGTTTAAAGCACCGATTATACAAATTACGGATTTCAAGTCGAATTTTACAATTTTCATGTGATTTTGTTTAAACATTCATCATATATTTATAATTTCCAACTTTTTTTTGTGATTCTCGTTTAAATTTTCAGTTTTTTAATTTCTAGAAATTCATATATATATTTTTTTTGTTTGATGTTGAATACATTTTTAATATTTGAATACATTTTTTTAATATGATATTGAATACATTGATATCATTATACAAAATAAAATGTTAAAACTAGAATGAATACAAATACAAATAATATATCTATTAAAATGAATACGACTTACGAAAAGAAACATAATTTTGAAGAGAAAAATAAAATACACAATAAAAAAATAAAATGAATACAAATATGTTTCTTGAATAACTACAGAATCATCTGACATACCTATTGGAATGAATACAAATTAATAAAGAAATACAAGTTTATTTATACAAAATACAACATGAAATTAGAATGAATACAACATACATATTGGAATAAATACG
Organism: Solanum sitiens; assembly: GCA_016801875.1. Classification (NCBI taxonomy): domain Eukaryota; kingdom Viridiplantae; phylum Streptophyta; class Magnoliopsida; order Solanales; family Solanaceae; genus Solanum; species Solanum sitiens. The sequence goes on along the minus strand of JABWTJ010000039.1, from coordinate 453,253 downwards.
ATTTAAGAAAGGATACAAAATTCTAGTAAAATAAAATTAATACATTGTGAGAAAAGTATGTCAAATAACATACAAAAATACAACATGAAAACTAGAATGAATACAAATATAAATGACATACATATTGGAATGAATACCATTTAAGAAAGGATACAAAATTTTGGTAAACAATATAAATACACTATAAGAAAAGTATGCCAAATAACATATAAAACTATAGGTGTTAATATTTGTAAACTTTAAAAAATCAATTTTTTTTATAGATAAAACTCTAAGGTATTATCATAAAGTTTCATAACAATAACTAGTTTTGAAAAACAAAGTGAAATAATGGCCTCTAGGAATAAGGAAGAGACCAACTATATTAGGTGTCATAGTCTTTTGTAAGGAAAGTAATAATGATTTTCAACAACTTAATTTAATTTGAAATATTTCCCCCCTTAATTTTCCCTAGTTTGTTATTTCTTAATTATATTATATTAAATTAAATAAAGAAAAAAAATACATAAATCAACCCATCACAAACAAAAATATTCTCATTTTTAATAAATATTGAATGTATTGCTAAGAGATCCTATTAAATGTCAAAATATTATGTTTTGAAAAATTTCCCTTTGTTTCTTTTACATTAGAAAAGTCATTTAATAGTTGTTATTTAACTAGAAAGACCATTTGTCTTTCTTTTATCTCCAAAAGTTAGTTATCTTTTATTACTTCAGTGAAAGGGCCAATCAAAAATGGAAAGTGATATACTCCCTTTGTTTAAAGAATAATGTCCTATCTTTCTTTTGTTTAAAAAGAATGACTGCTTGCTTTTGTTGGAAACACTTTAATTTCAGCTTTCCACATGATTTGTTTAAGGGCATAAGATTAAAAAATATTTTGGTACATTTGGCATAACTTCAATTTAGGACCACAAGATTGATGTTTTCTTTATTTTGTGAAACCTTGTGCCAAGTCAGACTAGATAATTTCTTTTAAATAGAGAAAACATTAAACTATTGTATTATTAATCATGCAACACTTGGGTTTAAACCAAAAATAGTATTCGACCCAATTCATTTTAACAAACAAAACTTCTATTTGACCTAGTTCAAATTTGTGAATCCTCTTTATATATGCAATAAATTTTGTTATATGCTAAGTAAATCTTTTTATCTATCAAAAAATGAGTAAATTCTTAAGTAGAAAGGTTTTGGAATAAAGAAGATGAAAATAATGACCCGTGCAACTAAAAGTTGATGTAAGATATAGGGACATCCTAGTTCATTCGCTAATGTTAATTGGAATAGTCCATTATGAATAACTTGCCTGCAATCCATTTGCATCAAACATATTTAAAATCCCCTGTGATCTTCAATAAAGAGATATTAAAAATATTTCTTTGTTTTCCACTAAGAATAAATATAAAATAATAAAAAAATATATCAATAAAATATAATTATAAATCAAAATCCAGTAATGCATATTTATTGTTTGTATTCCATTAATATGACACAGATACTTTGTTTTCACATGATTTGACTACATTAAGTCGATAGCTAAGTCAAGATATGAATAAATTTACGTATGATAATTAATTCAATTGTTGCATTATATATTATTTTTCCAAGCTAGCCAATTTATTGCATACTACTTGAAAAATAGTTTTGTTATAAAGAAAGTCTACTAAATATGAAGATAGAGAGAGATTCACAAAAAAGAAAAAGATGAACGATTGAATTCTACATGCAAAGCAAGGTTGACAAGAGTTTTTTACTTTTTTTGGTGGATGTGTAAGGGGGTGAGGGAACAATGAATCAAAATAAGGTTGATAGTTACGTATCAAAATACCCATCTTTTATCTTTAAGATAACTAAAATATCATAACATTACAAAGTAATATTGAAAAACACATTATGTATCATCATATGCAAGATAATATTCTATTATATTAATTTATAATCATTTCAGAGAATTGCTGTAATGATGTTACTTGATTTGTCGCAAGGATGGTGGGGAAAATTTGGACTTGAAATTTGTGAAATTAGATTTTTCAGTAAGATAAGAATAAAAATTACGAAAATCATGCACTAGCTATCAATCGATCTATTAGTAAATACACTATAAGTATAAGACTCATAATTTTTCATGTTAGCCTAAGATGTTCAAGTGAGACATTTATTATGTTAAGTTATATAAATAAATTTTAAAAGATTGAAATATTGAACTGTTATTTGATGCTAAATTTAAAGAGCTAATTATAGATTTAGTCATAAGTAAAGAAGGACTAATTTACAAACAACATACTACTTTGAGGTATATTTAAAGTCTTTTACGAAGTGCAAAGTTTTTTCTGCTCTATAAAAGCTTCAATCTTCTTTCTTTGGCCCTTAAAATCCTACATTTAATTGAGCCGCCATACTCCTTTCCTTTGGTATGTGAATGACCTTCGTCAGCATGAAGTTGTTACTCGAATGACATGAAGCGATAAGTTTTTTTAAGGATGTAGCTGAAGATGGGTTGCGAATGTAATCGTAGTAAGAACAAATTGTATTTATCAAAGGATAACTTTTAGGCAACATCCTACTTGCTTATTTCATTTGTTAGCGGAAATGTGAAATTAAACAACAAGGAAGAACACCAATATTTAACGTGGTTCGGATAAAAATAATCATACGTCCACCATATAACAACTACACCAATATTTCTTTCACTCTACAAAGAATACAAGTGAAATACTACTAGAGAGAACAACAAATGCCTTAGAAGGTGAAAAGTAAAGTAAGACGATGAATTTGAAAATTAATTAGGAGCTACCTATTTTTAGGAGTGAATTCATCCTACAGATGTCATCCATGACATCACAATGTGTCAAAAATGTAAAGGTTATACATGTGAAACCATTTTATAGTTAACCTAAATTTCACCTACCAAGATACTATCTTGACTTTAATTTTGTAATAATTATCTTCCTACCAAATATTCATGTTAATTCATCTTCCATTGAGTTTGATTCCACAAGAATCTAACAAACTCTTTCAATCTCAACTTTGGTTTGTGTTCTAAGCACGTGTATAAACAACTCCGGCCAAAACTTCTAAGTTTAGTGGACAATCCCATTGTAAGAAACAAGAAGAATCAAACCTTTGTTAAACATACTAGCTCCACCTAGCAGTTGTTCTCTTAGAGTTGAATCAATTGATGCATACTTCCGCCAAGTCCTTGCAGTGTGCAAACTTGGCAAGCGGGACTATTTTGGTCAACATGACTGTAGCGTTATCGTTTGTGATAACCTTATAAACCTTGATATATCCCTCTTCTATGAAATCTCGAATAAAATGAAATCTGACATCAATGTGTTTGGTGAGCTCATGAAATCTTTGATTTTTAATCAAATGAATAGAACTTTTACTATCACATCTTAGAATTGATTCCAGCTGAATCGAACTCAATTCTACCACCAAACCTTTCAACCAAATAGCTTCTTGTACTGCCTTCATTGCGGCCATATATTCTTCTTCTGTTGTAGAGAAAACGACTATCGACTGTAAAGTCGATTTCCAATTAACGGCATTGCCAACGAGAGTAAAGACGTATCTAGTTGTGGACCTCCTTCGATTAAGATCCCCTGCATAGTCAGAATCTACATAACAAGGAATTAAAATACCTTCACTTTTCCGGAAGGTTAGGCCAACATTAGGAGCTCCTTTGAGATATCTCAATATCCATTTGACAGTTTCCAATGCCTTTTTCCTGGATTTGCCATGTACCTTCTTACCACACTTACAGATTTATTAATATCTGGACGTGTAAAGACCACATCATACATAATGCTACCAACTACGCTCGCATAAGGAACCTTTGACATATCCTCCACCTCATCCATACACTGAGGCATTTGTACCTCTAAAAGCTTGAAATGAGAAGCTAACGGTGCACTTATAGGCTTTTTCATATGCATATTGAATCGTTCAAGAACTGTTTCGATGTACCCCTTCTTATAAAGATGTACAACACCATTTTCTCATAGAAAATTTCCATTCCAAGGATTTTCTTTGCAAGTCCAAAGTCCTTCATGTCAAATTCCTTGCTCAACAATTTCTTCAAAATATTTATCTTTGTGATGTTGTTTGCAGTAATAAGCATATCATCAACATACAACAATAGATAAATCATAGAGTTACTAGACATCTTTTTGTGATACACACAACTATCAAATGTACTCCTCAAAAATCCATGTTTAGTCACGAATGCATTAAACCTCTTGTACCACTGTGTAGGGGATTGCTTTAAACCAAACAAAGACTTCACAAGGTGGCATGCATGGTCTTCTTTTCCTTCAACTAGGAAACCTTCAGACGGATCCATATATATTGTCTATTCTAGATCACCATGTAAGAATACAGTTTTGACATGAAGTTGTTGAATCTCTAGATCAAATTGTGCAACCAATGCTAGTGGCACGCAAATTGAGCTATGTTTCACGGCTGGAAAGAAGATCTCATTGTAGTCAACTCCTTCCTTCTGGATGAAACCCTTGACATCAATTCACGCCTTGAACCTAGCATCTTCCACTTATAGAACACCTTCTTTCTTTCTGTAGACCCATTTACATCCATATGTCCTCATCCCCTTTGGCCTTTTAACTAAGACCCATGTCTCATTTTTGTGAAGAGACTTTATCTCTTCCATCATGTCTAACTGCATTGTTCAGCATCTTTGCAAGAAGTAGCTTCAACATACGAAGAGGGCTCGAGATCCTTAATCTCTTCTTCTGGAGCTACGACCACATGTGTAATCATATTTTCTTGCTCTATAAGATCTTCCGATTTTTGTTTCTACCTTTTGTCCCTTCCCTTCACAATTGTGTATGGTTAATTAGGAGCAATTTCTTCAAGATCTGCATCTTTTAACTTATCAATTTGAGTCTCTTGATCCCATTCCATGGTAAGCTCCACTGGTAGCTCCACCTGCTCGTTGTTCTCATTTTTTGATAGTTCCACAAAAACTTTACGAGGATCAAGTGTAGAGGATACATCTCTACTAACTACATATTTGAGTAAGGACAAACACCAATGTTTGTACCCTTATACTCGATCTACATACCCTACGAATATGTCTTTTTTATCCCTTGGTTCAAGCTTTCCTTCATTAATATGATAATAAGGTTGACACCCCAATATTTCCAAGTATGAATAACTAGAGGGTTCACCTGACCGTACCTCATTCAGAGTATTAAAGTCAATCGCTGATGCTGGAGATCGATTGACAATATTAGAAGCAGTATGAACTTCTTCATCCCAAAATACTTTGGACATCTTGGCTTTTAAGAGCATACAACGAGCCTTCTCAGGAAGAGTTTTGTTCATTCTCTCGGCAACTTTATTCTGTTGTGGTGTGTGCCTGACCATCTTATGCCTTACGATCCCATAAACCTTGTAGAAATCATTGAACTCATCACTGTAAAACTCCAAGCGTTTGTCTGTGCGAAGATACTTGATTTTTCTCTCTATTTGATTTTCAACCAAAATCTTCCACTCTTTAAATGCATCAAAAGCATCACCTTTTGTCTTCAGAAAATGCATCTATACCTTTTGTGAAAAATCATTAATGAATGTGAGAAGATACATCTTTCCTCCCTTTAATAGAAGCTTAGAGGGACCCCATTAATCTGAATGGATGTAGTCTAGCACCCCTCCCGTCTTGTGCATGCCAGTGCTGAAGCTGACCTTTTTCTGCTTTCCTAAGACGCAATGCTCACAAAATTCAAGTGTTCTGATCTTCTCATCATTCAAAATGTTGTGGTTGCTTAACATCTCCAATCCTTGTGCGCTCATATAGCCTAGTCTCATGTGCGATAATTTTACCTTCTCATCATTAGATAACTACACTGCAAATGTATTTATAGAGCTAATAATGGTGCTTCCCGCAAGTGTTTAAAGGCTATCCTCCAACTTGGCCTTCAATATGACTAAAGAGCCTTTAGTCACTTTCATAGTTCCTCCTTCACTCATGTACTTATAGCCTTGTTTATCTAAAGTACGTAGGGAGCTCAAATTCTTCTTCAGATCAAGAACATGACAGACTTTTGTAATAGTCCTCACGATTCCATCTGGGCAGCGAACACGAACTGAACCAATTCAAACTATTTTACAAGTTGCAGTATTGCCCATTACTACGGTTCCTCTACTTGTTTCATAGTTGCTGAACCAATCTTTTCGGAATGTCATATGTAGAGTACAAGCAGAGTCTAAGACCCATTTGTTGTCATAGACTCCATTACTGCATGGTGTTGTTAGTACATAATCATCATCATTATCATGTACTTCATAAACAATGGATGCACTCGGCTTTTCTTTGGACATCGACATAGGGCAATCTCTTTTAGAGTTCCCCTTTTTGTGACAGCCCCAACACTCCGCATTCTTTTTGTTCACATAAGACTTTCATCTATACTTCGATTTGCTCCTTCACTGTTGGCTCGTATGACCTCTTACAAAGAGTCCACTACCTTCATTACTTTTGTCTCATTACATCACAAGAGTTAAGTGTTTGCCGCACTTGCTCAAGTTTGATTGGTTGTTTGCTATACATCATTGAATTCTCAAATATCACGATATTTTCATGTTAATGAAAATAGCAAAGAACATGCAAACGTCTTCTCATCTTTTTTAATTCCAGTAGTTTGTAAGTACATCACATGTTTATTGAACACATCTAGATGGTCTTGCAACAAAGTACCTTAATCCATCTTAACTGTATGAAGACACTGTTGTAACAACATCCTTGTTTTCACTGACTGGTCCTGGTAAAGCCCTTCCAGCTTTTCCCATAACTCTTTGGCCGTCTCTTCGGTACTTGTACTCACTTCACAAAGTACGTTAGGTGCAAGGTAGAATTGGATTACACTCAATGTATCTCCTTCAATCTTTTCCTTGTCGAAATCCGATATCTTATCGGGGTACTTTTCGTCAATAGCATGGATTTAACCTTACCTATGCAGTAACACCATCATCTGGATATTCCAGATATTAAAGTTGTTGCGCCCACTAAATCTATGAATTTCAAACTTTATGAAACTCATCTTTACTTGTTCTTCCTCTTCTACTATAATGTATTTGGAACTTCAGAAAATCAAAGTAATTCTTTTGTGATACGGAGGTTCAGACTGTGATGTAACCATAGAGCATACTCAGACACAACCTTGTCTCATATACCAATTGTTAGTGGAAACATGAATCTAAAGAACAAGAAAGAACAACAATATTTAATGTGGTTCAGATGAAAATCCTACGTCCACCAAAGAACAAATGCACCAATATTATTTCACTCTAAAAATAATACAAGTGAAATACTACAAGAGAGAGAACAACAAATGCCTTAGAAGGTGAGAAGGCAAGTGAGAGGATGATTTTGAAAATGAATTAAGAGCTACCTATTTATAGGAATGAATTCAGCCAATTGATGTCATCCATGACATCACTATGTGTCAAAAATATCAAGGTTAAACATGTGAAACCATTTTATGGTTTACCTAAATTTCTTCTACCATGATACTATCTTGACTTTTATTTTGTACTAATTATCTTCCTACAAAATATTCATGTTAATTCATCTTCCATTGAGTTTCATTCCACAAGAACCAAACCAACTCTTTCACCATTAAAATGTAACTTTACTTTAATCCGGTTTTACATTTTCAAACTTTATCAAATATTCTTGTTAAGTCTTTATTTATTTTCCATATTAGTGAATATTTTTACATAGGTGATATTAATATATATTTGTGTTTCTAGTTTTTATATTAGTTTTTCTACAATATTGTAAATTGATTCCTTTTCTATTCCCAAGTTTATTAGAAGAGGCATTCATGATTGAAAGAGACTTAATAGTTATTGTTTATTGTAATTTTAGTTAATTTATAAATCTACCCTTGTAAAGTGGTGATGAATCTTTAATTTCTATGGTAGTCCTATGAAATGATAAGTTGGTAACCATTGGTTTGTTGCGTTACAGGTGTTTGCTCTATTTCTTTTATGGGATTATGTTCAAAGCGATATATATGGTAATTTTTTAATCATGAATGAACCAAGTATGGGTGGTTCCTCCTGATTACTAGTATTTTGCATGATTTGTTATGTTTTTTAACAATTCAGTGAGATAATCGGTTAATATAATGTACATCTGATTTTTGCTCATGAATATGTATCTAGTGCCCCATTATCCAAATTACTGCTTCAATGTGTGCATTCCATTTATTTCATGCTGAAGCGAGTGAGGCTTAATTGTAACAAGATTCATGCTGCAGTGGAAGGTATTTTAAGAGATGTAAAATCCCTAGACCTGCATATTATTATTTAGTCTCAGATTTATGACCAAACTATATATGTTTGTACAACTTAAAAGTAGTACAACAATTCCCTAAAACATATATGTTTGTACAACTTAACAGTAGTTCAATTTGTTCAAGGACACAACCCTTACGTTTATATTTTCCCAATAAGTACTGATGGGGATTCAAAAGAACGGAGCAGTCGAGATGAGAGATTTTTTGAAGTCTTTTGACTCCAGAAGAAGAGGTATAACTGTGGCTTGTTAAATAGGCCTACAACTAACTAGCATTAGCTTAAATAAGAAACTAAAAAGGGAGTGGATAAACATTCCCGCAAACAGCAAAATTCTAAATAACTAAACAATGTTACTTTTTTACTAGCTAAAAAGTAGGAACCAAATCAACTAATTTGAAGCATTAATCCACACTCTCCCTTGCTTCAAAGATTATCCCTCTCATCTGTAATCTGAAGTACTAATGTTTTCAAACCATAAGTCATTTGGTTAGAATGTCAGCAACTTTCTGATTTGTACCACAGTGCTTTAACATAATACTTCAACTTTCTACCAAATGTCGGATGAAACTGTACCAAATATTTATATGGTTTGTCCTGCTGTGAAATGTTGTAATTTGTGCAATGCGATAGTTGATCTTTTGTCAAAAAATCTTGGTTACAAAAGCTTGCTCCTGAAATACATCAGCAAGCAAGCTCTAGCCAAATCGCTTGACAAGATGATCCAGTGGCAGAAATATATTCTTCTTCGGATGACGAGAAGGCCACAATTTCTTTCTTCTTTGAACTCCAAGATATAATACCCTATACCAAGAAAGAATGCATATCCGGAAATACTTTTTCCATTATCTGGAAAACCTTCCCAATAATTGTCAGTGAAATCATACAATCTAGCATATGATTTTTTTCATACCAAATTCCAAAATCCGTACTTTTGGCAACACATCGTAAAATTTGCTTTACTGCCCCAAAATAATGCTTCAATGGGTTATGCATGAATCTTGAAACAACACTAAAGGGAAATGATGTTGGGCCGTGTGCGCGACAAATAATTCATATCACCAACTATACTTCTAAAACAACAAGCATCCGTCAAACACGTACAATCATCAAATATGAGCTTCTCAATGACAATCATACGTGTAAAAGCTATTGTTTGAGAGACAAAAATGTCACAACCTGGGAGCACCCCCTAGAAGTAACATGGCGTAGTTGACCTCTCGGAGGTATTATACAAGCCCATAGTTATCATTCATCGTATTGAAATAGTTAATATAGCAGAAAATTTAAAACTTTTCATAGCACATCATATGCTAGAAAATTTACTTCATATATACATAAGAAAATATCATATTAGATACTAGACCTTTAGTCTCTTTGTCATATTAGACTCAATCAACAATAGAATACATTAGGGACACGGCCCTTAAGACATATTACATAACTATACAATATTTAAACACTTAACAGAAGGACATGACATTAGGAATCCTTTAACTTAAGGATTCTTTTCATTGAGCTTGGGAATCACATATCAAACTCCTCAATCATGTAGGCATCCTTTGACCGTCCATAACAAACACCTTGTGTAAAAATTAGAGAAGAATGGGATTAGTACAAGAATGCACTAAGTATGACAATCATGCAAAAACATGCATTTAAAAGGGACATTTTCTTGAAATCATACTTCATTCCTTTTTGAGTAAATCTTCATGAAAACTTTATACAATAGCATTTATATCATTAACATACTTCATATAGACATATTAAAAGCCAAACATTTCATAAGATCACATATAGAATTTATTACATTTTCAAGTCACATTACAGTGAGCTATTCCTACTTTACAGTGAACATTTCTGTCTTTTATTCATTAACCTCCAAAGTAACCCTCTAGTGATACTTGGTGCAATGCATCACCTGAAGGCCACAAGAAATCCATACAAACAATCTACACAAGACAAAATATACCATCATAGAAGTATATTATAACATAGACATAGTTAAGCGAACACTATAAGGACATTATAGTGAACTCCTAGTCATTTAGCACATATACTTATTTTACTTAACATAGAACCTTATAAGATTTAAATCATGCCCCCAATCTAAGTCTACTAGTGCAATGTACATGTAAAGCCTCATAACCTCACACATACTTAGTAATCCTATCATGAGACCACAAGAACTTACATCTAAGTCATGCATCAACATAGTAAGAGAAGACAACTTTATTTATTTCAAGCAAGACCTTAATCATATAGTCAATAAGATCAACATCATGCATATAGACTCATACCATGCACATCTTCATAACAAGAAGACCAATACTACAAAGTCATGCATAAAGAACTTATACATAGTGACATGCATTAGAGCATCTTCGAAGGACTTCCCTCAAGAGCCACTTGTGCAATATATAGGTGAAGTCACAAACCCCCACCTACACTAAGAAACTACCCTTAGATTATCCTAGTTAGGGTCCTTACTTTACTTCCATTGTCCATTTTACTTTAGGGAAACTATAGCCTTAACCATCACTAATACCATGGGTTCTAAACATGAAATTTGGTGTTATCCCCTCACACCAAAAAGAGGGAATCTTACTTGCCAAGGTAAGATATATATCATGCTAGCATATTAGGTGATATCATTAGCTAGATCCTATGTGGCAAGCATAGTTTATGGAACTTAGGGGCCACCATGAAAATATCACTCTACACCCTTTTTGCGTTATGAGGCTATCCACCACGTGTGGACCGTAGTGGACCTTTTTTGCCTTCCCTCTTTAGGAAGGTGCCACCCCCTCATCTACAAGTTCACTCAGTTCTAAGCTAAGTTCCCTTCATTGAAAAATCCTTTATTATTATTTATTTATAAAACATAGGCTTACGAGAGTCATCCCCTCATATGCTTAACTCATAGGTCATAGATGAGAGTTCATCAACCTAAATCATGTGAGAAATCCTTTCACATGGACATAGCATATGTATTCGCACTATCTAGTTAAGGATACACTTGAGCACATGTTTCAAGGCTCCTATATTGACTAGATCATCATTCATGTGTGTGTGTGTATATATATGTGAACAAACCTTTAACATAACACATTAAGACCACACATGATTATACATTCATATTAATGCACATAGAAACCAAATCTGGGAACGATCCTATCAAGGGACACATGTGCAAATGCATAGACAAGGTCCCATACCCTTGCCCATACTAGAACACCTATCAAGTCATCCTAGTTAAGGAAACATATCATACTTTCATACACATAACTTAACATGCATAGTAGTAGAGACTAGTGAATATGAGAATTACCTTTCATTTAGACACCATGACCTATTCTACTTGTAAATATGCATGAAGTGTGAGTGTGTCTATACATTGGTCAAAATGATCACATAATGTCTATCAACAAAACATTGAGGCAGCCACCCTATTAAGACCACAATACTCTTTCAAGCATAGGAGACAAGACAATCTTCACAATCAAGACTCCTAACTTAAGCTATTTAAAAATTCACATAAGGGTACATGGTTAGGGGTCATCAATCCTTAACACTTCATTAATGGCTACACCTACACATGATCTTACGTAACCATTTACATACTTATAACAATAGTAACATAACCTAGATTCACAACTAAAGTAGAAGACTAGGCACAAATTACAGATAAGGTGATCATCATAACCACTCATTCATATTTTCATCAATTTGCCTTCAAGGCCATGGTCAACACATATATAATGACAATAAATTAAACACCGCCACCATAAGTGGACCATACCAAACAATTCCATACAAGGCTTCATCAACATTACTATAAAGAAGTAGTGAAGATAAGCATTCTTACTAATTTCTCACCCTTTGATCATCATTGACCATTACTATTCTTTCATTAACAATTCAAGTATATGAAGTAGCGAAAACATAATAATCATATACGAAGTCATGCATAAGCTACTACAAGGCCATGCTACAATCTAGTACCACACATCATTAACATGCCAGAATGTAGAAGGACATAGATCATTAACCAATTTCACTTACATGGATTATAGATCATATTTCATACATAATATCAATCTGGTGCAGTAACTAATCATACAATTAACATAACGAAATCATGCTTAGAGCCCTACAAGATAAAGAGACCAACATAGGCACTAGACTATCCATTTGAGAGAAAGAGAGAGAGTAGAGGAAATAGGAAATACTACTAATTCCCTAAGGTATTGTTCATCAATCTTATTTTAACCATAATGTACATGTTATTCAGTAGCTAATTAGATCCTTACTCAAAAGAAATCAAGCTTCATCTAACGAAAAATAGAGATCACATCACATACATAGTATTATCAATCGCTAGATTAGAAGAACTTAGATCAACTCATATCAATCCTTCTTCACCTTGCTCATACACAATTTATACTTATAGTTCATTCATAATATTAACCTTAGGCAGTAGCTACAATACTCTCAAAATACTCGAAAACCACTTTTAATCAATTAAGTACCCAAGTTACAGTGATCACATTGATAACTAGGCTAGGCATGTTCAAACCTTCATACATTGATCCACATGGATTCTTCACCATCAATTCATAACCAATTAACGTAAATAACAGTAGGTATAAGCAATTCAACGTAACAGAATCAAAATTTAACTATTAACAAGCCATGCTCACAAAGCCCATGCAAGGACTAAATTGATTTCGGGAAGGAACATGGGTTCATCATGCAATTGAATTAAAATCACGTTCAAACTAATACATTAATTTCAATTAATCATGATTTAAACATTAAAATCTTTTTTAGAAAGAAACCATGGCTACATTAAAGAAGAAGATCTTTGATCATGAAGTCTCTTCTGAAACTTTGAGATTAACTCTCTAGATTAAAGGATAACTAGAGATGAAGGATCACCATACCTTTGTCTAGTTGAAAATGTCACATCCGGGTTTACCCCCTCGACGTAAACGGCGTCATCGTCCTCTTTGAGGACTAGGACTAGCCTCTTAGTCTTACATCATAACATTCATCGATCAAAAATACGGAAGAATCAAAACTTTTCATTATTATCTACTTGGAGGTTTACATAGACCTCTACATAGACATAATAGATATTTGTATCGAGTATATATAGACCCTTCGAATAGGAAGGTTACATAGCCTTCTACTTTTATTGCACATACATATATATAAGATAGAATAAAGTCTCAATGATTGTCTCATCTCATACCGTCTAAAGATCATAGCAATTTGGGCATAGCCCTACATCAATGTAAAGAAGCCACAATAGGCTTATACAAATCGTACATCAAACGAAAGTAGAATGAACATAAGAGTCTTAGAAAATAAAGCAACTACATAGCTAGATATCGTCATCGCCCTCGGAAAGTGAGGACCTACCCCTTGGATGAAAGAGAATATCGAAGTCTTCTTCAAGTCGTATCAAAAGAGCCTTCAATGACCGGAACCTAAAATATTTTGGAGAAAGGGAGAAAATGGGGTTAGTATGCCATATGTACTAAGTATGAGACCATATGCACATATAACATCAAAACATGCTAAAAAGGGACATTAAATAAAATCATGTCATTTTGCCTCTTTAAGGACTTATGCACAATCAACAAACTATACCAATCATTTAGACATGGTCAACAAGTCAAATAAGCCATATGCTTATTCACATACTTGCATCCATAATCTCATATAACTCTATCACCAAGTAATACCGTCACAAGCATGAATGAGAGTTCACCATACAAATAGCAAAGTAAGACAACTAATCATAAATACTCATAAAGTCAACAAGTGCAATGACCAAGCAAAGCCCCATAACCTTACTTAATCAAGTAACCCAACAAGAACCTTAAATAGTATCTCACATCACATAACATAGTCTTCAAGTACACATGAGTTCCTACTTTAACAATAAAGACAAATTGCATGTTCATAAGCATCATAATCATCATATAAAGTCATATACATTTATCATCATTTATATACATAATATTAACTTCCTAAAGCTCCTATCAAGTCAAACTAGTGCAAGGCATAGGTAGAGTCCCATACCCCTACCTAAGCTAAGACAAACCCCTCAAGTCACTTTAGTTAGTTTATACTCCATTACTTTATTTTAGTTTAGGGGACACTTGCCTTAATCGACATAGAAGACATGAGCTAAATGTGGAATCCAGTGTCAGAAAACCTTACACCGATGGAAGGTTGTCTACCGGCCAAGGTAAAACCCAATATAAACATAGTTTCCTATATAGATCCATTAGCTAGTATTCCTATGGTGGCAACATAGTTCAAGAACGAAGAGATAGATATTCCCTCTTTGTACCATGTGGTAATTGGGCCTCTTCTCATGGGAATCCCTTGGATGAAATACCCTTCAAAGGGGAAGTCAACATCACATAGGGAAATATAGGGTGAATCTTTCCTCTTCATGAAAAGTCATCACCTCCCATTGTCAAGTTCACTCGGTGCTAAGCTAAGTAACTTTAATTGAAATGTCTTTAAATATTCATTAACAATCATAACTTAGTATAGATCATCGGGTCTATCCCTTGTATAAACATCATCATAATAGCTCAATAAGAATTGCATGAGTAATAGTCCTTTCATCAATAATTCATATAAGTGAGGTTAACACTTTACATATCACATCATAGTAGGGCATATTGATACACATCACCATCCTTATAACATGTACACCCTAAGCAACCTCACAACCAAAGGTATGACATTTCAATTAAATCATCATATAATCCTATCGAATCCTAGATAAGGCATACTCCAACACAACATCATAACTTAAGCACAATTAACCACAAGTAGAAATAAGGAATAGGAAATTCAAGCCTTACCAAGCCTCCTCCATAGTTCATCATAAGGTTCTTGCCATCAACCCACAACTCAACTCAATTAGGTCATCACATCAATATAATTCAACAATCAACATGATAATAAAGTTAGAAGAGTAACCGCATCGTAATTCAATACTAAACCAAATCTTTGAAACATTATACTTACGCCAATCTTCTTAACCTAGATCACTACTCAAG
This sequence comes from Solanum sitiens, assembly GCA_016801875.1. NCBI lineage: Eukaryota > Viridiplantae > Streptophyta > Magnoliopsida > Solanales > Solanaceae > Solanum > Solanum sitiens. The sequence continues at coordinate 437,835 of JABWTJ010000039.1, read as the reverse complement.
AACTTAGCATGAAAGACTACAATTCATCACAACATATGTATGATCAGTGTAATAACAATAACTAAGGATGATTTAACCAATAAAAAAGTCAATTGAATCAACTCCAACATAATTCACATGAAGATCAAACCTAGGGTTAAGGGTTAAGGGTCATATTCTACAATCTAGACAAAACCATCTCAATTCATCATAATCAAGTTACATTACATGTTAATCTATTCATTATCTCCTAAAGAAACCATAAACAACTCAATTCATAACATCAATTTCGTAATTGGATGAAACCCATATGAAAACTCAACTTTTAGAAAACCTTTGAAGGAAACCTTTGAGGAAAGAAGTCTCAAAGGTTAATAGATTCCATACATTAACGTTTTAACAATAATTTGGAGATGAATTCGTCCCTTTCCAGCCCCCAAATTCCTTCCTTAGCTAAGTCTTCAATGGTGTCTTCCAATAGAGAGACAAAGTATAGAGAAGATAGAGAGTTTGATTTTTAGGGTCTCCTTAGTTTAATTGGGGTTGGGGATTTTATATGGGAGTTAAGCTAGTGAATTTGTATCCCCTTAATACCTAAGTAACCCCTAAATCATTTAATTAGTTAGTTGACTCAACATTAAAAATGTACATCAACTCAAGACCTTCACAGACGGAACCCCGTCGATGGGCCGTCTGTGAGTCTACGGACATCACCCCCTCTCGTCATGCACATACATCGATGAGTTCAGAGACTGTGCAGGTGAGGGGCTTCCTCAACGTGTCTAAGTATGAGACAACGGTGGCATCGACACCCCGTCAGTCCACACACGGACTGTAGGTGGTTCCGTCGATGCACACTGCCCAGGCAGTGTTGCTCCAAATGCAAGGGTCCTCCTCTAGGGCCCTTGGTTGGTCCTTGGGGAGTCGTACCCGGACGTTTCAACCATGAAACTACTCAAACACGTATTAGCTACCTTTTCACCATTTCTCATGTATTTCCGACTCCTAAAAGCTAGTCAAATAGGCTAAGACACACTAGTACCCTTTTGAACCATCTTTCGGACGTCATGGACGTTCTTGTACATTTTGGTTTCCTAACTTCCTAAATGAACTATATTTATCAAAATCGACTTAGAAACAGTACTTAGACTTCATGACACCTATGTTAAGCTTTACGACACGTCTTGAGATTTTGAAATGTTACATTATCCCCCCCATAGGAACATTCGTCCCCGAATGACACTAAACACTCTTTTGAAGGAAGGAATAGACTCAACACTAGCAGATCAACCAATCAACAATATCAAATCAACATTAATCATATCATTTCAACAAGGCAATTCCAAAACTCTAATTACCCCATATAGGCTCAAACATTTCATCATGAGGTATTTTCCTTCTGACAACACACATGAGCTCAATATACATTTCATGAGTCAATTAGCACAAAGTTCATCTTATAAACATGCTACATATAATTTAATAAAGACTCACCATATAAAAATGCACAACATAACTCCAAACAAGCAAGAAGCAAAATTTCAAGTTTCAATGGCAATATTACAGTAACTTCACTGTAATGCTTTCAAAAAAAGCATATTTTGCAAAACTTCACCCCAAAAATCAAGAAACCTCAAATTCTAGTCATATTTAGATTATTAGAAAGAGTGACTAACCTTAATCATCAAAAAGATGAGGATAACGGGGACTTCATGTCCGCCTCGGCCTCCCATGTTGCACCCTCAACTAGTTGATTTTTACATAATACTTTTACGGAAACCACCTCTTTGTTCCTCAATCTCTTTACTTGCCTATCAAGAATTTGGACCGGAACCTCCTCATAAGAGAGGTTATCCTTGACACCAAGACCCTCATTAGGAAGAATGGATTCGGGATCACCGACACACTTTTTCAACATAGAAACATGGAAAACCGGATGAACCGAAGCCAATCCATTAGGGAGCTTCAATTTATAGGCAACTTTACCAACCCTTTGCAGAATTTCATAAGGACTTACATAACGAGTACTCAACTTTCTCTTCTTGCCAAATTTAATCACTCCCTTCATAGGTGAAATTTTCAAATATACCTTATCACCTTCCTCAAACTCCAAATCCTTTCTCCTATTGTCGGCATAGGACTTTTGCCGACTATAGGCTGTTTACAACTGGTTACTTATTATATGAAATTTCTCCAAAGTTTTATAAATCAAATAGGGACCAAGAAGCGAAGGCTCACCCACTTCAAACCACCCTATGGGATACCTACACCTCCTACCATACAAGGCTTCATAGGGAGCCATGGAGATGGATGAATGAAAGCTATTATTATAAGCAAATTCCACCAAAGTCAAGTGCTTATCCCAATTTCCCTTAAAATCAATAATGCAAGCCCTAAGCATATCCTCATGAGTTTGAATAGTACGTTCCGCTTGACCATCCGTTTGGGGATGAAAAGCGGTACTCAATTTCACCTTAGTACCCAAACCTTCTTGGAACGACCTCCAAAACCTAGATGTGAATTGTGCACCCTGATTCGATAGATGGATAATGGAATACTATGACGATACACAACCACATCTATGAAGATCTTTGAATAATCTTCCGTCGAATAAGCGGACTTAAAGGGAATGAAATGAGCGAGCTTAGTCAATCTATCAACAATCACACATATAGAATCATATGACTTTTGAGTCCGAGGCAAGCCTACTACAAAGTCCATATTAAGGTCCTCCCATTTCCAAGTAGGAATTTAGATCTCTTGTATTAATCCACCTGTCTTTTGACGTTCGGTCTTTACTTGTTGGCAATTTCGACACTTAGCAACAAACTCCGCTATGTCCTTCTTCAAACCTTCCCACCAATAAATCTCATTTAGGACATGGTACATCTTAGTCGAACCCGGATGTATGGAGTAGCGGGACCCATGGGGTTCTTCAAGGATCTGATCCGTCAACCCATCTACATCAGGAACACATAATCTCCCTTGGTACCTCAACACAGCATCCCCCCTAAGGAGAATGACTCATTCAACTTGCCGAGAACCGATTCTTTCAACTCCATTAATGGTTGATCAAGGTGTTTTTTGGACTTCACCTCAACGACCAAAGATGACTCAGAGCTATGATGAACCGTAGAACCACAATGAGGAGAACTTTCCAATCGCACACCCAACCTAGCCAACCTATGAAAATCTTTCACTTGGTCTCTTTTGGCTTCATCTATGTGTGACACACTACCCATAGTCATACGACTTAAAGCATCCGCAACCACATTGGCCTTGCCGGGGTGATATAGGACACTCATATCGTAAGCTTTCAACAATTCTAACCACCTTCTTTGCCGGATATTCAACTCCTTTTGGGTAAACACATATTGGAGACTCTTATGATCTGTGAAGACATCAACATGAACACCATACAAATAATGCCTCCATATTTTCAAAGTAAACACCATGGCCGCTAACTCAAGGTCATGAGTGGGATAATTTCTCTCATGTACCTTAAGTTTCCTAGAAGCATAGGAAATCACCTTTCCATGTTGCATAAGCACACACCCCAAACCTACACGGGATGCATCACAATACACAACAAACCCCTTTGTACCCTCCGGTAAAGTCAACACCGGAGCGGAAATAAGCCTATCTTTCAACAGTTGGAAGCTTTCTCACACTCCTATGACCACTAAACCTTTTTACTCTTTTGAGTCAACGTAGTCAAAGGAGATGCAATGGATGCAAAGCCATCCATAGACCTGCGATAGTAACCCGCTAGACCCAAGAAACTCTCAATGTCGGTCGGAGATAATGGTCTAGGACAATTTTTAACCGCGTCAGTCTTCCTTGGGTCCACCTCAACTCCCTAACTAGAGATGATATGCCCAAGAAACGCCACCAACCTCAACCAAAACTCATATTTACTATATTTGGCAAATAATTGATGTTCTTTAAGGGTTTGCAATGCCACACTCAAATGACCCATATGATCACCCTCATTCTTCGAATATACCTAGATGTCATCAATAAACACAATAACAAATGAATCTAGGTAATTTGGAAACACCCTATTCATTAAGTCCATAAACGCTGCCGGAGCATTAGTGAGATCAAAAGACATTACGAACAACTCATAGTGCCCATACCTAGTTCAAAAGGACATATTTGGGACATCCTCACCTCTCACCCTAAGTTGGTGATACACCGACCTCAAATCTATCTTCGAAAAGGAGTTCGCCCCTTGGAGTTCAGTAAACAAATCGTTAATCCGAGGGAGAGGATACTTATTTTTGATAGTAACCTAGTTGAGTTGGCGGTAGTCAATACACATTCTCAAGGACCCATCTTTCTTTATGAAAAATAACACAGGAGCACCCCATGGATAAATATTAGGCCTTATAAAGCCTTTGTCAAGCAAATCCTTGAGTTGAGCCTTCAACTCCTTTAACTCGGCCGGAGCCATCCGATATGGAGGAATTGAAATGGGATTCATTTCCGGTAGCAAATCGATACTAAAATCAACTTTCCGTTCTGGAGGAATACCGGGAAGGTCATTAGAAAAGACGTCAGGAAATTCACTCACTACGGGGACCGACTCAGTAGGAGGAATTTCAGAATCCAAATCTTGGACTCTTACTACGTGATAAAGACAACCCTTTGAGATTATTTTACATGCTTTTAGACAAGATATGATGTGACCTGTAGGAATAGAATTCCCACCCTTCCACTCAACAACGGGTTCATTTGGGAAAATAAACCTCACAACCCTTGTCCTACAATCAATAGTAGCGAAACTAGCATGTAGCCAATACATACCCAAAATGATATCAAAATCAAGCATATATGGTTCAACTAGATACACATTAGAAACTCTATTAGGCAAAGTGATAGGACAATTTCTATAAACCCTTTTTGTGACAACCGACTCACCCACCAAAGTAGACACTAAAAAGGGTTCATGCAAGACATCGGGTAAAGTATCAAATATTTTAGCTAGTAGGGGAGTAACAAAAGTCAATGTAGCACCCGGATCAAGTAAAGCATACACATAAATAGTAAAGATTTGTAACATACCGGTCACCACGTCGGGAGAGGTCTTTTGTTCACCCCTAGTACGAAGAGCATAGAAGTGTTTCCTCATTGGAGCATCACTTGCACCACTTGCTTGAGCTTGATATTTCTTGCCTCGGTTATTTATGTTGGGGCAATCCCTAGATTTGTGGCCACTCTTCCCACAACTAAAGAAATTTCCCGTCCCTATCAAGCATTGACCATAATGTTCCTTTACACATTTGGCACACGTAGGGTTCTCATTAGATGAACTCCCACTCTTCCCTTTTTGGACTCTCGGTCTAGGGACCTTTTCATCCCTTGTCTTAGGAAATTTGGATGGAACTTGATTTGAGTACCTCTTCTTGAATCTAGGCTTGTCTTGAATCTCAAGCCTATTCTTTGTAGCTCCACCCTCAAAAGACCTTGCCCTTTTTGAATCCCTATCCTTCCTCTTAGATCTAGCATCCTCCATCCTCCCAGCATACACCATAAGATAGGAAATATTCATATTATCATGAAGCATCGCCAAATGACATTCTTCTTCCAAGTCATCTGATACACCCGTCACAAAGCAACTCATCTCGTCTCTAGGATCGGAGACCAAGGAAGAAGCATATTTGGACAATTGAAGGAACTTCAAAGAGTAGTCATGAACACTCATACCTCCTTGGCAGAGGTTGATGAATTCCACCACCTTAGCCTCCCTAATCTCTCTAGGGAAAAACCGGTCAAGAAATGCCTTCTTGAATATCTCCCAAGTCACCGGCCCATCCCTAAGAGGCCTATTATCTCTCCATTGCACATACCAAGTTTGAGCCACATCTTTGAGTTGGTATGTGGCCAACTCGACCTTCTCATTTGTAGGCAACCCCATAGCAAATAGTATCTTGTAAACCTCATCAATAAATTCTTGGGGTCTTCATCAACCTTAGACCAATAAAAGATGGGTATTCATATGAGTGAAGCCTCTAAGTCGGGAATCCATAGTAGAAACTTATTTATGAACCCGAGGTGCGACCTCCCGATTGGCTTGGGCTGTCATAGCATTGGATTGAACCATGTGGCTTGGGATTGAGTAGTAATGTCTTGGTACATTTGAACAATAATATCTGTCATCTCACCCTCCTTCAAAGGTGGAGGATTAGCCGGAGCTTGATCATCAACAACATTCTCTTCAAGTGAAGGGCCTCCTCCTTAAGCCTCCTAGCTGCATTCCTCTGATTATTCATTTCCTACAACAAAAATACAAGGTTTAGGTGAAATCATATAATAAGTACACTCTAGAGGACGATATTGGATTTCCAAGAAAAAGTGAGATTCCTAAGCATCACATAGATTCCTACTCATAAGTGTGGCACGCTTCACAATTATGAATACAAACCTACATAGACGTGGTAGAGAGAGACATCAACATCAAAGATATTCAACCTCATGCTCTGATACCAAGTTTGACACATCCGGGTTTACCCCGTAGACGTAACCAGCGTCGTCGTCCTCTTTGAGGACTAGGACTAGCCTCTTAGTCTTACATCATCACATTCACTGATAAAAAATACGGAAGAATTAAAACTTTTCATTATTATCTACTTGGAGGTTTACATAGACCTCTACATAGACATAATAGATATTTGTATCGAGTATATATAGACCCTTCGAATAGGAAGGTTACATAGCCTTCTACTTTTATTGCACATACATATATATAAGATAGAATAAAGTCTCAATGATTGTCTCATCTCATACCGTCTAAAGATCATAGCAATTTGGGCATAGCCCTACATCAATGTAAAGAATCCACATATAGGCTTATACAAATCGTACATCAAATGAAAGTAGAATGAACTTAAGAGTCTTAGAAAATAGAGCAACTCCATAGCTAGATATCGAAATCTCCCTCGGAAAGTGAGGACCTACCCCTTGGATGATAGAGAATATCGAAGTCTTATTCAAGTCGTATCAAAAGAGCCTTCAACGACCAAAACCTAAAATTTTTGGGAGAAAGGGAGAAAATGGTGTTAATACTCCACATGTACTAAGTATGAGACCATATGCACATATAACATCAAAACATGCGAAAGAGGGACATTAAATAAAATCATGCCATTTTACCTCTTTAAGGACTTATGCACAATCAACAAACTATACCAATCATTTAGACATGGTCAACAAGTCAAATAAGCCATATGCATATTCACATACTTGCACCCATAATCTCATATAAATCTATCACCAAGTAATAACATCACAAGCATGAATGAGAGTTCATCATACAAATAGCAAAGTAAGACAACAAACTATACCAATCATTTAGACATGTTCAACAAGTGCAATGACCAAGCAAAGCCCCATAACCTTACTTAATCAAGTAACCCAACAAGAACCATAAATAGTATCTCACCTCATATAACATAGTCTTCAAGTACACATGAGTTTCTACTTTAACAATAACGACAAATTGCATGTTCATAAGCATCATAATCATCATATAAAGTCATTTACATTTATAATCATTTATATACATAATATTAACTTCCTAAAGCTCCTATCAAGGCAAACTAGTGCAAGACATAGGTAGAGTCCCATACCTCTACCTAAGCTAAGTCAAACCCCTCAAGTCACTTTAGTTAGTTTATACTCCATTACTTCATTTTAGTTTAGGGTACACTTGCCTTAACCGACATAGACGACATGAGCTAAATGTGGAATCCGGTGTCATAAACCCTTACACCGATGGAAGGTGGTCTACCGGCCAAGGTAAAACCCTATATAAACATAGTTTCCTATATGGATCCATTAGCTAGTCTTCCTATGGTGGAAACATAATTCAAGAACTAAGATATAGGTATCCCTCTTCGTACAATGTGGTAATTGGGCCTCTTCTCATGGGAATCCCTCGGATGAAATATCCCTCAAAGGGGAAGTCAACATCACATGGGGAACTATAGGGTGAATCTTTCCTCTTCATGAAAAGTCATCGCATCCCATTGTCAAGTTCACTCGGTGCTAAGCTAAGTCCCTTTTATTGAAATGTCTTTAAATCTTCATTAACAATCATAACATAGTTTAGATCATAGGGTCTAGCCCTTGTATAAACATCATCATCATAGCTCAATAAGAATTGCATGAGTAATAGTCCTTTCATCACATTTCATATAAGTGAGGTTAACACTTTACATATCACATCATAGTAGGGCACATTGATACACATCACCATCCTTCCCTAAGCAACCTCACAACCAAAGTTAAGACATTTCAATTAAATCATCATATCATCCTATCAAATCCTAGATAAGGCATACTCCAACACAACATCATGACTTAATCACAATTAACCACAAGTTGAAGTAAGGAATAGGAAATTCAAGACTTACCAAGCCTCCTCCATAGTTCATCATAAGGGTCTTACCATCAACACACAACTCAACCCAATTAGGTCATCACATCAATATAATTCAACAATTGATAATAAAGTTAGAAGAGTCACCGCATCATAATTCAATACTAAACCAAAGCTTTGAAACATAATACTTAGGCCAATCTTCTTAACCTAGATCACTACTCAAGAACTTAGCATGACAGAGTACAATTCATCACAGTATATTTATTATCAGCGTAATAAAAATATCTAAGGATGATTTAACCAATAATAAAGTCAATTCAATCAACTCTAACATAATTCACATCAAGATCAAACCTAGGGTTAAGGGTTAAGGGTCATATTCTACAATCTAGACCAAACCATCTCAATTAATCATAATAAAGTTATATTACATGTTAATCTATTCATTATATCCTAAATAAACGAAAAACAACTCAATTCATAACATCAATTTCGTAATTGGATGAAACCCATATGAAAACTCAACTTTTAGAAAACCTTTGAAGGAACCCTTTGAGGAAAGAAGTCTCAAAGGTGAATAGATCCCATACCTTAACGTTTTAACAAGAATTTGAAGATGAATTCGTCCCTTTCCATCCCTCAAAGAGCTTTCTTAGCTATGTCTTCAATGGTGTCTTCCATTAGAGAGAGAGAAAGTAGAGAGAAGATAGAGAGTTTGATTTTTAGGTTCTCCTTAGTTTAATTGGGGTTGGTCCTTTTATATGGGAGTTAAATTAGTTAATTAGTCTCCCCTTGATCCCTAAATAACTCCTAAATCATTTAATTAGTTAGTTTACTGAACATTAAAAACGTGCAGCAACTCAAGACCCTCACAGACGGAACCCTGTCGATGAGCCGTCTGTGAGTCAACGGACCTCACCCCCTCTCGTCCTGCACATCCGTCGATGAGTTCAGAGACTGTGCATGTTAGGGGCTTCCTCAATGTGGCTATGTATGAGAATACGGTGGCATTGATGCCTCATCAGTCCACACACGGACCGTAAGTGGTTCCGTCGATGCACACTGCCCAGGCAGTGTTGCTCCAAACGCAAGGGTCCTCCTAAAGGGCCCTTGGTTGGTCCTTGGGGAGTCGTACCCGGACGTTTCAACCATGAAATTACTCAAAAACGTATTAGCTACCTTTTCACCATTTCTCATGAATTTCCGACTCCTAAAAGCTAGTCAAATAGGCTAAGACACACTAGTACCCTTTTGAACCATCTTTCGGACATCATGGACGTTCTTGTACGTTTTGGTTTCGTAACTTCCTAAATGACCAATAGTCATCAAAATAGACTTAGAAACAATACTTGGACTTCATGAAACCTATGTTAGGCTTTACGACACGTCTTGAGATTTCAAAATTTTACAGAAAACCTCTAAAAATTGGTGAAGAACCCATGATAATCCAATCTACAAGTTGTTCTTGAGCTTCAACAACAATGAAGGTTTCTAGAGAGAATTGGTTTTGGAGGGAAGGTTCAATTTGTGTGAATGGAATTGGGAATGGGTTGATCACGTTTTTGATGATTTAAATACACCCAAAAATCCCCAAATAAATCATGTAGGGTCAGCTTAGCACGTGGAGTTAATTTCACATTCACCCATTTAATGAAACAATGCGCAGGCAGCAGCACCAGGCCACCATCGACAGATCACCATCGACGGCCCGTAGGTCCATCGATGGGTAGTTTGTGGATTTCATTGAATGGACCTTGTCATGTTCTTTGGTTGATCCGGAACCAGGATAAGTGTACATCGACGAGACCTCACCTACGGGCCATTGGTCAACCAAATGGGCGTCGTTTTGTTCAGTCGATTGACATTGCCATGGCAGTGTCTCTGGAACCCTTGGGTCTTTCTTGTGGGCCCTTTTCTGGGGCCCTTTAGAAATCGTACCCGGACTTTTCAAATATAAATACAAACCTTAACAAGTTTTAGACCTCCCACGTAAGTTTCACCCAAAACAAATATTCGCAACTCCTCCAAACATGCAAGTCCCCGTAAAGACACACATGAAAGTCTCAATGGCTAACTTTGGAACGTCTTAGACGTTCTTGGACGTTCGACCTCCAAAATTCACGAAACTCCATATACTGACTATAAACATCATTATAACTCATTTTAAGACTTCATAAGCTCATTACATACACATATAAGCACATATAGACATATGAGACACATAGGTGACTAGTTGTCGAACGTCTTGGTCGTCCATTGACGTTTGACTTCCAAATCACCTGAAACTTTATAGACTGCCTCTAAACTTTATTATAATTCATTTTACAACCTTATAACATTAAGTAAACATGTTAGGCTCTACACACCCTGACTTATTTTGGGAGTCTTACAATATCCCCTACTTGTGAACATTCATCCTCAAATGACACTTAGAACACTTTATCACAACAAGGAATTCAATGCATCATAGAGTAGTTCATCATTTTCATAACATCATCACATAGAAGTTAATGCACCAAACTTACAAAGAACAGAACTTCAAATTATTTTAGTACTCAATGCACACAAGCAAGCAAAACCTTCATTCACTCACTCTTTAATGCATCAAACACAAAGTCTCTTATCATATTCATAGGAGAAATATCATTTTCCTAATCATAACATGGTTATTACACTTCAATTCTTTAATACCTCATTTTAAAACTTTCTTTAAATCACATTAAGGCAGATTCCATCAACACTCAAGAACAATTAGGCACTCATACTTCAATGCACATAGACTTGAGTTAATTGAACCAACAAAGATATTTATTAGTTAGACCTAGTGCCATGAAGTTCATACTCAACCATACCATGCTTAGTTGTGTCCATGGAGGAATGTCCTTCTCCTCAACACACTTTCATTTATCATGAGTTCACACACGAGCAAATGCACAAAGGTCATCCCTACTGTAGCATGAAAATTTCTCAAGTTCTTAAACCAAGACATGCTCATGTTTCCTTTCTAGTGAAGTCTAAATGGTAAGTCACACCAAGTACATCACAACAACTTTCAATTTCTAACATAGTACTCACCTTCGCAGTAAGCATCATTCGGAAAAAACAATACAAATCATAGGCACAAACATGAATACTTAGCTAAACATGCTTTCATCTCTTAAGAGTAAGCCTACAATCATGCTTCCCAAACCATACAAATCAAATAATTTTCAAGAGACTCAACATATTTCATTTTAAATAGACTCACTTTATCATTATAAGTCTAAACATAACACCTCACAAGTGACTAAAACCAATTTTCTTACCTTATCTCATAAAGTCAAATGCACAATCACCATGTTAAGATGCAATTCAACATGAGAAAACATGGATTTTATCAAAATTTCCCTTTATGCACTTTGGAATCTTTAAAATATCCTCAAGGTAATGTCAATCAATATATAGCAAGCATATAAAGTTCATGCAATTCATACTATATGCAAAACTATATTCATGAACAAGTTCATCAAGAATTCATTAGTTTCAAGATCAAGCAAAAATAAAAGAACAAAGTAGAAACATCTACAACCTTACCATTTCATTACCATCCCCCACTTAGGGTAAACCCAATTAAGATCAACTTAACCCAACCTTAAGAGAACCCTAACTTAACAACCTTAATTTTCATCACTTAAAAGTGATTACTATTTAGAAGGAATTTACAGTAAGTTAAGCAAAGTATTCTCAACTTCATCTCTTAGGGAATTTATCCCCAATCATCATGTTAGGTAATACCATTCAACCACATAAGCTTTTCATACAATACAGTAGACACCAAGCTCATACAACATTAGGGAAAACAACAAGGAGACTTACCCATAAAATTCTTGTTTTTCTTTAGACATTACAGTAAGGTAACTTCTAGGTCACTAAAACCTACATCATCCCCCTACCAAGACAAACATACTACCTTCACACCTAGGATCAAGTCTATACAAAGGACTCCAATCCCTAATAGGCAACTTATCAAAGACCACATATATACTAAGGCAAACATTGAACACTTTTAGGCCATATTCTTAAGGTAGCATGACTCCATAGGTAGTCACTACAAATTTTAAAGCTCAAATCATAATATTAAGCTACCAACATGTAAAACCATATAGTAACACATCATGCCAAAAGAAACTCATGTCAACCATAATAACTTCTAACATGCTTTAACCATATCATGACACACATTCTTCAACATAACATGCTACACATAAGTCTCATACATTGCCATAAACAACATCACATCATCAAAACATGTCAAGATTCACCTTCACACATACTCATTCAACCATAAAACCAAGTTAGGCAGTAACTCACCTATTCTCCTTCAAGCATAGAGATACAATCTTATCCAAGCAATCACATCTAAAAGACCACCAGAAAAGAAAACATATGAGAGAGATCTTATATAGTTAAGTTCTATGGCACGATATGAGAATGATAAAGAAGGGAAACTCTATCTTCTTATAGCCTCACATATCATTTGATGATGTCGCGACTCACCACCAATAAACACGAGACTCTACTAGACATGGCAATATGAGACTTTTAGAACCTAAAACCCCTTTATAAACCTCATGCTATTATACCACGTTTATCACAATCGGGGAGCACCCCTAGAAGTAACATCGCGTACTTGACCTCTTGGAGGTATTATACAAACCCATAGTTATCATTCATCGTATGGACATAGTAAATTTAGCAAAAAATTTAAAACTTTTCATAGCACATCATATGCTAGAAACTTTACTTCATATATATATAAAATATCATATTACATACTAGACCATAAGTCTCTTTGCCATATTAGACTCAATCAACATTAGAATACATTAGGGACAGGACCCTTAAGACATATTAAATAACTATCCAATATTTAAACACTTTACAAAAAGACATGACATTAGGAATACTTGAACTTAAGGATTCTTTTCATTGAGCTTGGGAATAACATATAAAGCTCCTCAATCATATAGGCATCGTTTAAGCATCCATAACCTGCACCTTGTGTAAAAAGTAGAGAAGAATCTGATTAGTACAAGAATGCACTAAGCATGACAACCATGCAAAAACATGCATTTAAAAGGGACATTTTCTTGAAATCATACTTCATGCCTTTTTTAGTAAATCTTCATAAAACCTTTATACAATAGCATTTTTATCATTCACATACTTCATATAGACATATTCAAAGGCCAAACATTTCATAAGATCACATATAGAATTTATTACATTTTCAAGTCACATTACAGTGAGCTATTCCTACTTTATAGTGAACATTTCTTTCTTTTATTCATTAACCTCCCAGATACTTGGTGCAATGCATCACCTTAAGGCTACAAGGAAACCATACATATAATCTACACAAGACAACACATACCATCATAGAAGTATAGTACAAGATAGACATAGTTAAGCCAAGACTATAAGGACATTACAGTAAAATCCTAGTCATTATGCACATATACTTATTTTACTTCACATACAACCTTTTAAGAATTAACTCAGGCCCCCAATCTAAGTCTACTAGTGCAATGTACATGTAAATCCCCATAACCTCACACATACGTATTAAACCTATCATGAGACCACAAGCATTTACATCCAAGTCATGCATCAACATAGTAAGAGAAGACAACATCATTTATGGCAAACAAGACCTTCATCATATAGTTAATAAGAAGATCATAATGCATATAGAATCAAACCATGCACATCTTCATAACAAGTAGACCAATACTACAAATATCTGCATAAACAACATATACATACTGACATGCATTAGAGCACCTTCCTAGGACATCCTTCAAGTGAAACTTTTGCAATGTATAGATGAAGTTCCATTCAACCACCTACACTAACAACTACCCTTAGGTTATCCTAGTTAGGGTCCTTACTTTACTTCCATTGTCCAATTTACTTTAGAGAAACTATAGCCTTAACCGACACTAAGACCATGGGTGCTAAACATGCAATTTGGTGTTATCCCCTCACACCAAAAAGAGGGCATCTTACTTGCTAAGGTATGACATATATCATGCTATTGTATTAGGTGATATCACTTGCTAGATCTAGTTTATGGAAATTGGTGGACACCATGGAAATATCAGTCAACACCCTTTTGGGTTATGAGGCTATCCACCCCATGAGGACCGTAGTGACCCTTTTTGCCTTCCCTCTTTAGGAAGTTCCCACCCCCTCATCTACAAGTTCACTTGCGCTAAGATAAGTTCCCTTTATTGGAAAAGCCTTTATTATCACTTATTTATAAAATAGACTTAGGATAGTCATCCCCTCATATGCTTAACTCATAGGTCATAGATGAGAGTTCATCAACCTAAAACATGTGAGAAATCCTTTCACTTGACTATAGCATATGTATTAGCACTATATAGTTAAGGATACACTTGAGCACATCTTTAAAGGCTCCTCTATTGACTAGATCATCATTCATGTGTGTGTGTGTATACATATATGTGAACAAACCTTTCACATAACACAATAAGACCACACATGACCATACATTCATATTCATGCACATAGAAACCAAATCTAGGAACTATCCTATCAAGGTACACATGTGCAATGCATACACAAGGTCCCATTCCCTTCCCCATAGTAGTTCACCTATCAAGTAATCCTAGTTAAGGAAACATATCATACTTTCATACACGTAACTTAACATGCATAGTAGTAGACACTAGTGAATATGAGAAATAACTTTCATCTAGACAACATTACCTATTCTACTTGTAAACATGCATGAAGTGTGAGTGTTTGTAAACATTGGTCAACATGATCACATAATGGCTATCCACAACACATTTAGGCATCCACCCTCTTAATACCACAATACTCTTTCAAGCATAGACCACGCAACACGCAATAGCATAGGAGACAAGACAATCTTCACATTACAATCAAGACTCCTAACTTTAGCGATTTACACATTCACATAAGGGTACATCGTTAGGGGTAATCAATCCTTAAAATTTAATTAATTGAAGCAACTACACATTATCTTACATAACTATTTACATGCTCATAACAATAGTAACATAACCTAGATTCACAACTAAAGTAGAAGACTAGGCACAAATTACACATAAGGTGATCATCATAACCTCTCATTCATATTTTCATCAATTTGCCTTCAAGGCCATGTTCAACACATATATAATGACAATAAAATAAACACCTCCACCATAAGTGGACCATACCACACAATGTCATACAAGGATTCATCAACATTACTATAAAGAAGTAAAGAAGATAAGCATTCTTACCAATTTCTCGCCCTTTGATCATTATTGACCATTACTATTATTTCATCAACAATTCAAGTATAGACCGTAGATAAAGCATAATAATCATATATGAAGTCATGCATAAGCTACTACAAGTCCATGCTACAAACTAGTACCACACATCATTAACATGCTAGTACGTAGAAGGACATAGACCATTAACCAATTTCACTTACACGGATTATTGATCATATTTTGATCAATAATATCAATCTAGGGAAGTAACTAATCATACAATTAACATAACAAAAACATTCTAAAAGCCCTACAAGATCAAGATACAAACATAGGCACTAGACTTTCCATTCGAGAGGGAGAGTAGAGGAAATAGGCACTACTACTAATTCCCTAAGGTCTTGATCATCAAACATATTTTAACCATAATGTACATTTTAGTGAGTATCTAATTAGATTCTTACTCAAAATAATTAATGCTTCATCAAAATAAATGATGCTTCATCTAAAAATAGAGAGCACATCACATACATAGTATTATCAATCGCTAGATTAGAAGAATTTAGATCAAATCATATCAATCCTTCTTCACCTTGATTATACATGATTTATACTAATAATTCAATCATAATATTAACCTTAGGAAGTAGCTACAATACTCTCAACATACTCGAAAACCACTTTTAATTAATTAAGTACTCACGTTATAGTGATCACATTGATAACTATGCTAGGCATGTTCAAACCTTCATAAGTTGATCCACATGGATCCTTCATCATCAATTCATAATCAATTTAACGTAAATAATAGTAGGTACAATCAATTCAAAGTAATAGAATAACAATTTTACCATTAACAAACCATGATCACAAAGCCCATGCAAGGACTAAATTGATTTAGGGAAGGAACATGGGTTCATCATGCAATTGGATTAAAATAACGTTCAAACTAATACATTAGTATCAATTCATCATTATTTAACCATTAAAAACGTTTTTTAGAAAGAATCCATGGCTAGATTGAAGAAGAAGAACTTTGATCATCAAATCTCTTTTAAAACTTTGAGATTAACTCTCTAGATGGAAAGATAACTAGACATGAAGGATCACCATATCTTTGTCTAGTTGAAAACCCTAAAAATTTAGGAAGAACACATGATAATCCAAACTACAAGATTTTTTTGAGCTTCAACAACAATGGAGGTTTCTAGAGAGAATTGGTTTTGGAAGGAAGGTTCAATTTGTGTGAATGGAATTGGGAATGGGTTGATCACATTTTTGATCACTTAAATACACCCATCACAAAATAAAGCATGTAGGGTCAGCTTAGCACGTGGGGTGAATTTCCTATTCACCCCTTTAATGAAACAATGGGCATGCAGCAGCACCAGCCCACCATCGACGGATCACCATCGACGGCCCGTAGGTCCATCGATGGACCGTATATGGATTCCGTCGATTGTACCTTGGCCTGTTCTTGGGTTTATCTGGGACCCGGATAAGTGTCCATGGATGAGACCTCTCCTACAGGCTGTTGGTCAACCAACTGGGCGTCGTTTGGTTCATTCGATTGACACTGCTAAGGCAAAGTCTCGACAGCCCTTTGGTCCTTTTTGTGGGCCCTTTAGAAGTCATACCCAGACTTTTACAATGTATATACAAACCTTAAAAAGTTTTAGACATCCCAGATAAGTTTCACCCAAACCAAATACTCGCAACTCGTCCGAACATGCAAGACCCCATCAAGACAACCATGAACGTATCAAGGGCTAAATTTGGAACGTCTTAGACGTTCGACCTCCAAACTTCACAAAACTCCATATAATGACTATAAATATCATTATAACTAATTTTAAGAGTTAATAAGCTCATTACATACACATATAATCATGTATAGACACATGAGACACATAGGTGACTAGTCATCGAACGTCTTGGTCATCCCTTGACATATTACTTTAAAATCACCTCAAACTTTATACACTACCTCTAAACCATATTATAAGTCATTTTAGGACCTTATAACCTTAAGATAAATATGTTAGGCTCTAGACACCCTAACTCATTTTGGGGGTCAAACAATATCCCCCACTTGGGAACATTCGTCCTCGAATGACACTTAGAACACTTTAATCACAACAAGGACTTCACCGCATCATAGAGTAGTACATCATATTCATAACTATAATGCCCCAAAACCAACTAAGGTAAACTAGACCCTCATGGTTGTTTCTTGAGTTGATTTTAAGTTAAACTAAGTTAGTTTAGTGTCCTTAGGCAGTGTGTGAAGTTTGGTTAAGTTTGGAGTTCAATCGACCAAGAACATCCATGACGTTCGGAAGGTATGCCTTAGAATGTACTTTTGTGTCTTGTTGTGTTTGGATGAGTTTTACGTGTTTGTTTCCCTTCAAACTAAGGTGGGATGTTCCTAAGAACTAGACAACTTAGTTTAGGGGTTTAACGTCCGAGAACGACCCCACCTAGGACCCACAAGGGGCCCTATATGAAGGGCCCAAGACTTGGGCAAAACTGCCTAAAAGCAGTGGCCATCGACGACCCTAAGGACGGTCCGTTGGTCCATCAACGGTCCGTCAACCTAGGGTGTCGATTGGACCAGATGTCTTGGTAGCCAGGATCCATTTTGGAGCTATGTATCCACTCACGAGACCCTACCAACGGTCCGTTGATGCACATACGGTCCGTTGGTGAAGGTCTCGTCTGTGAGGGCCTGAAACACTCTTAAGTGGTTGCCTTGGCTTGGGGTATTTGGTAAATTCACCCCAAGTCCTTTAAGACCCTAGGAGGATATTTTTAGTGTTTTTATGCTATATTAAATTAGTTTTAAACCCTAGACCTAAACAAGACCCCTCACTTCTAAAATTCAAACTCTCTGTCTAAAGACAAACTCTCTCAAATTCACCATTGAAGCCAAGACTCAAGTAGGAAAAGGAGGGCTGCTTTGGACGTGTTTCTTCACCAAAATTAGTGGGGTTCCTTCTATTAAAGGTATGGTATCTTTTCATTCAAGAATCCAACTTCCAAAAAGGGTTTTCAAAAGGGTTTCTAAACTCAAACTTCTTCTAACTTTGATTTCTAGTATGGGTCTTCTTGTATTTAAGTTCTAATAGTTTAAATATATTTATCTTGGTTGGAATTGATGATTTTGATGTTAAAACTCCATGAAACTCTTGTTTATGCATACTTGAACTTTTCGCTTGAAAATGGGTTATGTGAGCAAGATTTGAGTAGGGTATGAACTTGGGTCTTCTTGTATTTGTGATGTTGGTTTAGCTACTGCTCTAAGGGCCCTATTATGATGAAGTTATGATAAAAATGTTGTAGTTTGTTAGGGATTAGTAAATTGAAGAGTCGCTTATATCGTATTATGCTTATGATGAATTGATCTTGAGTGGTATGGTCTACCTTCTTGGTGGCGGTGGTTATTTGATTAATTGGTGATGTTTATAATATTTTGAGAATGTGATCTTGAAGGTCTAAATGGTTGAATGAATAGAAATTTTAAATGGGTTTTGTTTTGTGATTGTGATGCTTGAATTGGATGTTTGACCTAGATTTTGGTCTAATTGAAGAATGTGACTAAGTGAAGTATGTAAAGTGTGTAAGTTGATAAATGGAAGTCTAAAGCATGATTAGAAGTAATGTATATGAAATGTGGTCTATATGTAAGGTGTGCTCACATGCATACATACACACTTTAAGTGAATGAATGAAGCTAAGTTTAGTAAGAAGGGGAGTCTTGGGGTGGACACTCTTCGTGAGTTGAGATGAGGTGTCTAGTAGCAACCTCACTATTCCTAATGAGCATTCCTAGATAGGTAGGAGGATGAATGCACATTGTGAGTTGAGATGTAGCATTCGCTAGTTATCCTTAACCCATAGTCTATAATGTGAGAATCCGTGGGGAGTTATGCCTAGCACCGAGAGGATAGGATGAAGAGGTGGAATACACTTCGTGAGTTGAGATGTCGAATTCCTTTATACCTCTTGATATGTGTACTCCTCGTTAGTAGAGAATGAGTTACTTAGTAGCAATCTCCCTATTCCTTAACTCTGTGCCCGCATAGGTATGGCTATTACAAAAGCCATGTAAAAGCTAAGAAGTATGACCTTACTCTAGGCAAGTAAGGATCCCTCATCCGATAGGGGTTAATATCGTGATTCCATGCCTAGGTCTCATGGTCTTTGTCGGTTAAGCTACCCCCCCACAAAAGTAATGGAAATGATAAGTTGTCTAATTAATGTGTTACCTATGTGATTTTGATTGAACTAAGTCTTCTAAAGGAACGTGCTACTTAGGGTAGGTTGTGGTATGGGACGCTACCTATCCATTGCACTAAGTAGGACCTTCCGAAAGGGAAGACTTTGTGCCAAACCTTCTAAAAGAATGTACTACTAAGGGTAGGTGGTGGTATGGGACGCCATCCTACTCATTGCACTAAGTAGGCATTCCGAAAGGGAAGCCTTTGGTGTGTTGTTGGGTGTTCTTCTATTGTATTGCCATTTAGTGGGTGCTTGTTATCCCGAGGCGAGTATGCCGAAAGGAAGGAAGTCTTGAGGGTAGCTTTTGTGTGTATTGAAGAAGGTATATGTGTACTTTCTTCATGTCTTACCTTAGTGAGTCTTAGGATTACCTTTGAAGGGAAACTCCCACGGAAATAATGCTTATTCCTCATTGGCAATGCTTTGGACGTCTCACCATTTTGGAATCTAGGTAGTTCACTGTAATGTCCAATGTAGTTTACTGTAATGTTGGTTAAATTGTTGTAACATTCTCGAATCCTTGGGAATCCATTAGGAGCGCTAGTGGGAGTGGTAGTATGGGATGCTACTCCCATATTGCACTTAGTGTGACTTAAGACTCCTATTGGAGGAGAGTACTTATGTGGAATTGTATGCTCGAGTCGGTTCAGTGTAAGTTTGGTATGCTTACTGTAAAGTGTATTTTTGAGGTAAAGTTTTGGAAATTCTCCTTTAAGTGTTTAATGATGTTTCTTATGTTGTTTTGTTCATAAGTTTATGAATGTTTTATTAAATTTGAATGAAAGATTATTTTGCTAAAAATGTCCCTTTTTGCATGTTTTTGGATATTCCATACTTAGTACATTGTTGTACTAACCCCATACTTTTATATACCTTATGAGTATAGGTTGGAAGCCTTTTGGAGGATCTGAGTTGAAGCTTGGGAATTCTATCTCTCAAGAATTTGGTATGTCCTCATATATTTGAGGACATAGTTTATGTTTCTTAGTTTCCTTATTAAGACTTAAATTTGTATTTCCTTTTTATTGTAAAGGGCCGTTCCCTAAGATTCTAATTTGTGTCTTTAAGTTGGCTTGTAACGAAAAGATTTCCTAGTATTTATGAAAAGACTTATTTTATTATTGCTATCGTGAAAAGTTTTAATTCCGCACTACTTTTCATGCTTTATATTGTGAATGCTATTAGAGGGCTTGTTCGAGACCCCAAAGGGTCAAGTACGCCCGGTCACGATTCGAAGGTTTTTCCTAACTTTTAAGGGGTACTTTCGGGTCTTAACAATAACATCATCAAATAGAAGTTAATGCACCAAACATACAAAGAACATAACTTCAAATCATTTTAGCACTCAATGCACACAAGCAAGCAAAACCATCATTCACTCACTCTTTAATGCATCAAACACAAAGGCTCTTATCATACTCATAGGAGGAACATCCTTTTCCTAATCATAACATGGTCATTACACTTCAATTCTTTAAGAGATCATCTTAAAACATTATTTAAATCACATTAAGGTAGATTCCATTAACAGTCAAGAACAGTTAGGCAGTCATACTTCAGTGCACATAGACTTGGGTTAATTGAGCCAACAAATATCTTTATTAGTTAGACCTAGTGAAATGAAGGTCATACTCAACCATACCATGTGTAGTTGTGTCCATGGAGGAATGTCATTCTTCTCAACACACTTACATGTATCATGAGTTCATACTCAAGCAAATGCACAAAGGTCATCCTTACTGTAACATGAAAATTTCTCAAGTTCTCAAACCAAGACATGCTCATGTTTCCTTCCTAGTGAAGTCTAAATCGTAAGTCACACCAAGTACATCACAAAAAATTTCAATTTCTATCATAGTAGTCACTTTCACAGTAAGCATAATTTGGGAAAAACAATACAAATCATAGGCACACACATGAATGCTTAGCTAAACATGCTTTCATCTTTTTAGAGTAAGCCTGCAATCATGCTTCCCAAACCATAAAAGTCACATAATTTTCAAGAGACTCAAAATATTTCATTTTAAAGAGACTCACTTTTTCATTATGAGGCTAAACATTACACCTCACAACTGACCAAAATCTAATTTTCTTACCTTATCTCATGAAGTCAAATGCACAATCACCATGTTAAGATGCAATTCAACATGAGATAACATGCATTTTATCAAAATTTCCCTTCATCCACTTTGGAATCTTAAAAATATCCTCAAGGTAATGTCAATCAATACATACCAAACATATAAAGTTCATGCAATTCGTACTTTATTCAAGACTATATTCATGAACAAGTTCATCAAGACATCATTAGTTTCAAGTTCAAGCAAAAATAGAAGGACAAAGTAGAAACATCTACAACCTTACCATCTCATCACCATCCCCCACTTAGGGTAAACACAATTAGAGAAACTTAACCCAATCTTAAGAGGACCCTAACTGAACAACCTTCATTTTCACCAGTTAAAAGTGATTACCATTTAGAAGGAATTTACTCTAAGTCAAGCAAGGTATTCTAAACTTCATCTCCTAGGTAATTTATCCCCAATCTTCATGTTATGTCATACCATTCAACCACATAAGGTTTTCATACAATATACTAGAAACCAAGGTCATACAACATTAGGGAATAGAACAAGGACAGTTAGACATAAAATTCTTCTTTTTCTTTAGACGTTACAGTAAGGTGACTTCTAGGTCACTAAAACCCACATCATCCCCCTATCAAGACAAACATACCACCTTCACACCTAGGATCAAGTATATACAAAGGACTCCAATCCTATTAGGCAACTTATCAAAGACCACATATATACTAAGGGAAACATTGAACACTTTTAGGCACATATTCTTAAGGTAGCATGCTTCCATAGGTAGTCACCACACATTTTAAAGCACAAATCATAATATTAAGCTACCAACATGTAAAACCATTTAGTAACACATCATGCCAAAAGAAACTCATGCCAACCATAATAACTTCTAACATGCTTTAACCATATCATGACACACATTCTTAAACATAACATGCTACACATAAATTTCATACATAGCCATAAAGGGAATCACATCAATAAAACATGCCAAGATTCACCTTCACACATACTCATTGAACCATAAAACCAAGTTAAGCATTAACTCACCTATTCTCCCTCAAGCATATAGATACAATCTCATCCAAGCAATCGCATCTAAAAGACCACTAGACAAGAAAACATAAGAGACAGATCTTATATAGTTAAGTTTTATGGCACGATATGAGAATGACAAAGAAGGGAAACTCTATCGTTATAGCCTCGCATATCATTTGATGATGTCGCGACTCACCACCAATGAACACAAGACTCTACTAGACGTGGCAATATAAGAGTTTTAGAACCTAAAACCACTTTATAAACCTCATGCTCTAATACCACATTTGTCACAACCGTGGAGCACCCCCTAGAAGTAATATCGCGTACTTGACCTCTCGGAGGTCTTGTACAAGCCCATAGTTATCATTCATCGTATTGATAAATTTAGTGGAGATTTTAAAACTTTTCATAGCACATCATATGCTAGAAACTTTACTTCATATATATATAAAATGTCATATTACATACTAGACCTTAAGTCTCTTTGACATCTTAGACTCAATCAACATTAGAATACATTAGGGATACGACCCTTAAGACATATTACATAACTATACAATATTTAAACACTTTACAAAAGGACATGACATTATGAATCCTTGAACTTAAGGATTCTTTTCATTGAGCTTGCGAATCACATATCAAGCTCCTCAATAATATATGAATTCTTTAGGCGTCCATAACCTACACCTTGTGTTAAAAGGTGAGAATAATGTGAGTAGTACAAGAATGCACTAAGCATGACAACCATGCTAAAAACATGTATTTAAAAGGGACATTTTCTTGAAATCATACTTCATGCCTTTTTGAGTAAATCTTCATAAAACCTTTATACAGTAGCATTTATATCATTCACATACTTCATATATACGTATTCAAAGGCCAAACATTTCATAAGATCACATATAGAATTTATTACATTTTCAAGTCACATTACAGTGAGCTATTCCTACTTTACAGTGAACATTTCTTTCTTTTATTCATTAACCTCCCAGGTAACCCTCTAGTTATACTTGGTGCAATGAATCAACTTAAGGCCACAAGGAAACCATACATGTACTCTACACAAGACAACACATACCATCATAACAGTATAATACTACATAGACATAGTTAAACCAAGACTATAAGGACATACAGTGAACTCCTAGTCATTATGCACATATACTTAATTTACTTCACATAGAAACTTATAAGACTTAACTCATGCCCCCAATCTAAGTCTACTAGTGCAATGTACATGTAAATCCCCATAACCTCACACATACTTAGTAAACCTATCATGAGACCACAAGCATTTACATCCAAGACATGCATCAACGTAGTAAGAGAAGACAACATCACTTATGCCAAGCAAGACCTTCATCATATAGTCAATAAGATCATCATAATGCATATAGACTCATACCATGCACATCTTCATAACAAGTAGACCAATACTACAAGGTTCTGCATAGAGAACATATACATAGTGACATGCATTAGAGCACCTTCTTACGACATCCCTCAAGAGCAACTTGTGTAATGTATAGGTGAAGTCACATTCCCCCACCTACACTAAGCAACTACACTTAGGTTATCCTAGTTAGGGTCCTTACTTTACTTCCATTGTCCATTTTACTTTAGGGAAACTATAGCCTTAACGGAAACTAAGACCATGGGTGCTAGACATGCAATTTAGTGTTATCCCCTCACACAAAAAAGAGGGCATCTTACTTGCCAAGGTATGACATATAACATGCTAGCATATTAGGTTATATCACTTTGCTAGATCCTATGTGGCAAGCATAGTTTATGGAATTTGGGGGATACCATGGAAATATCACTCTACACCCTTTTCGGGTTATGAGGCTATCCACCCCGTGAGGACCGTAGTGGACCCTTGTTGCCTTCCCTCTTTAGGAAGTTGCCACCCCATTATCTACAAGTTCACTCATTACTAATATAAGTTCCCTTTATTGGAAAATCATTTATTATCATTAATTTATAAAACATAGGCTTAGGAGAGTCATCCCCTCATATACTTAACTCATAGGTCATAGATGAGAGTTCATCAACCTAAATCATGTGAGAAATCCTTTCACATGGCCATAACATATGTATTAGAATTATCTAGTGAAGGATACACTAAAGCACATCTTTCAAGGCTCTTTTATTGTCTAGATCATCCTTCATGTGTGTGTGTATACATAAATGTGAACAAACCTTTCACATAACACATTAAGACCACACATTACCATAAATTCATATTCATGCACATAGAAACCAAATCTAGGAACTATCCTATCAAGTTACACATGTGCAATGCATAGACAAGGTCCCATTCCCTTCCCCATACTAGTACACCTATCAAGTCATCCTACTTAAGGAAACATATCATACTTTCATACACATAACTTAACATGCATAGTAGTAGACACTAGTGAATATGAGAAGTACCTTTCATTTAGACACCATGACCTATTAAACTTGTAAACATGCATGAAGTGTGAGTGTGTGTATACATTGGTTACCATGATTACATAATGGCTATCAAGAACACATTGAGGCAGCCACCCTCTTAAGACCACAATACTCTTTCAATCATAGACCACACAACACACAATAGCATAGGAGACAAGACAATATTCACATTATAATCAAGACTCCTAACTTTAGCGATTTACACATTCACATAGGGGTACATGATTAGGGGTAATCAATCCTTAACACTTCATTAATGGAAGCACCTACACATTATCTTACATAACCATTTACATGCTCATAACAATAGTAACATAACCTATATTCACAACTAAAGTAGAAGACTAGGCACAAATTACACATAAGGTGATCAGCATAACCACTCATTCATATTTTCTTCAATTTGCCTTCAAGGCCATGGTCAACACATATATAATGACAATAATGTAAACACCGCCACCATATGTGGATCATACCACACAATGCCATACAAGGCTTCATCAACATTACTATAAAGAAGTAGAGAAGATAAGCATTCTTACCAATTTCTCACCCTTTAATCATCATTGACCATTACTATTCTTTCATCAACAATTCAATTATAGGCCGTATCTAAAGCATAATAATCATATAAGAAGTCATGCATAAGCTACTACAAGGCCATGCTACAAACTAGTACCACACATCATTAACATGCTAGAATGTAGAAGGACATAGACCATTAACCAATTTCACTTACATGGATTATAGATCATATTTCAACAATAATATCAATCTAGGGCAGTAACTAATCGTACAATTAACATAAGAAAAACATGCTTAGAGAACTACAAGATCAAGATACCAACATAGGCACTAGACTATCCATTCGAGAGAGAGAGAGAGTTGAGGAAATAGGCAATACTACTAATTCCCTAAGGTCTTACTCATCAATCATATTTTAAACATAATGTACATGTTAGTCAGTATCTAATTAGATCCTTACTCAAAAGAAATAATGCTTCATCGAAATAAATCATGCTTCATCTAAAAATAGAGATCACATCACATACATAGTATTATCAATCGCTAGATTAGAAGAACTTAGATCAAATCATATCAATCCTTATTCACCTTGATTATATACGATTTATACTTATAATTCAATCATAATATTAACCTTATGAACTAGCTACAAGACTATCAACATACTAGAAAACCACTTTTAATCAATTAAGTACTCACGTTATAGTGATCACATTGATAACTAGGCTAGGCATGTTCAAATCTTCATAAATTGATCTACATGGATCCTTCATCATCAATTCATAATCAATTAACATAAATAACAGTAGGTACAATCAATTCAACGTAATAGAATCACAATTTTACCATTAACAAGCCATGATAAAAAAGCCCATGCAAGGATTAAATAGATTTAGGGAAGGAACATGGGTTCATCATGCAATTTGATTAAGATAACGTTCAAATCAACACATTAATATCAATTCATCATGATTTAACCATTAAAGACGTTTTTTAGAAAGAACCCATGGCTAGATTGAAGAAGAAGAACTTTGATCATGAAATCTCTTTTGAAACTTTGAGATTAACTCTCTAGATGGAAGGATAACTAGAGATGAAGGATCACCATACCTTTGTCTAGTTTAAAACCTCTAAAAATTTTGGAAGAACCCATGAGAATCAAATCTACAAGTTGTTCTTGACCTTCAACAACAACGGAGATTTCTAGAGAGAATTGGTTTTGGAGAGAAGGTTCAATTTGTGTGAATGGAATTGGGAATGGGTTGATCACGTTTTTGATCACTTAAATACACCAATCACCAAATAAATCATGTAGGGTCAGGTTAGAACGTGGGTGAATTTTCTATTAACCCCTTTAATGAAACAGTGCGCATGCAGCAGCACCAACCCACCATCGACGGATCACCATCGACGGCTCGTAGGTCCATCGATGGACCGTTTGTGGCTTCCGCCGATTGGAACATGGCCTTTTCTTTGGTTGATCCTGGACCAGGATATGTTTCCATCGACGATACCTCACCTACGGTCCGTTGGTCATCTAACTAGGCGTCTTTTGGTTCAATCGATTGACACTGCCAAGGTAGTGTCTCGACAACCCTTGGGTCCTTCTTGTGGGCCCTTTTGCGGGGCCCTTTAGAAGTCGTACCAAGACTTTTCTAATGTAAATACAAACCTTAACAAGTTGTATAAATACCACATAAGTTTCAGATAAAACAAATACTCGCAACTCGTCGAAACATGCAAGGCCACATAAAGACACACATGAATGTCTCAAGGGCTAACTTTGGAATGTCTTAGACGTTCTTGGACGTTCGACCTCCAAACTTCACGACACTCCATATACTGACAATAAACATCATTATAACTCATTTTAAGACTTGATAAGCTCATTACATACACATATAACCACGTATACACACATGAGACACATAGGTGACTAGTCGTCGAACGTCTTGGTCGTCCCTTGACGTTTGACATCTAAATAACCTCAAACTTTATACACTGCCTCTAAACCATATTATAAGTCATTTTAGGACCTTATAACCTTAATATAAAAATGTTAGGCTCTAGACACCCTAACTCATTTTCGGGGTCTTACAATATCCCCACTTGGGAGCATTCGTCCACGAATGACACTTAGAACACTTGAATCACAACAAGGACTTCAATGCATCATAGAGCAGTTCATCATATTCATAAAATCATCACATAGAAGTTAATGCACCAAACTTACAAAGAACATAACTTCAAATCATTTTATCCCTCAATGCACACAAGCAAGCAAAACCATCATTCACTCACTCTGTAATGCATCAAACACAAAGGCTCTAATCATGCTCATAGGAGGAACATCCTTTTCCTAATCATTACATGGTCATTAAACTTCAATGCTTTAAGATCTCATCTTAGAACATTCTTTAAAGCACATTAAGGCAGATTCCATCAACACACAAGAACATTTAGGCACTCATACTTCAATGCACATAGACTTGGGTTAATTGAGCAAACAAAGATCTTTATTAGTTCGAATTAGTGCCATGAAGGTCATGCTCAACCATACCATGCTTAGTTGTGTCCATGGAGGAATGTCATTCTTCTCAACTCACTTACATGTATCATGAGTTCACACCCAAGCAAATGCACAAAGGTCATCCTTACTGTAACATGAAAATTTCTCAAATTCTCAAACCAAGACATGCTCATGGTTCCTTCCTAGTGAAGTCTAAATGGTAAGTCACACCAAGTACATCACAAAAAATTTCAATTTCTAATATAGTACTCACTTTCACCAATAGCATCATTTGGTAAAAAACAATATAAATCATAGGAACACACATGAATACTTGGCTAAACATGCTTTCATCTTTTAAGAGTAAGCCTACAATCATGATTCCCAAACCATACAAGTCACATAATTTTCAAGAGACTCAACATATTTCATTTAAACGAGACTCACTTTTTCATTATGAGGCTAAACATTACGCCTTACAACTGACTAAAACTAATTTTCTTACGTAATCTCATGAAGTCAAATGCAAAATCACCATGTTAAGATGCAATTCAACATGAGAAAACATGGATTTTATCAAAATTTCCCTTCATGCACTTTGGAATAATAAAAATATCCTCAAGGTAATGTCAATCAATGCATACCAAGCATATAAAGTTCATGCAATTCATACTTTATGCAAGACTATATTAATGAACAAGTTCATGAAGACATCATTAGTTTCAAGTTCAAGCAAAAATAGAAGGACAAAGTAGAAAAATCTACAACCTTACCAATTCATCACCAACCCTCACTTAGGGTAAACCCAATTAAGAGAAACTTAACCCAACCTTAAGAGGACCCTAACTTAACAACATTCATTTTCACTACTTAAAAGTGATTACCATTTAGAAGGAATTTACTGTAAGTCAAGCAAAGTATTCTAAACTTCATCTCCTAGGCAATTTTTCCACAATCATCATGTTAGGTCATACGATTCAACCACATAAGGTTTTCATACAATACACTAGACACCAAGGTCATACAACAGAAAAGAACAAGGATACTTAGACATAAAAGTCTTATTTTTCTTTAGACATTACAGTAAGGTGACTTCTAGGTCACTAAAACCCACATCATCCCCGTACCAAGACAAACATACTACCTTCACACCTAGGATCAAGTCTATACAAAGGACTCCAATCCCTACTAGGCAACATATCAAAGACAACATATATACTATGGTAAACATTGAACACTTTTAGGCACATATTCTTAAGGTAGAATGCTTCCATATGTAGTCACTACACATTTTAAAGCTCAAATCGTAATATTAAGCTACCAACACATAAAACCATATAGTAACACATCATGCCAAAATAAACTCATGTCAACCATAATAACTTCTAACATGCTTTAACCATATCATGACACACATTCTTCAACATAACATGCTATTTCACATAAGTCTCATACATATCAATAAAGGGCATCACATCATCAAAACAAGCAAAGATTCACCTTCACACATACTCATTCAACCATTAAACTAAACTCATTCAACCATAAAACCAAGTTAAGCATTAACTCACCTATTTTCCCTCAAGCATAGAGATGCAATCTCATCCAAGCAATCACATCTAAAAGGCAACCAGACAAGAAAACATAAGAGAGCGATCTTATATAGTTAAGTTCTATGGCACGATATGAGAATGATAAAGAAGTTAAACTCTGTCGTATTATAGCCTCGCATATTATTTGATGATGTCGCGACTCACCACCAAAGAACACGAGACTCTACTAGACGTGGCAATATGAGACTTTTAGAACCTAAAACCACTTTATAAATCTCATGCTCTGATACCACGTTTGTCACAATCGGGTAGCAAACCCTAGAAGTAACATCTCGTACTTGACCTCTAGGAGGTCTTATACAAGACCATAGTTATCATTCATCATATGGACTTAGTAAATTTAGCGGAAAATATAAAACTTTTCATAGCACATCATAAGCTAGAAACTTTACTTCATATATACATAAAATATCATATTACACACTAGACCTTCAGTCTCTTTGTCATCTTAGACTCAATCAACATTAGAATACATTAGGGAAACGATCCTTAAGACATATTACATAACTATACAATATTTAAACACTTTACAGAAGGACATGACAGCCTTAAACTTAAGAATTCTTTTCATTGAGCTTGGGAATCACATATCAAGCTCCTCAATCATATAGGAATCCTTTAAGCGTCCATAACCTACACCTTGTGTAAAAAGTAGAGAATAATGTGATTAGTAGAAGAATGCACTAAGCATGTAAATCATGCAAAAACATGCATTTAAATTGGACATTTTCTTGAAATCATACTTCATGCCTTTTTGAGTAAATCTTCATAAAACCTTTATACAATAGCATTTATATCATTCACATACTTCATATAGTTATATTCAAAGGCCAAACATTTCATAAGATCACATATAGAATTTATTACATTTTCAAGTCACATTACAGTGAGCTATTCCTACTTTAGAGTGAACATTTCTTTCTTTTATTCATTAACCTCCAAGGTAACCCTCTAGTGATACTTGGTGCAATGAATCACCTTATGTCCACAAGTAAACCATACATATAATATACAAAAGACAACACATACCACAATAGAAGTATAGAACAACATAGTCATAGTTAAGCCAAGACTATAAGGATATTACAGTGAACTCCTAGTCATTATGCACATATATTTAATTTACTTCACATAGAACCTTATAAGACTTAACTCATGCCCTCAATCTAAGTCTACTAGTGCAATGTACATGTAAAGCCCCATAACTTCACACATACTTAGTAAACCAATCATGAGACCACAAGCATTTACATCCAAGTTATGCATGAACATAGTAAGAGAAGACAACATCATTTATGTCAAGCAAGACCTTCATCATATAGTCAATAAGATCATCATCATGCATATAGACTCATACCATACACATCTTCATAACATGTAGACCAATACTACAAAGTCATGCTTAAAGAACATATACATAGTGACATGCAATAGAGCACCTTCCTAGGACATCCCTCAAGAGCAACTTGTGCAATGTATAGGTGAAGTACCATAACCCCACCTACACTACGAAACTACCCTTAGGTTATCCTAGTTAGGGTCCTTACTTTACTTCCATTGTCCATTTTACTTTAGGAAAACTATGACGATAGGTGCTAAACATGGAATTTGGTGTTATCCCCTCACACCAAAAAGAGGGCATCTTACTTGCCAAGGTATGACATATATCATGCTAGTATATTAGGTGATATAACTTGCTAGGTCCTATGTGGCAAGCATAGTGTATGGAACTTGGGGGCCACCATGGAAATATCATTCTACACCCTATTTTGGTTATGAGACTATCCACCTCCTGAGGACCGTAGTGGACCCTTTTTGCCTTCTCTCTTTAGGAAGTTTCCACCCCCTCATCTACAAGTTCACTCGGTGATATGATAAGTTCCCTTTATAGGAAAAGCCTTTATTATCATTTATTTTTAAAACATAGGCTTAGTAGATTCATCCCCTAATATGCTTAACTCATAGGTCATAGATGCGAGTTTCTCAACCTAAATCATGTGAGAAATCCTTTCACATGGCCATAGAATATGTATTAGCACTATCTAATTACGGATACACTTGAGCACATATTTCAAGGATCCTCTATTTACAAGATCATCATTCATGTGTGTGTGTGTATACATATATGTGAACAAACCTTTCACATAACACATTAAGACCACACATGACCATACATTCATATTCATGCACATAGAAACCAAATCTAGGAACTATCCTATCAAGTTACACATGTGCAATGCATAGACAAGGTCCCATTCCCTTCCCAATACTAGTACACCTATCAAGTCATCCTAGTTAAGGAAACATATCATACTTTCATACACATAACTTAACATGCATAGTAGTAGACACTAGTGAATATGAGAACTACCTTTCATTTAGACACCGTGACCTATTCTACTTGTAAGCATGCATGAAGTGTGAGTATGTGTATACATTGGTCAACATGATCACATAATGGCTATCAACAACACATTGAGGCTGCAACCCTCTTAATACCACAATACTCTTTCAAGCATAGACCACACAACACACAATAGCATAGGAGACAAGACAATCTTCGCATTATAATCAAGACTCCGAACTTTAGCGATTTACACATTCACATAGGGGTACATGGTTAGGGGTAATCAATCCTTAACACGTCATAAATGGAAATACCTAGACATTATCTTACATTACCATTTACATGCTCATAACAATAGTAACATAACTTAGACTCACAACAAAGGTAGAAGACTAGGCACAAATTACACATAAGGTGATCATCATAACCACTCATTCATATTTTCATCAATTTGCCTTCAAGGACATGGTCAAAACATATATTGTAACGATTGGAATCTAGACCCCAGACTAGACCGGCGTCGTTGACCTCTCAGAGGTCGCAGACAAGCCTACTTACGTCATTCTTACTTCATCTAGGTTAATTTTAGCGGAAAATTTGAAACTTTTTGTTTCTTAACATACTTATAAAAACATTCTAATTATACGTAATTGTTCACCATCAACCATCTAACATTAAGAGATAAGCAACTGAAAGAAATAGTTCAATTCTTATTAAGTGTATAATTGCCAAAATGGCACCAATACATAGTCTGAATAAAAATAGGAAGGAAACGCTAGTGGAACATGCTCCACTAACTCAACTCTAAAACTAAGCTAGAATATAAAACAGTAGCATCCTCGAAAGCATGAGGACCTACCAAAACCGGATGAATGTTGGACATCCGGATAACTGCAGCGATGATCCTGTAGCTCTATCGTCCACCCGTGCCTGCACCTAAAATAGTAGAGTTTGTATAGGGTTAGTACACACTTGTACTAAGTATGGGTATATGCAAGCACACACCAAGGACATGCATGAGAAAGAATAGCTCTTTCCTAACAACATGATTTTTGGAAGTCAAGTCAGTGGACTTGCCAAATTGAGACTAGAAAAGTTTCCAAATTTGGATTAGAAAAGTCAATGAGCTTTCCGAATTTGGATTAGGAAAGTAAGTGGGCTTTCCAGATTTGGAATAGAAAAGTTATGGCATGAGAATAACATACATCATCATACTTAACATTCTGCACACAGCACACAACAACGTACACATAACACATATTAAAATTCATGTAACACATAACGTTGTTCATTTCGTTCATTAGTATACCATGAGACCTTGGAATCATGGACTTAACATTAAGACTTCCCAGGAATGAGGGCTCAACATATGGGACCTCAACTAGGGAGTCTTCATTAGCAAACGCAGAGTCAGCTTCGTTCATTCATACGTACTCCATTTCATTTCATTCGTGGGCCAGTGTAAACACCAGCTATACCTAGGATGTAGTTTAAGACTTTCATTGGGTTCGTTGTGCAATGATCAAGAATGACCTAATGTCATTACTTGAATCTAACTCACCTTTTGATTATCCTACCATAACACCTTCAGTATCATTCATTTCATTATGTGCATCATTTGAGGCTGGCCTCATTCATTCATTGGGAACTTTAAGTTTAACAAACATAGATCATGTGAGCATCATGAAATCCAGTGTCTCCCCCACACCGAAAAGAGGTGGAATCACTGGCCAAAGTGACCCAAAACATGCTAGCGTACATGGGAATTTAACCCCGCCAGATCCCTATATTGTCAGTATAGGTTCGAAGACTAGGAGATATAAGGAGACCCATACCCGGCATGCCGGACAGTCTCATCTCATGAGAGTTACGTGAACCTCCGCCCTTCCCGAAAGAAGGCATCACCGCTCATAGCCAGTCTATCGGTGCTTAGTATAAAGTTCCATTACATTCATCTCATACGTCATGGAAGCTGGCTTCTAGTATGAGGACATCATAGCTCATTAGATGATTTCTTATCTCATCATTCGTATTGAGTGTGTTAAGCTCAATACTCTCATTAGAGTGTTCATAGAGACTGGTCTCTTCATTATCTTACACTCTAATAGGTGAGTACGTATCGGTAACATTTACTTAGGCTCATTTGAGATTGCTCTTATCTTTTACATTAGCTTCGTATCATGTTGTCACCACATTCATTAACATTAGCACATTTGCTCTTCATAATTACTCACCATTTATTACGTGAATGTTCACTTCATCATATGCCAATGCACTTGTCCATTTAGTGTTTCACACTTTTAATTTACCCTTCTAGGGTTTCATCATTTCTTTTCTCATTTCATCATTTGATTGTTCATTTCATCATTTCATTTTTTATTTCGTCATTTCATTGTTCATTTCATCATTTCATTGTTCAATTCATTATATCATTGTTCATTTCATCATTTCATTGTTCATTTCATCATATCATTGTTCATTTCATCATTTCATTGTTCATTTCATCATTTCATTGTTCATTTCATCATTTCATTGTTCATTTCATCATAGGCCAATGCACTTGGCCATTTAGTGTGTTTCACACTCTTACTTAACCCTTCTAGGGTTTCATCATTTCATTTCATACATCTTAGGTTCACTTATTTTTAAACGTATGCTAGACTTATGGGTCTATACATACAAGCCATGAGGCTTCATTCATAGTTCGTTAAGTGACTCATATCTTCCTAAGATTATGTAGTACAAGACTTATGTATCTTGTATGTATGCCAAGATCTCGATTTCGATCTAAGTAGGTGGCATTATTCTTGAACATTTAATTCACGTATGACTTATGTATCAATACGGAATTTGGGCAAGGGAACCCAAGTTCGAATCCCTTGGACAACACTTAATCTTATTTTAAACTTGTTAATTACATTTTTCAGATTTGGGAGACCCTAGTTCGATTCCCATCAACCCCATAATATTTCCTTTCTTTTTCTCCTCCTTTTTTTCCGTTTAAGTCAAGGAGGTTTTGGGATCAATCCCCCACAAGCTCATTCTTTTTTTTCTCTTAAATTATCTATTAACTTTCTCACCTATCCATGAGGTTGTGGGTTCAATCCCCATTCACCTCATTTTATATTTCTCCTTTATTTTCCTCCTAACTCTCTCATCTATTCAAGAGGTTGTGGGTTCAATCCCTACTCTCCACATTTATTTTTCTCCTTCATTTTTCTCCTTAATTTTTCTCCTAACTCTCTCATCCATTCAAGAGGTTGGGGGTTCAATCCCCACTCTCCACATTTATTTTTCTCCTTTATTTTTCTCCTAACTCTCTCATCCATTCAGGAGGTTGGGGGTTCAATCCCCACTCTCCACATTTATTTCTCTCCTTTATTTTTCTCCTAACTCTCTCATCCATTAAAGAGGTTGGGGGTTCAATCCCCACTCACCACATCTATTTTTCCTTGCATTTTTCTCACTAAATTTTTATGAAATTTTCATTTAGTGAGGTCATTGGTTCAATCCCCAATGACCTCACATTTTAAATAATTTTTTTTTTAAACGAAGCTCATTTTCTTAAAAATTGGCCGAGACTACAATTTCCAGCAGGCTAGAAATTTAGTCTCTTCCAATCCATTTTTGTCTTAATCTTTTGTTGATTTTTTTTGTAGCTTTCATGTAATGATGTCTTGGATTCAATCCTTACTGATTTCACTTATTTTACATTCATTTTTCATTGCATTTTGTACCGCTTTGTTTGGCTGAACCCAACCTATCAAATGCTGGAAATTTGTTCACTATTTTCAGCTTCTTTTTATCATCATTCATACGTTAATTCTTAAGGCATTTCGTGGATCATTTGGTGCATCTTTAAGTGTAATATTTTTATGATTATATTCAGCTAGAATTACTATTACATACAGCAACATTACACCACTTTACACCTCATGATTTACACAAACATACGCACATAAAATTCAACCATAAAAACATATCATTTTTCATATACTTTCGGTTGACATAAGTTAACATGCCTACAATTCTAAACACATAATCATGAACACATTATCACGAACATCAATCTTCATACTTAAACTACCAGCAAACATACCCAACCTACGATTCATTGGGAGCTAGTGACAGGGACATGCAACGGGAACAATCCTAGTTTTCATATTAGAATTTATTGAATCTTAAGGGGTCTCTTGGGAAAGGGACCAAGAGAGAAGAAAACCCATACCTTTTATGTAGTTCAAACCTTGACTTGCTGCCCAAAACTTTCTCCAAAAATCACGTTCAAATCCCCTCAACTTCAACACCAATTCGACAGAATAATCCTCCCTCTTGCGTAACGTTTTTGATTAGTTGTTTGTTTGTAATTTTCGTTGTGAGTTCTTCAAGTGTGAAGAACTTTGGTTTACCTACTGTTTTTGAAGTTATTTTGGCAGAGAAAAACGTGAATGAGAGAATGGGAGAGTTTGAGCGTGAGAGTTGAGAGATAGACGTGAGAGAGTGGGAGTCATATTAGGCTTAGGAGTCTAGTTTAGGACTTAGTCAAATAAGGTTTAGTTAATTATTAAAAATCTGATTTTTATTTTTATTTTAAATCAGCTAATGAATAATAATTATTAATTAATTACATTAATTCAATAGCTTAAATAAAAAAATCACATAAATTCATTGCTTCCACCTAGGTTCGAACCCGGGTGGAGCAAGACTTAACTTCAAGAGCTCCATTTCGTCTCTCTCTCCCCAATTTGCCCCTCCACCTTATTAAATAATTAATTAAATATATATTTAGGGTAATTATGATATTACCCTTAGCCTGGTAAAAGAACATTTTACACCTAGACCCTCAAAACTTAAGATTTCCTCTCTTTAAGTTTGGTAAAGACTCCTTCGAGTAAATCTTCGTATTCGAGAGCCCTACATGGTTGGTTGTAAGACCTCGAAAATGAGATAAGGTGTCTACATCCTAACATGTTCGTATTAACATTATAAGGTCCTAAAATGCCTTATTATGTCATATAGAGTCAGTGTGAAAAGTTTGAAGTGATTTGGAAGTCGAACGTCAAGGGACGTCCAAGACGTTCGACGAATAGTTGCTTATGTGCCTCATGTGTGTATGCATGCCTAAGTTGTGTGAACTGAGTCAAATAAGTCTTGAAATGGTGTTAAATGATGATTAATGTTATTGTATGAAGTTTTGTAAAGTTTGGAGGTCAAACGCCCAAGAACGTCCAAGACGTCCGAAAGATAGACCCTAAGACTTTCATCGTATGTCATGTTGGGGTCAAGGCTGTTTGGACGTCTTGTAGGTGTTTGTTTTGGATGAAACTAATGTGGTAGGTCTATAACATGTTAAGGTTTGTAATCGCATTGGAAACGTCCGGGTACGACTTCTAAAGGGCCCCACAAGAGGCCCCAAAAGAAGGACCCCAAGGCTGCCTATACACTGCCTGGGCAGTGTCCTTGACGGACCCAATGACGGACCGTTGGGCCACCAACGGACCGTCAAGCAGGTCTCGTAGAAGGATACTTGACTTGGGCAGGTCTTAAGCCAAGAATTGGCTAAGTCCCCTGCGACGGATGGCTGCCACGGACCGTCATGGCCATGACGCCCCGTCATGGCCCTCGTCGCGGCTGTCTGCGAGTTGGCTGCCTGCGTGCTGCCACTTAAAGGGGTGAATGGTAAATTCACCCCACGTCCTAACCTGACTATAATAGGTTTAATTAAGTAATTTTAGGTGTAAATAAGTCTTTAAAAACGTGATTAACCCATTCCCAAACCCTCTCACATATTTTACGCCTTTCCCTCTAAAAATGTTCTCTCTAAAACCACCATTGTTGGTGAAGCTCAAGAACAGATTCAAGCTGGGTTTTCCATGGATGAATCATGAAGTTTTAGAGGTTTTCTCATAGACAAAGGTATGGTGATCCTTCATCTCTAAGTAACCTTTCACTTGGAGAGTTCTTCTCAATGTTTTCAAAGAAAGTTTATGATCAAAGTTCTTCTTCTCCAATCTAGCCATGGGTTCTTTCTCAAAACGTTTTTAATGATTAAATCATGATGAATTGAAGTTAATACAATGGTTTTAATGTGTTTTCACTCCAATTGCATGATGAACCCATGTTCCTTCCAAAATTGGTTTAGCTCTTGCATGGGCTTTGTGATCTTGACTTGTTATCGATTGAATTACGATTCTCTTACGTTGAAGTGATTGTATATACTGTTAATTACATGAATTTATGTTGAATTGATGTTGAATGATACATGAGGATCAATCTATGAAGATTTGAGCATGTTTAGCCTAGTTTTCTATAGTCACTGTAACATTGGTTTTCTTGTGATCCAAAGTGAGTTTCGATTAAGTTGTGGTTCTTGTAGCTACTGTTTTAGGTTAATACAATGGTTGAATTGTGGATATAAATCATGTGTGACAAAAGTAGAGAAGGCTTGGTTTGAATTAATCTAGGTTCTTCTTGTCTATGAAGTTGTAACTTGTGATCATGACGTTAGGTTAGTCGCTGTAAGAATTGATTATGGTTAATGTCTATAGCTGCTGCCTATAATGAAATATGAGGATGAATTATACGTAATTAATACAATATGGATCAATTCGTGATACATTGAATATGATTAATCTATGTAAACTTACTTTCCATGAACTCCCTATATGAAGCATGCTTGTATCGACCTATATGGAAAATTGTAGTAGTGTCTCATCTAGATTATGATTTCATTAGCTACTGTCTTAGGGTTATATGATTCATGAAATATGACCTATAATCCATATGAATGAAATTGATTAGCGATCTATGTTCTTCTACTTTCCTAGTATGTGATATATATGTTATGGTATAATCATGTAGTGACTTGTACATGGTTTCTTATATGTTTAATGTACATTTAGCTACTGCCATATATGTGTTTTATTGATGAATAAGGTGTATTGATCAATGATGATCAAAGGGTGAGAATTGGGTAAGAATGCTTAATTCCTTTACTCTTGTACTTCTCTATTCTTTATAGTAATGTTGATGAAGCCTTGTATGGCATTGTGTGGTATGGTCCACTTATGGTGGCGGTGTTTACTTTATTGTCATTACATATGTGTTGACCATGGCCATGAAGGCAAATTGATGAACTTATGAACATGTGCTTAAAATGATACTATGAGAAGATTATGCCTACTTTCCTATTCTAGTTGTGAATTAGGTTATGTGGCTATTGTATGGGCATGTGTATAATCATGTTAGGGTATTGTATAGGTGCTGCTATTGATGTGTTAGAGTGGTTAATAACCTCTACCCACGTATCCCTTATATGGAAGTGTAAATAGCTAAAGTTAGGAGTCTTGATTATAATGTATATATAGTCTTGTCTTCTATGCTATTATGTGTTGTGTGCTATGTGCTTGGAAGTGTAATGTGGTCCAATAGGGTGGCTGACTTAAGGAGTTATTTATAGCCATTATGTGATCATGTTGGTCAATGTACACACTCTCTCACGTACATGCATATTACAAGTAGTATAAGTCATTGTGTCTAAATGAAAGGTAGTTCTCATATTCACTAGTGTCTACTACTATGCATATTAAGGTGATGTTTATGAATGTATGATTTGTATTCCCTTACTAGGATGACTTGATAGGTGTACTAGTATGGACAAGGGTATGGGACCTTGTCTATGCATTGCACATGTATATCTTGATAGGATAGTTCCTAGGTTCGGTTCTTATGCATATGAAGGATGATTATATGAACATGTTATGAATATGATATGATGAAGTATGAATGTGTATAGTGTATTAGTAGGTTTATATGAAAGGATTGCTCATATAGTTATGCCTATAGACTTATGCATTGATATATAAACATGTGTGACATTATGTGTTATGTGAAAGGTTTGCTCACATCTATATATACACTCACACACATGGATGATCTAGTTAGGGAGAAGAGGTCTAACTAGGAGGGCCCAAGAATACTCCAAAACTAGATAGGTGCTTGAATATGCTATAAGCATATGAATGATGAATATCCTAAGACTATGTTTTATAAACAAATGTAATAAAGGCTTTTAATAAAGGGAACTTAGCTTAGCACCGAGTGAACTTGACATTGAGAGGTGTTGACTTTCCTTGGAGGAATATTCACCATTTGTCCCTTATAGAGTGTTGACTTCCCTTAGAGGAATAATCACCTATGGACCTACATATGGTGTCGACTTCCCTTAGAGGAATACTCACCTATGTACTTACATGAAGTGTTGACTTTCCTTGAGGAATATTCACTCATGTTTTCTCATGAGGTGAGGCCCCATTACCAAATGGTATATAGAGGGAATACCTATCTCTTAGTTCCATAAACTATGCTTGCCACATAGGATCTAGCAAAGTGAATTCACTTGATATGCTA
This sequence comes from Solanum sitiens, assembly GCA_016801875.1. NCBI lineage: Eukaryota > Viridiplantae > Streptophyta > Magnoliopsida > Solanales > Solanaceae > Solanum > Solanum sitiens. The sequence continues at coordinate 396,897 of JABWTJ010000039.1, read as the reverse complement.
GCATATATGTTAATGCTCTACCTTGGATAGGTAGTAACACCTTCCTTTGGTGTAAGGCTCTACAACACCAAATTCCATGATTTGCACCCATGGTCTTAGTGTCGGTTAAGGCTATGGTTTTCCCTAAAGGTAAAATGGACAATGGAAGTAATTGAACAGGATCCTAACTAGGAGGACTTAAGGCAAGTTACTTAGGATAGGTGGAAGTAATGAACCCATCTAGACATTGCACAAGTGACTCCTTAGGAAGTCTTAGGAAGGTACCTTAATACTTATGATTGTGTATGTGTCCTTTATGTATGATATTGTAGTTTTGGTTTGACTATGATTATATGGTACTATACTTCTATGATGGCATGTGTTGTCTTGTGTAGATGCTATGTATGGTTTTCTCTTATGTTCCTAAGGTGATGCATTGCACCAAGTATCCCTAAAGGATTACTTAGGAGGTTAATGAATTGAAAGAAAGAGTTAAGTGCTAAGAAAGGTGAGTTTACTGTAAAGTGACCTCTATGTGTACTTATATTCTATATGTGCTTTTCTATGATGTTTGGTCTTTGATTGTGTTACTATGAAGTAAGTGGATGATATAAATGATATTGATAAAGGTTTTATGATGATTTACTCAAAATAGCATGAAGTATGATTTCAAAGAAAATGTCCATTTTAAATGCATGTTTTCGCATGGTTGTCATACTTAGTACATTCTTGTGCTAATCCCATTCTTCTTTACTTTTTACACAAAGTGTAGGTATTGGAATGCTTAAAGAAGGTCTATGATTGGGGAGCTTGATAGGTGATTTCCCAAGCTCAAGAAAAGGAATCCTTAAGTTCAAGGATGTCCTACTAAAATCTTTAAATATTGTATAGTTATGTAATGTGTCGTATGGGCCGTGTCCCTAATGTACTCTAAAGTTATTGAGTCTAAGATGGAAAAGGGACTTAGAGTCTAAATATGTATTATGACTTATGTTTTATAGATATACGATGTGATGTTTCTAGCATATGATGTGCTACAAAAAGTTTTAAATTTTCCGCTAAATTTACTATGTCAATGCAATGAATGATATGAGAGGCTTGTCTTAGACCTCCGAGAGGTCGACGACGCCGGTTACAATCCAAGATTGTACCCTATATTCTAGGGTATGCTTTTGGGTTGTGACATTGGTCCCAACCTTTCCTAGCTCAACTAACTCCCAAAGTTAGTTGGCTTGGCTGTACCAAGGGTTCCGAGGTCTAGTTCTACGCGTATCAATCCGTGTGAACCCTGGTCTAATCGTAGGAATTCTTGGCACATTAAGCATTACTTAGCATAACTATTTTTAGGGTTGTTACATTATCCCCCCCTTAGGAACATTCATCCATGAATGACACTACACTTCACTTTAAGATAAAGAGGGTGATTCTCGAAGATATGTAAACATACTTGAGACTTTACTCGTTGTGAATTTTTGTTTCACACCTACTCTGGATAATGCATATTACACAATCTTATCTGAAGCTTCATATTTGAGATTGAGGAACTTCCTTCTCAATCACACTTAACTTGATGCACATCACAACTCATGCAACACAAAAATGATGTCCACGCTATACAAAAACATTTACATGACATGCAAGCATGAATTCATTTTAACTCTAACTTATTTGGAAACTTAACCTCATTTCATTGTTCATTTCATCATTTCATTGTTCATTTCATCATATCATTGTTCATTTCATCATTTCATTATTCATTTCATCATAGGCCAATGCACTTCGCCATTTAGTGTGTTTCACACTCTTACTTAACCCTTCTAGGGTTTCATCATTTCATTTCATACATCTTAGGTTCACTTATTTTTAAACGTATGCTAGACTTATGGGTCTATACATACAAGCCATGAGGCTTCATTCATAGTTCGTTAAGTGACTCATATCTTCCTAAGATTATGTAGTACAAGACTTATGTATCTTGTATGTATGCCAAGATCTCGATTTCGATCTAAGTAGGTGGCATTATTCTTGAACATTTAATTCACGTATGACTTATGTATCAATACGAAATTTGGGAAAGGGAACCCAAGTTCGAATCCCTTGGACAACACTTAATCTTATTTTAAACTTGTTAATTAGATTTTTCAGATTTGGGAGACCCTAGTTCGATTCCCATCAACCCCATAATATTTCCTTTCTTTTTCTCCTCCTTTTTTTTCGTTTAAGTCAAGGAGGTTGTGGGATCAATCCCCCACAAGCTCATTCTTTTTTTTCTCTTAAATTATCTATTAACTTTCTCACCTATCCAAGAGGTTGTGGGTTCAATCCCCATTCTCCTCATTTTATATTTCTCCTTTATTTTCCTCCTAACTATCTCATCTATTCAAGAGGTTGTGGGTTCAATCCCTACTCTCCACATTTATTTTTCTCCTTCATTTTTCTCCTAACTCTCTCATCCATTCAAGAGGTTGGGGGTTCAATCCCCACTCTCCACATTTATTTTTCTCCTTTATTTTTCTCCTAACTCTCTTATCCATTCAGGAGGTTGGGGGTTCAATCCCCACTCTCCACATTTATTTCTCTCCTTTATTTTTCTCCTAACTCTCTCATCCATTAAAAAGGTTGGGGGTTCAATCCCCACTCACCACATCTATTTTTCCTTGCATTTTTCTCACAAAATTTTTATGAAATTTTCATTTAGTGAGGTCATGGGTTCAATCCCCAATGACCTCACATTTTAAATAATTATTTTTTAAACGAAGCTCATTTTCTTAAAAATTGGCCGAGACTACAATTTCCAGCAGGCTGGAAATTTAGTCTCTTCCAATCCATTTTTGTCTTAATCTTTTGTTGATTTTTTTGTAGCTTTCATGTAATGATGTCTTGGATTCAATCCTCACTGATTTCACTTATTTTACATTCATTTTTCCTTGCATTTTGTACCACTTTGTTTGGCTGAACCCAACCTATCAAATGCTGGAAATTTGTTCACTATTTTTAGCTTCTTTTTATCATCATTCATACGTTAATTCTTAAGGCATTTCGCGGATCATTTGGTGCATCTTTAAATGTAATCTTTTTATGATTATAGTCAGCCAAGAATTACTATTACATACAGCAACATTACACCACTTTACAACTCATGATTTACACAAACATTCGCACATAAAATTCAACCATAAAAACATATCATTTTTCACATACTTTCGGTTAACATAACTTAACATGCTTACAATTCTAAACACATAATCATGAACACATTATCACGAACATCAATCTTCATACTTAAACTACCAGCAAACATACCCAACCTACAATTCATTGGCAGCTAGTGACAGGGACATGCAACGGGAACAATCCTAGTTTTCGGATTAGAATTTATTGAATCTTAAGAGGTCTCCTGGGAAAGGGACCAAGAGAGAAGAAAACCCATACCTTTTATGTAGTTCAAACCTTGACTTGCTGCCCAAAACTTTCTCCCAAAATCACGTTCAAATCCCCTCAACTTCAACACCAATTCGACAGAATAATCCTCCCTCTTGCGTAACGTTTTTGATTAGTTGTTTGTTTGTAATTTTTGTTGTGAGTTCTTCAAGTGTGAAGAACTTTGGTTTACCTACTGTTTTTGAAGTTATTTTGGTAGAGAAAAACGTGAATGATAGAATGGGAGAGTTTGAGCGTGAAAGTTGAGAGATAGACGTGAGAGAGTGGGAGTCATATTAGGCTTAGGAGTCTAGTTTAGGACTTAGTCAAATAAGGTTTAGTTAATTATTAAAAATCTTATTTTTTTTTTATTTTAAATCAGCTAATGAATAATAATTATTAATTAATTACATTAATTCAATAGCTTAAATAAAAAAATCACATAAATTCATTGCTTCCACCTAGGTTCGAACCCGGGTGGAGCAAGACTTAACTTCAAGAGCTCCATTTCGTCTCTCTCTCCCCAATTTGCCCCTCCACCTTATTAAATAATTAATTAAATATATATTTAGGGTAATTACGATATTACCCTTAGCCTGGTAAAAGACCATTTTACCCCTAGAGCCTCAAAACTTAAGATTTCCTCTCTTTAAGTCCGGTAAAGACTCCTTCGAGTAAATCTTCGTATTCGAGAGCCCTACATGGTTGGTCCCAACCTTTCCTAGCTCAAATAACTCCCAAAGTTAGTTGGCTTGGCTGTACCAAGGGTTCCGAGGTCTAGTTCTACGCGCATCAATCCGTGTGAACCTGGTCTAATCGTAGGCATTCTTGGCACATTAAGCATTACTTAGCATATCTATTTTTAGGGTTGTTACATTATCCCCCCCTTAGGAACATTCGTCCATGAATGACACTACACATCATTTTAAGATAAAGAGGGTGATTCTCGAAGATATCTAAACATACTTGAGACTTTACTCGTTGTGAATTTTTGTTTCACACCTACTCTGGATAATGCATATTACACAATCTTATCTGAAGCTTCATATTTGAGATTGAGGAACTTCCTTCTCAATCACACTGAACTTGATGCACCTCACAACTCATGCAACACAAAAATCATGTCCACGCTATACAAAAACATTTACATGACATGCAAGCATGAATTCATTTTAACTCTAACTTATTGGGAAACTTAACCTTACTACCCTGTTTCGATAGTCTATGGTAGTCTAGCATTTATGAAGTAATCCATACCTAAGCCATCTCCTTGGGCTAGTAAGCAGCCAACTTAGCCTTCTCCTCTTCATCAATACTCATAGCAAGCTTTAGAACCTACCATGCACTCACCTTCTTGCGAACAACCACTCTTATCAAACGTCTTTCGTTCACGCTGGGCATTTCTATCACTGCCCCTTCTTGGGAAGGCCAGATCTTGAGTCTAGCAACTTATACCACTTCGTCATCCTAATTCTTGTGTGTATTCTTCTAAGCGCGCACACAAGAACGAAGTTAGATATTTAGAATGACACAAAGTGTCAAGGCTCTAGATAGCACGATAAAGAGTAGAAGAAGGGAAATTTTCCTATGCATCATGCAGTCTCTAATCCAGGATAGTGGTGCACTTCACTACCATGACTTAGAAACTACTCAATGTGGTTGATGTGAACTTATTATCCTCGGAAGTAAACCTAGTGCTCTGATACCAACTTTGTAACGACTGGAATCTAGACCCCAGACGAGACCGGCGTTGTTGACCTCTCAGAGGTCGCAGACAAGCCTACTTACGTCATTCTTACTTCATCTAGGTTAATTTTAGCGGAAAATTTGAAACTTTTTGTTTCTTAACATACTTATAAAAACATTCTCATTTATACGTAATTGTTCACCATCAACCATCTAACATTAAGAGATAAGCAACTGAAAGAAATAGTTCAATTCTTATTAAGTGTATAATTGCCAAAATGGTACCAATACATAGTCTGAATAAAAATAGGAAGGAAACGCTAGTGGAACATGCTCCACTAACTCAACTCTAAAACTAAGCTAGAATATAAAACAGTAGCATCCTCGAAAGCATGAGGACCTACCAAAATCGGATATATGTTGGACGTCCGAGATAACTACAGCGATGATCCTGTAGCTCTATCGTCCACCTGTGCCTGCACCTAAAATAGTAGAGTTTGTATAGGGTTAGTACACACTTGTACTAAGTATGGGTATATGCAAGCACACACCAAGGACATGCATGAGAAAGAATAGCTCTTTCCTAACAACATGATTTTTGGAAGTCAAGTCAGTGGACTTGCCAAATTGAGATTAGAAAAGTTTCCAAATTTGGATTAGGAAAGTCAATGAGCTTTCCAAATTTGGATTAGGAAAGTCAGTGGGCTTTCCAGATTTGGAATAGGAAAGTTATGCCATGAGAATAACATACATCATCATACTTAACATTCTGCACACAGCACACAACAGCGTACACATAACACATATTATAATTTATGTAACACATAACGTTGTTCATTTCGTTCATTCGTATGCCATGAGACCTTGGAATCATGGACTTAACATTAAGACTTCCCAGGAATGAGGGCTCAACAGATGGGACCTCAACTAGGGAGTCTTCATTAGCAAACGCAGAGTCAGCTTCGTTCATTCATACGTACTCCATTTTATTTCATTCGTGGGCCAGTGTAAACACCAGCTATACCTAGGATGTAGTTTAAGACTTTCATTGGGTTCGTTGTTCAATGATCAAGAATGACCTAATGTCATTACTTGAATCTAACTCACCTTTTGATTATCCTACCCTAACACCTTCGGTATCATTCATTTCATTATGTGCATCATTTGAGGCTGGCCTCATTCATTCATTGGGAACTTTAACTTTAACCGACATAGATCATGTGAGCATCATGAAATCCAGTGTCTCCCCCACACCGAAAAGAGGTGGAATCACTGGCCAAAGTGACCCAAAACATGCTAGCGTATATGGGAATTTAACCCCGCCAGATCCCTATATTGGCAGTATAGGTTCGAAGACTAGGAGATATAAGGAGACCCATACCCGGCATGCCGGACAGTCTCATCTCATGAGAGTTACGTGAACCTCCGCCCTTCCCGAAAGAAGGCATCACCGCTCATAGCCAGTCTATCGGTGCTTAGTATAAAGTTCCATTACATTCATCTCATACGTCATAGAAGCTGGTTTCTACTATGAGGACATCATAGCTCATTAGATGATTTCTCATCTCATCATTCGTATTGAGTGTGTTAAGCTCAATACTCTCATTAGAGTGTTCATAGAGACTGGTCTCTTCATTATCTTACACTCTCATAGGTGAGTACGTATCGGTAACATTTACTTAGGCTCATTTGAGATTGCTCTTATCTTTTACATTAGCCTCATATCATTAATCACCACATTCATTAACATTAGCACATTTGCTCTTCATAATTACTCACCATTTATTACGTGAATGTTCACTTCATCATATGCCAATGCACTTGGCCATTTAGTGTGTTGCACACTTTTACTTAACCCTTCTAGGGTTTCATCATTTCATTTCTCATTTCATCATTTGATTGTTCATTTCATCATTTCATTTTTCATTTCGTCATTTCATTGTTCATTTCATCATTTCATTGTTCAATTCATTATATCATTGTTCATTTCATCATTTCATTGTTCATTTCATCATTTCGTCATATCATTGTTCATTTCATCATTTCATTGTTCATTTCATCATTTCATCATATCATTGTTCATTTCATCATTTCATTGTTCATTTCATCATAGGCCAATGCACTTGGCCATTTAGTATGTTCCACACTCTTACTTAACCCTTCTAGGGTTTCATCATTTCATTTCATACATCTTAGGTTCACTTATTTTTAAACGTATGCTAGACTTATGGGTCTATACATACAAGCCATGAGGCTTCATTCATAGTTCGTTAAGTGACTCATATCTTCCTAAGATTATGTAGTACAAGACTTATGTATCTTGTATGTATGCCAAGATCTCGATTTCGATCTAAGTATGTGGCATTATTCTTGAACATTTAATTCACGTATGACTTATGTATCAATACGGAATTTGGGCAAGGGAACCCAAGTTCGAATCCCTTGGACAACACTTAATCTTATTTTAAACTTGTTAATTACATTTTTCAGATTTGGGAGACCCTAGTTCGATTCCCATCAACCCCATAATATTTCCTTTCTTTTTCTCCTCCTTTTTTTTCGTTTAAGTCAAGGAGGTTGTGGGATCAATCCCCCACAAGCTCATTCTTTTTTTTCTCTTAAATTATCTATTAACTTTATCACCTATCCAAGAGGTTGTGGGTTCAATCCCCATTCACCTCATTTTATATTTCTCCTTTATTTTCCTCCTAACTCTCTCATCTATTCAAGAGGTTGTGGGTTCAATCCCTACTCTCCACATTTATTTTTCTCCTTCATTTTTCTCCTAACTCTCTCATCCATTCAAGAGGTTGGGGGTTCAATCCCCACTCTCCACATTTATTTTTCTCCTTTATTTTTCTCCTAACTCTCTCATCCATTCAGGAGGTTGGGGGTTCAATCCCCACTCTCCACATTTATTTCTCTCCTTTATTTTTCTCCTAACTCTCTCATCCATTAAAGAGGTTGGGGGTTCAATCCCCACTCACCACATCTATTTTTCCTTTCATTTTTCTCACGAAATATCTATGAAATTTTCATTTAGTGAGGTCATAGGTTCAATCCCCAATGACCTCACATTTTAAATAATAATTTTTTTTTAAACGAAGCTCATTTTCTTAAAAATTGGCCGAGACTACAATTTCCAGCAGGCTGGAAATTTAGTCTCTTCCAATCCATTTTTGTCTTAATCTTTTGTTGATTTTTTTGTAGCTTTCATGTAATGATGTCTTGAATTCAATCCTTACTGATTGTACTTATTTTACATTCATTTTTCATTGCATTTTGTACCACTTTGTTTGGCTGAACCCAACCTATCAAATGCTGGAAATTTGTTCACTATTTTCAGCTTCTTTTTATCATCATTCATACGTTAATTCTTAAGGCATTTCGTGGATCATTTGGTGCATCTTTAAGTGTAATCTTTATATGATTATATTCAGCCAAGAATTACTATTACATATAGCAACATTACACCACTTTACACCTCATGATTTACACAAACATCCGCATATAAAATTCAACCATAAAAACATATCATTTTTCACATACTTTCGGTTGACATAACTTAACATGCTTACAATTCTAAACACATAATCATGACCACATTATCACGAATATCAGTCTTCATACTTAAACTACCAGCAAACATACCAAACCTACGATTCATTGGGAGCTAGTGACAGGGACATGCAACGGGAACAATCCTAGTTATCGGATTAGAATTTATTGAATCTTAAGGGGTCTCTTGGGAAAGGGACCAAGAGAGAAGAAAACCCATACCTTTTATGTAGTTCAAACCTTGACTTGCTGCCCAAAACGTTCTCCAAAAATCACGTTCAAATCCCCTCAACTTCAACACCAATTCGACGGAATAATCCTCCCTCTTGCGTAACGTTTTTGATTAGTTGTTTGTTTGTAATTTTTGTTGTGAGTTCTTCAAATGTGAAGAACTTTGGTTTACCTACTGTTTTTGAACTTATTTTGGCAGAGAAAAACGTTAATGAGAGAATGGGAGAGTTTGAGCGTGAGAGTTGAGAGATAGACGTGAGAGAGTGGGAGTCATATTAGGCTTAGGAGTCTAGTTTAGGACTTAGTCAAATAAGGTTTAGTTAATTATTAAAAATCTGATTCTTATTTTTATTTTAAATCAGCTAATGAATAATAATTATTAATTAATTACATTAATTCAATAGCTTAAATAAAAAAATCACATAAATTCATTGCTTCCACCTAGGTTCGAACCCGGGTGGAGCAAGACTTAACTTCAAGAGCTCCATTTCGTCTCTCTCTCCCCAATTTGCCCCTCCACCTTATTAAATAATTAATTAAATATATATTTAGGGTAATTACGATATTACCCTTAGCCTAGTTAAAGACCATTTTACCCCTAGACCCTCAAAACTTAAGATTTCCTCTCTTTAAGTCCGGTAAAGACTCCTTCGAGTAAATCTTCGTATTCGAGAGCCCTACATGGTTGATCCCAACCTTTCCTAGCTCAACTAACTCCCAAAGTTAGTTGGCTTGGCTGTACCAAGGGTTCCGAGGTCTAGTTCTACGCGCATCAATCCGTGTGAACCCTGGTCTAATCGTAGGCATTCTTGGCACATTAAGCATTACTTAGCATATCTATTTTTAGGGTTGTTACAGAGAAGAATTTGAGAAAGTTGTTGGGCTAACATCAAACTTGACTGGGATATAAGAAGTTACAATGAAGAAAGAATCCCATATTTCTAAAAATGCATAAACATCAAGATTAAACACTCGTAACGTACCCGTGACTACAATAGGAGAATCTTCTGGAAGTTGTGGATTGAGCTCTACCATTTCTACCTTCTTAACCCTCTTTAGAAGGACAAACCCTCAACATGTGACCAGACTGACCACATACAAAACATATTTCCTTTTCTACAAGGCACTCGCTCGGATAATTCTTACCACACTTAGGGTAAGTTGAGTAGGTTTTGGTACCTGAAACACTTCCCTGAGAATTAGAGCCTGATTCCCTACCTTTCTGATCTTGTCTAAACTTGGAGGATGGAACACTAGCTAATGAAGGTGCATGAGTTGAAAATTTCTACTGACCTGCGAGTGATTTCCACTACCCAATTTATGTGGACAATACTCATACCAGTTCCACACTTCTTAATCTCATTAGCATGTTCCCTAAGCTTACTACCCTTAACCTGGTGAGCATAAGTAATGAGCCTAGAGATGTTCATATTTTCCAACAACATAACATTTCGACATTCTGTTTTCACCAAGTCTTAGCCTCCATATAGGAACTTATTCATCTAAGCCCAAGAATCAGCAACCATGTGATGAGCATACCTAGAGAGTTTGGTAAACTTGAGCTCATACCCTTGGACTTTCATGCTACCTTGCCTTAAATTCATAAATTCCTGAGTTTTTTTTCGTCTTAGATCCCTTTTGGAAGAACCTGTACATAAAAGTTCCACTAAAGCAATCCCATGTAATAGGAGTTGCATTTGTACCCTTGTTCTCTTTCCAGTGACTATACCAGATATGAGCCACATCCTTATGTTGGTAAGATGATATCTCAACCCGATTATTCCCAATTACATGCATAACTTCAAAGATCTTCTTGGCCTCATCAATGAAGTTTTAGGGATTCTCACAAATCTGTGATCCTGAGAAATCTGGCAGATTCATCCCAACAAAATCTAGAATACTAGCTGCAGCTGACCCAACATAAGCATTTTCCAGAATTGGAACCCATTGATTGTTCTGGTCGGCCACATTTAGAGCCAACATCTGAATAGCACTACAGAACTCTACATTTGATACTTCATGGTCCAGGGTAGAGAAGATGTGTTTGCATTCCTGGCATTCATATTCATGGTATTAGCTTTATGAGGAGGCATGATTTAAAACGTAGAACATCGAGTTAGAACAGAATTTAGATCATACCTAACACATGATAAGAGTAATAAGAAAATGAAGATTTCTCCTAATGTAATTTTCACCCTCCTTCTCATTAGATGTGGTACGCATTACACACCCATGAAAAAGATTCTACCTAGCGGCTTTTCAGACATTGTAGGACACTCAAGGTTCGAGCTCTGAAACCAAGATTGTTACGCCTCGAGGCTAACCCATGGATGTGGACACATGATCTAGGATTACAAGTGACCCAAGCTAACCCTGTTGGCATGACATGAGCATACTAAGAGAAATAATCACTGATGTAGAAGCTAATCATAAAGTAAATCTGAAATGGTTGGGGAATACCTATGTACTAAACTAAATATATCAAATTTGCGAGTTCAACAAAATGAATTATCAAATTCGGAATACTAAAATTTATCTTATTATGTCTAAAAAAAGCCTCTAACTGACTAGAAGTGTTGGGACATGCCCCAACTATGTGTAGCAGAACTGAAACTAAAAGACTAAAAAAAATTGTAAGATATCATGACCATTATTCTCGAAGGATGAGGAATCACCGCTGATGTTGCTAAACTGGATATTGCAAGCTGATCGAGGCATGATCTGGATGCTGAGAACCTAAACCTACATCACGAGAAGATGTAGCGCACAATATGCGTCAGTACTTGGAAGGTATTAAGCATGCATGATAGAGTAAAACGCAAATAACATATAACTGAACAAACTATATAACAAGAGTATAATATGAAAATGATATAGATATTGAATGTTGAGCTAATTAAATGGAATGACCAAATGATAACATGTTGAGATTAAATACTAACCATACTGAAATGTGGTCATTACAATGGAGTATGACTGAAATGTGTAGCTACTAATAACCGATAATAAACGTACATGAGCTAAATATGGAGTCCGATGTAAATCCCCATAGAGAGAAATCCAATACACCCAACCAAAGGTGTAGAGGCATGATGGCGTGATCACTAAAATGATGCCAATAGAGGGGACTTACCACCTACGTGGATCGTAGTTCTAGGAGTATATGGGTGACTAACCCTAGTGCAACTCGATATTATGCTACTCCTAATAGATGAAATGATTTATGCATTAATAATGAATTTATGTAATATATAAGATCACTCATATATGACATACAAACTGGGAATGCACATTAATATAATGATAATGACACATTCAAGATTGAGGCATGTATATCTAAAATACTGAGATATCTGACCTAGCATGTCTAATTCAAGAACTAAAGAAATACATAGCTAGGATTCTAAAATTCATAAAAGAAATAAAGTAATAACATGATAATCTGTTGAAGTTCTAAAAACCCTAGGTTTAGTTGATAATAGGGAACGAGAATCTTATTGAAATCTAGGGACCTAATGGGCAAAAGGAACCCACTATTTAAAAACCACATACATGGTGAAGAATTCCACGGTGAAATCTTTTTATATTGGGGCTGGAATTGATGGAATCTTGTTGCATTCTTGAACTAGGGTTTTGTCACTTTTTTCTTTTCTCTAGGCTATAATTTTCGATGTTTTCATGAAAGATTTGACTTAGGTATGTTCTAGTTTTGTTTCTAGGCTAAAACTAACCAAAACTCACGTAGGTTAGGGTTAAAACAATGTAGTTTAGGGTTTCAATGAAATAGGAAAAAAAACAGAAGACCTCTGACTTAATATGTTGACGGGGCTGACCACAACTACTTTCACGAACCAAGAACGAAACCACGGACCATTAAGTGGGTTATGGTGTTTTGTGTAGAGTTTCTTGGGTTTTGGGGGTCTATTCCATGGGCCCTACCATGGATCGTGTGAAGGACCATAAACTATAAAGGTCGATGTGGTCCTCACTTGGTCCTGTAGTATGGTGGCCCTTGTTCACAAATCCTGCTACGGGCCGTGTGTAGGATTACAGACCGTGAAAGCCTTTGTTGTCCTCACTTAAGCGTGGGGGTTTAGGGACTAGAAAGGGGGGGTACATCATAACTTATAATGGAACGTCCCACGGTCCGTGTGAAGGACCACAGACCGTGAAGTTCCTTGTGGTCTTCACTTGGTCGTGGGGGTCTAAAGGGCTTGCTAGGGAGGCTATTGCCTCGACTCCACGAATGCCCCATGGTCTGTTATCAAGACTACGGCTTGTGAAGTTCCCCATTGTCTTACATCTGGTCCTGGGGGATGCTAACTCCCCATAATGGGCAGGTCAACAAACCGTGGACCCTATTTTACGGTCCATGAACCCTTACGTGATCTACTTCTTTGAGGTCATTTCTATAATTTTTTTCTACATCTAGTTTTCAAGGTGTTACAAAGATGGTATTGAATTGAATCCTCCTAGGTTTTTAATGCTCACACTCATGTTCATGGTGGTAATCTAATCGAAAATTCAGAAATAGTGAAGAATCCACCAACACTAAGGTTTCATGATAACTACATGGATGCCTATTATATGGATGGATCATATGGTCCTATTGTTCTCCCTCCGGTACCTCAAGGACATACATTTGTGCTGACCAACAACCTTATACAAATGCTTATAGCAAGAGGGTTGTTTCTTGGGTTGGCATCGAAAGACCCCTACACTTACATGGCTAAATAGTCAAGTATTTGTAGGAATTATGACAGACGACTGTAGTTGGATATGGATGTTATAGATTTGAGAGTACTTCCATTATCGTTGAACGGTGATGTTGCTCTATGGTTCTCTAAACTACTTTATAATTCTATTTATATGTGGGACCAATTGTATAAGAAGTTCGTAGAAAGGTATTTTCCGGTGTCCAAGAAATTAAATCAAAAGAATAAATTGAATAATTTCAAAACACTACCTGGAGAGTCCATAAGCAGTTCATAGATAGGTTCATTGGGTTCATGTATAGTGTCCTGAATCACTGCATAGATGATGAGTCAATAAAGGATTACTTCTATAGAGGACAGGATGACAATGGAAGGTCGTGTTGGATACTATGGTTGGATGATCATATGGTGAATGTACTTTTGAGGAGATCACCGAAAAACTTGAGAGGATTCCTCAAAATAATAAAGAACGGAGCACTAGAAAGGCCAATGTTGGTACGTGGACATTCGCTATCCAAACTACACAAAGTCAATCCAATGATGACATTCGTGAAGAGACGGATTAAATGAGGACAAAAATTAGCTTAGTACTAAATATGTGAGTGGGAGTGTATAAAAGGTAAATGCACTAAATTATTTGACTAGAACCTCATCGCTGCCAATTGAGGAGTGTTACTATGAGGAGGATGTAAATTTGATTAATGATCCGATGAGGGGTTTATAAACCAGTGCCCAAGGTTCCAACTCGAATAATTGGTGCTAAGGTCAAGGAAACCAAGGTCGAAACTATGGAAACTACAACCATGAGGGGACTTATGTCCGGATGGGAACTACAATCGTAATAACAACTAAAATCGTAACAACTATGGCAACATGAATAAGAGAGTTGGGCCATATGTTCCATCTGGAAATAGAGAATTTGGTAAAAGAGAGGGTGGTAATAGTATGACTCGTATTAAGGATATGATGCAAAAGATGATGAAGAGGTTTGAGGCAACTAACGAAAATGTGAAGGAGATGTGTAATTATTTTTCTGGGATTGATTAGAAGGTGAATTCCCATGTAGTGTCGATAATGAAACTTAAACAGAAGTTTAATCAATTGTCCACTACTGTGAACCCACGTCAACATGGCACACTTCCTAGCAACATCATCCAGAACTCAAAAAATGATGGACCTTTTATGACAGTCACTACTCGCATAGTAAAAAAAACTATTGATCCCCCCTGCCATCCAAAATTGAAAGAGTGATAAAAAAAGATGAGAATGAGATTGAGGTTACTAAAGATCTGAAAGTTGATAAAGAGAAGGAAGTCGATGTGATGCAAAATATTATTCTCATGCCTAGACCTTCACCTCCTTTTCAACTAAGGTTGGTGAAAAAGAGTGAAGAAGAAAAATACCGTCGGTTCATCATTATATTAAAGTAACTGTCCATCAATGTTCCGTTGATAGAATCTTTAGAATTCCTGGGTATGTGAAATATATGAAAGACTTAGTAACCAAAAAGAGGGTTTTTAGTTTTGATAATGATGAGAGATTTCAACATTGTAGTGTTGTTGCAACTAGGTAACTTGTGGGAAAAAAAGGATCATGTAGCTTTCACTATTTCTTGTACTGTTGGTATGTTGCACTTTGCGCAGTCCTTGTGTGATTTGGGTTCAATAATCAATTTGATGCCATTGTCTATTTATAAGTAGTTGGGTTTGGGAGCTCCAAAACCGACTGAGATAGGTTTACTTATGGCTGATAGAACTTTGAAGAGGCTATTTTGAGTGTTGCAAGATATCTTGTGAAAGTAGAGTCAATCATTTTTCCGGTGGACTTTGTGATCTTAGATTGTGAGGTTGATTTTGTTGTTCCCATTATATAAGGGAGACCATTTCTAGCTACTGAGCGTGCATTAGTTGATATTCCGAGAGGGAAAATTATATTCTGATTAAACAATAAAGAGGTAACTTCTAACATATCTAGGTATATGAAGCATGAAAGTGATATTAATAAGTATCTGTGGTAAATCACATCGTAAGGAAAGAATCTAAGATGTCCATTAAGGAAAGGTTAGGTGTTGATATGCCAGCACCGGTGATGATGTGTAACACCCCGTATACAAAATAGACCAAAAATAAGCTTTTCAGAAATCTACAGCTGCAATCGAGGATCACTGTCGATGGACCATAGTCTGATCTACAGACTGTACTGCGCATCCATTGTTTGTCACTAAAATTCTCCCAAAACTCAGTTCAAAAAAATTGTCTAAGTCTCGACCCACGGCATACCTATGATCCGTAAGTCAGACTACGGTCCGTAGTGTGTGTCCGTGGATCAAGACCCCATTTACCCAGCCTTTGACATGAATCACGATCCGTAGAGGGACCTACAGACCGTAGATGACAATTAGCAGTCAGTTAGGGGAGAAATGTTGTTGGGTCAACTTTAAATTGTCATACCTTTTAGCACAAAATTAATTAGGTGTTCCGTGACCTATGAAATGATATATAATTGAATTAATCTTTCCATAGCCACCGAGTTCGTTAAAATCCAACCTCCGAGTAAAAAGTTATGACCGTTTTAGTAAAGATCTGTCGAGCAGACCAAACTACAGACCCAAACTACGGACCCAAACGTCGGACCATTGATTGAATGATGGCCCGTCAGTACAGGTCATCATTTGGTCCGACATCAAAATTTCCAAGGGGCTTTTGGTCTTTTTCTAGTTCGTTTAACCCTTAAGATATGTCGTTCAAGCTCTAAATCATCATAATTTATTCAGTTTCAGCCTAGAAACTTAACAAAAACTTACCTAAGTCAAAATCATAAATCAAAACTTAGAAAATTAGAAGCAAGAAATGAGAAAAAGGTAAAGAACCCTAGTTCAAGAACGCACCAAGGTTCCATCAGTTCCAGCCCCAAAATCTAAAGATTTCTCCATGGATTTCATCACCAGAGATGTGGGATTTAACTAGTGGGTTCCATTCACCCATTAGGTCCCTAGTATTCAGTAAGTTCTTGATTCTCTTATCATGATTAAACCAAGGGTTTCTAGAATTGCAGAAATTTGTCACGAAATAGTTATATATGTGTTCCAAATCAGATTGTAAAGTTATTATTCAGTTTATATTTTATAACCCTAGCTATGTATTTCTTTAGTTCTTGATTACACATGCTAGGTCAGATACTTCAGTTACTTCAAATACATGTCTCAGTTATTAATCATAATTATCAGATTGATTGTTGCATTCTCGGTTTGCATGTTCAGTTTTTAGTTATCCAATATTTACAGAAACTCAGTCATAATGTTTTAACCACTTAATTTATTGGAAGTAACATAATACCGAATTGGACTAGGGTTCAGCGTACCCACATACTCCTGAAATTACTAGCCAAGTAAGTTGTAAGTCCTATATTTGGGCATTGGTATAGTGATCACGCCAGCATGCCTTTATACCTCTTGCAGGGTATATTGGGTACTTTCGATAGGGAGTATACATCGGACTCCACATTTATCTCATTTGGTTTTATTTTCGATTATTAGTAGCTCCCACAATTCAGTTAGACTTTATTGTTGACCATATTTACAGTTCAATTAGTATTCAGTCTCAGCATGTTATAAATTTGGTTATTGCATGTAGTTAGCTCAGACATGATCAGAATATTATATTTGATTTTGTGCTTGTTCAGTTATGTAATATTTCAGCTTTACTCTATTTTACATGCTCAGTACCTTTCAAGTACTGACGCATACGTATGCTATATCTTCTCGTGATGTAAGTTCAGGTTCTCCACATCCAGATCATGCTTAGGTCAATTTCTGATCTCTAGTTCAGCAGAATCTGTGGTGAGTCCTCATTCTCCGAGGACAATAGTCATGATTTATTTCTAGTATTTTAGTCCTTTAGTTTCAGTTTTGCTAGACTTATCTAGGGCTTGTCCCAACATTTCTAGTCATTTAGAGGTTATTTTCAGACATAGTTAGTTTCAACTTAGTATTGAGTTAATATTTTCGTTGTATTAAACTCTTTAGTTTCAAATAAGTCTACAACTTTAGCATCACCAGCAAGTCACCCGACTCAGCAGGGTAACTCATCTGGTACAGGTGACGCTCAGCGCCAGAACAGGTTGTATGCTCTTCAGGCTCGCCAGTATCAGGAAGGTTCTCCTGATGTAGTCATTGGTACATTATGAGTCTTTGACCGTGATGTTTATTCATTGTTGGATCCAGAGGCGACTCTTTATTTTAGAACTCCTTACATAGCAGTCCAATTCAGTGTCATTCCAGAAACTCTCTCAGAACATTTCTCAGTATATACTCTAGTTGGCGACGCAGTTATAGCTAGACGGGTATACAAAAATTGCCCTTTCACAGTCTCTCATAAAGTCACCTCAACAAATCTTGTAGAGTTAGAAATGGTAGATTTTGATGTCATTCTAGGCATGGATTGGTTACATTCCCGTGATGCCTCAGTCGATTGTAGAACTAGAATCCTTCACTTTCAGTTTCCAAGCGAACCAATCTTAGAGTGGAAATGTAGTAGCTTAGCGCCTATGGGTCGGTTCATTTCTTACCTTAAGGCTTGAAAGACGATCTCTAAGGATTATCTCTATCATTAAGTTTGAGTTAAGGATTATAGATCTGAAACCCCAACTCTTGAGTCAGTTCCAGTATTTAGTGAGTTTCCAAAAGTGTTTCTAGAAGATCTTCACAGAGTCCCTCCCGAAAGGGAAATCGACTTTAGAATTAATATCCTTCCAGATACCCAACCTATATTTATTCCTCCTTACAGAATGGCTCGAGCAGAGCTTAAAGAATTGAAAGAGCACTTGAAAGACCTTCTAGATAAAGGCCTCATCATACCTAGTATTTCACCATGGGGTGCACCAGTGTTGTTCGTAAAGAAGAAAGATGGTTCTCTCAGAATATGTATTCACTATCAATAGTTGAACAAGGTCACAATCAAGAATAAGTATCCCATCTCTAGGATTAATGACTTGTTTGACCAACTTCAGGGTGCTAGTCACCTCTCAAAGATAGACCTCAGATCGGGTTATCATCAACTCAGAGTCAGAGATAGTGACATTCTGAAATCAACCTTCAAAACTCGGTATGGTCATTATGAGTTTGTAGTCATGTCATTTGGACTAACCAATGCTCCTACATCATTGATGGATTTGATAAACAGAGTGTTCAAACAGTACTTGGACTTGTTCGTTATCGTCTTTATTGATGATATCCACATTTACTCTAGGAAAGATGAAGAACATGCGAGTCATTAAAGAGTTGTTCTGCAGACTCTCAAAGATCGCCAGTTATTTGCTATGTTTAGCAAATTTGAGTTGTGGTTGCAATCCGTTGCTTTTCTTGGTCACATTGTATCTAGCGAGGGGATCCGAGTGGATTCACAGAAGATAGAAGCAGGGAAACAATTGCCCATACCTACCTCTGCTACAGATATCAGAAGTTTCTTAGGTCTAGCTGGTTATTATAGAAGGTTCATAGAAGGATTTTCAACCTTAGCCTCACCATTGACTACGTTGACTATGAAGATAGTCAGGTTTCAATGGTCAGATGATTGTTAGAAAAGCTTTGCAGAATTGAAAACTAGATTGACTACAACTCCTGTCTTGAATCTACCAGAGCATTCAGATGGTTATGTGATCTATTGTAATGCATCCAGAGTTTGCCTAGGTTGCGTGTTTATGCAAAAAGATAAGGTTATAGCTTATGCTTCTAGACAACTTAAGATGCATGAGAAAAACTATCCAACTCGTGACCTCGAGTTTGCAGCAGTGGTGTTTGCTCTCAAGATCTGGAGACACTACTTGTATGGTGTTCATGTAGATGTGTTCACTAACCATAAGAGCCTTCAGTATGTGTTCACCCAGAAAGAGTTGAAGGAGATGGCTTGAGTTCCTTAAGGATTATCATATGAGTGTGCATTACCATCCTGGTAAGGCGAATGTAGTAACAGATGTTGTTACTAGATTATCTATGGGTAGTGTAGCCCATGTTGAGAAATAAAGGAATGAGCTAGTGAAGGATGTTCACAGTCTTTGCTTGCTTGGGAGTTCGCCTTATGAGCATATCAGACAGTGGTGTAACAGTTCAGAATGAGGTATAATTTTCTTTGGTGGTAGAGGTAAAGGAAAAGAAAGTTAGTGATCCAATCTTGCTGGAACTTAAGGGTGTAGTCCATAGTCAGAGAGTGGAGGTTTTCTCCCAAGGGAGAGATGGTGTACTTCACTACCAGGGTAGATTGTGTATTCCTGATGTGGGCGAGTTGAGACAACATATTTTTGCACAAGCCCATAACTCCAGATATTCTATTCATCAAGGTGCCACTAAGATGTACCGCGATCTGTGGAAAGTCTATTGGTGGAATGGCATGAAGATGGATATAACAGATTTTGTGAGTAAGTGCCCCAATTGCCAGCAAGTCAAGGTAGAACATCAGTAACTAGGGGGTATGACTCAAGAGATCAACATTCCTATTATGAAGTGGGAAGTGATCAATATACACTTCATCACAGAGTTAGCGCGTACTCTGAGACAACATGACTTTATTTGGGTGATAGTTGACAGGATGACTAAGTCTTCTCACTTTTTAACGATCAGGACTACAGATTCTGCAGAGAACTATGACAAGCTTTACATTAATGAAATTGTGATTTTGCATGGGGTTCCTTTTTCTATCATCTAATATAAAGGACCTCACTTTACCTCTTATTTCTGGAAGTCATTTCAAAAGGGTCTTGGTATTCATGTTAACCTTAGCACATCAGTTCATCCGCAGACGGATGGACAGGCAAAGCATACCATTCAGACCCTAGAGGATATGTTGAGATCTTGTGTGATAGATTTCAGGGGTAGTTGGGAGTATCACCTTTCTCTTATTGAGTTTGCCTACAACAATAGCTATTATTCCAGCTTTCAGATGGCCCCTTATGAGGTACTGTATAGGCGTATATGTAGATCTCCTGTTAGTTGGTTTGTAGTAGGTGAAGCAGCTTTGATAGGGCCAGATTCAGTCCTTTATGCTATGGAGAAAGTGCAACTCATTAGATATAAGACTTAAGACATCCCAGGGTCGTCATAAATCTTATGCAGTTGTAAGGAGAAGGGAACTAGAGTTCCAAGTTTATGATTGAGTTTTCCTAAAAGTGTCACCTATGAAAGGGGTGATGAGATTTGACAAAAAAGGGAAGTTTATTCCTAGATATGTATGCCCTTACAATATCTTGAAAAGGTTTGGCAAGGTGGCATATGAGTTAGAGTTGCCAACAGAAGTAGCAGCAGTACATCCAGTCTTCCACATCTCGCTCTTGAAGAAGTGTGTGGGTGACCCAGCCTCTGTATTGCCATTAGAGAGTGTGGCGGTGAAGGATAGTCTTTCTTATAAGGATGTACCAGTTGGATTCTTGACCATCAGCTTAGAAGGTTGAGAAATAAATAAGTTTCTTCAGTCAACGTTTTGTGGAGGAGTAAGTCTGTAGAGGGAGCTACTTGGGAAGCAGAAGCAGCCATGAAAGCCAAGTATCCTCACCTCTTTCCTTCCGATTCCACTCCAGCTTGAGGTAATAGTTCCTCTTCAGTTTTTCAGTCATTCATGCGTGAATCCAGCCTTAGAATCATGTTCCCTCAGTTTGTACGTGCATTTTCAGCATATTTTCATGTTCTTGGAACTTAATTCAGTCAAAAACTCAGTCCTCAGTGTTCAATAGTAGGGATTGCAGCTCTCTCCCTCTATTTTACCTAGTTTAATCTTCATTCGAGAACGAATGTTCTCAAGGGAGAGATAATGTAATACCCTGTATCCAAAATAGACCAAAAATCAACTATTTAAAAATTTGTAGCTGCAATCAACGGTCACTATCGATGGACCGTAGTCTCATCTACGGCCCGTACAGCGCATCCGTCGTTTGTTACTCAAACTCTCCCAAAACTCAGTTTAGAAAAATTGGCTAAGTCTCGACCCACAGACAGACCTACGGTCAGTAAATCAGACTACGGTTTGTAGTCTATGTCCGTGGATCAAGACCGCATTTACCCAGCCTCTAACATGAACCACGATTAACCAGTATGATCTGTAGATGGACCGTAGGTGTGACCGTATGTGAAAATTAGCAGTCAATTAGGGGAGAAATGTTGTTGGGTCAACTTCAAATGGTCATAACTTTTAACACAAAATGAATTAGGTGTCCCATGACCTATGAAATGATATATAATTGAAGTATATTTCCATAACCACCGAGTTTACTAAAATCCAACATCCGAGTAAAAAGTTATGCCTATTTTAGTAAAGACAGTCAAGCAGACCCAAACTACAGACCAAAACGACGGATCATCTATTGAACGGCAGCCCGTCAGTCCAGGTCGTTGTTAGGTCCGACAGCAAAATTCTAGGGGTCTTTTGGTCTTTTTCTACTTCGTTTAGCCCCTAAGTTACGTAGTTCAAACCCTAAATCATCAGATTTTAGTCAGTTTAAGCGTAGAAACATAACAAAAACTTACCTAAGTCAAATCATAAATCAAAACATAGAAAATTAGAAGCAAGAAATGAGAAAAAGGTCAAGAACCCTAGTTCAAGAACTCAACAGGTTCCATCAGTTCCAACCCCAAATCTAAAGATTTCTCCGTGAATTTCATCACCAAGTATGTGGGATTTCACTAGTGGGTTCCTATCACCCACTAGGTTCCTTGTTTTCAGTCATTTCTTGATTCTCTTATCATGATGAAACCTAGGGTTTCTAGAATTACATAAAATCATCATGAATTAGTTAGATATATGTTCTAAATTAGATTGTAAACTCATTATTCAATTTATCGCATGAATTTCAGAACCCTAACTATATATTTCTTTACTTCTGGAATTACACATGCCACGTAAGATTTTTCAGTTACTTCAAATATACATGAATCAGTTATTAATGCATAATTATCAGATTAATTGTTGCATTCTCAGTTTGCATGTTCTGTTTTGAGTTATCCAATATTTACAGAAACTTAGTCAAAATGTCTTAATCACTTAATTCATTTGGAGTAACATAATACCAAATTGGACTAGGGTTCGGCATACCCAAATAGTCCTGAAACTACTAGCCAAGTAGGGTGTACGTCCCATATATGGGCATCGGTTTAGTAATCACGCAAGCATGCCCTTATATCTCTTGCAGGGTATATTGGGTCCTTTCGATAGCGAGTATACATCGGACTCCACATTTATCTCATTTGGTTTTATCATCGGTTATTAGTAGCTTCCACAATTCAGTTACATTCTATTGTTGACCATATTTACAGTTCAATTAGTATTCAGTCTCAACATGTTAAAAATTTGGTCATTGCATCTAGTTAGCTCAGAATTCAGTATATCATGATCAGAATATTATACTTGCTTTTGTGATTGTTCAGTTATGTATTATTTCAGCTTTACTCTATCCTACATGCTCAGTACCTTTCAAGTACTGACGTATACGTATGCTACATCTTCTCGTGATATAGGTTCAGGTTCTTAACATCCAGATCACGATTAGGTTGATTTCCAATCTCCAGTTCAACAGTATCAGTGGTGAGTCCTTAATCTCTAAGGACAATATTCATGAGTTATTTCTAGTATTTTAGTCCTTTAGTTTTAGTTTTTTCTAGACTAAGTTGAGCCTGTACCAGCATTTCTAGTCAGTTAGAGGCTATTCTCAAACATAGTTAGTTTCAACTTAGTATTGAGTTAGTATTTTCTTTGTATTAAACTCATCTGTTTCAAATATCTCTGTTATAGTATATGAGTATTCCCCATCTTTTCATTTTAATTATGATTTAGCTTCTGCATCAGCTTATTATCTTTAGTATGCTTATGATCTTGCCAGCAGGGTTAGCTTGGTATCACTTCTGGTCCTAGGTCCCGTGTTCGCATGTCGGGGGTAGCTCGGGGCGTGACATAATGAATTTTGACTGTGATGGTATTGATGTGTATGGTGAGCTAGTTATTGCACTTGATATGTTCGAGTTTTGTTTCAAGACAAAATGATTGGAATTAGACATAAAGAATCATGACACCTCACTTTCAAAAACCTCTATTGATGAGCCTCCAAAACTGGAACTTAAGGTCCTTCCATCCCACTTGCGGTATGTATTCTTTGTACAATATAACACTCTGCCAATTATATTTGTTGCTGACTTAAGTGAAGGGAAAATAGAGGTTGTGATATCAGTGTTGAAGTGGTACTAGAGGATTATTGGATGAACTATTGCGGACATTATTGGGATCCCACAAGGCATTTGTTCTCACAAAACCCTATTCATGTCAGACAGTTATGAGCATCAAATGAGACTTATAAATCCCTCTAGGCAAGAAGTTGTGAAAAAGGATATCATTAACTGTTTTGATATTGGAGTCATATATCTCACTGTTGATAGTAGATGGATTTGTTAGTTTAGTTTATGTGAAAGAACGGATTAATTACCGTGGTTTCTAATGCTAAAAATGAGCTTGTTCCAATGAGGCCAACGACTGGTTGGACAGTGTGTATGGGCTACTGCAAGCTAAACGCATGGACAGAGAAACACCACTTCCCAATGCCATTGATGGATCAAATGCTAGATCGCCTCGCTGGTAAGGATTCGTATTGTTTAGTAGATGGGAATTCAAGGTACAATCAAATTTCCACAACTTCGGAAGACCAAGATAAAACCACCTTCACTTGTCCTTATAAGTGTTTCACCTTCAAAAGGATGTCATTCAGGTTGTGTAATGCTCCGATGACCTTTATGATGTTGATATTTTCAAATATGGTGAAGGTAACAATAAAGGTATTTATGGATTATTTCTCTGTGGTAGTTTAATCATTTGATGATTTATGGCACATTTGGCTGAGGTACTAAAACGGTGTGAAGAGTGCAATCTTGTGCTCAACTGGGAAAACTGCCACTTTATGGTAAAAAAGGGTATAGTTCAGGGTCATCGAATTTCGCAGAAAGATATTGAGGTGGATAGAGCCAAAGTTAAGGTCATGTAAAAGTTTCCACCACCCATCTCTGTAAAAGGTGTTAGAAGGTCTCTTGGGCATGCAGGTTTCTATAGAAGGTTCATAATAGATTTTTCTAAAATTGCACACCCATTTTGCAAGTTACTTGAGAAAGAGTGTATGTTTGAGTTAGATGATGCTTGTCTGAGAGCATTTGGAGAGTTGAAAGAGAAGTTAACTTTGGCACCTATCATTATTTCACCAGATTGGGGACAACTATTTGAAGTAATGTGTGATGCAAGTTGGATGGCGCTTGGGTTAGTATTAATACAGAGGCGAGAGAAGATTCTTCATCTGATTTACTATGCCAGCAAATCTCTTAATGTGTCTCAAAATAACTATACGGTGATTGAATAGGAACTTATTGCTATGGTTTTCACATTTAAAAATTTTAGATCCTACTTGCTTGGTAATAAGGTCATAGTTCATACTGACCATTCTACATTGAGGTGTGTGATGTCTAAAAGATAAGCAAAACCAAGGTTGATTAGATGGGTGTTTTTGTTGCAAGAGTTAGATTTGAGGTAAAGTATAGAAAGGGAATAGAAAATCAAGTCGCCGATTATTTATCCAAATTGGAGGAGGAATATATGCTTAAGCTAGGAGATGGGGCTGAGATTAATGATGTGTTCCCTGACGAACTGGTATTGGTTGCATCTTATGATCTTATCCCTTGGTTTGTAGATTTCGCAAACTATTTGGCAAGCAATTTGGTTCCATCAGATTTGTCATTACACCAAAGGAAAAAGAATATGTCTGATGTGAAGAAGTTCTTTTGGGATGATCCTTGTTGTTCCGTGTTTAAGATGATTAGATTATTCGTCAATGTGTACCTGAGGTTCAGATGATGAGTATACTCGAGGCGTACCATTCGTCGCCAATTTGTGGGCACCATAGTGGTATTTGGACTACTCATAAGATCTTGTAGTTTGGGTATTACTGGCCTACCATCCACCAAAATGCTTATGATTTGACTAATTCTTGTGATCATTGCCAATGAGAAAGAGGAATTTCATAGAAGCAAGAACTACCTATGAACCCGATATTGATGACTAAGTTATACAACGTCTAGAATCATGACTTCATGGGTCCATTTGTGAGTTCCCGTGAGATGAAGTATATTCTTTCCATTTTCCTATAGAGCTTGAGCATAAAGCAATATGGGTGATAAATAAGATGAATTTGGATTTGGGCACCGCATCGAGTCAGAGACTGAATGAGCTTGATGAGTTTCGCCTTAAAGCATATGAAAGTTTAGCCTTGAATAAGGAGGAGATGAAGAAGTCATGATCAAAAGATCAAAAAGCGTGAATTCATTGTTGGTTATTTGGTGCTTTTATTAAACTGAAGGTTTCACTTATTTCTTGGCAAGCTCAAGTCCAAGTTGAATAGGCCATTCAAAGTAATTCATGTGTTTCCAGATGGAGAGGTTGAGATTGAGAGCAAGGAAGGAACGAGGTTCAAGGTGAACGTATAGAGGATATAAATCTACTTGTGAAAATCTGAGAGTATAAATGAAGTGGTATAGGAATGGAATCTTAGTGAAATTTGAGTAGCTAAGGTGTCTGTGTCGTGGCGTGACGTTAAATCAAGTGCTACTTGAGAGGCAACCCGAGATGTATAATCTAGCCAATTATAAAAGTTTCTTTCGATGTAGGAGTTTTCATAAAGTTCTAGCTTGTTAGATAGGTGTTTATTTATTTTTCGTTTTAGTGTTGGCTAGATATATATTAAATAGGGTTCATGTCTAAAAAGTTTCCAGAAAATATTTAAGAAATGTCCTGAGGTTTGCTACGTCTGCAGGGATGAGAAGGGAAAATCTACAAAAAAATAAGTTGATGCAATGATCAACGGATTCCATCGATGGTCTGTCAGTCCAACCACAGACTGTGGATGGCATCAACAGATCGCAGGTATGTGTTCAATGTTTTCCTAAGTGTTGGAATGAACCACAATCCCCATCGATGGACCGTAAGTCAATCCATAAACTACTGATGGGGTCTCATGGATCCAAGTTAGGGTTTCTAATAACGCGACCCAAACCCCTATTTAGTTAAAATCCCTTCATTTGAATTGATTTCCCATTTCCCTCTTTATTCCCAACCATTACAAACCGATAAATCACCCCGATCCCCCCCCCCCAAACTTTCCCATTACAACCATAAAATACTCCCCTTCAAATTCTAATCACTTCTGTTCCATTCTCCATTTTCTCTCATCTCTTTCATCTAGCATATCAAGGTACGGGTTTAATGTCAATGTTGTTCTAAGAAGAAATTTTCCTAAATCACACACTCTCTAACTTTGCTTACTTGTAAGGTAAACGATTCTTCCTCCTAAATTGCATTGATTCATTTCACCACAACTTTGAACTCATTGTTCATTGTTTTAATCATGAAATCACAAAGTTGAACTTGCCTTGGGTTGTTAACCACTAATTAAATGTTGCAATTTGGTATGGATAACACCCTTGGAATGATGGTTTGTGAGTGAGTAGTTAATTTAAATCGAATAAATAGTTTGCTAGGTCTAGTTAGAAGTTTTGACTTAGGATTTTATTGTTTGATTGTGTTGAAAGTTTAATTGTGTGTAATAGAAACCCTAGAAATGATGAACTATCAAAAAATATGTTGAAATGCATGTGTAGACTTAGATTTTTTGATTGATGTTGAAATTGATGTGTTATAAGTTAAACTTTATGCTTGGCACAAAACTGATCAACGACTACCACCAACGAACCGTAGGTCCACCTATGGACTATAGGTCATTGTCCTCAACTATCCTTGCACAAATGTTTTGCTAAGTTGTGAACCACGGTGTGGACTACGACCCGTCGTTTCATTGAAAGACTGTTCTGAACATTCGTGGTTCCAACTTCAGAGACCTCTAAATTGATTGCCTGATCTATGGAGGAGACCAACGGTTCGTTGTTCCATCGACGATCTGTAGTGTCACGACCGGAGTCTAGACCCCAGACGATACCGCCGTCGTTGACCTCTTAGAGGTCACAGACAAGCCTACATACGTCATCGTTACTTCATCTAGGTTAATTTTAGCGGAAAATTTGAAATTTTTGTTACTTAACATTCATATAAGACATTCTACTTAAACTCATAAACGTTCACAATCAACCATCTAATATTAAGATCATTCAATGAAAGAAATAGTTCAATACTGCATTAAGTGTATACTTGCCAAAATGGCACCAATGCAATGTCTGAAATAAGATGAGAAAGAAACGCTAGTGGAACATACTCCACTAACTCAAACCTATATCTAAGCTAGAATATAATGGCCAAGCGTCCTCGAAAGCATGAGGGCCTACCAAATCCGGATGAATGCTCTACGTCCGAATCGCTGCAACGTCATACTGTAAGCTCTAACGTCCACCTGTGCCTGCACCTAAAAGTAAATATTGTATGGATTAGTACACACTTGTACTAAGTATGGGTATATGCAAGCACACACCAAGGACATGCATGAGTAAGAATAGATCTTTCCTAACAACATGATTTATGGAAAGTCAAGTCAGTGGACTTGCCAAATTTGTATTAGGAAAGTCAGTGGACTTGCCAAATTTGGATTAGGAAAGTCAGTGGACTCACCAAATTTGGATTAGCAAAGTCAGTGGACTTGCCAAATTTGGATTAGGAAAGTCATGCCATGAGAGTAACATGCATCATTATGCTTATCATTTTGCAAGCAGCACATAACGTATTGCACATATCATATCACGTAGTTCACATCATTCTTTCATATGCCATGAGACCTTGGAATCATGGACTTGACATTAGGACTTCCCAAAATGCGGGCTCAACATATGGGACCTCAACTAGGGAGCCTTCCTTAGCAAACACAGAGTATGTTTCATTCATTCATACGTACTTCATTTTCGTTCATTCATATACTAGTGCAATCACTAGTCATACCTAGGATGTAGTTTAAGACTCTCATCGGGTTTGCTGTGCAATGACCAAGAATAACCTAGTGTCATTACTTAAGTCTAGCTCACTTCTTGATTATCCTATCCTAACACCTTTGGTATCGTTCATTTCATTATGTGCATCATTTGAGGCTGGCCTCATTCTTTCTTTGGGAACTTTAACCTTAACCGACATAGATCATGTGAGCATCATGAAATCCAGTGTGTAATCCCCACACCAAAAAGAGGTAGAATCACCGGCCAAAGTGAACCAAAACGTGCTAGCGTATATAAGGAGTCGAACCCTGCTAGATCCCTATATTGGCAGTATAGGTTCAAAGACTAGGAGATATAAGTTGACCCATATCCGGCATGCCGGACACTCTCATCTCATGAGAGTTACGTGAACCTCCGCCCTTCCCGAAGGGAGGCATCACCGCTCATAACTAGCCTATCGGTGCTCAGTGTAAAGTTCTATTACATTCAACTCATACATCATGGAAGCTGGCTTCTAGCATGAGGATATCATAGCTCATTAGATGATTTCTCATCTTATCATTAGTATTAAGTATGCATTAACTTCAATACTTTCATTAGAGTGTTCACAGAGACTGGTCTCTTCATTAACTTTACACTCTCATAGGTGAGTACGTTTTGGTAACATTTACTTAGGCTCATTTGAGATTGCTCTCATCTTTCACATTAGCCTCTTATCATGTTGTCACCACATTCTTTAACTTTAGCACATTTACTCTTCATAATTACTCACCACTTTACGTGAATATTCATTTCATCGTATGCCAATGCACTTGGCTCTTTAGTGTGTATCACACTCTTATTTGACCCCTCTGGGTTTCATTATCTCGTCACATAATATCTTAGGTTCACTTACTTTTTAAATGTATGCTAGACTTATGAGTCCACACATACAATCCATGAGGCTTCATTCATAGTGTATCTATGTGATTCATATTTACCCAAGATTATGTGGTACAAGACTTATGCATCTTGTAGGTATGCCAAGATATTGATTTCGATCTTTAGAGAAAGCATTCATTAAATAATTGTTTACGTATGACTTATGTGTCAATACGGAATTGGGCAAGGGAACCCGATTTCGAATCCCTTGGGCAACACTTAATCTTATATTAAACTTGGTGATTGCATTTTTCAGATTTGGGGGACCCTAGTTCGATCCCCATCAGCCCCCATAATATTTCCTTTCTTTTTCTTCTCTATTTTTCGTCCAAGGCATGGAGGTTGTGGAATCAATACCCCACAAGCTCATTTTTTTTCTCTTAATTTATCTTTTAACTTTCTCACATATCCAAGAGGTTGTGGGTTCAATCCCCATTCACCTCATTTTATATTTCTCCTTTATTTTCCTCCTAACTCTCTCATCTATTCAAGATGTTGTGGGTTCAATCCCCACTCTCCACATTTATTTTTCTCCTTTATTTTTATCCTAACTCTCTCATCCATTCAAGAGGTTGGGGGTTCAATCCCCACTCTCCACATTTATTTTTCTCCTTTATTTTTCTCCTAACTCTCTCATCCATTCAAGAGGTTGGGGGTTCAATTCCCACTCTCTACATTTATTTTTCTCCTTTATTTTTCTCTTAACTCTCTCATCCATTCAAGAGGTTGGGGGTTCAATCCCCACTCTCCACATTTATTTTTCTTCT
The DNA here is from genome assembly GCA_016801875.1 of Solanum sitiens. Classification (NCBI taxonomy): domain Eukaryota; kingdom Viridiplantae; phylum Streptophyta; class Magnoliopsida; order Solanales; family Solanaceae; genus Solanum; species Solanum sitiens. The sequence continues at coordinate 366,685 of JABWTJ010000039.1, read as the reverse complement.
TTATTTTTCTCCTAACTCTCTCATCCATTCAAGAGGTTGGGGGTTCAATCCCCACTCTCCACATTTATTTTTCCATTCATTTTTTTTCATGAAATTTTTATATAATTTATATTTGGTGAGGTCTTGGGTTCCATTCCCAACGACCTCATAATTTTTAAAAAATTTAAAACATAGTCATTTTTCTCACCTCTTGGCTGAGACTTCAAATTTCCAGCAAGCTAGAAATTTGGTCTCTTCCAATCCATTTTTCTCTCATTCTTTTGTTGATTTTTTTGTAGCATTTTGAGTGACATTCATTCATCCACCTTAAACTTTTATGAACATCACGTTTTTGGAATTTTTTACACACGCAAAACACAACATTTAACATACAAATTTCAGGCAGCAAACATAGTCAAATTTTCAACACACATGCTCAAAACAGTCCACTTAATGCACTTTTCCGGAATATATTTTTCATCCTTTACATGATTTCTTACCACACATTCAACACATAATCACAACCAGACCTAACATTATCTACCAGAAGACATACCAACGCATTCTTGAATCGTTCAAAGGATCTAATGACAGGGGCATGCAACGGGGACAACCTTAATTTCTCGATTGGAATTTAAACTGAACTTAGGGGTCTCTTGGGAAAGGGTCCAAGAGAGAAGAAAACCCATACCTTAATGTCGTCCAAAACTTGTTTAAATGCTGCCAATTTACCATGAAACCAAGCCTCACCACCGAAACTTCAAGCACAATCCCGTCAAGAACTTGTTGTTGATTTTTGTTTTTAGCTTAGTTTTTCGTTTAAGTTTTTGTGTGTAGGTTCTTCAATAGTGAAGAACTATTATTTTCAGTTATTTAATGATAAAAAACGTGAGAATGAGAGGATTATGATTAGGATTAGGAGAGTTAGGTGGAGACTAAGTCAAACTAGGACTCCTCATTATTTATTAATTTTATTATTATTATTATTTTGTTAAAAATCTGATTTTTCCCTTACTTAAATCAGATTTTGGAATATTAATTAATTCAACTAATTCACTTAATAAAATTAAATCAATTTAATCCTTGCTTCCACCAAGGCTCGAACCCGGGTGAAGCTAGATTTTGCTTAAAGGGTCAAATTCGGCAACCTCTACCCGAATTGCCCCTCCACCATATTAATTAATTAATTAATTAAATATTTAGGGTAATTACAATACTACCCTTAGCCTGAAAAAGACCATTTTACCCCTAGACCTCCAAACTTAAGATTACCCCTTTTTAAGTTTGGTTAAGACTCATCCGGGTAAATCTTCATATTAGGGTGCCCTACATGGCTGGACCCAACCTTTCCTAGCTCAACTAACTCACCAAGTTAATTGGCTTGGTTGTTGCAGAGGTTCAGAGGTCTGGTTCTAGCGGCATCAATTCGTGTGAACCCGATCAAATCTAGGCATTCTAGATACGTTAGACATTACTTAGCATAGTCATTTTTAGGGTTGTTACACGTAAGTACCCAAAGTAGGTCCCTAAATCAGCTATTGTCCAATTTTTTTAATTTTTTTTTCTAAGTCTAAAAGGTGTTCTATTTTTTTTTCTTGTGTCATCTTGTGTTCTTTGGGTACTAACTAAGCTTCCACAAGTACCGTGGCCTCGAAACAAGCTCAAGTGTACGTACGTAAGGAGGCAAAGTCATAGTATTTTGCACATGTAACACTCTGAAAGTCCAAAACCTAATCTAGAGCCTCACATGAGTGACTAAGGTTTGTAACACTGTTTTAAGGCCAATAATAATGTATAAAAGTCATTTAGGAAGTTTTAGAGTCAACAGGTCAAGGAACGCCATGACGTCCGGAGACTAGTGCAAGAGATGCTAGTGTTCCTTAGCCTATTTCACGGGGTTTTAGGAGTCGAAAATTGACGAAAAGGTGGAAGGGTGTCAAACTAGTATTAGAGTAGTATTAGGGTCAAAACGTTCGGGTAACACTCCCCAATGACCATCCTAAGGATCTTTGAGGAGGACCCATCCATGTTGACCAAAACTTGCCAAATGAGGAAGTGTAGGCAGTGTCATTAACGGTTGCAGGCGATGAGGCGTAGGCCAATCGACGAGGCGTCGATGTCTCCATCGAGTAACACTTAGCCATTTTTCAAAAATGGCCAAAAATATAGCCTCTGACCAAGACTACGAATGTGCAGGACGGTTGGGGGGAAAGGCGTCGACTGACCTACAGACAGTAGGTCTCGGTCTCGTAGGTCTGCAAATTTGTTGGTCAATATTAAGTGAGTCAATTAATTAGGTAATTAGTTAGGGGTTTTATTATGGGTTAAGGGGTGGTTGATTAAGTTAGATAAGTGACTATATAAACTACACTAAGCCTAAACCCAACTTAACACCCCCAATTCCCAAAACACAAGTTGCTCTTCCTTCTCTCTACTTTCTCTCTCACAAAGAAGACTCCATTGATAGGCAAGGTCTAAGATTTCCAGGGAAGCAAGATGATCACTTTTATCCATTAATCTTCTTGTAGTATCAAGGTATGGGAACTCTTCACCTTTGGGATTAGTTTCGCCAAAGTGTTCTTCAAAAATTGGTTTTCAAAAGATGATTTTCATATGGGTTTCTTTCTAATCCAAGATTGGTCTTTTCAATTGTGTTTTTATTGATTTTTATTGGTTATTATGATTATACTATGATGTATTATTTTTCAATTATTGTATTTCTTGATTTTTAACCTAGTATTGTGGAAGAGGTGATGAATTGACCCTAATTCCCTAACCCTAGGTTATGAACTAGTATGAAATTGAATTGTATTGATGCAATTGACCTAGCTATTGTGTTAATTACTATTGTATGATGCTATTATACCTATTATTGGATGATTTTTTTTTTGATGGTAATACCATGGATGATGTCTTTTGAACGAGATTGGGTAAGTCTTTATTATCCTAAACCTTTACTTCAATTATGATGGCTTGTACTTGGTGATGAAGTTCAATTAAAGTATGTCTTGTAATTGGATTAAGTAGGTGTTGGTATGATGATGTAATTGAAATGTCTTGATTATGAGGCTTGTGAGATTATGATTTAAGATGTAATGACATAAGGTTAGTTATGAAGTACCTATGTGCCTTACTATGATATGATGATGTTAATGTGCTAATCTCACATATGAGGGTTTTATTGAAAGGATGTTCTCATGCAATCCCTATTGAGATAATGACTATGACTATAAAAGGAGTTATTCTCCTATTAACTAAACTAAATTATGATTGTTAAAGAAATACATTTTAAAGGACTCTATCTTAGCACCGAGTGAACTAGTAGTGAGAAGTGTCCCTTCCCAAGTAGGAAAGGTAGGTTCACTGATGTACTCATGAGATAGAGATTATAATGCCAAAGGCATAAAGATGGTCTCAAACATGTCTCCTAGTTCTTGACCTATGTTTCCCCCATAGGAATACTAATTAGTGGATCCACCTAGATGCTATGTACATGCTTTGGTACTACCTTGCCAAGTAGTCCACCTTCTTTCGGTGTAGGGTCTCATGACACCGGATTCCACATTAGCTCATGTGGTCTTGGTCGGTTAAGGCAAGTTGTACCAAAAGTAAAATGAAGTAATAAAGTAAACTCTAACTAAGATGACTTAAGGGGTTTGACTTAGTCTAGGTGGGGGTATGGGACTATACCTATACATTGCACTAGTTGGATTTGAGGGAAGTCTTAGAAGGATGTTCTTATGTTTTTATGCTCTTATGAAGTAAATGATATGCATATGTTGACTTTATATGTTAATGATTCTTTATGATGTTGGTTTCATGTATGAACATGCTATTGGTATATATCGCTAAACATTATGGTGACTACTCTTGACGTTATGTAATGTGATGTTAGGAATTGCTTATAATCCTTTATTTGGTTTACTTGGTTGAGTAAGGTTATGGGGACTTACTTGGTCATTGCACTTGTAGACTTGATGGTGGGTTATGAGTAAGGGTCTGGTATATGTAGTAATGTTATGAACTCTTGTACATGTTTTGTTCTTATAACATGTTGTTTGCGTTTCTTTGGCCATTGTTCTAATATGCTATATACATGTTGACTTTAATTTAGTTGATGATGTTTGTCTTGTAATGAATGTGCTATTGTCTTAAGGAATATATGATTATTGTCTTATATGTGGTCTTAGTTGTGCATAAGGCTTTTCAAAGTACCTTGGCATGGTTTTGAACAAATGTCCCTTTTGGCATGATTTCTATATTGTGTGTGCATATGTTTCCATACTTAGTACAAGTGATGTACTAACCCCTATTTCTCAGTTTTTCCCAAACATTTTAGGTTTCGGTCGTTGAAGGGTTGGTGACTAATTTTCAAGGAACGCTTGGATCATTTCTTCAAGTGTGGGTATGTCCTCACGATCCGAGGATGATGCATTTTCTCACTCTACCTATGTGACTTCCTATAGTCTAAAGACATTCGTTTCACTCTTATTGTTCAAGATGTTGTTGTAAGCCTAAGTGGCAATTATAAATTTTTGTAACGGCTATGCCCAATTGTTCTATTCCGACTTAGATAGTTTTATATGAGACATCTCTATTAGACTCTATCTTGTATATTGTATATGTGACATAAAAGTCGAAGCCTATGTAAGCTTCCTATGCGAGGAGTCTAAGTAAACTCCCTATGTATTTATTATTTGTAAGCGAGAGGTCTATGTAAACCTCATAATGTAGATGTAGATGAAAAGTTTTATTTTTCCGCACTTTTTAACCTATGATATGTAATGATGAATGATAAGAGGCTAGTCTTAGTCCTCTCCGAGGACGACGACATCGGTTACGTCTAGGGGTGCTCCCCGGATGTGACAAACTTGGTATCAGAGCATGAGGTTGAATATCATTAGGATCGATGTCTCACTGAACCACATCTATGTAGATTTTTATTCATAATTATGAAGCGCGCCACACTTATAAATGAAAGCCTATGTGATGCTTATGAAACTCTCATTTTCTTGTACTTTTATGTCATGCTTCTAGAGTATTAATTTATGTGCTTTCACCTCAACCTTTTATCGTGGTTATAAGTATGACTACTAGAAGAGCAGCTGTTAGAAGGGCCGAGGAAGGGATTTCTAATGTGGGAGCTCATGACAACCAAGCTCCTCCAGAAGATAACCAAGTGCCTCCACTTGAGCAAGTTCCTATAGGTGGTCAAGTTCCGGTTGTTCCTACACCTATGACAGACGAGGAAATAAGGACAAATTTTCTCAACTTGTCCCAAGCCATGACCTCTCAGGATAATGTCGTCACTTCTCAAGTCCAAGCTATGACGGCCCAAGTGAATAGGGAGGTTGGACCCCGTATGCCTCCACATGCTAGCACTATGTATTCTCGTTTGAGAGACTTTACTCTGATGAATCCACCTATGTTCTTCGGGTCAAAAGCGGATGAAGACCCTGAAGACTTCCTTGATGAGGTCTATAAGATCCTATTTTCTATGAGTGTAACTCCGCAAGAGAAGGCCGAGTTGGCGGCCTATTAACCCAAAGATGTGGCCTAAACTTGGTACACATATTGGGGAATAATAGGGTGCTAAGATGTGGTCCGGTGACTTGGGAGATCTTCAAGATGGATTTCCTTGATAGTTTATTTCCTAGTGAGATGAGGGCGGCTAAGGTGGAAGAATTCATCAACCTTCGTCAAGGAGATATGATTGTACTTGACTACTCCTTGAATTTTACTATGTTGTCCAAGTATGCTCCCTCCTTGGTTTCTAAGTCGAGGGATGAGATGAGTCGTTATCTTACTGGAGTTTCCGATGACTTGGTGGAAGAATGTCGTTCGTATATGCTACATGATAATATTAATATCTCTTGTCTCATGGTTCATGCTCAACAAGTGGAAGAAAGTAGACTAAGAAGGAAGATAGAGAGGCCAAGAGGGTCAACTCTTATGATAGTGGTTCTTCAAAGGGGAGGTTGGAAACTTAAGACAAGCCTAGATTCAAAAAGAGGTTCTCCAATCAAGTTCCTTCCAAATTTCCCAAGGATCGTGATGATAGGGTGTCTAACTCTATGTCTCAAAAGGGAAGGGGTACTAATTCACCAAGCAAGAAGCCAACTTGTGGAAAGTGTGGTAAGAAGCATTATGGTGAGTGACTTGTTGGGACAGACAATTGCTTTGGATGTGGCAAGAGTAGCCACAAGATTAAAGATTTCCCTAATACAAAGGGGCAAGACAAGGGTAGTGGGCAAACACAAGAAAGTGGTTCTAATGTTGATGCTCCAAGAAAGAATCGATATTATGCACTTCGCTCTAGGGGTGAACAAGAAAGTTTTCCCGATGTGGTGACCGGTATGTCACAAGTTTTCTCTATTGATGTTTATTCTTTACTTGATCCAGGTGCTACATTATCTTTTGTTACTCCCTTGGTATCTAGGAAGTTTGATATTTTGCCGATGTCCTAAATGACCCTTTTATGGTAACTACCCTAGTAGGTGATTCGGTAGTTGCAAAGAAGTATATATAAATTGTCCTATAAAGTTGCCCAATAAAGTTACTCATTTTGAATTAGTAGAACTTTATATGGTTGATTTTGATGTCATTTTGGGGATAGATTGGTTGCATGATTGTTTTGCTTCCATTAATTGTAGAACAAGAATTTTCAAGTACAATTTTCATGATGAACCCGTCTTAGAGTGGAAGGGGGGAAATTCTATTCCTAGAGGTCTTATAATTTCTTTTATAAAGGCTTGTAAGATGATCTCTTAAGGGTGTTTATACCATATTGTAAGAGTCAAAGACTTAGACTCCGAAAATCCTCCCATTGAGTTAGTTCTCGTAGTGAGGGAATTTTCGGAGGTCTTCCCTAACAGAATCCCTCCCGAACGGAAAATTGATTTTGGTATTGACTTGCTACCGGATACAAACCCAATTTCAATTCCTCTTTACCGGATGACGCTGGTTGAACTAAAAGAGTTGAAGTCTCTACTCAAGGACTTACTAGACAAAGGATTCATTAGACCTAGTATTTCTCCATGGGGTGCTCCGGTATTGTTTGTGAAGAAGAAGGATGGGTCTCTTAGAATGTGCATTGATTATCGCCAACTCAAAAAATTCACCATTAAGAACAAGTATCCTCTCCCTCAAATTGACGACTTGTGTGATCAACTCCAAGGGAAAAGCTACTTTTCTAAGTTTGACTTGAGATCTGGGTATCACCAACACTTAGGGTGCGATGTGAGGATATACCAAAAATGGCATTTTGAACTAGATATTGTCATTATAAGCTCCTAGTAATGTCTTTTGGTCTCACTCATGCCCCAATGGCTTTTATGGACCTCATGAATAGGGCATTTCGATGTTACCTAGATTCATTTGTCATGGTCTTCATTGACGACATCTTGGTATATTCAAAAAATTAGGATGAACACATGGACCATTTGAGAGTGGTGTTACAAGTGCTTAATGAACACCATCTATATTTCAAGTATAGAAAATGTGAGTTTTGGTTGAGGTCGGTGGTATTTGTTTTTCATATCATCTCTAGTGAGGGAGCTAAGGTGGATCCAAGGAAAACCAAGGCGGTTAAAAATTGGCCTAATCCATTGACTCCAACCAACATTAGGATTTTCTTGGGTCTAGCGGGATACTATAGGAGGTTTGTGGATGGTTTTGCTTCCATTGCTTCTCTCTTAGCTACCTTGACCCAAAAGAGTGTAAAATTTGAGTGGTCGGAGGCATGTGAAAGAAGCTTCCAAATTTTGAAAGATAGGCTTACCTCCGCTCCGGTATTGACTTTACGGAGGGTACCAAGGGCTTCGTTGTATATTTTGATGCATCCCAAGTGAGCTTAGGGTGTGTCCTTATGCAATATGGGAAAGTAGTAGCCGATGCTTTTAGACAACTTAAGGTGCATGAGAAGAATTATCCAACTCATGATCTTTAGTTAGCGGCTGTGATATTTGCCTTGAAAATATGGAGATTTTATCTTTATGGTGCTCATGTTAATGTGTATACCGACCATAAGAGTCTTTATATGTGTTTACTTAAAAGGAGTTAAATCTCCGACAAAAAAGATTATTGGAATTGTTGAAAGATTAAGACATGAGTGTTCTCTACCACCCCGGCAAAGCCAATGTGGTTGCAGATGCTCTAAGTCGTATGACCATGGGTAGTGTGTCTTATGTGGAAGAAGCCAAGAAAGACCTAGTGAAAGATGTTCATAGGTTGGATCGTTTGGGTGTTAGATTGGAAGATTCTCCAAATGGTGGTTTTATGGTCCATCATAACTCTCAATCATCTTTGGTGGTTGAGGTGAAGTCTAAGAAACACCTTGATCAATCATTGATGGAGTTGAAGGAATCGGTTATGGGTAAGCTTAATGAGTCATTCTCTTTAGGGGGGATAGTGTTTTGAGGTATCAAGAAAGGTTTTATATGCCCAATATTGATGACCTGAGCAACCGAATTCTTGAGAAAGATCATGGTTCTCGTTATTCTATTCATCCAGGCTCTACTAAGATTTATCATGACCTTAAAGAAGTATTTTGGTGGAATATCTTGAAAAGGGATATAGCGGAATTTGTTGCAAAATTTCCAAAGTGCCAACAAATGAAAGCCGAGTGGCTTACTTCAAGAAATACAAGTTCCCACGTGTAAGTGGAAATACATTAATATGGACTTCGTGGTAGGTTTCCCTCGGACACAAAGGCAAAATGACTCTATAGGGGTGGTTGTGGATAAGTTAATAAAATCCCCTCATGTTATTCCCATCAAGTCCACTTATTCGGCGGAGGATTATGCAAGGATCTTCATTGATGAGATTGTGTTTCTTCATGGTATTCCGTTATTCATCATATAGGATAGGGGTGCACAATTCACATCTAGATTTTGGAGGTCATTCCAAAAAGGGTTGGGTACAAAGGTGAAGTTAAACACCGCTTTTCATCCTCAAACGGATGGTCAAGCGGAGCGTACTATTCAAAACTTTGAGGATATGCGAGCATGTGTAATTGATTTCAAGGGAAATTGGCATGAACACTTGCCTTTGGTTGAGTTCTGTTATAAAAATAGTTACCATTCGACTATATCCATGGCTCTTTTGGAGGCTTTGTATGGTAGGAGTTGTAGATCTCTGATTGGGTGGTTTGAAGTCGGTGAGTCTTCACTCTTTGGTCTCGAATTGATCTATAAATCTTTGGAGAAAGTTCATATGATAAGGAACCGATTGAAAACAGCCTATAGCTAGCAAGTGTCTTATGCAGACAATAGGAGAAGGGACTTAGAATTTGAAGCGGGTGATAAGGTGTATCTAAAAATTTCACCCATGAAATGGGTGATGAGATTTTGAAAGAAAGGGAAGTTAAGTCCTCGTTATGTGGGTCCCTATGAAATTTTGCAAAGGGTTGGCAAAGTTGCATATGATTTGAGGCTACCTAGTTAACTAGCTTCAGTTTATTCGGTGTTCCATGTCTCCATGCTTAAGAAGTGCATTGTTGATCCCGAGTTCGTTCTTCCTATTGAGGGTCTAGGTGTTGATGAGAACCTCCCTTATGAAGAGGTTTTGATGGAAATCCTTGATCGTCAAGTAAAGAAATTGAGGAACAAAGAGGTGGCCTATGTAAAAGTCCTATGGAGGAACCACCTAGTTGAGGAAACAACATGGGAGGCCGGGGCCAACATGAAGTCCCGTTACCCTCATCTCTTTGTTGATTAAGGTTAGTTTTTCCTATTAATAATGAAAATAATGAATAAATTGAATTTGGCCTGTTTTGCAAAGATGTGTATATTCATGATAAAGGTTTTTGCTAAAATGAAGTATCATATAAAAATGCTCTTGTTGCTTGATTTGCACTTATTTGTGTATGTGGCATGTTGTTGCCTATATGGAATGAGATTGAGCATGTTGATATGTTTTGAAAGATGTTGCGGCATAAGTGACTCTATATATTGTGTTGAGCTCATGTTGTTATTGAGAAGGAAATTCCTCATGTGGTAATGTTGAGCACTTATGTGTTGCAAATGATGTTTTGGGTTGCAATATGTAAATGTCATAATTATGTGTTAAATGGAGTTGTGAAGCAGTCCTTTGAGTTTTAACTCATATTTTTTATGTTGTTGTTTGGTTGGGCTGCTATTATTGAGTCTATCCTTTCCCTTCAAAGGATTTTATTGTCTTTCGGGACGAATGTTCCTAAGGGGGGGGGGATAATGTAACACTCTGAACGTCGAAAACCTAATCTAGAGACTCACATGAGTGTCTAAGGTTTGCATTAAGGTCAATAATAATGTATAAAAGTCATTTAGGAAGTTTATGAGTCAACATCAAGGAACGCCCATGACGTCCTGCAAGAGGTGCTAGTGTGCCTTAGCCTATTTCACGGGGTTTTAGGCGTCGGATATTGATGAAAATTGGTGGAAGGGTGTAAAACTAGTATTAGAGTAGGTTTAGGGTCAAAACATCCGTGTACGACTCCCTAAGGACCACACTAAAGGTCCTTGAGGAGGACCCTTCCATTTTGACCCAAACCTGCAAAATGAGGCAGTGTAGACAGTGTCCATCAACGGTTGAAGGCGAAAAGGCATAAGCCAATCGATGGGGAGTCGATGCCTACGTGGACAACAACTTATCCATTTTCCCAAAATTTCCAAAAACATAGTCTCTGACCAAGACTATGGATGTGTAGGACGACTGGGGGGCAGAGGCGTTGACTGACCTACGGACCGTTGGTCGAGTCTCATACATCAAGTCTACAAATTTGCTTGTGAGTATTAACTGAGTCAATTAATTAATTAATTAGTTATGGGTTTAATTAGGGGTTAAGGGGTGGATAATTAAGTTAGTTAAGTGACTATATAAAATACCCTAAGCCTAAACACAACTTAACACCCCCAATTCCCAAAACACAAATTTCTCTTTATTCTCTCTACTTTCACTCTCCGAAAGAAGACTCCATTGAAGGGCAATGTCTAAGGGTTCTATGGCAGAAAGAAGATCACTTTTCTCCAACAATCTTCAAGTAATATCAAGGTATGGGAACTCTTCACCTTTGGGATTCGTTTCCCCAAAGGGTTCTTCCAAAATTGGTTTTCAATATATGATTTTCATATGAGTTTCATTCTAATCCGAGATCAGTCTTTTCAATTGTATTGTTATTGATTTCTATTGGTTATTATGATTATATTATGATGTATTATTTTTTAATTATGGTTTTTCTTGATGTTTAACCTAGTATTGTGGAAGAGGTGATGAATTGACCCCAATTCCCTAACCCTAGGTTATGAACTAGTATAAAATTGAATTGCATTAATGCAATTGACCTAGCAATTGTGTTAATTACGATGTATGATACTATTACACCTATTATTGTATGAATTGTTTTTTGATGGTAAGACCATGGATGATGTCTTTTGAACGAGATTGGGTAAGTCTTTATTACCCTAAACCTTTACTTCAATTATGATGGTTGTACTTGGTGATGAAGTTCAATTGAAGTATGTCTTGTAATTGGATTAAGTAGGTGTTGGTATGATGATGTAATTTAAATGTCTTGATTATGAGGCTTGTGAGATTATGATTTAAGATGTAATTACATAAGGTTAGTTATGAAGTACCTATGTGCCTTACTATGATATGATGATGTTAATGTGCTAATCTCACATATGAGGGTTTTATTGAAAGGATGTTCTCATGCAATCCGAGATAATGACTATGACTATAAAATGAGTTATTCTCCTATTAACTAAACTAAATTATGATTGTTTAAGAAATACATTTTAAAAAGGACTCTATCTTAGCACCGAGTGAACTAGTAGTGAGGACTATCCCTTCCCAAGTAGAAAAGGTAGGTTCACTAATGTACTCATGAGATAGAGATTATAATGCCAAAACATGTCTCCTAGTTCTTGAACTATGTTGCCTCATAGGAATACTAGCTAGTGGATCCACCTAGATGTTGTGCATGCTTTGGTACTACCTTGTCAAGTAGTCCACCTTATTTCGGTGTATGGTTTCATGACACCGGATTCTACATGAGCCCATGTGGTCTATGTCCGTTAAGGCAAGACGTTCCCGAAAGTAAAATGAAGAAATAAGTTAATCCTAACTAATATTACTTAAGGTGTTTGACTTAGTCTAGGTAGGGGTATGGGACTCTAGCTAGGTATACATTGCACTAGTTGGCTTTAAGGGAAGTCTTAGAAGGATGGTCTTATGTTTTTATGCTCTTATGAAGTAAATGGTATGCATATGTTGACTTTACATGTTGATGATTTTATATGATGTTGGTTTCATGCATGTGGTATTGGTCTATATTGCTAAACATGATGATGACTACTCTTGATGCTATGTTATGTGATGTTAGGCATTACTTATGATCCGTTATTTGGTTTACTTGGTTGAGTAAGGTTATGGGGCTTTATGTCACGACCCGGATTCTGAAATCGGGATCGCAACCGGCGTCGTTGACCTCTCAGAGGTCGCAGACAAGCCTCAACTTGCATTCATCACATTCATCTAGTTAAATTTGCGGAAAATTTAAAACTTTTTAAACGTATGAAGTTTACTTAGACTTCATATAGTCATTACGTATTAAACATAATATACTAAGCTCAACATCAATAGAACAACCATCTATTATAAAGAATCAATTCGAAACTGAAGATGAATATATCATAAATAGTTTGCCAAACACGGCCTTATTACAAAGCTTCCAAATGAAAGTACGAAAGAAACGCTAGGGACAACATCCACTAACTATGTCTAAGACTAAGGCTAGACTAAAACTATAGCATCCTCGAAATCATGAGGACCTACCAAATGGTTTGGAGAAACGCTGAAGTCCAAACCGCTGCAAGTGTCGTGAACCTGTCCTCTGACCTGCACCTATAAAAATAGTAAATAGTAGGGGGTTAGTACACCACTTGTACTACGTATGGGTGTATGCACACATACACATAAAGCTATGCATGATCAATGAAAGCTCTTCCTTAGCAACATGCCATTTCTTGAAAGTTTAGTTAGTAGACTTTCCTAATTCGTTAGTTGTGAATTGTGGTATGAATATGATGTATTTTAATTCATTCAAAGCACACAACTCATTTTCTATATGATTACAAGACATTAGTATCATCAACATAATTTTAGAACTACTCGGGCGAAGATTGGAATTTTTGATCCTCTAGGCCGAGAGCTCCTCTTTATACACTTAGATTATTTTTTAGTCTTTTTCTTCTTGTTGTTGTGTAGTTCAATAACTCCTTTAGTCCTATGTTTTACTTACAATTGCAATGATTCATTGTAGTCTCATACCCACAATAAATCAAGTAAGTAATTCAAGAGATTAAGGAAATGACTTAACTACAATTTGGGGCATGAATCTATTTATAAGTCAATACTTATTGACTATACTCATTCTTTAGTTGATTGCATAATGTGCATAGATCTTGGGGAATATCATTAAAGCTTATGATCTTGCTTACTTTGGGCATGAATTCTTTACAAACCAATCTTTAGTGACTATTCCTATTATTGTATTATTGGCCTAATGTAAGAAGTCATTATAAGCCAATCTTATTTGGCTAATATCTTTTTCCAATTATATAAAATCATTATAAGCCAATTTATTTGGCTTTATCATTTTCATAACATGAGGATTCATTATTAGTTATTCCCTTTACTTATTATAAACTTTATTGGACACGATTTGACTATCCTTACAATAAGTTATTCATTACATCAAGTGTTCATTACATTTCATAAGCCATTCTCTATTGGTTATGCCATTGATTTCATTACTTTCATGTTTTATATATTATACATTTCATATACACGAGACCTTGGAATCGTTGATATAGCATTAAGACATCTCAAGTGAGGACCCAACATATGGGACCTCAACCCGAGGGCCTTCTTTAGCAAACATAGAGTCTGCTTCATTCATTCATTCGTACTTTACATTATTCATTTCATTCATTCGTAGGCTGATGTAAACACCAGCTATACCTAGGATGAAGTTTAAGACTCTCATCGGGATCATGAAGTGCAATGACCAAGAATGACCTAATGTCATTACTTGAATCTGATTTCACCTCCTGATTGTCTTGCACAAACACCTTCGGTATCGTTCATTTCATTATCTTTCATACTTTGAGGAACTCCAAACTTAACCGACATAGATCATGTGAGCATCATGAAATCCGGTGTTTTCCCCACACCGAAAAGAGGTGGAGTCACTGGCCAAGGTGAAACCAAAACATGCTAGCGTATATAGGGAATTGAACCCTCCTAGATCCCTATATTGGCAGTATAGGTTCAAAGACTAGGAGATATAAGGAGACCCATACCCGGCATGCCGAACAGTCTCATCTCATGAGAGTTACGTGAACCTCCGCCCTTCCTGAAGGAAGGCATCACCGCTCATAGCTAGACTATCGGTGCTCAGTATAAAGTTCCATTACATTCAACTCATACATGATGGAAGCTGGCTTCTAGCATGAGGACATCATAGCTCATTAGATGATTTGTCATCTCATCATTAGTATTAAGTGTGAATTGTCCTTACACTTACATATAGAGTATGATTGAGACTTATTTAAGCTTTTGATGACTTGTCATCCTTACTTTACATTGATGAAATGTGAATTATCCTTACATATCATCCTTACTTTACATTGATGAATGTGAATTGTCCTTACATATCATCCTTACATTGATGAATGTGAATCATATCATTACTTTACATTGATGAATGTGAATTGTCCTTACTTTACATTGATGAATGAATCATCCTTAGGTGTTAATGAGACTAGTCTCACACATTCTAACACCTTCATTCATGAGTATTCTTTTAACAAATTAGCTTTGGTGTAAGTAAGACTTGTCTCACTTCCTTTAACACCCCATTCTGGTCACTTACTTAATTTAGACCCCTTTAATTATGTTATAACTCACGTTACTTCTTTACTTTAGTGTAGTAGCTTCATTTCATCGTTTATGGACGATGAGCACTTCTTTCAATGAGTTACATATGTTCATAGTTCATTCTTGTAGAGCATGTTGGGAGTTGTCCCAATGAATGGAATGCCCTTGGTTATGGATTCATTGAATTAGTTTAGAAGTACTTGAGTTGTCATTTCATTGTTTTGGCTACACAAGATTAGCATATGATTGGTATTGGCCTAGAAAATTTGGAAATAACTTCATAGTCAATTTATTGGCACAAGCCAAACATTCATTCAAATATAATTTCATGGAATCATTAGCCAATTCTATTACATATTTTTGGAGATAATATTGTAGGCCAATTTATTGGCATAAGCCAAACTTTCACTACACTTGAACTTTTAACCTTTGATTAACCTACAAGAACAATTCAATGTTTTTACATTCACCATTCGTGTGGATAGGGTATGTTAGACTAACCAATTCAATCTTTTTGGCATAAGCCAATTTTACGTATGTTCATATTTAAATTGCCATATGTATGAACCATTAGCCAATCTTTTAATCATTTACATAAGTTCCTAGCCATTAGCATATATTCATTTTGACCAAGTAGAGTTAGCCAACTTTATTGGAACCAGATAGCCAATTTATTCAAGATATGATTTCATATATGTCTTTGAGCCAATTCTTAGTTTATGGCTTTTAGTGTCACGTTTTAAGAACATATTGGACAGCATCATATTAACATTTTATGGCTTTAGCATCTTCATAACATCACAACAACAGAAAGTCAACATTCAGCCAAAGACACATAATTCGCTTAACACACACGGACTTATCTTAGCATATTATCGATCCTTAATTATCATGATAAGATTAACTTTACGAAATTACAAGTTCATAAGTTCATTCGATACTCATCATTCAAGAACAATACATGTTAAGAACAGCGAGCACCACATACCAACAACATGATCTCTAACCTATTCAACATTGAAATCGAAGAGGATACTAGGGAAGGGAAGTTCGACGAAAACGACGGGAACAACCCTAGTTTTCAAGATCTTGTGAATCATTCGAAGGAAAATACTCTTGGAGAAAGAATTCCACGAGAGAAACCCATACCTTATGTAGAACGTAATCTACAAAGACCACCTTGAACGAAACCTTGAAGAAACCTTGAAATCGCACTAGAGAAATCGATAAATTTTTTTCTGTTTTTCTTTCGTTCGTTGCTTGTTGTTTTTGCGTCGCATTTTCTATGAGTTTGAACGTGATTTTTAGGTTTAAGAACTGATATTGAATTATAAAACTTAGTTTTAATAATTTAATTTAATAAACTAATTTACCAATTACCAAAAAGCCCCTCCTAAGTTGACTAAACATAGGAGAACATAACACTTAGTCAAATCTGGAAATTGGTGTTGACTATGGTTTTTGTCAACATTTTGACTTTATATTAATTAATTAAATCCTTAATTTAATTAATTTAGGTACCTAGGGTAAGTACTAAAGTACCCCTAAGTCATTTGAACCAAAATTAACCCTTTTGGACCATCCTAGGTTAAGTACTAGGATGTTTCTTGAGTTGTACTAGGTTAGTGTAAGAATTTTGTTTTGATCATTTAAAATAATTAATTAAATTTCTAATTTAATTAATTAGGTGACCTAAGGTAATTACTAAAGTACCCTTAAGTCGTTAGGACCATAACCAATCCTTTGAACCATCCTAGGTTAGGTACTAGGTTGTCTTTTTCTTGTTTTAACCGAAATCTGGAAATTGCTTTGTGATTTCGGTTTTGCCCCTTTAAATTAATTAATTAAGTTGGTAAATTAATTAATTAAGTATCCTAGGGTAATTAATAAAGTACCCTTAAGTCGTTAGGATCTTAACTAACTCTTTGGACCATCCTAGGCTAGGTACTAGGTTGTCCCTTTCTTGTCTTAACCGAAATCTGAAAAGTTCCTTTTTAGTTTCGATTTTAGCCCTTTTAAATTAATTAATTAATTTTCTAAATTAATTAATTAGGTAACCTAGGGGAATTACTAAAGTACCCCCAAGTTTTTAGGACTATAACTAACTTTTGTACCATCCTAGGTTGTCTCTTTAACTAGTACTAGGTTAGTGTCAACCCGGTTTTGGTCCTAGGTTGTCGGGTGCACTAATTAGTTTATTTCGTTTGGTCCTAGGTTAGTTAGCTATTTAGGGCAGTAGGTTAGAGTCTAGAATTAGTTAGGAAGTTAGGCCCCACATGGAGGGGTCCCTTGTGCACGTTTCCCCCCCCCCTAACTACCCTAACCGAATTCGGTTAGGGTGGTCCCCTCCTTGGCCTCTTCTTCACATGTCTTGCACATGTGCTTGCACATGGGCTGGTTGTACTTCCTAACTAACTATTATTTATGGTTCCTTTGGGAATGTTTACTTATTGTCCCAAGGATCCTCACCATGTCCTTGGGCACAGCTTAATTTACATGATCATTTTAAATGGTCATGTGTTATGGTATCTAGGCTTGACACTTGGATGCCTCATACCCAATTTGTGAGTTAAAGGAAAAAACATTTTAGCCTAGGGTCTTCATTGCAGGTACATTTCTTGGACAAGCTCATTAATGTTAGAAAATTGGCTAACACCCTTTAAGCCAATATTTTCTAATATGCCCAATATTTTGCTTATTTGGGTATTATACAGAAATTGGCTAATACCCCTTAGCCAATTTTTCTATACCATGCCCTATATTTCTCAATATTGGGCATTAGGTTACTTATTAAATCAATGTGATTATATATGAAGGATATTGTTATTTTAATTACTTGTGCATACATAGAAATTGGCTAACACCCTCTAAGCCAACATTTTCTACTATGCCCATAATTTTCTAATATGCCCAATATATCTAAATATTGGGCATTGGGATGTCTATTTACCCCTAATACACATTCTTAAGAACCTATTGGGCTTTTCATTAAACGTATAATTTTCCGGAATGTTACACTTTACTTGGTCATTGCACTTCTAGACTTGATGGTGGGTTATGAGTAAGGGTCTTGTATATGTTGTGATGTTATGAACTCTTGTATATGCTTTGTTGTTGTAACATGATTTTTGAGTTGCTTTGGCCATGGTTCTAATATGCTATATATATGTTGACTTGAATTTACTTGATGATGCTGTTCTTGTGTTGAAACTGTTATTGTCTTAAGGAATATATGATTATTGTTTTATATGTGTTCTTGGTTGTGCATAAGACTTTTCAAAGTAACTTGGCATGGTTTTGAATAAATGTCCCATTTAGCATGATTTTTATATTGTGTGCGCATATGTTTCCATACTTAGTACAAGTGATGTACGAACCCCTACTTCTCCCCTTTTCCCAAAGATTTTAGGTTCCGGTCGTTGAAGGGCTGGTGACAAATTTTCAAGGAAGGCTTGGATCATTTCTCCAAGTGTGGGTATGTCCTCAAGATCCGAGGATGATGCATTTTCTCACTCTGCCTATGTTACTTGCTGTAATGTAAAGACATTTGTTTCACTGTTATTGTTCAATGTTGTTTTAAGCCCTATGTGGAAATTATACATTTGTGTAAGGTCTATGACCAAATTATTCTATTCCGACTTAGATGGTTTTATATGAGACATCTCTGTTAGACTCTATCTTGTATATTGTATATGTGATATAAAAGTAGAAGCCTATGTAAGCTTCCGATGTGAGGAGTCTAAGTAAACTCCCTATGTATATATTATTTGTAAGAGAGAGGTCAATGTAAACCTCATGACGTAGATGTCGATGAAAAGTTTAATTTTCCGCACTTTTTAACCTATGATATATAATGATGAATGCTAAGAGGCTAGTCTTAGTCCTCTCCGAGAACGACGATGCCTGTTACGTCTAGGGGGTGTTCCCCGGATGTGACAACACCATCCCGATGCCTGGTCGTTAACTCCAACGAGGACGAGTATGTCCCTAAGGCCACCAGAGACTCTCCACTTGTAACAACCCTAAAAATGAACAGGATCAAGACTTAGGTTGTCAAGAATGCTTGCGATTAGACCAAGGTCCACACGGATTTATACGCGTAGAACCAGACCTCAGAACCCTTACTACGACCAAGTCAACTAACTTGGGGAGTTAATTGAGCTTGTAAAGGTTGGAACCAACCATGTGAGGCTCACAAAAACAAAGATTTAATCGAAAGAGTCTTTACAGGACATAAAAGAAGAAATTTTAAGTTTTGAGGGTCCAACGGTAAAATGGTCTTTTACCAGGCTAGGGGTAGTATCGTAATTACCCTAAATATGTAATTAAGTAATTATTTAATAAAGTGAAGGGGCAATTTGGGGAGAGAGAGCCGAAATTGGCCCTTTGAGTGAAATCTTGCTCCACCCGGGTTCGAACCTAGGTGGGAGCAATGATTTAACTTGATTTATTTTATTTAGTGAATTAATTTAATTAATTAATATTTAATTGCTGATTTAAGAAAAAGGAAAAGTCAGATTTTTATTTATTAATTATTATTTAATCCTAATTTGACTAAGTCTCTCCCTTATCTCCTAATCCTAAGCCAACTCTCCCACACGTTTCTCACTCTCTTTACTCTCATTCACGCTCTGCCTCAACCAAAAGAAAAGAAGAACAAACGTGAATGCTAAAGTTCATCAAGAACTTGAAAGCTAAAAACTCAAAAGCAAAATAATCTTAAAAACGAAAGGTAAAAATCAATATCTCGACAGATTTTGCTTGTTCTTCCGGTGGTGAAACTTTGGATTTGTGGGGAATAGGCAGCGTGGTTTAGTCATCTTTTGAAGAACTTCAGGTATAGGTTCTTCTCTTTTGGTCCCTTTCCCAAGAGGCCCCTCACTATTCAAGTTATTCAATTCGAAAACTAAGTTGTTCCCCATTGCATGCCCTTGTCCCTAGCTTCCAAATGACTTCGTAGGTTGGGTATTTTGTGCTGGTAGATTTAGGCATGTATGATGTTCTTATGTTGAATGTAAATATGTATGTGCATGATGTTTCGAAATTGATGACCAAGGTGTAATCAAAAAATTTCGTATGTGAGTACACTTGGGCAGTGATATTTAGTCACTGTTTTGGAGAGGTAAAGAGGCATGTTATTGCTTGTGTTTTTGTGCTAAACTTATGCTTAATATGTTGTTCATATGGTGTGTGAAATGGCAAGTTTTGAGTGTAAACGTTGTGTTAAATATACTCCCTAAACCACACCTAAATAACGTACTAAGTAGTTGATGAAATGCCCTAAGAAACTAGCATGAAAAGTTGAGTTAAGGAAGGTGAGAATTGTAAAAAAAAATCCAGATTTGTGTACTCAAAAATGAGGATTAAATCTGAGTTTTTAAGAGGAAATAAAATAGGTGAGGTCAATGGGAATTGAACCCAAGACCTCACATGACCAAGGGGCTGAAAAATTTAAAAGAAAATGTAAGGGGGCTAAGGGGAATCGAACCCCTTAGCTGTTGTTGACGCAAGAAAATAAAAAAAAAAGAGAGAATGGGGCTGGGGGGAATCGAACACGCAATGCTGGGGAAAGAAAGAAGATGAAAAATAAAGAAAAACAAAATGTGAGGCGTGGGAATCGAACCCACGACCTCAAGGCTGGGAATGGAGAGGGGCGAAAATGATCAACAAAGCAAGTGAGGTTGTGGGGGTTCGATCCCACGACATCACTGCCAAATACCCTTAGCCTAGCAAAAAAATAAAAAGAAAAAATATAGGAGGCTGTGGTGGTTCGAACCCACCACCTCACAGCCTCTAGCGAAATTAAATTAAAATAAGGAGGCTGTGGGGGTTCGAACCCACAACCTCCCTATTCCCAGCGAATTAAAGGATAAAAATCAAAGAGGCTGTGGGGGTTTGATCCCACAACCTCTTGGTTGGGCGAAAAATGAACAATGAAATATTATTGAAAAATGAAAAGAGGTTGTGGGGGTTCGAACCCACATCCCTTCGGCCAACTTAGGAGTAATATTAAATAGAAAATTAATCATTTGATATTAATATTGAGATTTAATTTAGAGTCATAATATTATGAACATTAGAAATAAAATCAATGAAAAATATAAATGATATCCAATTGATTCAAGACTTGGGTTTCCTTGCCCAAACTTCCGTATTGATACATAAGTCATACGTGAATAAAATATCCAAGTATAATGCTACATACTTAGATCGAAATCAAGATCTTGGCATACATACAAGATGCATAAGTCTTGTATCACATAATCTTAGAAAGATATGAATCATGTAGACGAAATATGAATGAAGCCTCATGGCTTGTATGTATAGACACATAAGTCTAACATACGTTCAAAAGTAAGTGCTAGGAAGTATGTAATGAAATGATGAACCATAGAAGGGTTAAGTATGAGTGTAAGATACACCAAATGGCCAAGTGCATTGGCATATGATGAAATGAACATTCACGTAATAAGAGGTGAGTAACTATTAAAAGCAAAGGTACTAATGATAATGAATGTGGTGACAACATGATACAAGGCTAATGTAAATGATGAGGGCAATCTCAAATGAACCTAAGTAAATGTTACCAATACGTACTCACCTATGAGAGTGTAAGATAATGAAGAGACCAGTCTCTATGAACACTCTAATGAAGGTATTGAGCTTAACACACTTAATACTAATGATGAGTTGAGAAATCATCTAATGAGCTATGATGTCCTCATACTAGAAGCCAGCAGCTTCCATGACGTATGAGATGAATGAAATGGAACTTTATACTGAGCACCGATAGACTAGCTATAAGCGTTGATGCCTTCTTTCGGGAAGGACGGAGGTTCACGTAACTCTCATGAGATGAGACTGTCCGGCATGCCGGGTATGGGTCTCCTTATATCTCCTAGTCTTCAAACCTATACTGCCAATATAGGGATCTGGCGGGGTTGAATTCCCATGTACGCTAGCATGTTTTTGGGTCACCATGGCCGGTGATTCCACCTCTTCTCGGTGTAGGGGAGACACTGGATTTCATGATGCTCACATGATCTATGTCGGTTAAAGTTAAAGTTCCCAATGAATGAATGAGGCCAGCCTCAAATGATGTACATAATGAAATGAATGATACTAAAGGTGTTAGGATAGGATAATCAAAAGGTGAGTTAGATTCAAGTAATGACATTAGGTCATTCTTGGTCATTGCACAACGAACCTAATGAAAGTCTTAAACTACATCCTAGGTATAGCTGGTGGTTACACTGGACTATGAATGAAATGAAATGGAATACGTATGAATGAACGAAGCAGACTCTGTGTTTGCTAATGAAGACTCCCTAGTTGAGGTCCCATCTGTTGAGCCCTCATTTCTGGGATGTCTTAATGTTAAGTCCATGATTCCAAGGTCTCATGGCACATGAATGAATGACATTAAAGAAGTTATGTGTTACATGCAAAAGGTGCTATATGCTATATGTTATGTGCTATGTGTAAATGTTATGTGTTGTGTGCAAATGTGAAAAGTATGATGACATATGTTATTCTCATGGCATAACTTTCCTATTCCAAATCTGAAAAGCTCACTGACTTTCCTAATCCAAATTTGGAAAGCTCATTGATCTTCCTAATCCAAATTTGGAAACTTTCCTAATCTCAATTTGGCAAGTCCACTTACTTGACTTCCAATAATCATGTTGTTAGGAAAGAGCTATCTTTTCTCATGCATGTCCTTGGTGTGTGCTTGCATATACCCATACTTAATACAAGTGTGTACTAACCCTATACAAACTCTACTATTTTAGGTGCAGGCACAAGTGGACGATAGAGCTACAGGATCATCGTTACAGTTATCCGGACGTCCAGCATTCATCCGGTTTTGGTAGGTCCTCATGTCTTCGAGGATGCTACTGTTTTATATTCTAGCTTAGTTTTAGAGTTGAGCTAGTGGAGCATGTTCCACTAGCGTTTCTTTCCTGTTTTTATAAAGACTATGTATTGGTGCCATTTTGGCAATTATACGCTTTATAAGAATTGATCTATTTCTTTCAGTTGCTTATCTCTTAATGTTAGATGGTTGATGGTGAACAATTTTGTATTTATGAGAATGTTTGTATAAGTATGTTAGGAAACAAAAAGTTTCAAATTTTCAGCTAAAATTAACCTATGTAATGTAAGAATGACGTAAGTAGGCTTGTCTGCGACCTCTGAGAGGTCAACGACGCCGGTCTCGTTTGGGGTCTAGATTCCAGTCGTGATCCACTGCCCCTGAACAATGACGAATCGAGCCCGGCAAATACATACTTAGAGAGAAGAAATCGAGGTCACTGCCCTCCAATCTAAGGAGGGGGACACATATATAGGAGAGTTTTAGTCCAGCTTCGAGTCACAGTCACGCTCTAATTTTAGCGAATATCTCACTTCTTTTTCTAATGTTGATAGAACGGGGGATAACTAGGACTCCTCTAAATTTGATTCGGGTCCTAGCGCCACAGATCTAAACAGGTTGTGTGTTGTAGGTCAATACCTTATATATGATGACGGAAAGGTGGTTAATCATCACTGGAAGATAGCCAAGACCATTACTCAGGAGCATAAGGTACTAACTGGGAGTCTTCATACACTGCCCGCTATTGAGGAGCTTTTCTAGAGCACATATGTGAGTGGATGACACAGAGTACAGGTAACTTTAGCAAGGAGATGACTCATGAGTTTTATGCCTCTTACACTGCCAGTCTCTGTAATGCTATACCCAAAAGGGCTAAGCCACTAGCCCATCCTCCACTTCAGGCCACACAGGTGTATAATTTCTCTGTTGACATCTCAAAAGCTACCATTTGCATTTTTAATTATGGCCCATCCTGTCTCTGTTGATTATTACAGCAGAGTCGACTACAAGATGGGTATAGTTCAGAGTGGGGCATTTTAGAGGGATACCGAGCAGAGAGACACACTATTGAGGTGGATGGTCAAACACATAGCTGAGGAGAGAAAAGGCACTGAACGGGTGAGGAATATGAAACTACGTATCATAAATCCAACTCTGAGATTTGACACAAAGTTCTTCTAGTCCTTGGTTCATACTAGACTCTCCCCTACTAAGGCGGACAATGTTGTTACTTGGGACCGAGCCATGACGATAGCATCTATTATGGAGGGGCTGGACCTTGATTTCTCCCGCATTTTGATTGCCGAGATCCATGAGAGGGCCTTGAGTACCACCAATATTATACCATTCCCGTGTACGATATTCAATATATGCAGGGAGGCTTTGGAATAGTGACAGGTTGCTTGAGGCGACTAAGACTGTGGATATCGGCCTCATTCAAGATGCTATCAATCTTCTTGCACCTTTGAGGGAGCCACATGTTGACTTACCTCCATTAGGTTCCGATCTTTCTACTGGTGTGGAGAATATCTAGGATGATCACACTACTATTCCAGCCCCTTTAGCAGATGCACAAGCTACCCCTCCGCCACCACTAGTTAGGCTGCGAGGTCATCTAGAGTCATTTCCCCTTCAGGGTCCACTCTAGTTCCCTTTGCCTGAGTCCAAAAGTTGGAGACCAAATGGATACCTTGCTGAAACATATGGGGTAGTGGATGCAGAAATATGTTTAGGAGTCACAGGCCCATATAGAGCACATGATGGATGCAAAAATCCAGGCGGTCCGTAAGCGCCTTTATGCATTTGATTTGAGAGTCCTGGAGAAGCCTGGCCCTTCTATCGATGTGACCACTTTTATATTAAAGTTATCTAGGCTCCGGTCTCATGTTGATTCTCTTTTATCCCCTACCAAGATTGTACTAGATATTTCCCCTGTGGCTAAAACGGGTGACGTGGTGATGATTTCCATCTTTAGAGACAGTATACCACCACTTGATCCTTCCCTACTGGGAAGTGTCACCGTTATAATCATACTTCCGACACTGAGGAGGTTCAATTATCTAGGAAGAGGTAGCGCCAGGAGTTAGAGGCAGCCTAGTGGTAGTAGATCATTAATGAGGAGACCAGGCAGCAGCGGGCCTGTGAGATCGTTGTTGGTCCGTTAGGTTGAGTGAGGGTGTTCCCATTGTTGATCAGGTCACTACAGATGGCGCCCCTAGTATTAAACTAGTAGGTTCCAAGAAGCCGGACCCACCCACCTCTTGATGGGTCTTCGACGCATATGCGCCATAAGTTTTCTTCACTCTATGCTTCGAATGGAACTCTGGCGCACAGATTAATCTAGCTTTAAATAGGAACTCCTATTTAAGTAAAGCCAGTTGTAAACAAAGAAAACAAAAGATTCGTTTTGTACTGATACACTTTTTTTATTATATGTGCATTGAGGGAAATTGCACCATTTTTTCTTGGAGGTAGGGTAAATTGTTGTGACTGACAGGGTGAAGTCTGAGTAACTCAACTTATAATCCTCCCTTGGGGTTTTCTTTACTGTGTTCTTTTTCCCCAAGAGACTGATGTACTTTTATGTTGAACGTGTAAGTAGAAGTAAGTAGAAGAATAAAAGCATGATGTCATAAGAAGCATGAAATTGATAATTGTCCAAAATTTTGGAATGTGTTAGATCTCTAGGTTCAGTGAGTTGAATGTGTTGGATCTTCATATGAAATTGCAAGGAACCGGTATTATAGTGTGACTTAAGCTAAATTTTGAGCTTGGTAATTAAACAATGTTCCAATTGTGTGAGATGATTCTTTTTGTTTATGCGGTATGTATGAATCTAGAACTTTCCTTGTTTTTCCTGTTAAAAAATTCTATGCTAGGAATTACGAGATGATCATAGGCCCTTGTTCAGATGAGTCAACTAAATCCTAAAATGATTCAACCAAAAGAAATAATTGCTCCCATTGATCCAAGTGTTTGAGTCTAATGTAGACCACTACTTTCAATACACCCAACTCACATTCCCTAAAAGATTGTTTTGGCTTGGTCCTCCTTGGACATGTGCAGCTTAACTTAGGCTAAATGCCTAACTTAAAGATGGTTAATTCAAAAAGTTACCTTAATCTTGGATCTGATCTGACATAGGATATTATGCACCTCAACTCATGTAAAATACATAAGTTGAGGGTGGCTACGAAAAAGGAAACCGTAAAAAGGCGTATGAAAAGAGTTGTGTGCAAAAGAAAGAATAAGATAGAAAATTATGCGACATAAGTTAAAAGAAACAAAAATAATAATGATAAAGATTTTTGAAAAAACAATGAATAAAAAGAATGAAAAATAAGAGCGATAAAGTCAAAGTCACATCGGTGCTACGGAAAGTCAAGGAAAAGAGCAAAAAATAAAAAACATTCAAGAATTGGTTGATAAAATAGGTAAAAATCCAATATATGTCAAGGAGGGGAAAAAAGTCACTGAAAGTACCCAAATGTACCCTACCTAACCCTGAGCCTATGTTAAAGATAAGAAAGTCCTATAGTGATCCTAGTGACTAGTTTAAAGAGTCTATGCAGTGAAAATAATGGTAAGCCTATGGTTTTGAGCACTAATTATATTTGAATTTACTTCTGAGCATGAATGTTGAATGAATCCTTGAACTTAACATTACACTCATTGTGTGAAAAAAGTATTTCTTTGAAGTGGGGGCACTAGTAACATTGTTGAAGAGTTGGTACCTTGGCGATTGCTGAAAATGTATGTGGTGATGTCTATTAGTTTGTCTATGTTATGTGTTGATTCGTACGAGTTAGCTTATTGAGTCTAAATGAAAAGATTTTCACTATGTGATGGAATTGATTAAGACAACCATATGATTGCTTAAGTTTATATGTTTGCTTCTACATAAGTGTCGTTTATAGTGTTACTGTGTCGCTTGAGGACAAACACCAAGTTTAAGTTGAGTGTGCTGATATATCGTTGCTTTACAATTATTTGATGCGTTTCAATGAGATTTTGTGTGTGTATTGGGCTATTTTGTTGTTGGAAATAATGGTTTTATGAAATTCTTCAAAGATATAAGTTCGGTAGAGGTGGATTGAGATAAGAGCTAAAAATTGCACAAGTGGCCAGTGACTGAGCCAACCACGGACCGTAGGTGATGTAGCATAGATGCCGGTTCAAGTAATTCTGACCAAGTGTGGAACCACGGAGGCCATCAACGAACCGTAGATAAGGACAATATGTCATATACATTCGTCGTTTATGATCAGAAAGTTGAAGTTCCAGTATTTGAACCACAAAGGCAAGTGAGGGACCGTAGTCCAATACATGGACCGCAGGTTCAACCATTGTTTGAAGGCCCTAAAATAATTTCCAAGTTTTGATCCATGGACTGTAGGTTGTGCCGTCGATTGAAACCACATCTAAGAAGTTATTTCCTTATTTTGTTTCAAACTTGGTTTTGGATTTGTGTACTATAAATGTTAGTTGTTATTTATATTTTTTAGGGTTAGAAATTATTGCATAATTGAGTTTTGGCCTGTTGGAATTATTTTGCAAACTCTTAGCAATTTAATTTTCGGAAGTTAGTTTATACAAATTTCACTTTGAATTTCAATTAAATATTTCGGTTTTCATGCATTCTCATTGTAAGTTCATGAATTCTTTTAAGATAATTATGAATTGTGAATTCTCAAGCACGAGTAGCAAAATACACAACTAGGGTTGTTGGAACCATGAGTAATTCTTGAATAGTGTTTATGCATGTATTGTTAATCTTTTCGTTTAGAGGTCTTTCTAGCGGTGTGCAACGTTAGAACTCGTCTCATTCCTACTTGACCTAACCAAAGGGGTAATGAATGAGAAAAAGATTTGAGAATAGAGATTTAGTTAAGGATTTGTTTCTATCTAATAGTATGACTTTAATCAATTGAGGAAAGGGTGAATACCATAAGTTAATTGACACGATGACTAATCGGGGATGAACGTAAGGGTTAGTAAAGCACACATTCGTAAATTTACCAAGTCGCGTGTGAAAGTCCTTACGAAGATTACCAATCAGTAATGGATACATACTTATTTGTCGTGCATGTCAAACACTAGAAATGATTGCTATTATTAGGATTACTGTGATAAAAGCTTGTGGGGAACACACATACCCTAGTTTCTATCTTTTATTGATGTCTCAAAATGTGAATCTTGCTTACTTGTTACTATTAATTCAAATCAACAATATGTTACGTTATATACAAAAACTCCCTGTTTACTTTTCTTGGAAATAGTTTGACTAAAACGAGATTATTAGGAGTTAAGTTTGAGTCTAGACTATATTCCTTGTGGGACCGACCCCAACCTACAAGTTGGGTTCATTACTTGATAACGATCTCTTATGCTTCTTTAAGAGAGGTGTAAGTTGAGCATATCAAGAAGCATGATATTTCTAAAATTAAAATTGATTAGTTCTAAGAAAGGAAAGACAATAATCGAGGGAATAAGAAAGAACCACAAAAGAAAGTGAATAGGTAAACACTCAAGTACAAAACAGACACACTATGACATGCCCCGAGCCTACTCCCCGAACGTGGCCGATACTCGAGAACCATTGTTGGCCCTAAGTAAAACCTTGGCCTGATTCAACTCTTAGCCTAAGACTTACTCAATAATAAAAAAACATTACAAGTGAACTTTATTCAACTATCTAAAAATATAAACTTAGAATAGTTCAGAAATAAAATAGTCACTAGCCAAAGCGGCAACTCAAGTCTAAAACATCAATAACTGAAATGAAAAAGAATCATGAGCTAGTACTCTATTATCTATCTATGAATCCTATAATACTATGAGTAATTTTGGGACAAGACCCCTATCATCCTAAAATACTTAAATAGTGGAAAATAAAGAAAGGATCCTCGGAAGCAAGGAGGCTCACCATACAAATCTGGAATTCGACTAGACCAATGAAGCGCTGGTTGATGATCCTTGTAACTTGTATATACACCATGAAAGATTCATGCCAAATGGTGTCAGTACATGGAATGTATGAGCATGCAAGGGGAAATATAAGACATGACACAAGCTTGAACTGGAACTGAAGAAACAACATACATCGTCTCAACATAAGTCAACCTCAACTCTATCTCTTCTCATTTCAATATGAAAGCAATAACAATAATGCGATATAAAGAAAAGATTTTAAAACAGTAGATAACAACTCAGTATATTGGAAAATACAATATAACTTAGTTTGTATGTAAAAGTACAAAATAAACTCTGTTTGGGAGATTCTTCAATCGCCAAGCATCACTATGAGCTTGTGATGATACTATTTCAAGAATTGTCCTATACTTTGCTGGGGTATAGGAATACTCACTAAGTGGATCCACTAATCGATGCTTAAATAGCAATAAGGAATTGTCTCAAAAGTATGACTCTTTCTACCCATGTTGGCTACATAATTTATGGGTTTGTGAGTGGTTTGAAATCTCCCCCATATCGATGCTCAATTGTCACGACCCCCAAGTACACCCTAGAAGTTAGGTCATTCTTGAGTCATCACACGGCGTACTTGACCTCTCGGAGGTCTTGTACAAGCCCTTAGACATCATTTATGGAATATATAAGAAAAGTAGCGCAGAATTAAAACTTTTTCTTCAAAAACATAACGCGGAAGTCATTTCATAAAATGCCTAACAAATGTCTCAACACCATTTATGTCAACATGAATAACAAGAGTCTTCGGTCACAGGCCATAAAAGTCTAACATAATGAAAAACATAAAGACATCATAGTGGTGGTGTCCTCGGATGCTATGAGGACTCACCAATCTTCACTTCTTGATAAGCCTTGGAAACTCTACCCTTCAAAGCAACTCAATCTTTTCAAGACCCTACATGGACAACATGGGCAATATGTGTTAGTACGATATGTACTAAGTATGGAAACTATCAAACCAAAACATAAGATATCTCAAAGGGTTAGTCAATAATAGACATAATCATAAGAGATGAAGACATAAAAATAATATGAATATCATAAGCATATTAAAGCAGCATAAAACATATAAGAGTTCATACTTAACTCATTGTCTTTCTTACTTAAGTGAACTACATCACAAGCCACCTCCAAGTATACTTGTGCAAGGCTAAGGTAGCATCACATAGTACTACCAAAGCTAAGTACCTTTCTTTGGTCATTCCTTATCATAATCCACTTTCATAATTAAGACCTTAAGTACATCATATCGTATGAGCACCATACCCCTAGGCCACCTCAAAACACACTTGTGCAATGCATGTGAATTATCCCATAATACCTCAACACTAAGCATATCTTGAAATCACCCTATCTTGGTTCATGTCATCTTAGGAGTCATCTAATAGACCTACTTCGTATTGAAAAGGAACTATCATATTAAGTCAATCATGTCATAGAATTCAACCCTAGTCACCTATCTAAGATAAACATACATCATAGAGGGTTCATGTCATAGGTAGCGACAAGTCATACTTGTGTCATGTATAGATGGCATCCCATACTACCATCCATACTAAGTACTCATGTAGACTAACCTAATCCAAGCTAACTTATCCTGCAACCTGGTCTATTAAGCTCGACATACTACCATAATAGACCTACTACCATGGATAGCATCTCAACATACTAACCAAGCTACTAAAGGAAGGATAAAACCAACCTAACTACCATTAAAACCAATCATGTAGATGCAATATAATCATAGGGGAGCATGAATCCTCAACCCTAAACTTCCATAAGAAACTAATCCCAATCTAATTCATGTAATGCACCTTGCATGCAAAACAAGCTATCATGAAATGCACCTTGCATGCAAGTCAAGCTAACATTAGGAGAGTATACGTCTTTTCCCTAAAGCTACCATGAAATGGTTTTGTCAAAACAAAGTCAAGCTATCATGATCAAGCATCCTAGCAACACAAGACCAAGCTAAACATGAGAGAGCTTAATTCCTCCATCTCAAGCTACCATGAAGTTCACCACCTCAAGCTACCATGAGATTTAACATCTCAAACTACCATGAGTATTTCAACTCAAGCCTCCTTGAGATTTACTATCTCAAGCTACCCTTGAGATCTTGCCATCTCAAGCTATCATGAGTATTCAACTCAAGATACCATGCCATTGGTGTTGTCTCACCAAGTCCACTACACAAGAAGTGATCATACAACTCATCTTTAAACTAAATTTAGTCTACCATGTATTGATTCATTTTAGGTTCTTAAGTCAACCTACGGTTCATCTATTATGAGAACTTGTTTCTCCTAATAATGTTCATGTCTAGTTGTAAGAGAAAGCCTCATCATAATCTCTTCATAAAGACTTTACCCTCAAAGCCCTAGCATCAACGGCATAACAGCCCATAGTAGGTTATTACCTTTGATATATTTTTATCTAATTTCAATTACATGCTTACTTCATTCAATTAGATCATTAGAAGGTAAATCTAGGCATACATAATCACATAGGTTCAATTTCATCTTTACAAGTCAAGACCAACCTGTATCAGTTAAGCCTAGTTCAATTCATATCTAGGTATTTCAAATCATGATCAAATAGTATAGAATACAATTGAATTAAGAAGATCAACATAAAACCTTCATCTAGCCTCTAATGACATAAAATCACAATGATCACCTTCAACATCAATTACTATAATTCACTATGACAACAACATATAATCATCATATAAGCATCATTGAATGCTACCTACTAGATTGGGATCACAATCAAGCCTTACCTGCAATGCAATCACAACCCTCTCTAGATTGGGGTTCTTTGGATTCACAATTGAAGGGAAACTAGGGGACTTAATTGATGGAAAAATACATGAATGAATAAGCTTCACATACTTTAGTTTAGAGCCTTAATCCCAGCTTGAACCCTTGGTGAATTTGTCCTAAGTCACTGTCCCCAACTTCTCTTCTTCTGCTATGGTGTTCTTGAGAGTTCTAATGTGAGAGAGAGGTTAGATTTGGAGTCTAGAGTCTAAAGGGGTATTTTATTATTTTAATACTCATATAATACCTAAAGATAACTAAATTAACTGCACATGCATTTATTCGGATATGGGGTGAATTTCCCAATTCACCTTCACTTAACAGTGAGCTGTGAGGGAGCTGCATGTTGCATCGATGGAGGGTTACCTACGGGGCGTCGACTAGACGACGGGACGTACTGGCTGTTGACACCCAATTTTGGACCTCCACCATATAAATTAATCAATTCAAGCTTCTTCGATTTTAAACGAGTTAAAATAGTTAGTTTTATAAAATTTTAAAAAAATATAAAGTTTGCACGTTATTTCAAATAATTTTGTCACTTTTTTTTATAATTTTAGATCATATATATTGTAACAACCCTAAAATGGCTAGACTAAGTAATGCTTACTGTATCTAGGATGCCTACGATTAGACCGGGTTCACACGGATTGATGCGCGTAGAACCAGACCTCTGAACCCTTGCAACAGCCAAGCCAACCAACTTGGTGAGTTAGTTGAGCTAGGAAAGGTTGGGTCCATCCATGTAGGGCACCCGAATATGAAAATCTACCCGGATGAGTCTTAACCAGACTTAAAAAGGGGTAATCTTAAGTTTGGAGGGTCTAGGGGTAAAATTGTATTTTTCCAGGCTAAGGTTAGTATTGTAATTACCCTAAATATTTAATTAATTAATTAATTAATATGGTGGAGGGGCAATTTGGGTAGTAAGGGCCGAAATTGACCTTTGAGCGAAATCTTGCTCTACCCGGGTTCGAGCCTAGGTTGGAGCAATGATTTAATTTGATTTATTTTATTTAGTGAATTAATTTAATTAATTAATATTTAATTGCTGATTTAAGAAAAAGGAAAAAAATCAGATTTTTATTTATTAATTAAAGATAAATCCTAATTTGACTAAGTCTCTCCCTAATCTCCTAATCCTAAGCTAACACTACTCATGTTTCTCCCTACTCCTCTCTCACTTTCACGCTTAACTCTCTGTAAAACAAAAGAACAGAACAAAAATATAACAAAGTTCATCCACATTCAAGAACTTGAATGCTCAAACTCAAAAAAAGCAAAACAAGCTTCAAAACGAAAAGCGAAAACCAAGTTCTCTACGAATTATGCTTGTGATTTCGGTGGTGAGACGTTGTCTTAGTGGGGGATTTTGGCAGCACGTAAGAACACTTTGAATAAAATTAAGGTATGGGTTTTCTTCTCTCTTGGTCCCTTTCCCAAGAGACCCTTAAGGTTCAGTTTAATCGCAATTGAAAAAATAAGGTTGTCCCCGTTGCATGCCCCTGTTATTAGATCCTTTGAAAGATTCAAAGCATGCGTTGGTATGTCTTCTGGTAGATAATTTTAGGTCTGCTTGTGGTTATGTGTTGAATGTGTTTTTGGAAATTATGTGAGGAATGAAAGACGTATTCCGAAAAAGTGTTTTAAGTTAACTGTTTGAGCATGTGTGTGTTGTAAATTGACTATGTTGCTGCCTGAAATTTGTGTGTTAAAATGTTGTGTTTTCGTGTATGAAAATGTTATAAGTTTGATGTTCATATAAGGGTAATGTTGCTGGAAAAATGTCACCCGAATTACTCCAAGAATCAGCATAAAAACTTGAGAGAAAGATGAATTGAAAGAGACCAAATTTCCAGCTCTCGGCCAAGAATTTGAAAAGTGAGCTATGTTTTAAAAAAATTTAAAAATTGTGAGGTCATTGGGAATTGAACCCAAGACCTCACCAAATGTAAATTACATAAAAATTTCATGAGAAAAATGAAAGGAAAAATAGATGTGGTGAGTGGAGATTGAACCCACAACCTCTTGAATAGATGAGAGAGTTAGGAGAAAAATAAAATAAGGTGAGTGGGGATTTAACCCACAACCTCTTGGATAGGTGAGAAATTTAAGAGATAAATTAAGAGAAAAAGAATGAGCTTGTGGGGGATTGATCCCACAACCTCCTTGCCTTAAACGAGAAAGAGAGGAGGAAAAGAAAGGAAATATTATGGGAGTGATGGGGATCGAACTAAGTCCCCCAAATCCGAAAAATGCAATTATCAAGTTTAATATAAGATTAAGTGTTGCTCAAGGGATTTGAAATCGGGTTCCCTTGCCCAATTCTATATTGGCACATAAGTCATACGTAAACAAATATTTAATGAATGCTGCCCTTAAGGATCGAAATCAATATCATGGCATACCTAAAAGATGCATAAGTCTTCTACCACATAATCTTGGGTAAATATGAATCACTTAGACGAACTAGGAGTGAAGCCTCATGGCTTGTATGTGTGGACTCGTAAGTCTAGCATACGTTTAAAAGTAAGTGAACCTAAGATGTTATGTGAAGAGATGATGAAACCCCAGAGGGGTTAGGTAAGAGTGTGACACACATTAAAGGGCCAAGTGTATTGGCATACGATGAAATGAACATTCACGTAAAGGGGTGAGTAATTATGAAGATGTAAATGTGCTAAAGTTAATGAATGTGGTGACAACGTTATAAGAGGCTAATGTGAAAGGTGAGAGAAATCTCAAATGAGCCTAAGTAAATGTTACCAAAACGTACTCACCTATGAGAGTGTAAAGTTAATGAAGAGACCAGTCTCTGAACACTCTAATGAAAGTATTAAATTTAATGCATACTTAATACTAATGATGAGATGAGAAATCATCTAATGAGCAATGATGGCCTCATGCTAGAAGCCAGCTTCTATGATGTATGAGATGAATGTAATGGAACTTTATACTGAGAACCGATAGGCTAGCTATGAGTGGAGATTCCTTCTTTCGGGAAGGCAGAGGTTCGTGTAATTCTCATGAGATGAGACTGTCCGTCCAGACGGGTATGGGTCTCCTTATATCTCCTAGTCTTTGAACCTATGCTGCCAACATAGGGATCTAGCAGGGTTCAATTCCCTATATACGCTAGCATGTTTTTGGTTTCACTTTGGCCGGTGATTCCACCTCTTTTCGATGTGGGGTAGACACAGGATTTCATGAAGCTCACATGATCTATATCGGTTAAAGTTAAAGTTCCCAAAGAAAAAATGAGGTCAGCCTCATGTAATGCACACAATGAAATGAACAATACCAAAGGTGTTTGGGTAGGATAATCAAGAGGTGAACTAGACTTATGTAATGACACTAGGTCATTCTTAGTCATTGCACAGTGAACCCAATGAGAGTCTTAAACTACATCCTAGGTATAGCTGGTGTTTACACTAGCCTATGAATGAAATGAAATGAAGTACGTATGTATGAATGAAGCAGACTCTGTGCTTGCTAAAGAAGACTCCCTCGTTGAGGTCCCATATGTTGAGCCCTCATTTTGGGAAGTCCTAATGTCATGTCCATGACTCCAAGGTCTCATGGCATATGAACGAATGATATGCAATATGTTATGTGTTATATGCAATATGTTATGTGTTATACGCAATATGTTATGTGTTGTGTGCAATATGATACGTATGATGATGCATGTCACTCTCATAGCATGACCTTCCTAATCCGATTTTGGCAAGTCCACTGACTTGACTTTCCATAATTCATATCGTTAGGAGAGAGCTCTTATTAATCATGCATGTCCTTGGTGTGTGTTTGCATATACCCATACTTAATACAAGTGTATACTAATCCCATACAACTCTCTACTTTTAGGTGCAGGTGCAGCTGGACGCTAGAGCTTATGAGTCGACGTTGAAGTTATCCGGACGTGGATCTTTCATCTGGATTTGGTAGGCCCTCATGCTTTCGAGGACGCTTGCTATTTTATTCTAGCATTAGATGTAGGCATTAGCTAGTTGAGTATGTTCCACTAGTGTTTCATTCCCAGTTATTTTCAGATATTGTATTAGTGCCATTTTTGGCAACTTTATATTTTATACAGATATGACTATGTCTTTCATTTGATTATCTTGATACTAGATGGTTGTTGTGAACGCTTAAGAGTTTATGTAGATAGTCTTATACGAGCTCAATGTTTCTCACTATGAAATTTAAGTAAACAAAATGTTCAAATTTTTCCTCTAAAATTAACCTAGATGATGTAACGATGACGTATGTAGGCTTGTCTGCAACCTCTAAGAGGTCAACGACGCCGGTTTCGGCTAGAGTCTAGACTCCGGTCGTGACATATATGATTTACATAATTATGTATATAATTAATATATTTTATGATTATTTGAAAATCGTCTCAAATAGATTTTATTTTGCTTAAATATTTTACTAATTAGTTTAGTTATATAATAGTTTATATTTTGGATTAGTTATTTTATAATTAAGTCAATTTATTTTCGTTAAATTAAGAAGTTTACTAATTAACTTATATTAATTCATCTTATTTCTTTATGTTAGTGGAATTCACCAAGTGACTCAATTTGGCTAATCTATTAATTCTAAGGACAGATTTGAGCCCTTTTTGATTTTTAGGAACCCAAACCGATTTCTTTTATTCCAATTCAATTCCCAACTGTTATGACAGAGACCCAGCCCATTTCAATTAATTTCAGCCCCCAGCCCACTCTTTTGCTCGACTCGGCCCACTGTTTGTTCAGCAAAAGGAACCCATTTCCCCAAATACCCTTCAACACGTTCCAAACATAACCAAAATGATACCGACCCGACCCCCGCACTGTTCTTCTTCCTCCCAGCGAGAGATCGCAGCATCAAATCTAGCAGCGACCCGACCCAGTTCTCGCGTCCCTCTCCCTCTCTCCTCTCGACGTGTACTCTCCGTACAAGGACGGTTACCAAACTTTCCAAGTGTCGAAATCTCCTATCTCGTTCGTCCTTGGCTTCTAATCGAGCTGCCAACCTTTCATGTTCGTTAAGAATTCGTACTATAGAGCTCCAGACTTATCTCCAAAGGATTTTGGGGGGAGTTTGGATTTTTTTGAATTTCAAAATCTCATCCAAATTATTTCCGTTTCCCCCCATTTTTTGACCTAAAATTCACTCTATATATTTTCTGGTTTTCTTCATTGTTGGGGGATTTGTTTTTGGGGGAGTTAAGAGATTTTAGTTGGTCAGAGAGGTTTTGATGAGGGATATTGAGAAAAAATATACAAAATACCTTATGCAGAGCCATAGAAATAGGATATCAAAATCTTGTTGCCGGTGTTCCTCCCGATTTTGTTCGAGACTTGAAAATTCCTTTGGGTCTCCTTGATGTTGTTCATGCCTAGTTTGTGGTGGCGGAATCACTTTCAAGCTCGTCGTCCCATTCGCTGCACAACAAGAGGTAATATCTATCTTCATCTATGTATCATTGGTTTGCTCCTTCATTAGACTCTCGTTCCTTTGGGGTCAGTTTTTATTTTTTTTAGTTGTTTGTTCATTGTTTTGTGTAGTTTTTAAGCAACTTAGATATTTCTTAAGGCTGATAGTTCGCCTGTGCTTTATGGCTTTGTTTTAACCAATTTGTATAAATGTAATAATAGGAGAAGTTACGGTTTGATAGTTGATGTTTTCTCTATATTATTGCAAGACTCGACTAGTGATATTCATCATGTCTCTCTGTTGTTTTTCTCGTGGCTCATAAAAATATAACATTTTGGATAACTAGTCTTCTATATATGAGCGTCTATAAATGTCTTCGTTTCATTGCGGGTCGATTGAGTATGCTATCTTTGTGGTATGGGAAGTGTTAAGCAAAAATGTTGAAACTATTTCATGAGAAGGTCGAATGTTTGTTGTATCTATTACTTTAGACACAACAGCCCACCTCGTTCCTTATTTTCAAAATTTTCGTGATTGCCTTACCATATGTTGTGATCTGCTGCCCAAAAACAGGCAACCCCTTCCTCTTACTCTTCCCTTCATCTTATTTTCTCATGGAGTCTAGCATTATTATTTATCTAAATGGCGTGAATACATGCTTATTTTCTCTATTGACTTAAGGATGCATTAAGATTTCTATTTTTGTTTAATCTATAACCCCCTCATGTCCATCTAATGAAGCCTCATATTTACTATAACAATAAGATTAGATTTTATCATTTTGATTAAGATCTAGTTGTGATCTTCTCATTGTGTAAGCTTGAATTTCTTATTGTTGTTTTTCTTAAGTTCACATGATGATTAATTTCCTATCGTGCCTTTTGGTTTTTGACTTTTTCATATGCTCATCTTGGTTTAATTTCCTGCTTAGTACAGTTTTATATAACCTATTTGGGTTTATAAATAATTTAATGTATAGGTGGGTTAGCTTTTAAACTGTTTTTTTTTTTCTTTCTTAACTTTGGTAATATGCATTTTGAATACTGCCTCCTTGTTTTGCTGTTTTGTTCATTGTTAAGCTTCCTGGAACATCAAATCATTGAACAAAGCATAATCACCCTTTTTAGTTACTTGTGAAGTGACCCCTAAGAATTATTGATTGGTTTATACAAATTATTATCTATCTAGGATCATCGTGACCTGCTATATTTGGAAAGAATATTTGGAGTTATGATTTTTCCAGTAGCCCTTAGCATGTGTATGAGTTCGTCCTGTTTAAAGGCATTTTCCTAAGATTTGGCAGTGTGTAGTCAGTAGCTTCGTTACTTTCCCTCTAATGATAGTTGGATTGATGATGAGTTATTTTTTTAAGGATTTGAGTTTGGGTTAGTATTGATCTCATTTATGTTGCAGCTTACTGACAAGTTACTTGGTGAATAGTGATATTCCATTGCAAACTTAAGTTGTTTTATATCATGGTTTAAATCGTGTTTGGGTCCCTCTATTTGAGGATTTTCTATTATTTTTAGTCAATTACTTGTTACTTATTTATTTTATTCATTCTTGTCACATGTGAATGTTGTTGGAGGCCATTGGACTCAAATATCCTTGCATTTCGAGTTGGGCAACAAAGCCTCCCCCTCAAAACCTTCTTTCCTCGAGTCAAGCTCGTAAAATCGACGTACATGTATTTCGCTTGTTTATTTTATCATTATTGTATTGTTAGAATTTTAATGCAAGTGGAAACGGTCCGAAAGCCCAAAATGAAATGGGTTCGAATACTCGTCCAGGTGAACAGAAATCGTATTTGGGCCGAACTATCTCTTTCCCTCTTTACTTTACTATGCTTATTTCGCTTACTAATATTTGTCGTTAGTTTTAGGGTCGAAAAATTCAAATTCCCGCAAGACGCCGTTATGTTTCGACTATTTAAACTAAATCAATCGACTCTAAATGGACTTAAAAAGCAATAAGTTTACAAACATATGTCTCACTTGAATAATACGTAAATATTTTCTCTTTTCCCCTTTATAAAGCAACTCTAACTAAAATTAGTTCAAGTTTTCTATTAAAATCTAATTTATTTGTTTTTAGCCAAACATTTTAATTTCCAGATAACCGCATTAGCAGGTATTTTAGGGGCTTTCAAAATCTTCCTAAAAAGTTAATAAGAACCTCCAAAAAAAAACCACCCCCCCACCCCCCTTTAAGGTTTTCAATAGATTTTCTGATTAAGTCTTTTTTGAAAACAAAGGTTTCTTGATTTTTCCTAAAATTAAGTGGTGACTCCTAAACCAAGTCTAAACATAAATATTTTTTCCGAATAAAATAAAATGACAACTCAGCTGGGGATTTTAATGGGTTCTAACCTTAAAATTAACTTATTTGTCTATTTGTTTAAATTGTTTAATTGTTCCAATTCTTGTAAAATTATAAATAGAAAAGTGCAAAAATCACATACTTTTAAGGAAAAATTACCATTTGTCCCTTATAAGTTTATAATTACAAAAAACTTTCAAACTGATACAATAATATAAGCGCTGATACATTAATCTGATTCGCAAGATATATTAATCATTAAGTAAAATACATTATATTTTATACATGATACACTAATCTGATGTACATTTTATACATGATATACTAATCTGATGCGCGAGATACATTAATGTGATGCGTAAGATACATTAATTTGATGCATTGATAAATTAATTTGATGTGTTGATACATTAATCTGATGCGTGAAAATTAGGAATTTTGGGGATTTATAAAACTAATAGGGGATAATGGTAATAAGAAAACTTAAAGGAGGGATTTCTGTCATTTTCCAATTATAAATTATGGCATTTCATGGCATGAACTCCGCCAAACGGCAAATAGATTGCATTAGGACAAAAGGCGGTTACATGGCTTACCACGGTTGTCCTTTGAAAAGAAAAAACACAAGTCAAAATCTTTGGAAGTGATAACGAATAGTTGGCTTGTGGTCATCCAACGTCGTTTATTAGTCTTCACCCCGGTGTTTGTCCGACTCGGGTAACAGTCATTTCTAAACCAATTCTAGTCAACCTAGAGAAGAGCAAAAACATATCCAAATCTAAGCATTAGCCTAAGATGACCCAACACCAAGACGTGTTGGGCCCATTAGAGAAATCACCTTGAGTCCACAAGGGTCTGCGGCCTAAACAGACAATCATATTTATTTGTTTAAATTTGAAGGATGTATACGTCATTTGAAAGTTAATGTCCTTGGGGAAAAGAGTATATTATAGTCTACTTTAGTAGAAGAAAGAGTATTACAAGCTACTACTCCATCCAAAGGCGTCGACATTCGGAGGTGAGAAGAAATAAAGTTCAAAGGACCTTCTACGGAGGCATAGTTTAGGGTTATCCCCTGCGTGAGATTAATTATTTGTATCCCATTTTCCTACTATGTATCTCCATTCTATTTACTTATAAGTTTGTATAAATTTTTGTTTTGGGGCAATGGTAAGCCTATCCTTCAAATCGGTAAGCCTATCCTTCGCATAAAAGGGTCACTATCTTTTTAGGACGCACAATATTTGCTAATGTGTTATAACTTTTTGTGTGATTATGTTGCTATATTTGGATATATTCTAGCTCACTCTTCTTCAAATCATTTTTAGAACCTCTAAGCACAAATATCAAGTCACTATCAAATGTGCGTTCAAATACAATTCGAGTCTTTAGTTTCGCAACAAAATTTGAACTTCATTTTCAAATCCTTACTCTCTCATCTCACAAAAAGGTTGATTTTTCGTCTCGAATAAAAAAAGAAGGGTTAAACTACGTAGAACATGAATGTTCCCTCGTGAGATACGTAGGCAACCTTTTAAGGCTCGATCCCCATTTTTTGAGAAATTCTAGCTTTGTCAAAGAAATTAGAGTCACATCTCAATCAAAAATCAAAGTGCGATAATGAAAGATACAATCGACTATGTCTCGACTCAATTCAACATTTTTAATTTCAAAGTCAAGTAGACAAATTCCTGTCTATTTAGCCATTTCTCTATATTGGTGTCAGTTTATCTCCGAATAAAGCAACTCTTGTGTGTTTACACCTATGTGTGATATCTTGTACTATTTATCACCTTCATGCACTAATACAATTGCCTTTTGAGTTTTTTTCATTTGTCAGGTATTTAGAACTGATCTGTGTTGATAAGTTGGCTGATCATCCTTACTTCACAAGATATAAGGCCCCCAAAGATTCCTTTCCCGATCAAAGTTTGCAAAAAAAAAGGCAGTAATGGGTGATAACAAAGATGAGATTGGCCTGAATGATGTTGTCGTGGCTCAACCCGCCGCCGCTGATCAAAATGAATTGATTATGCATTTGATGCAATAGATTGCCGAAATGAGGGTCGAAGTACAAAGAATGAAAGATTTGTCTAATCCAATTTCATCGTTCAACCCGCCAATAGATGAAATACCTCCACTCCATTTTCCTCCCCCAAGCGTGGAATAGGTTTAGAACCTACCCTCTAACCCCGCTCAAAATCCTCCAACCATTGAATTAATTACCCCCAATCCCCATCATGCACCACCTCGTGTCAAGCACCACCTCCTTCTCAAAATATCAACCATCAAACCTTCCATCTTCCTCAAAAAAAAAAATACGAACAATGCTCAGACCTTACCCCATCTTCAAAACCAAAATACCAACCCTCAAACTTTCCCCCAAAATTATCAAGCAACTTAAAACACCTAGAATCCCTCCATTCCTCCACCCCTACCTCAACAGACTACTTTCCAAATCCAAATTCCAAATGAACCTTAGGCCGACTGTTCCGAGCTTGATCACTATAAGGAACATGAGAGAGAGTGGAGATCAAAAAAAGAGGCAGTCAAGCTGAATATGAAAGAAGAGATAAGGAAAGCTATGAAAGAGTTATACTATATTCCTGAAGTTGATGGGTTGAGTTATGAGAATTTGTGCATCCATCAAAATCTCAACCTCCCAGAAGTGTTTAAAATTCCAAAATTTGACACTTTTGGCGGAACACGAAATCTTTTGGCGCACCTATGAGCCTATTGTGACCAACTCGTGGGAGTTGAAAGGAATGAAGCTTTTTTAATGCAGATTTTTAGGCGAAGTTTTACTGGAGAAGTGTTGGAATGGCTTACCTCGCATGAAAGAAAGCAGTGGTCTAGCTGGAATGCACTAGCTAAAGATTTCATTAAACGGTTCACCTACAATGTGGAGATCGCTCCTGATCGCTATTCTTTTGAGAAAAATTAAGAAGAAATCCACTGAAAGTTATCGTGAATATACGTATAGATGGAGGAAAGAGGCCGCTCGAGTTCAACCTCCTATGTCTGAGAAGGAGATCGTTGAAGTGTTCATACACATTCAAGAGCCAGAGTATTATGATAGGATAATATTGCTCATTGGAGCAAAATTTACGGAGATATTCAAGGTAGGTGAGGCTATCGAAGATGGGCTTAAAACTGGAAAGATTTCTCGTGTCGC
Organism: Solanum sitiens; assembly: GCA_016801875.1. Lineage (NCBI taxonomy): Eukaryota > Viridiplantae > Streptophyta > Magnoliopsida > Solanales > Solanaceae > Solanum > Solanum sitiens. Next base: position 324,177 of record JABWTJ010000039.1, on the reverse strand, counting down.
TGCCCCTATTGAATCTTCAGGATTATTGAAAAAGAAGAGAGAGGATGTGTCTTCTATTTCCTACGCATCTGATGGTAAAGGACACTTTAGAAAATCGTCAACTTACATAGGTTATCATCGAGCTCGACAAAATTCATATCCAGTTTGTTATACCCAATCAAGTTATCAAACTCCACCATCGAGTTATGAAATTTCATCTCTTGTTTACCAAACTCCACCATCACATTATCAAAATACCCATCCATATTACCAAGCTCCATCAGTTAATTGTTCAAATATTCAACCAAGTTACCAAAATCCACCACCATACTACCAAAGTACCCTTTCTAGCTATCGAGCTCCGCAATACCCAAATTTCCAAACGCAAGCACCAACTCACAAAAATCTTTCAAACTATCGTCAAGTACCTTCACATTCCTCCTCATCCAAATCTTGATAGGAAACCTTCTAGAGTCTTCGCCCCTTTGGTTGAGAGTCGAACACAAGGTTTTGAGAGATTGAAATCAGCTGGCCTGATACAGACAATTGATCCAAAAATTTCAATGTCAACTCCAAGATTTATAGACTCGATCGTCAATGTGCTTACCATTCAGGAGGTGTTGGGCATATTACTGAGGATTGTATCAACTTGAAGTATAAAATTCAAGACTTGATAGATCAAAAGGCCGTCACTCTTCAGACTGCCACTTCTAATTCCAATAGTAACCCTACGCCGAGTCATGAAGGGGTGACTATTAATGTGATTGAAGTCGAAGAAGATTTGTATGTGGAGAAAGTTATAATGTCAGACAACCTTGAAAAGCTTGAGAAAGTTGCAGCCTATCCAATCAAAAGAGAGAAATCTGAATTTGGAATCATGGAACCTCTCAAGCATTTGCTTTGTTGCCAAAGGAGGGTCAGAACAAGAAGAAGATCGATCAAGTTTTTCCAAAATCATTGTCTCACTCATTTCAGTCTTTTCCATTGCAAAATGGTCTAGGGGAAAGAATCAAAAAAAAATTCAAGGAAGGTGATATTGTGCTTGAAGTGATGATTGAGACGCGAGTCATGCTAGACAGCGAACCAAGGGAGCAAATGCCTAACTGGATATCCACTCCACTCTTGGTTCCTCGCTCGTCTTGGTAGAAATAGACAATTTTGTGTGTTATTTCTAAAATTGGTGGTGTTCTAAATGAGGCTGGAGAACCATTCTTTACTCTATTTTTTCCTCACGATGTTTTAATCTCCTTCTTAATATTTTGAAAGAAAAAGAGGAAAAATGATTTAACGTCATGGCCAAAGTTCTTATTTTCTTATTTCAAATGCTAAACTATTTTATTGCGAAAATTTTCTTTACTTGCTTTATATTTGTTGTCTAATGGTATCTGCCTATGATTTCAGTGGAAATATTTTCAAATCTATCAATATCATGTCATATCACAAGCTGAATGAACAAAATGGGGTAGATGCGGATGAGTTTGAGGACTACAATGAGACGATCATGGTACCCAAACACGTGGTTGAGGAATTCAGACAATTCGAATGTCAGAAAAAACCGATTGTAGAAGAGATTGGAATAGTGAATCAGGAAATGATGAATGCGTCAAAAAAATCAAAATTGATGCTTATCTGACAAAAGAACAGGAGAGGGAACTCATCAGATTGCTTAGCGAGCACATCGATGCATTTGTTTGATGAAATTATATGGTTGAGCATGAACATTAGATTTCACAAGTCATCAATCTACTCAAATATTGTCGAAAGATATCATGTTTGAAAGCTCGATTTCTATCTTTTCCTTGTAATCGCTTTTATTCGTTTGTAATAGTTTAAGTTTAAAATTTATCCTTTTGTAAATGAACTACGTCTGACCTGAATTCTCAAGAATGAGATACGTAGGTGGTCTATGTCAGCCTCGGTCACTCTTTTATCCCATTTTGATGTTTCCTTTTGTATTTAAACTACGTTCGACCTGAATTCTCAAGAATGAGATACGTAGGCGGCCTATGTCGGCCTCGGTCATTTCCTTATTTTAATTTTCTATTTCAGTTTTATCTTCAAGAGGGGAAACTACGTTTGACCTGATTCCTGCCTCAACGGGATACGTAGGCGCCACAATGGTTCAGTCATATCTCCCCTAATATTTCTATTTCTCTTTACGATAGAAACTGGGACATAATTTTTGTGAGGAACTAAAAAATTCTCGAGAAGAAGATTTTTCCTCAACAGGTCAAGGCTTGAGTTACTTTGAGATTTGCAACGATGACAGAATTTTTGAGATCCTCTCAAAAATTCTATGATTTACTCGCCAACAGTTAGAGATAGGTCAATACAATCAACTGGACAAAAATTTTTGATCATGATCTCAAAAATTTCAACAAGTCTTGTCGGCGATTTAGAACAATTTTGAATACCTCCTAGCAAGTAATCGTACATACTTCAAGACATCAACCTCAAAGAAGTTCATTAAGCTTGACGTGACATGACACTTGGCAGTGACTTCTTCCTAAATACTACCTTTTGAAAATCTATCCTCTTTAAAACTTTCTTTCACATTTCAATTATTTTTACATAAAAATATTTTGTCTTATCTATCAAGAGGCGGGAGATTGAAGAAATCAATCAGAGATAGCAAGACTAGAAGCAGACTACCGAAGAGATCGACACAGATTAGTTTATTTTTAAACTAACAATTTTTATGTGGATGCAGGTCTACAGGTTTACCTCAAAATCAGCATATTCTTACATTCAATGAATGGGGGGAAGTAAAAAGAGCGAAGAGCTTCCCGAAATTGACAAATTTTCTGTGATGTATGAAATATTTTATGTTGCGTATATCAAAGATTTGAGAATATGAATAACATTATTTTATTCAATTCCCAACAAGGGGAGGTTCATAATGAACGTGCAACTATGGTCAGAGATGGAATAAATGAAAAATCCAGACGAAAGACATTTTTCCCTTTTCCATCAACTAAAGATACCCGGAGGACGTTGTCTGCACCATATTATTAGACATGATAATCTTACTATCCAGATAGTCATTTATATCTTATTGTCAAATGAGATGATACCACTACTCTGAGGGTCATTTTTATTGAGACGATAGAAGATACCCAAAATATCACCTATGTTGCTCGGTGAAGCATCATCTTTGCTCGGTATTGATAGACATCATTCTATCAATGGATATCATCTTTATTATCATTATCCTATCAATGGATCAGCATTATCCTACCGATGGATCATTATCATTATTCTACCAATGGATTTTACATTATCTTGATTATAGATCGTTAACGTTATCCTACCAATGGAACAATATTATCCTACCAATGGATCATCAACATCATCCTACCAATAGATCATCAACATCATCCTACCAATAGATCATCAACATCATCCTATCGCTGGATCATTATCATTATCCTATCAGTGGATCATCATTATCCTATCAACGGATCATTATCATTATCCTACCTATGGATCAACATCATCCCACCAACGGATATTCATTAGCAGTATCCTACCAGTGGATCATTATCATTATCCTACCTATGGATGACGGATATTTAATATCATTATCTTATCAATGGATCATCACTATCCTACTAATGGACCTGCATTATCCTACCGATGAATCATCAATGTTATCCTACCGATGGAGCATTATCAGCACTCTATCAATAGATCAACGTCATCATCCTATCATTATCGTCATATCACAAATGAAGAATCATTTCTCCTATCAACGGAGAATCAACATCATCATCCTATCGATGTATAATCATCATCATCCTATCAATGGATCAACATCATCATCCTATCATAATCGCCATACTATAAATGAAGAATCATTTATCTTATCAATAGAGAATCAACATCATCATCATCCTATCGATGTATCATTATCATCATCCTACCAATAGATCATCATTATCCTATCAATGGATCATGAATATTATCCTATCAATAAATAAACATTATCCTACCGTAGAATCTTCAGTAGCATTATCATCTTATCGATGGAGTATCATCATCATCCTATCATGCATATATATTATCCTACCAATAGATCAACATCATCCTACCAATGGATTATCGTAATCTTACTAATGAAGAATCATCATCATTATTTTTATTTGTAAGAAAATCATCAAGAGAGCCAACAACATATTACATCAGTATATTTCTTATTACTGCATACCAAAAGAAGAGTACACTGAAGAATGATATTGCAAATATGAGATATAAGAATTATTTGCTCAACATCAAATTGAAAGAAAATTGACATCAATTATTTGAAGGGCGCAGCTAAGTGTCCACACGGTAAAATACACTGTCTCCCAGTTGAATTACATTTTATGCTAATGAGTTTTATATCAGTTTTTCCGAGAGCATCCCAAGAGAATGAATTCTCAAATGAACCACAGATGCAGAATACTTCAAAAGGGATGCAGCACAACGTGAAACTTTTTCTTAGCAGCGAGCTGGGACATAGTCCAAAGAGAAGTGACTTCCACCACAATGAAACCACACCCCTAATAGAAGGCATGTGGGTTTTCTCAGGTTATCAGTTTTCGTTTTGCATCCATAAAATTATTGGGTGCTCACTGGAAGCAACTTTCCAATCCAAGTGACAATACACCAAGAGCTTCGGAAATTATGTTCATGTAAGTTTTTACCTATGGATGTGAAGAGCTCCACATACATGGCTAAGAGGTCGCAAGCCTCTTTTTCGTACTCGACTTGTTTGTCACTCTTCCAAAACCGAATATTATCTAACATAATAGATTTCCTTTTCAACCAATCGAGTCAAACTACAAACAGCCTGATTCGTAGGGCTTAAGGATATGTAGGCGGGCTCAATGATTAAAAACTCGGTTGTATTCCAACATTCTCTCGTAAGTCTTATTATCGAGCATTCCAGTCTCCTCATAATTTGATATCGGGATTGCTTTTGAATTCTTTCAGAGTCGAGCATTAAATCAAGCATATCGAACTACAAGTTGCCTGAATTCTCATATAGCCTGAGATATGTAGGAAACCCACTTCTAGGGTTCGGCCATAATTCCTGGAGTCCGTACCATATCATTTTTTTTTCCAAAAAGAATGAAGATGTGGTCGGCCAAAATTGGATTAGTCAATTTCATTTTCCTCGAATTTCTTGAATCAATCTAAATAAAATATGGACATCTGTTGACACCCAATTTTGGACCTCCACCATATAAATTAATCAATTCGAGCTTCTTCAATTTTAGATGATTTAAAATAATTAATTTTATAAAATTTTAAGAAAATATAAAGTTTGCACGTTATTTTAAATAGTTTGGTCAATTTTTATAAATTTAGATAATATATATGATTTACATAATTATGTATATAATTAATATATTTTATGATTATTCGAAAATGGTCTCAAAAAGATTTTATTTTGCTTAAATATTTTACTAATTAGTTTAGTTATATAATAGTTTACATTTTGGATTAGTTATTTTATAATTAAGTCGATTTATTTCGTTAAAATTAAAAAGCTTATTAATTAACTTATATTAATTCATCTTATTTATTTATGTTAGCGGAATTCACCAAGTGACTCAATTTGGCTAATTTATTAATTCTAAGTACAAAGATTTGAGCCTTTTTTGAATTTCAGCCAACCCAAACCGATTTCTTTTATGGAAAAATTAGTAAACTAGTCACAATTCCTAACTTAATTAGTTAAAACATCTACACTTTAAAATATTTGTTCAAAATGTCAAATTGTCAATATTTTAAAAATAATTTGTATCCAAATACTATTATTTGTCTTTCCTTTTATTTCTCAAAACAGTCCAACATTAAATATATTCACTACCCAGTTAGACTTCTTCTAGACTTTAATCATTAAATTTATTTCTATCTTTCAGATTTTCAAATTTTTTTTCTCTTTTACCATTTCCACCATTATTTTCTCTCTCATTGTTGAAGAAGAACTAATTATTCAAGTTCATATCAATTTGTTCAGATCTATCGATTAATTCAAGAAATCTTTCAATACATAAAGGTATTTTCAAAATCATCATTTATTTTGCGAGATTTCATGAGATTTTATTTTCGAAATAAAAAATTATGTTGAATTTTTATTTGTATGTATTACAAATTTTTCGTCATTTTTTCGATTTTTATATGAGTTTGTTAACATACTCATCAAATATTTATGCATTTCAAAATTTTAGTATTTGAAACACTATTTTTTATGATTTTGTTTTCATATTTGAGATGTAGTAGATTGTAATTTGTAGTAATCCATATAAGCATTCATACATAATATATTGTTTGCTTTTTTTTTTGTATATTCATATTTAATAATTTCGAATTTTGCTTATAGGGTTATTAATTCACAAATAAACACAGATTCAGATTTTGATGAAAAGAATTGGAAAAAAGGAACATAGCACACGAAAAAGAAAGAGAGAGTCAAAGAAGAAGGTTGCAAAATTATATTCATGTCAGAATAATATTCATATTATTTTTTGTTTGTCAATTATTTTTCTTTTACTCATCATTTGTATTTTTATTAAGAACATTGTATTTCTTTTTATATTTGTAGTCATTCAAATATGTATCTCATATGAATTTGTATTTCTTAAGTATAGATGTATCCTATTTTTTAACAGTCAATTTGTATTTTTTTAGAATATTGTATTCTGATTATAATATTTTTACGGTGTATGCTATCTCATATGAATTTGTATTTCTTAAACATATATGTATCCTGTTTTTCAACAGTTAATTTGTATTTTTTCATATATATTGACATATATATATATATATATATATATATATATATATATATGGCAATCAAGTAATACAATTTGATCACCGAAATACAATTTGTAGTTTGAAAGGAAAAAAAATCAATTTTAATTTGAATGGTAAAGTGAGCACATAAAATGTAAAAAATATTGGTATACAATTATAATGAAAACATAACAAAGGAAAGTTGATCTAATAGAATGCAAAAGTATTTTTTCTTGAAATTGTAAATGATGAGAATTTTAAGTGATATGTTCCTTTTCTAAAAAATGTTATCTCACTTTTTCATCATACTACTTTTTTTTATTTTATATATTATTATACAATATTCTAAATAAAAACTAGAATAACTAGAAATACAAATAAAATACATATTGAAATGAATACGAAATACAAGATTTTCGAAGAAACAAATAAATACACATTAAAAAAATATATGAATACAAATATGTTTCTTAAATAACTATAGATTCATTTGGCATACCTATTGGGATGTATACAAACTAATAAAAAAAGGTTAAGATTCTGGAGAGAAAAAAAGAATAAAGTTTGAGTTTTATTTGAAAATGTAACTGATGAGAAAATTAAGTGATCTTTGCATTTTTTAAAAATATTCTCTCCCTTGATTTTCTCCCTTATGTTATTAAATAATTATATTTTTTAAATAAAAACAAATAATAAAAACATAAATAAGATACATAACAAATTAAAATTTTGACATTTTTACTAAATATTAAAAGTGTTGCTAATGAGCCCTTTTAAATGTTAAAATATTGATATTTTGAAAAATTTTCCTTTCTTTTATTCCAATTCAATTCCCAACTGTTATGACAGAGACCAGCCCATTTCAATTAATTTCAGCCCCCCAGCCCACTCTTTGACCCGGCCCACTGTTTGTTCAGCAATACGTTCCAAACATAACCAAAACGATACCAACCCAACCCCCGCACTGTTCTTCTTCCTCCCAGCGAGAGATCGAAGCATCAAATCCAACAGCGACCTGACCCAGTTCTCGCGTCTCTGTCCCTCTCTCCTCTCGAAGTGTTCTCTCCGTACAAGAATCGTTACCAAACTTTCCAAGTATCAAAATCTCCTCTCGTTCTTCCTTAGCTTCTAATCGAGCGGCCAACCTTTCAAGTCCATTAAGAATTCGTACTATAGAGTTGCAGACTTATCTCCAAATGATTTTTTTTTTGAGGGGGGGGGGGGGGGGAGAGTTTGGATTTTTTTGAATCTCAAATTCTCATCCAAATTGTTTCCGTTTCCCCCTATGGGATATTGAGAAAAAATATACAAAATACCTTAAGCAGATAGGATATCAAAATCTTGTTTCCGGCGTTCCTCCCGATTTTGTTCGAGACTAGAAAATTCCTTTGGGTCTCCTTGATGTTGTTCATGCCTGGTTTGTGGTGGCGGAATCGCTTTCAAGCTCGTCGTCTCGTTATTTGCACAACAAGAGGTAATATCAATCTTCATCTATGTATCATTGGTTTGTTCCTTGATTAGACTCTCGTTCCTTTGGGGTCAGTTTTTATTTTTTAAGTTGTTTGTTCACTGTTTTGTGTAGTTTTTATGCAAGCTTAGATATTTCTTAAGGCTGATAGTTCGCCTGTGCTTTATGACATTATTTTAAGCAATTGGTATAAATGTGATAATCGGAATAGTTACGATTTGATATATGTTGTTTTCTCTTCATTATTGCAAGACTCGACTAGTGATATTCATCATGTCTCTCTGTTGTTTTTCTCGTAGCTCATAAAATGTTACATTTCGGATAACTAGTCCTTCTATATATGAGCCTCTTTAAATCTCTTCGTTTCATTTCGGGTCGATTGAGTATGCTATCTTTGTGGTGTGGTAAGTGTTAAGAAAAAATGTTGAAACTATTTAATGAGAAGATCGAATGTTTGTTGTATCTATTTCTTTAGACACAACAGCCAACCTCGTTCCTTGTTTTCCAATTTTTCGTGATTACCTTAAGACATGTTGTGTCTTGTTTGGACCCATTTCTGCTGCCCGGAAACAGGCAATCCCTTCCTCTTACTCTTCCGTTCATCTTATTTTCTCATGGAGTCTAGCATTATTATTTATCTAAACGGCGTGATTACATGCTTATTTTCTCTATTGACTTAAGGATGCATTAAGATTTCTATTTTTGTTTAATCTAGAACCCCCTCATGTCCATCTAATGAAGCCTCATATTTACTGTAACAATAAGTTTAGATTTTCTCATTTTGATGAAGATCTGGTTGTGACCTTGTCATTGTGTAAGCTTGAATTTCTTATTGTTGTTTTTCTCAAGTTCACATGATGATTAATTCCCTATCGTGCCTTTTGGTTTTTGACTTTTTCATATGCTCATCTTGGTTTAATTTCCTGCTTAGTACAGTTTTTTATAACCTATTTGGGTTTATAAATAATTTAATATATAGGTGGGTTAGCTTTTAAAATGTTTCTTTTTTTTCTTTCTTAACTTTTGTTATATGCATTTTGAATATTGCTTCCTTGTTTGCTGTTTTGTTCATTGTTAATCTTCCTGGAACATCATATCATTGAACAAAGCATAATCACCCTTTTTAGTTACTTGAGAAGTGACCCCTAGGCATTATTGATTGGTTTGTACCAATTATTATCTATCTAGGATCATCGTGACCTGCTATCTTTAGAAAGCATATTTGGAGTTATGATTTTTCCTGTAGCCCTTTGCACGTGTATGAGTTCGTCCTGTTTACAGGCATTTTCCTAAGATTTGGCAGTGTGTAGTCAGTAGCTTGGTCACTTTCCCTCTAATGATCTTAGTTGGATTGATGATGATTTTTTTTGGGGGGCATTTGAGTTTGGGTTAGTATTGATCTCATTTATGTTGCAGCTTACTGTCAAGTTTCTTGGTGAATAATAATATTCCATTACAAAATAAAGTTGTTTTATATCATGGTTTAAATCGTGTTTGGGTCCCTCTATTTGAGGATTTTCTATTATTTTTAATCAATAACTTGATACTTATATATTTTATTCATTCTTGTCACATGTGAATGTTGTTGGAGTCCATTAGACTCAAATCTCCTTGCATTTCGAGTTGGGCAATGAAGCATCCCCCTCAAAACCTTCTTCCCTAGATTCAAGTTCATAAAATCGATGAAAGAGGTCCTGAAGTCGGAAAATTCAAAACAGGACAACAAGTTGATGATCTTTGGTCAAGAAGTCCTTCTAAATTTTGTATTTTGTTATTTTTGGGCCTAAGCCCTTGTTTCTTTAATCATTATTGTATTGTTAGAATTTTTGGACAGGTGGAAACGGGCCAAAGGCCCAAAACAAAATGGGTCTGAATACCGGTCCATGCGGACAAAAATCGGATTTGGGCCCAACTATCTCTTTCCCTCTTTATTTTACTATGCTTATTTCGATTACTAATATTTATCGTTAGTTTTAGGGTCAAAAAATTCCAATCCCCGCAGTACGCCGTTATGTTTCGACTATTTAAACTAAATCAATCGACTCTAAATGGACTAAAACAATAATTTTGCAAACATATGTCTCACTTGAATAATAAGTAAATATTTTCTATTTGCCCCTTTTAATGCAACTCTAACTAAAATTAGTTCAACTTTTCTATTCAAATCTAGTTTATTCGTTTTAGCCAAATATTTTAATTGCCGGATAACCGCATTAGCGGGCATTGTAGGTTCTTTCAAAACCTCCCTAAAACATTTATCAGAACCTCCAAATCCCCCCTCCCCCCTCCTGAAGGTTTTCAATTACTTTTCTGTTTAAGTCTTTTTTGAAAACAAAGTTTTCTTGAGTTTTCCTAAAATTAAGTGGCGACTCCTAAACCATGTCTAAACATGAATATTTTTTTGAATAAAACACTAGCAATACGTCGTTCTGGTAAGTGGCCCTTCATTTTAGGGCTTATTCTCAAGAGGTTAATTGTCAACCAACGCCCCCCATTAACGGGGCGTCGATGAACCTACGACCCATTAATGCCCCTCGTTGGTTGGAGTTGGTTTTTGACAGTCTTTCTCACAACTTGGGTCCTCTTCAAGGACCCTTTGGTGGGTCCTTGGGGAGGCTTATCCGGACATTTACACCCTAAAGACATTCGTCTAGATGTTAGTAACCCTCCCTATCCACTTGAGCTTAAAACTACATAAAACATCATGAAACACACTAAGGTACGACGTCATCGGAAGTTCTTGGACGGTTCACATCCAAACTTTGTACACTAACTTTATCACTATATTTGGTCATTTTAGGACATCATAAGCCTATAACACACATGTTAAGCTCTATTTTAAACTATAGAATATTTTTTGGGGTCCATACAATATCCCCCACTTGGGAAACATTCGTCCTCGAATGATACCTTCTTAAACACTTCATTAAGGGACCTACTCTAGACTAGAAACCCATTGTACATGCATTATACCTAAATGCGCATACCCAAATCAAGGAAAACAATTCAATTCCAAGCTAAACATAACCATATAAACACCTCATACAAAGGTTCCTTATCCCCCACTTGGGAATAAGCTACCCATGTCTCTCTAACATCAATATATCTTTAATAAGAGCAGCAACATTAGCAAAGCAAACCATATTCATAAGTAAAATCTGGAAATTTTAATAAATTAATGAGGAAACACATACTGGAGAGGGACATAAGGAGTTCATTCTTGATCACCCTTGGATTGGAGAGCATAGAACCTATTCCTCTTTGGAGGACCATATTCCACTTAATTAGTAGCAACTTGCTTGCCTTCTCTCACATTAACTTTTGCCTTAGGGAAATCCTTCATCATATGACCACTCTCACCACACCCATAACAACTATCTCTACCGGCCAAACACCTACCCTCATGTTTCTTACCACACCTAGGGCAAGTAGGTCGGGAGTACTCATTTCCCTTCTCATACCTAGGAGTACTAAAGTAGCCTTGTCCGGAAGAGTTTTGTCGATTCTTGGAACGACCATGTCCAACGGACCCTTCACTTTACATCCTAACTCTCTTCCTATCCTTTTTAAGCTTGGAGTCTTCTATTTGTTGGTAAAATACCATTAGTCGGGAGATATCCATATGATCAACAAGCATTGCCATACGAGACTCTTCTTCTACTAGTTCGGACACCCTAGTCATGAACCTATTCATCAAGTCTCTAGGGTTTGCTACCAAACTTGGAGCATATTTAGACAATTGAGTGAACTTCAAATCATACTTCACACTCAACTTGCCTTATTTGAGGTTTATGAATTCCCCCAACTTAGCCTCCCTCAATTCCCTAGGAAAAAACCTATCAAGGAAAGTCGACTTAAAAGTCACCCACTCTACGGGACCCGCCCTTACCGGCCTAGAATCTTTTGATTCCTCATACCAAACTTGAGCTACATCTTTCAATTGGTAAGCTGCTAGATCCGTTTTCTCCCTGGAAGTCAATGCCATAATAGCAAGAGTCTTATAAACCTCATCTATAAACCCATTTGGATCCTCCTCCACTTTGGAGCCACTAAATTCCAGAGGGTTCATCATTGTGAACTCTCTAATTCTATAAGCACACATTCCACCTATTGGGTTAGCCACCACCTCCCTATTGGCTTGAGCCAACAAGTTCATAGAAGTCCTAAATTCCTCTAGAGTCACATTCTCCACTTGAGGAGCATTAGGAACTTGGGGAGGGACTTGGTTCCCTTGGGGAGGAACCTCTTGATTCTCAATGTCATCTCCTTCCCTTCTTGCATTAGACTTATTGTTAGCCATAACCTAAAAAATCATAGGCAAACATTAGAAGAAGGGCTTAATCAAGCCAAACTCTATGGCACGACTTGAAGAATGAAGAAGTGAAACTTTCCAAAGCATCCTCTAGCCTCCTACTCATAGGTGTGTCACGACTCACACCGATGAATAAGACTCTACTAGACTTGGTTTTGAGACATCCTAAGACAATTTCATAACCTTATTGTCACATCCCGTCAATTCTCAGTAAGATTTTGCATCCGGATAGGGACGGAAAAGTCTAGAGTTTTGGATAAGTTTGTAGAAAACTCTAGAAGCCCCTAGATCTTTCTAGAAGGCTTTGGAAAGTTCTAGAAGGAAGACTAGATATTTTCTAGGAAAACTTTGGAATATCCTAGAAAGTGTAGAGAATTCTAGAAAGGGACCAAAGTGTAAATAAGTAGGGACTTGTAAAGTAATTTTTATTTACACTTTAGCCCCTAAGAAGTAGTATAAATAGATGGGGAATTCATTTGTAAATCACCAAGAAAGTTGTAAGCAATATTCCAAGCAATATAAAACCTTCTTCAAATATCTCTAAGTCTTCCTTTAATTCTCTTAGCGATCTTAGTTTTAAAGGCTTACTTGAGCTTAAAAGATCGTGAATGATTCGTGAGTAAGTTTTCAAGTGCCGCACAGATCTTTACTAAGACTCTATGTCCGTGACAACGTGGTATCAGAGCGAGGTTTGATACTAAGGGAATGGATACCGAAGGAGACATAAACAGTGTCAGCACCACCAACGTCCGTATGGATGGTGGAAATAAGAACCAAAAGGGGAATAAACATCAAAAGGATAATGAGGAAGTGCTTCCCGATCCCACACCTAGTGAGGCGCTAACATCTCATTTGCCCTTGACTGCCGAAGCAAGTGACAGTTAATTGGTTGAAGAAGCCATAGACGTCACCGCTGGAGAAGAATGGGTCTCAAGGGTGGAAGTGGCAAGGTAGGCCGTGGATATATTAGGCCGGCGCATTAATGTGGTCGACGGCAAGTTCAAGACCCTTCAGGACTTCACCCTTGAGGAGAATGAGAACATCCGTAAGGAGTTGCAGGGTCGCCAGCGGACCGAGTTTGAGATGAAGGAGGTTATCACTTCCTTGGAGTGTCAGCTCATGGAGGCGTTGATCACGATTGAGACCATGAAGGCCGAGATAAAAGCACTCAAGGAAGGCGCAGAAGTTGAAGGATCGTCGTCGTTCGACCGAGATAGGGAGGCCAAGGTCGAGGCTCCCAAGCCACCTATGTTCAAAGGCGTCCGTGACGCGCAAGAGGTGGAGAATTTTCTGTGGCATTTGGAGAATTACTTCAAGTGCAACAGGCTGAAGAGCGACGAGAGTAAGATCAACACCGACGTGTTGTATCTTTCGGAGATGGCCATGCTATGGTGGAGGCGCAAAGAGTCAAAAATAGGGAAGGGGTGTTGTACCATCAACACTTGGGAGAAATTCCGGGACGAGTTCAAGAAAGCCTTCTTCCCTAACAACGTTATCTATGAGGAGAAGCTCAAGTTTAGGGAACTAAAGCAAACGGGTAGCATACGCGCATATGTGCAGGAGTTTACCACACTCACGCTTCAGATTCCCAACCTCACGAATGAAGATATGTTGTTCCACTTCATGGATGGGCTACAGAGTTGGGCCAGGACTTAGTTAGAATACCGACAGGTCAGTACTATTGATGAAGCCATCACGCACGCCGAATCTTTGACAAACTTCAGGCATGAAAAGCCTAACAAAGCCAGAGGAGATGAAGTGAGAGGTAGTAATGACCATGGTGGGGGAGATCGTGGTAAAGGCGAGGAGCAGCGGATATATCCTAAGAAGCATGATACCTATAAGTCCGATGTCATGAAGTCTGGATGTCATGGCAACACGGAGAGAAAGACAGAGGTTGAAAAGAGAGGTGGTTGTTACATATGCAGTGGGCCGCATGGCTATGCGAGGTGCCCTGAACTGAAGAGACTTGGTTCTATCCTACGAGAGCTGAAAGATAAGGAAGCACATGAGAAAGAACAAGGCGCGGAGATGACGCAGTTAGGCTTGATAGGACTATGTGGAGCTATCACCAACCAACCAGAGAAACTGAGAGTATGTGGCGTGCAGTATGTCGACATCACGATCAATGGAAGAACTGCTCGTGCTATGGTCAACACAGGTGTAGAGGTCAATATCATGACCAAGACGGCAGCAACAAGGTTGGCACTGCGTTACAATCCAAGTAAAGCCCAACTTAGGATGGTCAATGCACCACCGACTCCCGTGAGTGGAGTCGCGCATGGAGTAAGCATCACATTAGGCGAGTGGCAAGGTAAGACCAACTTCAGTGTCGCTCCTTTAGATCTCTTTGATATAATTCTTGGGCAAGAGTTCTTCCAGCAGTGCCACGCTATAATCGATCCTTACCTCCAACGACTTCTGGTCATGGAGCAAGGAGGAACATGCATGGTCCCCATGGTTAAGGCACTGAAGATAGAAGACCAGGTCCAACTAACGGCCATGCATCTCAAGAAAGATCCTAAGAAGGAGAAGTCGACATTTGTAGCCACCATTTCAAGTTTTAAAGAAGACAATGGGGATAAGAAGTCCTTACCATCGTGCACGAAGAAGGTTCCAAAAGGGAACAATGTTGTGATTCCACAGAAGTCGGCGAGGCGTTTGCCTCCTAAGAAGGAGGTAGATTGAAACCGAGTTAGAAGAGATAAAGAAGCAATTGAAGGAGTTGTACGAGGGCATTGATCGAGTCAATGGACTATTGGTCGCGCGTACGAGAAGACAAGACTCGATCGTCGATGAAGTGATGATGCAACGCGGTCGTCGCATCACTAGGTGGGGGAGAGTGTCACGTCCCGCCAATTCTCAGTAAGATTTTGCATCCGGATAGGGACATAAAAGTCTAGAGTTTTGGAGAAGTTTGTAGAAAACTCTAGAAGCCCCTAGATCTTTCTAGAAGGCTTTGGAAAATTCTAGAAGGAAGACTAGATATTTTCTAGGAAAACTTTGGAATATCCTAGAAAGTGTAGAGAATTCTAGAAATGTACCAAAGTGTAAATAAATAGGGACTTGTAAAGTAATTTTTATTTACACTTTAGCCCCCTAGGAAGTAGTATAAATAGATGGGGCATTCATTTGTAAATCACCAAGAAAGTTGTAAGAAATCTTCCAAGCAATATAAAACCTTCTTCCAAGTCTCTCTAAGTCTTCCTTTCATTCTCTTAGCGATCTTAGTTGTAAAGGCTTACTTGAGCTTACAAGATCGTGAATGATTCGTGAGTAAGTTGTCAAGTGCCGCACGGAGCTTTATTAAGACTCTAGGTCCGTGACATTATGCTCTGATACCAAGTTTGTCACGACCAACAGGTACACCCAAGAAGTTAGGGCATTCTTGAGTCATGACACGTCGTACTTGACCTCTCGGAGGTCTTGTACAAGCCTTTATACATCATTCAATGCATATATATGAAAAGTAGCGCAGAATTAAAACTTTTTCTTCAGAAACATAATGTGGAAGTCATTTCATAAAACGTCTAAAATATGTCTCAACACCATCTATGTCAACATGAATAACAAGAGACTTGGGTCACAACCCATAAAAGTTTAACATAATGAAAAACATAAAGACAGCATAGTGGTGGTGTCCTCGGATGCTATGAGGACTCACCAATCTTCACTTCTTAATAATCCTTGGAAACTCTACCCTTCAAAGCAACTCAATCTTCTCAAGACCCTACATGGACAACATGTAGGCAATATGTGTTAGTATGATATGTACTAAGTGTGGAAACTATCAAACCAAACATAAGATATCTCAAAGGGTTAGTCAATAATAGACATAATCATAAGAGATAAGACATAAGCATAACATGAATATCATAAGCATATTAAAACATCATAATATATAAGAGTTCACACTTAACTTATTGTCTTTCTTACTTAAGTGAACTACATCACAAGTCACCTCCAAGTATACTTATGCAAGGATAAGGTAGCATCTCATACTACTACCGAAGCTAAGTACCTCTCATTGGTCATTCTTGATCATAATCCACTTTCATAAGTAAGACCTTAAGTTCATCATATCATATGAGCACTATGCCCCTAGGCCATCTCAAAATACACTTGTGAAATACATGTGAAGCATCCCATAATACCTCACACACTAAGCATATCTTGAAATCACCCTATCTTGGTTCATGTCTTCTTAGGAGTCATATAATAATAGACCTACTTCATATTGATAAGGAAGTATCATCTTAAGTCAATCATGTCATGGAATGCAACCTATGTCACCTATCCAAGCTAAACATACATTATAAAGGGTTCATGTCATAGGTAGCTTCAAGTCATACTTGTGTCATGTGTAGATGGCATCCCATACTACCATTAATACTAAGTACTCCTCTAGACTAACCTAATCCAAGCTAACTTATCTTGCAACCTTGTCTATTAAACTCAACATACTACCATAATAGACCTGCTACCATGGATAACATATCAACATACTAACCAAGCTACTAAGAAAGGATACAACCAACCTAACCACCATGCAACAAATCATGTAGATTCAAGCTAATCATAGGAAAGCATGAATCCTCAACCCTAAGCTACCATGAGAAACTAATCCCAAGATAATTCAAATAATGCACCTTGCATGCAAAAAAACCTATCATGAAATGCACCTTGCATGCAAGTCAAACTAACATTAGGAGAGTATAGGCCTGTCCCCTAAAGCTACAATGAAATGGTTTTGGTCAAACTAAGTCAAGTTATCATGATCAAGCATACTAGCAACCCAAAACCAAGCTAAACATGAGAGAGCTTAATTCCTACATCTCAATCAACCATGAAGTTCACCACCTCAAGCTACCATGAGATTCAACATCTCAAGTTACCCTGAGTATTTCAACTCAAGCCTCCTTGAGATTTACTATCTCAATCTACCCTTGAGATCTTGCCATCCCAAGATATCATGAGTATTTCACTCAAGCTACCATGCCCTTGGTGTTATCTCACCAATTCTACTACACAAGAAGTGACAATAGAACTCATCTTTGAGTTAATCTTAGTATACCATGTATTGATTCATTTTAGGTTCTTAAGTCAACCTAGGGTTCATCTAATAATGAGAACTTGCTTCTCCTAATCATGTTCATGTCTAGGGGTAGAAGAAAACCTCATCATAATCTCTTCATAATGACTTTACCCTCAAAGCCTTAGCGTCAATTGCATAACAGCCTATAGTCGATTATTACCTTCAATTCATTATGATCTAAGTTCAATTACATGCTTACTTCATTCAATTGTATCATTAGAAGGTAAGTCTAGGCATACATGATCACATAGGTTCAATTCCATCTTTAAAAGTCAAGACAAACCTAGATCAATTAAGCCTAGTTCAATTTATATCTATGTAACTCAATCATGATCAAATAGTACATAATACAATTGAATTAAGAAGATCAACACAAAACCTTCATCTAGCCTCTAATGGCCTAAAATCACCATGATAACCTTCAACATCATTTTTTGTAATTCACCATGAAAACAACATATAATCATCATATAAACATCATTGAATGATACCCACTAGATTGTGATCACAATCAAGCCTTACCCATAGTGCAATCACAACCCTATCTATATTGGGGTTCTTTGGATTCACAATTGAAGGGAAACTAGGGGACTTAAGCTTCACATACCTTAGTTTAGAGCCTTAATCCCAGCTTTAACTTGGTGAATTCGTCCTAAGCTGCTGCCCCCAACTTCTCTTCTTTTTCTATGGTGTTCTTAAGA
Source organism: Solanum sitiens (assembly GCA_016801875.1). Classification (NCBI taxonomy): domain Eukaryota; kingdom Viridiplantae; phylum Streptophyta; class Magnoliopsida; order Solanales; family Solanaceae; genus Solanum; species Solanum sitiens. Next base: position 305,839 of record JABWTJ010000039.1, on the reverse strand, counting down.
GTTCTAATGTGAGAGAGAAATTTGATTTGGAGTCTAGAGTCTAAAGGGGTCTTTTATTGTTTTAATACTCATATAATATCTAAAACTACCTAAATTAACTGCCCATGCATTATTTGGACGTGGGGTGAATTTCTCAATTCACCCCTTCATTTAATAGTGAGATGCGATAGAGTTGCAGGCCGCATCGATAGAGGGTCACCTACGAGGCGTCGACCAGACGACTGGTCGTACTGGAAATCCGTCGTTCTGGTCAGAGACCCTTCATTTTAAGGCTTATTATCAAGAGGTTAAGTTTCAACCAACTCCCCACATCAACGGGGCATCGATGGACCTACGATCCGTTGGTACCCCTCATTGGTTAGGACTGGTTTTTGACAGTCTTTCTCACAACTTGGGTCCTCTTCAAGGACCCTTAGGTGGGTCCTTAGGGAATCGTACCCAGACATTTCAACCCTAAATACACCTTCAAGTTATTAGGAAGCCTACCTATCCATTTGAGCTCCAAACACTACATAAAACCTCATGAAACACTTTAAGGCACGCTAGCACGTCTTAAGGCTAACTTCCAAACGTCACTGGACGTTCTTGGAGGTTTCAGCTCCAAACTCTCTCAAACTCTATACACTGACTCTTATCACTATATTTGGTCATTTTAGGACCTCATAAGCCTATAGCACACATGTTAATCTCTATTTTGACCTATAGCATTTTTTTGGGTCCTTACATCAATACTACTCCAAAAATACAACTTAGTTTATATATTTATAAGAAAAAACATTTCCTCATCCTCAAATTTGATATTATTACTCAATATATTTCTCTTAAAAGAGATAGTTAACACGACCCTAGCCTACGCCCTTGGCGGGACTGGCTCTCAAAGACCACTGTTGACCAAGCGAACCATTGGCCTGGCTTACTCATTCAGCAGAAGACTTAAAGCATATACTATAGAATCTAACTTGAAACAACTCTTAACATTGCTAAAACACCGCAATAATACCCATCAATCATAGGTAAGCTTAAGAATGAAAAATGATTCAACAACACAACTCAAGAACATGAATGTTGAACTCTTTTAAGACGATAAATATTGAATTAAGCATGATTGGCGCGTGGGTGAATGGACCCAAATGCTATGTGATCCCACATACCTTTGTAGGGATCACCCCCAACAAAATCCACAAGCTAATCTCGACAAATCTTAAATTAATTTTGAACGTTCTTGTCCTTTATTTCTATTTTTTCTTTCTGCAAGCCCTAGCGTGAAATTTACTTTTGTAAAAATGATTGAAATCTGACTTTACCCCAAATAAAATCCTAAAAATGAATTGGAATAATTAGGTAAGGAAAAGACTAAATTACCCCTCAACAATCCGAATGTAGACTTTCTTTAATCGAACAACCCAACTTCCAAAGGGCATAACTTACTTATACAAACTCGAAATCACGCAAATTTGGCGGCGTTGGAAAGATAGTTCCAAGAGCTATTAATCCTTATCTAGAAGTGCTCCTAAATCATCATGATCTAGAAGTTATGGCCATTTAAAGTTGACCAAAATCTCACTTTTTCTAACTTAGGTAAATTTTCAGATTTTTAATTATTTCCAAAAATAACTATTCCCAATTCTTAGCTTTTTTCTAGCTATTCCGAATTGCGAGATGTTACAGTATCTCCACTTTGGGAATATTCCTTCTCGAATGAGATTATTCTTAATAGTCTAATGGTGGTAATATCAAGTTTATACACCTAACAAGCAAATGTCAACAAAGAACATGCTCACACATAATTTAACGAGTACTAGGACGAGAATTAGTACCTTGGTCTGCATTTTCTCAGGATTCAAAGATATGTTGATATATCTTCGTCATATCCTCCTCATCTTTCCAAGTAGATTCCTCAATAAATTGGTTCCTTAAAAAAACGTTAACTGATGCTACTTCCTTTGTCCTCAACTTGCAAATTTGGTAATCTAAAATTTGACAGGAATATCCTCATATGATAAGTTATCGTTGATACCAATATATTTGGTTGGTGTGATCAATGAAGTATCTTCCATGCACTTCTTATATATGGAAAAAGGAAACATCGGATGAACCGCTGCTAACTGTTGTCGTAGCTCCAACTCATAATCTACATTGTGATCCTCTTGGATATTCGATAAGGTCCAATATTTCGGGGACTAAGCTTACCCTTCTTACCAAACCTCATAACAACCTTCATGGGTGAAACTTTCAAGTAAACCCAATCATCTACTTTAAACTCTAACTCCTTTATCCTAACATCAGTGTAGAATGTTTGACGACTCTACGCTGTTTTCAACCTCTCCTAAATCTCTTTCAACTTCTCCATAGCTTGATGAACTAAATTTGGTCCTATCAACCCTACTTCAGCAACTTCAAACCATCCAATAGGAAATCTGGATCTTCTACTATAGCGAGCTTCATATAGAGCCATTTGGATGCTATAGTAGTTACTATTGTTGTAACCGAACTGGATAAGAGGTAGGTGATCATTCCAATTCTCTTTGAAATCGATCACACACGCCCTCAACATATCCTCCATGGTCTGAATAGTGTGTTGTGCTTTCCCATCTGTCTGAGGATAAAAGGCAATACTTAAGTTCAACTTTGAACCCAAGCCTTTTTGAAAAGATTTCAAAATTGTGTAGTAAATTGTGCACCTCTATCTAATATAATGGAGACTAGGACTCCATGAACTCTTGTAACCTCCTGAATATATATCCTATCGTAATATTCTACTGAATATGTAGTCTTTACCGGTAGAAAATGGGCTCACTTTGCCATTCCATCGACAATCACCCAAATAGAATCAAGTTGTATGTAAGACTTTAGCAGGCCTATGATGAAATCCATATTAATCATAACCACTTCCATTCTTGAAGTTCTATTTTTGTGAGCCAAACCAATGGGCCTTTGGTGCTCTACTTTTACTTGTTGGCAATTTGGGCACTTAGAGTCAAATTTTACAATGCCCTTCTTCGTACCTTCACCAATAGACTTCTCTCAAACCGTTGTACATATTGGTGGAACCCGGATGAATGGAATATCTGGAGCTCTGATCTTCTTCCACAATCCTCTCTTGGAGTTCATCCACCATAGGTACACACAATCTACCTTGATATCTCAATACACCATCTCCCCGTTGTTCAAAAGTTATACTCTTTGTTCTACTTTCACTTGTTGGCAATTTGGGCACTTAGAGACAAATTTTACAATGCCCTTCTTCGTACCATCGCACCAATAGACTTATCTCAAATCGTGGTACATATTTGTGGAACCCGAATGAATGGAATATCTGGAGCTATGATCTTCTTCGATGATTCTCTCTTGGAGTCCATTCACCATTGGTACACACAATCTGCCTTGGTATCTCACGACACCATATTCCCTTTTTTTCAAAAGCTAATAGTTTTTGCTTATGAACATTTGCCTTCAATTCAAGAAAAATGAGATCTTGGTCATGCTTGTCTTTTACTTCAGACATTAATGATAACACAACCCCATTCATCACCACTATTCCTCCTACTGTGGAATCAAATAGTCGGACTCCTAAGCGTGCAAGTCTATGCACATCTTTCGCTAACTCTCTATTTTCTTTCTCAACATAGGCAGTACTACTCATAGACGACCTACTCAAAACATCAGCAACCACATTAGCCTTACTTGGGTGGTAAAGAATACTCATTAAGCTCTTTCTGAGTGAACACATATTGTAGGCTCTTGTGATCAGTGAATAAACCAACATGGACACCATACAAATAATGACACCATATCTTCAAAGAGAAAACTATAGAGGCCAACTCTAAGTCATGGGTTGGTTAATTATTCTCATGAACGTTCAACTTTCTGGAGGCATAAGTTATAACATTGTCATTCTGCATTAATAAACAACGTAATCCAACTCTAGATGCATCACAATACACCATGAAACCTTGAGTACCTTCTGGTAAGGTCAAAACTGGGGCAGTAGTCAACTTCTTTTTTAGTTTCTAAATGTTTTCTCAGAAGCTTCAGACCATTGAAACTTTACTGTTTTCTGAGTTAACTTAGTCAAAGGGGATGAAATAGATGAGAAACCCTCTAAGAACCTTCTATAATAGCTATCCAATCCAAAAAAACTTCTAATATGAGTTAGATATGTAGGTATAGGACAATATTGCACAGCCTCAATTTTCTGAGTATCAACTTTAATTCCCTCTCCACACACTATGTGGCCTAAGAATGCCACAGACTCAAGCCAAAACTCACAGTTAGAGAACTTGGCATACAACTCTCTAGGTCTCGAGAATTATTCTAAGATGACTAGCATGATCTTCTTTATTCCTTGAATAGATTAGTATGTCATCAATGAAGACGATAACAAACATATTTAAATAAGGTTTAAAGACTCTATTCATAAGGTCCATGAATGTTGCTGGTACAATTGTCAAACCAAAGGACATGACCTAAGGTCTTTTTTCGAAAAACACGTGGCACCCTGAAGGTGATCGAAAAATCATAAATTCTATGAAAAGAGTACTTGTTCTTGATGGTAACCTTGTTCATTTGATGGTAATATATACACATCCTAAGGGAAACATCCTTCTTTCTAACAAATAAGGTTGAACGCCCAAGGTGGGACACTTGGTCAAATAAAGCCCTTTCTAAGAGGTCCTTTAACTTCTCTTTAAGCTCTTTCAACTCTGTTATTACCATTCTAGCTGGAGGAATAGATATGGAAAGAGTATCTGGGGAAACATTTATACCAATTTCTCTCTCAAGAGGGACTCCAGGTATATCATTTGAAAAGACTTCTAGAAACGCTTTTACTACTGAAACTGACTAAATATGAGGTATCTCAACACTAGATTCATTAACTTAGACCAAGTGATAGACACACCCCTTAGAATCTAACTTTATTTCCTTAATGTATGAAATGAAATGGCCCTTAGGCGCTGCTGAACTGCTCTTGAACTACAAAACTGATTCACTAGAAACTGGACCTTGACTACTTGAGTTTTACAATATATTGATGCATGACATGCATGAAGCCAGTACATACCTAGAATGACATCAAAACTACTATGTCTAACTAAACAAAGTCAGCCATGGTAATCTTGTAATTGATGGAAAAGGTACACCATGATTGACTTTCTTTGCTAGAATAGACTCACCAACAGGTGTAGAAACATTGAAGGGCTCAAGAAGTTGCTCACGAAGAACATCAAAACTAATGACTTAGATCATACCGGTGACAACATTTGGCGAATCATCTTGCTCTCGGCGACTAGTGATAGCATAAAAACGGTTTCCTCTCTATCTTCCCCTGTAATAATTCATTTAGGTGCAGCTCTATGTGATGAAGCAACTAAACAAGATTGGTCTCTATTGCCGTATTTACCATTTCTTTGTCTGTCCTTAGGATACTCTCTTATAAAATGATCGTTCTGGACAGACCTGACACAACTAGTGGAGCCATAATGACACATCCATGAGTGGTTCCTACTACACATAGCACATGCAGGAGGCTTACTACCCCTTTGTGCCATACTGCCTTGAGAATAGGCAGATTTAGCTCTGAAACTCTGGGAATTCTGACTATTGTACACACATTTGTTCGTGGGCGCAGGTGCACCTACAGACAATGGAGCAGGTTCTTACTACTTATGTTGGAAAGAAGACCGGTTCACATTGCTCTTTTGCTGCTCGGATTTATTCCTTGATGTATTATCACTCTTATTCTTAAGCTATTCTTTATCCCTTAGCTTGTCCTACTTAACTTATTGTGCATGGCTTATTAGTCTTACTATGTCCATATCCTCTATCAACATAGTTGTCTTTCCATCCTTACTTGATAGACGAAACAACCCAATGACGGGTAACCTCATCATGCTCCTCATGTCGGCAAAAATCTCTTTGATTCTCTTAGCTCACGGGAAAGAAATGACCCATCGAAGCACTCTCGAAACAGTACAACTCACAAATGGTTCGCGTAAGTACGAGTTAGAAATAAACTTTTTAGAGATAAACTCTAACGCACGAAATTAGTATGAAAGAAGTGAAGGAATTACTAAATGTTTCAGCCTCCTAATTATAAATGTGGCGCGCTTCACACTGGTAACTAGGACTCTACACAAACGGCTACATAGACTCCCTGGGACTCTTAAACTCTGTGATTTGATACCAAGTTTGTCACGACCCAAGCCTAAACCCTGGGCGGGACTAGCACTCAAAGTCCATTATTTGTCCCAAATGAACCCTTGGACTTACTTACTTACTCAGAGAAGACTTAAAACATGTACACTACCACCTAACTCGAAACAACTCTTAACATCGCTAAAACGCCTCAAGAACACCTATCAATCATAGGTAAGTTCAAGAACGAAAAACAATTCAAGAACATCAATATCTAACTCTTTTAGGCCAAAATCATTGTATTAAACATTATTGGCGCGTGAGTGAATGGACACAACACTATGTGATCTCACATACATTTGTAGGGATTACCCCCGACAAAATCCACAAGCTAATCTCGACGAATCTTGAACGTTTTTCTCCTTTCTCCTCTTTTCTCATTTCCCCAAGCCCTAGCGTGAAATTAACTTTTTGAAAACCGACTAAAATCTTACTTTAGCCCAAATAAACTCCTAGAAATGAATTGAAATAGGTACGGAAAATACTAAATTACCCCCTCAAAAATCCGGATTTAAACTTTACTTAATCTAACAGGCCAACTTCCAAAGGACATAACTTACTCATACGTACACGGAATCGCGCAAACTTGGTGTCACTGGAAAGATCATTCCTAAAATTATCCAACCATATCTGGAAGTGCTCCTAACTCATCCAGAGCTAGAAGTTATGGTCGTTTGAAGTTGACCAAAAACTCACTTTTACTAACTTAAGTTAATTTCCTGAATTTTAATTATTTCGAAAAATGACTATTTCCAGTTCTTAGCTTCTTCCTAGATATTTCGAATTGCGATTTGTTACAATAGTACTCAAAATTGCTCATGAACTCTTTCGAAAATTAGTGTTTCCTTTCATCTTAAATGTAAATACATTTACTCTTTGGATACTAAATTTCCAAATATTCATTTTGGAAAATGAACTCAACTTTACTCAGCCTCAAACTCTAGTACTCATATATAAAAAAGTTTTAAATTTTGTAGAATGACTTGAAAGACTCTTTCAAACATGAATTAACTCTATCTAGAATTTGAATTATGAATTCAAGAGTTATGATTTATGTTATGAAGGATATTATTATGATTAAGTGAGATCTAGATAGTTGATAAATAAGAAACAAGCAAAAATGCTATTTAGGGAGCAAAGGCACGATGCAGATATGGATTAAACAATTTTGTCGCAAAATAAATTTTTAAGAAAATGGAGTCCGCGTTCTCTCCACGGAGCAAAGAGAGAGGTAATTCTTAATGAGATAAAGTCCGCAATACGGAGCTAGGCTACTATTTATGGCCGATCTTTTTTTCCTCTCTTAAACTCGATGCAACTCATACCCACTGAAATTCTAAGGTAAAATCTCTCTAATTCTTATAGCCCAGAACAATATCATCGAAACCCTCACAAGAAAATATAAATTTACTCACCTCAATCGCAACTCTCACCCCAAGAACTCAAAAAAAACTTCATTACCAAAGAACAAAAATCAAACTTCAAGAAACTCATAAATAATTCATCAAGTACTCAAATATACTCAATCTTAAGGATGAAATTCAAATATGTAAATCATGATTAGTGTGTGGATGAACGAACCCAACACTATGAAAACTCACATACCTCGATTCATAAAGAATCTTGATCGTTCTTCCTTTTGCACCTCTTTTCTCTTGTTGAACTCTCTTCTACAGCCCTAAGAGTAATTTAGGATTTGTTAAACTGACCCAAATAAGATTATTGACCCCAAAATATTTACTAAAAATGTTTTAAGCAATGGGGTAAGAAAAAGACCAAAATAACCCTCATAATTTTGGATCACTTTCCGTAACTGGATAGATAAACTTGAAATGGGCATATTTCCCTCATCCAAAATGAAAATTTAGCAAACTCGGTGGCGTTGGAAGAGGATTCCAAGACCTTTCATTAGATATCTTATGGGTCACCTAATTCATTTTATAAGGAATGTTATGGACATTGGATGTTGACCAAGAACTTACAACTTAAGCATAACTTGCCAAATTTCTTAAATTGGCTCTTTCCAAATTGATTCTTGCTAAAATTAATTCTTTTTAAGATGGGATGTTATCCAACAAACTAAAAACCAAGATGATGCAATGAAAGATATGAATGTCGGAAGTATAAGCTCGGAAGATACCTCGAGTCGCCCAGAATGATACCTCATATTCATCAACAAATGCAATGCGGTGAAATATAACAAGATGAAAGTTAAGGGCCCTCAGAATGACATATCGGACTTATCAACAACATACCATGTAGAAAAATGTAGCCTGGATTCGAGTCAATGGACTTCCTAATACCTCAGAGTTGTTAGCTTAGAAATAAACCCAAAATGCATAGAAACTCATAAACCAGGTATTTTACAATTTCAAGTCATAAAACCCCTGAAAATGGTATTTTTCATATAAACCCATTTTACTTATTTTAAACTAGGATCCACACATTTAGGCTTAACATGCATAAAATAATTAATGAAAACCCTTTCCCATTCTTCGATATAAACGTACAAAGGTTTGTTTCAACAATAGCAAGTCAAGTGCTAAAACCAAAAGTATGAAATCATGCCAAAACATACACAACCCAAAAAAAAATCAACTCATCAATCAAACATTCAAGTAACACCCGGCATAGCATAAACATACTAAACTGGAACTGCAGCTATTCCAAGATCATGGCCTCAGGACCAACAATCAACAACTTTAAAATATTTAAAGGTTCAAAATATAACATAAGCACACAATCATTCCTATGCAAAGCACCATGTGACAACCTATGTTTCATGTGACATAAAAGTCATTTCTAAGATACTAAATGACTTTAAGATCAAGGATCAACCTTGACTAAGGTTTTCCATCTAAAACCTAAGATAATCAATCCAAAATAACCATATATAGCTTAAGGAAATAAAGCAATCCTACAACTTGTCCAAAAGTCTACGTAACAATTAAATTATACAACACATAAATATACAAACTAAATGAAGTACAAAAGAACTGAAATAGTAACCTACCTTGAGGTTGAGGCACATGAACATGTACTCCAGAGATTTTCCCTTTTGAAGGGCCATTGAAATATGCCACACTATCAAAACACATTGGAAATGTTGATGAGTGGTAGATTTACACTCATTTGTGGCCTACTTAGCTCAATAATTTGTGTATTTAATGCCTAATTTTATCCTAATCTAATGATATTTTTATGATTTGCAGCTATGAAGGCTAATGTAAAAGGCAAGGATGAATGTGCGAAAGAAAGGTCAAAACATGAAAAGAATTGTAAACTCTATATTGGTTATCACCTAACATGAAGGGTGAATCTCACAATGGGTATAAACTCGCCTAAAAGAGGAACTAATTGAGGAAAGTCGGTGGACTAAAAGATGAATTATGAATCCTCGAGTGCAAGAGGTGAACAATAAGACCATTGCCGAAGGTGACTATACTTGGAGAAAAATTGAAAGCCTGAAAGGCTAACAGAAGGTGATACTCAGTGATAAGCCGAATGTGAAAGGAAGACTCGAACGAGCTTGCTGATTGAGGTTCAAACACTTGAAGCCTAAATCAAGAGAAAGCTAAGTTGAAGAGTAGTTGAAAATTCATATAATGTGATCGGTAAGCCCAACTAACGTCGCCCAATGGGTCACACATTGAGTTTTGGGTCAAATTTTGAGAAACTATAAATAACTAAAGGGAGGGAGAAATAAGGAAGCTAAAAATAGTGAGAGCAATTTTAATCTTTTAGAGAGAGAAACACTTTTACTTTGTGACGAACACTTTTAGTTTTGGGGGTTTTCAACTTTTGCCTTTGAAATTTACTATTTGAAGTTGAAATTCAAAGTGGGTTTTGCTTGTAATTGCTAATTTCATACACATGGTTGCTTTCATGTAAGGTATAAATTCCTTACATTTCTGATGGGTGGTTAAAACCCCAAGATCTAGGCAATTATGAGGTTGGATGTTGATTTAATATAGAGAGTATTGTGTTATATTCTATTTTGTTGTTGTTCATACATGTATTTGGGCTAATTAGCATGATTTTAACTTATGTATTAAGATTGCAAACTTAATTCCTACTTCAATTTCTAATTGATGCTCAAAAGAGATTGATCAGATTGGGTAATTAGTTTGATACTTGAAATTTAGGTTTGATGTCTTTAATTTGCTTGAAAATATATATTATGGGTCAGATCTATTTACCTTATTTTTGCATCAAAAGAGAGAACAGTGTAAGGTGTTGGGTTTTTAAGTTTTGCACATAGATGAGACCAAAAGGAGATTCAGTGAATCGATGTTATGAGATCAAAGAAGATTAGTGTCATTAAATATGACCCAGTCTATCCATGGATGTTCATCACTACAGACAAACAAAATTACTACTATGTGACACTAATTTTCAATCGTCACACCCCTATATTACTTATTACTTATTTAAATTTATGAAATTTTAGTTTAATTATGACTATTTGTCACGACCGAAATCTAGACCCCAGACGAGACTGACGTCGTTGACCTCTCAGAGGTCGCAGACAAGCCTACTTACGTCATTCTTACTTCATCTAGGTTAATTTTAGCGAAAAATTTGAACTTTTTAATTTCTTATTTCATGCTAAACATTTTAAACTTAACATCATGGGCGTTCACAAATCAACCATCTAATATAGAGATAATCAAATGAAAGAAACAGTGCAATACTGTAATAAATGTATAATTGCAAAAATGGCACCACTACAGTGTCTGAAATAAAAACGGAAAGAAACACTAGTGGAACATGCTCCACTAGCTAAAGCCTATATCTAAGCTAGATAGTAATGGTAGACATCCTCGAAAGCATGAGGGCCTACCAAGTCCGGATGAAATCTCCACGTCCGGATAGCTGCAACGTCAACCTGTACGCTCTAGCGTCCACCTGTGCCTGCACCTAAAAATATAGAGTTGTATGGGATTAGTACACACTTGTACTAAGTATGGGTATATGCAAGCACACACCAAGGACATGCATGAGAAAGGATAGCTCTTTCTTAACAACATGATTATGGAAATTCAAGTCAGTGGACTTGCCAAATTTGGATTAGGAAATTTAGTGGACTTTCCAAATTTGGATTAGGAAAGTCAGTGAGCTTTCCAAATTTGGATTAGGAAAGTCATGCCATGAGAATAACATGCATCATCATACTTATCATATTGCACACAGCACATAACATCTTACACACAACACTTATCACATAACATATAGCACATAACATCTTTCATAACATTGATTCATATGCCATGAGACCTTGGAATGATGGACTTGACATTAAGACTTTCCAAAATGAGGGCTCAACATATGGGACCTCAACTAGGGAGTCTTCATTAGCAAAACCCAGAGTCTGCTTCATTCATTCATACGTACTTCATTTCATTTCGTTCATAGGCTAGTGTGAACACCAGTTAAATAAAAATCACATAAATACATTGCTTCCACCTAGGTTTGAACCCGGGTGGAGCAAGACTTAACTTTAAGAGCTCAATTTCGGCTCTCTCTCCCCAATTTGCCCCTCCACCTTATTAAAAAAATAATTAATTACATATTTAGGGTAATTACGATACTACCCTTAGCCAGGAAAAATGTCACGACCGGAATCTTGACCCCATACGAGACCGGTGCCGTTGACTTCTCAAAGGTCGCAGACAAGCCTACTTGCATCATTCTTACTTCATCTAGGTTAATTTTAGCAGAAAATTTGAAACTTTTTGTTACTTAACATTCACATAAGACATTCTACTTAAACTTATAAACGTTCACAATCAACCATCTAACATTAAGATTATCAACTGAAAGAAATAGTTCAATACTGCATTAAATGTATAATTGCCAAAATGGCACCAATACAATGTCTGAAATAAAAATGGAAAGAAACACTAGTGGAACATACTCCACTTTCTAAAGCCTGCATCTAAGCTAGATAGTAACGGTAGACATCCTCGAAAGCATGAGGGCCTACCAAGTCCAAATGAAAGCTCCACGTCCGGATAGCTGCAACGTCAACCTGTAAGATCTAGCGTCCACCTGTGTCTGCACCTAAAAATATAGAGTTGTATGGGATTAGTACACACTTGTACTAAGTATGGGTATATGCAAGCACACACCAAGGACATGCATGTGTAAGAATAGCTCTTTCCTAACAACATGATTATGGAAAGTCAAGTCAGTGGACTTGCCAAATTGGGAATAGGAAAGTTAGTGAGCTTTCCAAATTTGGATTAGGAAAGTTAGTGAGCTTTCCAAATTTGGATTAGGAAAGTCAGTGATCTTTCCAAATTTGGATTAGGAAAGTCAGTGATCTTTCCAAATTTGGATTAGGAAAGTCATGCCATGAGAGTAATATGCATCATCATACTTATCATATTGCACAGCACATAACATCTTACACATAGCACATATCATATTGTATATAGCACATAACATCTGTCATATCATTCATTCATATGCCATGAGACCTTGGAATCATGGACTTGACATTAAGACTTCCCAAAATGAGGGCTCAACATATGGGCCTCAACTAGGGAGTCTTCTTTAGCAAACATAGAGTCTGCTTCATTCATTCATACGTAGTTCATTTCATTCATTCATAAGCTAGTGTAAACACCAGCTATACCTAGGATGTAGTTTAAGACTCTCATCGGGTTTGCTATGCAATGATCAAGAATAACCTAGTGTCATTACTTGAGTCTAGCTCACCTCTTGATTATCCTATCCTAACACCTTTGGTATCGTTCATTTCATTATGTGCATCATTTGAGGCTGGCCTCATTCATTCATTAGGAACTTTAACTTTAACCGACATAGATCATGTGAGCATCATGAAATCCAGTGTATCCCCCACACCGAAAAGAGGTGGAATCACCGGCCAAAGTGACCCAAAACATGCTAGCGTACATGGGAATTTAACCCCGCCAGATCCCTATATTGGCCGTATAGGTTCGAAGACTAGGAGATATAAGGATACCCATACCCGGCATGCCGTACAGTCTCATCTCATGAGAGTTACGTGAACCTCCGCCCTTCCCGAAAGAAGGCATCACCGCTTATAGATAGTCTATCGGTGCGCAGTATAAAGTTCCATTATATTCAACTCATACGTCATGGAAGTTGGCTTCTAGTATGAGGACATCATAGCTCAATAGATGATTTTTCATCTCATCATTAGTATTAAGTGTGTTAATCTCAATACTTTCATTAGAGTGTTCATAGAGACTGGTCTCTTCATTAACTTTACACTCTCATAGGTGAGTACGTTTTGGTAATATTACTTAGGCTCATTTGAGATTGCTCTCATCTTTCACATTAGCCTCTTATCATGTTGTCACCACATTCATTAACATTAGCACATTTGCTCTTCATAATTACTCACCCCTTTTTACGTGAATGTTCATTTCATCATATGCCAATGCACTTGGCCATTTGTGTGTTTCACACTCTTACTTAACCCTTCCAGGGTTTCATAATTTCATTACATAATATTCATTTCATTGTATGCCAATACACTTGGCCATTTAGTGTGTTTTACACTCATACTTAACCCTTCTAGGATTACATCATTTCATTGCATACATCTTAGTTTCACTTATTTTTAAACATATGCTAGACTTATGGGTCTATACATACAAGCCATGAGGTTTCATTCATAGTTCGTTTAAGTGATTCATATCTTCCTAAGATTATGTGGTACAAGTTTTATGCATCTTATATGTATGCCAAGATCTCGATTTCGATCTAAGTAGGCTGCATTATTCTTGAACATTTAATTCACGTATAACTTATGTATCAATACGGAATTTGGGCAAGGGAACCCGGTTTCGAATCCCTTGGACAACACTTACATTTTTTTATTCATTATGGTTTGATCCATACGGCTTGGGGACCCAAGATCTAGCCCCAACGCCTTCATTTTATTTTTCCCTTAATTTCTCTCTTCATTTTTCGCTCAATGGGACTAAGAGGATGTGGGATGAAACCCCCACAACCTTATTTATCTTTATTTTCATTGCTTTTAATTTCTCTCCTTTGGCCGAGGGGTTGTGGGTTCGAACCCCCACATCCCCTCTTTAATTTCTTCTCCTTAACTCCCCTTGGTTATGCCTAGAGGTTGTTGGTTCGATTCCCACACGTCTCCCCCTTTATTTTTCTTTTAATTCCCTCCTTAAATCTGCCTAAGAGGTCGTGGGTTCAATTCCCACACGCCTCCCCCTTTATGTTTCTTTTAACTTTCTCCTTAAATCTGCCTAAGAGGTCGTGGGTTCGATTCCGACACGCCTCCCCTTTATTTTTATTTTACTCTTCCTTAAATCTGATTGAGAGGTGGTGGGTTCGAATCCCACTCCTCTCATTTATTATTTTCATTTTTCAGCCAATACCATGGTTCAAATCCCCCTCACCACAATACCTTTAACTCACTTAATTTCATGGTTTTTAACATGGTGAGGTCACGGGTTCAATCCCCAGTGATCTCACATATTTTAATTCATTTTTTCATAGCATGAAATTCCCCTTAGCTTGGCCGAAACTCATCAACAAGCTGCTGGAAATATTTGCAGCCATTTTCTCACTTCTTTCACATTAAATGTTTAGACGTTTTAAGTAATTTTTTAGTGAGTTCTTTAGGTGCATTTTCAAGATTTCATTCGATAAAGAATTGCACTCAAATCAGCATTTTTACATCACTTATCAACATCACGATTTACATAACTTTGTACATGAAATACAACCACAACATCACATTTTAGAGCCTTAAACCCGAGGCATATAGTCACTGTTCACATTGCACACACGTACACATAGTTTCGGATCACATAGGTGATCCTTCATATGATTTCAAACACACATTCATGAACATATTTATCACGAAAACACAATACACTCCTAATTTTTACCAGAAAACATACCCAACCTACGAATCATTGGGAGCTAGTGATAGGGACATGCAACGGGGAACAACCCTAGTTTTCGGATTGAATATACTGAACCTTAAGGGGTCTCTTGGGAAAGGGACCAAGAGTAATAAAACCCATACCTTATTTTGACGTTCAAACCTTGAACTTGCTGCCCAAAGCTTCTCCAAACACACGTCCAAATCCAAGAGCTTCAACACCAACTCGACGGAAAAACCCTCTCTTTGCCTAACGTGTTTTATTAGTTATTTGTTTATAATTTTCGTAGTGAGTTCTTCAAGTGTGAAGAACTTTGGTTTATCTACTGTTCTTGCACGTTATTTGGAGAGAGAATGTGAATAAGAAGAGAGATTGAACGTGTGTTGAGATATAGACGTGAGAGGAGAGAGTTATCTTAGGCTTAGGAGTCTAGTTTAGGACTTAGTCAAATAAGGTTTAGTTAAATATTAAAAAATCTGATTTCCCTTTTATTTTAAATCAGCCAATAAATAATAAATATTAATTAATTACATTAATTTACCAACTTAAATAAAAATAATTTAAATCATTGCTTCCACCTAGGTTCGAACCCGGATGGATCAAGACTTCACTCTTAGAACCCAATTTTGGCCCTCTTTCCCCAAAATACCCCTCCACCTTATTAATTGAATAATTAATTATATATTTAGGGTAATTACGATACTACCCTTAGCCTGGAAAAAGACCATTTTACCCCTAGACCCTCCAAACCTAAGATTTCCCCTTTTTAAGTCCGGTAAAGACTCATACGAGTAAATCTTCGTATTCGAGAGCCCTACATGGCTGGACCCAACCTTTCCTAGCTCAACTAACTCCCCAATTTAGTTGGCTTAGCTGTAGCAAGTGTTTCGAGGTCTGGTTCTATGCGCATCAATCCGTGTGAACCCTGGTCTAATCGTAGGCATTCTTGACACACTAAGCATTTCTTATCTTATCCATTTTTAGGGTTGTTACAAAAAAGACCATTTTACCTCTAGACCCTTCAAACCTAAGATTTCCTCTTTTTAAGTCCGGTAAAGACTCCTTCGAGTAAATTTTCGTATTCGAGAGCCCTACATGGTTGGACCCAACCTTTTCAAGCTCAACTAACTCCCAAAGTTAGTTGGCTTGACTGTACCAAGGGTTTCGAGGTCTGGTTCTACGCGCATCAATCCGTGTGAACCCTGGTCTAATCGTAGGCATTCTTGACACATTAAGCATTTCTTATCTTATTCATTTTTAGGGTTGTTACATTATCCCCCCCTTAGGAGCATTCGTCCCCAAATGACACTACCACTATATAGCGTAATGCCAGTCAAATCATAACATAATCACTATGCATCGTCAAGCAATAGCAACAAAATATAGAGAGATAAGGAAACTTAGACTTAAGAGTAAGAAGTCTAACCTCAAGCGCTGAAAAGATGAGGGTAACGGGATCTCATGTCGGCCTCAGCCTCCCACGTAGCACCCTCAACAAGATGATTTCTCCACAATACCTTCACTGTGGCAATCTCCTTGTTCCTCAGCCGTTTGATCTGTCTGTCTAAGATCTCAACAGGTACCTCCTCATAGGACAAGTCTTCATCGACCCCCGAACCTTCCACAGGTAGAATCGATGCTGGATCACCTAGGCACTTCTTTAACATGGATACATGAAAGACTGGATGGACAGAAGCTAGCTCCGCAGGCAATGCCAACTCATAGGCCACCTCACCCACACGCTGTAGGATCTCGTATGGCCCAACATACCTCGGACTCAACTTCCCCTTCCTGCCAAACCTCACCACCCCTTTCATAGGTGATATCTTCAGATAAACCTGGTCACCAACATCAAACTCTAAGGGCCGTTTTCTGTTATCTGCATATGACTTCAGCCGACTGTAAGTAGTAGCCAACCTGTCCCTAATCACTCTGACCTTCTATAAGGCCTCATGAATGATCTCTGGACCCAAAATGGATGACTCTCCAACCTCGAACCACCCAACTGGAGATGTACACCTCCTACCATACAGTGCCTCAAACGGTGCCATCCCAATGCTGGAATGATAGCTATTATTATACGAGAACTCTATCAAAGGCAGATGGTCATCCCAGCTACCCCTGAAGTCAATCACACACGCACTCAACATGTCCTCCAATGTATGAATGGTGCGCTCTGCATGCCCATCAGTCTGAGGATGAAATGCAGTACTAAGATTCACCTGCGTGCCCAAGCTCTTCTGGAAAGATCTCCAGAAATATGAAGTAAACTGAGATCCTCTATCTGAAATGATAGACAAAGGAATCCCATGCCATCTCACAATCGCATCAATGTAGAGTCTCGCATAATCCTCGGCTCTGTAAGTAGACTTCACAGGGATAAAGTGGGCAGACTTAGTCAATCTGTCCACAATAACCCATATGGAGTCATGCTGCCTCCTAGTACTCGGAAGACCAACCATGAAGTCCATATTAATGGCCTCCCACTTCCAAGTCGGAACCTCAATATCTGAGTCAGACCGCCAGGCTTAAGATGTTCTGCCTTAACTAGCTGACAATTAGGACACTTGGCCACATATTCTGCAATGTCCTTCTTCATGCCATCCCACCAATAAATCTGCTTAAGATCATAATACATCTTGGTGGAACTTGGATGTATGGAATATCTAGAACCATGGGCCTCTGCAACAATCCTGGTCTGCAAATTATCTACATCTGGTACACACACCCTGTCCTGATACTTAAGTATGCCATCACCTCCCAAAGCGAAAGACTCATTTATCTTTATCAACACTGGGTCCTTCAGCTCCATCAACACAGGATCTAGATGCTGACCCTGTTTGACTTCAACTACCAAGGATGATTCAGAACTAGGATGAACTGAAACACCCCCACTAGTAGAGTCAACCAAACGCACACCCAGTCTGGCCAGTCTGTGTACATCTTTCACTAACTCCTTCTTCTCATCCTCAACGTGGGCTGTACTTCCCATGCTCATTCTGCTCGAAGCATCAGCCATAACATTAGCCTTACCTGGATGGTAGTGAACATTCATATCATAATCCTTCAACAGCTCCAACCATCTCCGCTGACGTAGATTCAACTCCCTCTGTGTGAACACGTACTGGAGACTCTTGTGGTATGTGAACACATCAACATGCACTCCATACAAGTAGTGCCTCCACAGCTTCAGTGCAAACACCACAACTGCCAACTCCAGGTCATGAGTGGGATAATTCTTCTCATGAACCTTGAGCTGTTTGGACGCATAGGCTATCACCTTACAAACCTACATAAGAACACAACCCAAACCAACCCTAGATGTATCATAGTAAACAGTGTAATTCTCACCACACTTAGGCAAAATAAGCACCGAGGCTGAAGTGAGTTTGTCCTTGAGCTCCTGGAAACTCTTCTCACAAGTCTCCGTCCATTCAAACTTGGCTTTCTTCTTAGTCAAAGCTGTCAATGGGGCAGCAATGGAAGAAAAGCCCTCCACAAACCTGCGGTAGTAACCAGCCAATCCCAGAAAGCTATGAATGTCAGTGGGAGTAAGAGGCTTTGGCCAGTTCATCACAACCTCAGTCTTCCTGGGATCCACCTCCATGCCTTGATTGGACACAACATGACCCAGGAAGATCACTGATCTAAGCCAAAATTCACACTCGCTGAATAGGGCATACAACTGATGTTGTCTAAGTACCTGCAAGGTTAGTCTCAAATGCTGTTCATGCTCTTCCTTGGTCCTAGAGTAGATGAGAATGTCATCAATGAATACTATGACGACAGAGTCAAGGTATTCACGAAAGACTCGGTTCATGAGGTCCATAAATGCAGCAGGTGCATTCGTAAGACCAAATGACATGACTAAGAACTCATAATGACCATAACGGGTACGAAAGGCTGTCTTTGGGATATCTCCATCCCTAACCCTAAGCTTATGATACCCTGAACGAAGACCAATCTTAGAGAAGAAACTAGACCCTTGGAGCTGATCGAACAAATCATCTATTTTGGGAAGTGGATACTTATTCTTTATAATGATTTTGTTGAGCTGCCGATAATCGATACACATTCTAAGGGTTCCATCTTTCTTTTTCACAAACAACACTGGAGCGCCCCAAGGGGATATGCTCGGCTGAATGAAACCCTTATCAGTGAGATCATTTAACTGCAGCTTCAACTCTTTGAGTTCAGCTGGAGCCATTCTGTAAGGAGGAATTGAAATTGGTTTAGTATCGGGTTCTAAGTCGATACCAAAATCAATCTCTCGAGGGGGAGGGACTCCAGGAAAATCATCAGGAAATACATCTAGGAACTCATTCACTACAGGCACTGAGTCTATGGAAGGAATGTCATGATCTAAATCATTAACACTCACAAGATGACACAATAACCCCTTGGACATCATTTTACCTTAAGGTTTGAAATCAAGGGATTTGGACGACTCGAGTTGTACCCCTCCCAGACTAGCTCCTATTCATCAGGGAAATGAAATCTCACCACTCTACTACGACAGTCCAAACAAGCATAACAACTGTGAAGCCAGTCCATGCCAAGAATAACATCAAAATCATGCATTGGTAACTCAACCAAGTCTGCACACATAGTCTTACTACTTACAACTGTTGGCAGTCTAGCATTTATGAGGTAATCCATACCTAAGCCATCTCTTTGAGCTAGTAAGCAGCCAACTTAGTCTTTTCCTCTTCCTCAGTACTTTTAGCAGGCTTTAGACTATACCATGCACTCACCTCCATGCGAACAACCACTCTTACCAAACGTCTTTCGTTCACGCTGGGCAATTTCTATCTCTGCCCCTTCTTGGGAAGGCCAGATCTTGAGTCTGGTGCCTTAGACCGCTTGGCCATCCTAATTCTTGTGTGTATTCTTCTATGCGCGAACACAAGAAGGAAGTTAGATACTTAGAATGACACAAAGTGTCAAAGCTCTATATAGAACGATTAAGAGTAGAAGAAGAGAAATTTTCCTATGCATCATGTAGTCTCTAATTCAGGATAGTAGTGCACTTCACTACCATGACTTAGAAAATACTCAACGTGGTTTATGTGAACTCATTATTATCAGAATTTAACCTGGCTCTGATACCAAATTTGTCACGACCGGAATCTAGACCCCAGATAAGACCAGCGTCGTTGACCTCTCAGAGGTCGCAGACAAGCCTACTTACGTCATTCTTACTTCATCTAGGTTAATTTTAGTGGAAAATTTGAACTTTTTGATTTCTTATTTCATGCTAAACATTTTAAACTTAACATCATGGGAGTTCACAAATCAACCATCTAATATAGAGATAATCAAAATGAAAGAAACAGTGCAATACTGTAATAAATGTATAATTGCCAAAATGGCACCAATACAGTGTCTGAAATAAAAACGGAAAGAAACACTAGTGGAACATGCTCCACTAGCTAAAGCCTATATCTAAGCTAGATAGTAACGGTAGACATCCTCGAAAGCATGAGGGCCTACAAGGTCCGGATGAAAGCTCCACATCCGGATAGCTGCAACGTCAACCTGTACGCTCTAGCGTCCACCTGTGCCTGCACCTAAAAATATAGAGTTGTATGGGATTAGTACACACTTGTACTAAGTATGGGTATATGCAAGCACACACCAAGGACATGCATGAGAAAGGATAGCTCTTTCCTAACAACATGATTTTGGAAATTCAAGTCAGTGGACTTGCCAAATTTGGATTAGGAAATTTAGTGGACTTTCCAAATTTGGATTAGGAAAGTCAGTGAGATTTCCAAATTTGGATTAGGAAAGTCATGCCATGAGAATAACATGCATCATCATACTTATCATATTGCACACAGCACATAACATCTTACACACAACACTTATCACAAAACATATAGCACATAACATCTTTCATAACATTCATTCATATGCCATGAGACCTTGGAATCATGGACTTGACATTAAGACTTTCCAAAATGAGGGCTCAACATATGGGACCTCAACTAGGGAGTCTTCATTAGCAAACACAGAGTCTGCTTCATTGATTCATACGTACTTCATTTCATTTCGTTCATAGGCTAGTGTGAACAGCAGCTATACCTAGGATGTAGTTTAAGACTTTCATCGTGTTTGTTGTGCAATGATTAAGAATAACCTAGTGTCATTACTTGAGTCTAGATCACCTCTTGATTATCCTAACCTAACACCTTTGGTATCATTCATTTCATTATGCGCATCGTTTGAGGCTGGCCTCATTCATTCATTGGGAACTTTAACTTTAACCGACATTGATCATGTGAGCATCATGATATCCAGTGTCTCCCTCACACCGAAAAGAGGTGGAATCACCGGCCAAGGTGACCCAAAACATGCTAGCGTACATGGGAATTTAACCCCGCCAGATCCCTATATTGGCAGTATAGGTTTGAAGACCAAGAGATATAAGGAGACCCATACCCGGCAAGCCGGACAGTCTCATCTCATGAGAGTTACGTGAACCTCCGCCCTTCCCAAAATAAGGCATCACCGCTCATAGCTAGTCTATCGGTGCTCAGTATAAAGTTCTATTGCATTCAACTCATACGTCATGGAAGCTGGCTTCTAGTATGAGGACATCATAGCTCAATAGATGATTTCTCATCTCATCATTAGTATTAAGTGTGTTAATCTCAATACTTTCATTAGAGTGTTCATAGATACTGGTCTCTTCATTAACTTTACACTCTCATAGGTGAGTACGTTTTGGTAACATTTACTTAGGCTCATTTGAGATTGTTCTCATCTTTTACATTAGCCTCATATCATGTTGTCACCACATCCATCAACATTAGCACATTTGCTCTTTATAATTACTCACCCCATTTTACGTGAATGTTCATTTCATCATATGCCAATATACTTAGCCATTTGTGTGTTTCACACTCTTACTTAACCCTTCTAGGGTTTCGTCATTTCATTAAATAATAATCATTTCATCGTATGCCAATGCACTTGGCTATTTAGTGTGTTTTACACTCGTACTTAACCTTCTAGGGTTACTTCATTTCATTACATACATCTTAGGTTCACTTATTTTTAAACGTATGCTAGACTTATGGGTCTATACGTTCAAGCCATGAAGCTTCATTCATAGTTCATTAAGTGACTCATATCTTCCTAAGATTATGTAGTACAAGACTTATGTATCTTGTATATATGCCAAGATCTTGATTTCGATCTAAGTAGGTGGCATTATTCTTGAACATTTAATTCACGTATGATTTATGTATCAATACGGAAATTTGGGCAAGGGAACCCAAGTTTGAACCACTTGGACAATACTTACATTTTTCCTTGACTTTATTTTTAGTCTTCATGACATTGGGACCCTAGATCGAGACCCAACATCAACATTCTATCTTTATTTTTCTCCTTGGATTCTCCTCTTAATTGGCCGAATGGTTGTGGGATCGAACCCCCACAACCCCTTTTTATTTTTTATTTAAAATTTGCATTGACCAATTCGCCTAGACCAAGAGGTTGTGGGATCAAACCCCCACAGCCTCTTTTATTTTACTCTTTATTTCGCTGGGGATTGGGAGGTTGTGGGTTCGAACCCCCACAGCCTCCTTAATTTATTTTTATTTAAAACTTGCCTTAGCTTATGCGCAGACAGTGAGGTTGTGGGATCGAACCCACACAGGCTCACTTTATTTTCTTATTTAATTCGCCCATTCTCCGTTCCAGCCTTGAGGTCGTGGGTTTGATTCCCACGCCTCACACTTCATTTCTTTTAATTTTAATTCCCTTCATTCGCTTCCTGGAGGTCGTGGGTTCGATTCTCACTCCTCCCATTTTATTTATTTAAATTGTTGCCCTCTCCTTTCTCAACCAGTGAACCCAATTTCGAATCCCCCAACCCCTTTCCTTTTCACGAATTTAAATTATCACATGGGTGAGGTTACATGTTCGAATCCTGGTGGTCTCACCCCTTTAAAATTCATTAAATTTTTCAGATTTTTTCACTAAACTTTAGCCTAAACTAAAATTGTATTTTTGGCTGTACACTTGATCATTTTCTTAACTTATTTTCATCAATGTTTCCACTTGAAAACTTGGGAAGATTCATGGATCGTTTAACACTTTTTGGGTGTATTTCATGGATTCGTTTAGCCAAACTATTGACACTCAAATCAGCCCCACTTCCATTTTAATGAACATCACGATTTACATAGGTTTATACACGTAAAATGACAACCAAAACATTATCAAACTTGAAGCCTAAATCGAAACCTCATTCACAGTGCATTCACAGTAACCTTTTCGCACAGACACACACTTGCACAAACTTTCGAATGCATGGTTGTCTTTCCTACGATTTCAAGTATACAATCAAAATCATGTTCATCACAAAATCATAACATACCTAAATCTACCATCAATCATACCCAACCTACGATTCATTGGGAGCTAGTGACAGGGGCATGCAAAAGGGGAAACAATCCTAGTTTTCGAATGAATAATACGAACCTTAAGGGGTCTCCTGGGAAAGGGACCAAGAGAGAAGAAAATCCGTACCTTATTTTGACGTTCAAAACTTGAAGTTGCTGCCCAAAAACTCCACTCAAGAACTTGTCTAAGCCTCCTCAATATCAACTCCACTCGAATGACAACCTCCCTTAGCCTAGTGTGCTATTAACGTTTGTTTTCTTGTGATTTCGTGTGAGTTATTCAAGTGTGAAGAACTTGGTTTATTTTTCTGCTTTTGTATCTTGTTTTGGCAGAGAAATGTCATGTGAAAGAATGGGATAGATTGAGCGTGAGAGTTGAGAGATAGACGTGAGAGAGTGGGAGTTATATTAGGCTTAGGAGTCTAGTTTAAGACTTAGTCAAATAAAGTTTAGTTAATTAATAAAAATCTGATTTTTACTTTATTTTAAATCATCTAATGAATAATAATAATTAATTAATTACATTAATTCAATAGCTTAAATAAAAATCACATAAATTTATTGCTTCCACCTAGGTTCGAACCCGGGTGGAGCAAGACTTAACTTCAAGAGCTCAATTTCGACTCTCTCTCCCCAATTTGCCCCTCCACCTTATTAAATAAATAATTAATTACATATTTAGGGTAATTACGATACAACCCTTATCCAGGAAAAAGATCATTTTACCCCTAGACCCTTCAAATCTAAGATATCCTCTTTTTAAGTCCGGTAAAGACTCCTTCGAGTAGATCTTCGTATTCGAGAGCCCTACATGGTTGGACCCAACCTTTACAAGCTCAAATAACTTAGCTCAACTAACTCCCCAAGTTAGTTGGCTTGAATGTAGAAAGGGTTCCGAGGTCTGGTTCTACGCGCACAATCCGTGTGAACCCTGGTCTAATCGTAGGAATTCTTGACACATTAAGCATTTCTTATCTTATTCATTTTTAGGGTTGTTACACTATTGATAACCAAATACGTTTAGTAAATTTGGTGGAATCATCCACCCTCAGGTTCTCATTACTACACATGAATTAATTTACCTTCCGAATTTCTTGATAGAATTCTCCGTACCATATAATTCTCTGTGAGATTCGACCTTGACTCTTAGTTGGGTATTTTTATTGACAACAACCGCTTAATCTTTAGATTGGTTTTAGAGAGTATTTTTAGCGTTACAAAAAATGGTGTCGCTTCTGGGGAATGATCGCTCACAATTTATTTGAGAAATTAGTTTGTAGATTTGTTTAATTGTGTTATATTGTTGCTTGGTGTTGTGGTTTGCTGATTTGCAGGTTGAAACATGAGTGACCACGGTAGTGAAAATGATAGTTACTGCTGGAAAAATGACAACAATATTTATTTGAATGATATTCATGTGAACATCATTTAAACCACGAGAGCATTCTGGTTACCTCCCACAATTGGGAGGACAATTTTTCATGTAGCTGGAATAATGCTACAATTGTCCCAATAAAGAAGAATGTTTGAGGAACACTTTGGAACTTGATGAACCCCTGAGGTCACTTGTGTTTAAAAACATCACAAAAGAGTCCATAAGGTTGAGTTTATTCTCGTTTTCTTTGACAGCTGAATATAATAGATGGTTGAGGGAATTGCCGAATGATTTGATCACTTCTTGGGGAAAGCTAAATGAAGCGTTATTGGAGATACTATCCCCCCCCCCCCCCCCCCCCCGAAGATGTTTAAACTTAGGAACTAAATTCAAAATATCAAAAGAATTGGAGGTAAACCTCTACATGAGACATGGTTGCGGTTACGGAGATTACTCTTGCAGTGTCCAACACATGATAATCCAAATTATTTGTTGTTGCAATACTTCTATTGTAGCCTTGACTCACTCAATAAAGGTATGACTGATCAACTTGTCCAAGGTGGATTAACGCAACAATCATATGAAGTAGCAATGTTGTTGCTAGATGACATGACCAAGGTCAACCAAGCATGAGATACTAGAGAAGACCAAATGTCTAATTTACAACTAAGCAAAGGGCAAATTGAGAAGAACAATAAGCGAGATGAAAACATGGCCAAAATGATGACCCAACTCAATTTGTTTTCTAAGCATGTCATGGGAGGCGGATTGAAAGCGGTGAACGCGGTGGGAACAAGTAGTGGATAGTATCCAAGATGTCATGTTTGAGGCACAATAAAATAAAAAAGTTCGATATTGGAGAAATCAAATGGGAGGTTCTCACCCAAACTACCATAAATTCAATTCAATACAAAACATTGATAGCTGAAAGTGAAAGATTTTATATTTATTACTCCATTCTGCCTATAATACCAATTTTTATTATAGATGATAAAAAGCGATTGAGATCAACATTTGCAATGAAATTAAAAATATTCAAGTTAGATGAGTTGGATCATTATAAGTTAAATGCATTATATTATTTAAAAATGAGAGTTATGTAATATGATATGACATGTCAAATTTGTGCCATATATATTAATCAAAAAGTAATAATAGAGTGACTTTATTGTCCGAAAAATAACAACAATGGCTTTATGTCCCAAGAATCGAGTGACCTTTCAAGGAATATTAACTCCTCTAAAAGGTTCCATTCTCACTTTTTTATACTCCAAAATACGCCTCCATCTCATATTTGTTGAATCTTATCAAAATACAATTATCATATATTAGTTGTCCATCTCACTAAATCGAAAAGGCATTAATTAATTTTTTCTTTATATTACCCTTGCAAATAATTTTTTTTAAAAGTGTTCACATTTTCTTGTGAAATTTTCAAATAGTTTTGGAAGGAGTGAATTAGTAAAATTATCTTCTTTTCTATAATTTCTTAATATACATAGAAAAAATGATCAACTAATATAAAAACGGAGAAAGTACTTGCACTACATTGTCTACTAATGTTAGACATTTGTGATTTCTAAAATTTGTAAAGGAAACGATTCGTCACTAATTGGTGTGAAAAAATATTCCAACACATCAAATTATTTAATTAAAATTTACCTTGTTAAAAATTTTGTGACAAAATCTTTATTTTACAACTTTGTCACAAAGTTGTGACAAAATTGTGCGGGATTTTATTTTGGAATAAATTTGTGATGAATTGTGTCATAAAATCATTATATGACTGTGGGGTTGCTCAAGCACATCAGTGAGCTAAAGTCAAAATGAATTTGTGACCTTAAATTCTCATTTTTAAAATTTTTTTTAGTCCAAAATTTTATTCTTCTAATATTTTAAAATGCATAGTTGTTAATATATTTGAAAATTATTTTTGAGATACATAGTTTCTCTTCTTCTTTTAATCTGTGAAAAAAAGATATGTTAAATGCTTACACTACAGAGATGTTTGTCGGTCATTTTCTTCAACACTTCCTAAACATTTAATTGGGGTTTTGGGAACATGTTGTTACAAGTGGTCTCCAAAATTTGTCGATCGGCCTGTTTGCAACAAATTTTAAAGTGACAGAAAATAAATTGCAATCACAAATAAAATATGAAGAAACATGATTTTATTGATCAAGATAGATTGCGGGTACAATTCTGTAGATCCATTGATTTTACTCTCCTAGGATTTATCCATGATTCGAGGGCCGTTAGTGGCGTATTTCTCGAATTATGATGATTTAGATTTGACCTCTCTATATGAATAATCCATCAATTTGCGAGTATTCAAGATCTTGATCTCTTTGTGGAATTTCCGAGATGCCTTTTAAGAGAATTTAGTACTCTTTATATAGACATAAACTAGGGTTTAGGGTTGAGTAGCCTCCAAGAATCCTAATTTGAGTTGAACACAATTTGTAGAGTCCCAACTCGAATCGAACGCATCTTGTAGAGTCCCACAAAATTTCAATGTCTACAAATGCCCCCTGCTTCAAGGCTTGTCGGAGTGTAGACTTGATGAAACTCAAAGACGAGACTTGAAGTACTCATTCTTCCACCATTGCAGCTTCACATGTTTGATTTAGGAGAGAAGAGATGAAGGGCAGATTTGGTCTCACTGGGTGTGCCAATTTTGTTTGCAACAAATTTTAAAGTGACAGAAAATAAATTGCAATCACAAATAAAATATGAAGAAATATGATTTTATTGATCAAGATAGATTGCGGGTACAATTCTGTTGATCCCTTGATTCTACTCTCCTAGGATTTATCCATGATTCGAGGGCCGTTAGTGGCGTATTTTTCAAACTAAGATGATTTAGATTTGACCTCTCTATATGAATAATCAATCAATTTTCGGAGTATTCGAGATCTTGATCTCTTTATGGAATTTCAAGGAAGTCTTTTAAGAGAATTTAGTACCCTTTATATACACATAAACTAGGGTTTAGTGTTGAGTAACCTCTAAGAATCCTACTTTGAGTTGAATACAATTTGTAGAGTCCCAACTCGAATCGAACGCATCTTGTAGAGTCCCACAAAATTTCAATATCTATACGACCTTTTCTTAAACACTCACTATATCATAAATGATCTTTCACGAAAATTAATTAACAGCAATAGCTCAGTTACCGAGTCCGTATTTAAAAAGACAACTTTTTTTGCTTCAAAAAACATAATTGTATAGGCGGATTTAGTCTCCTTTGGTGTTCGATACTAGGCTTGTGATCCGATATGAGTTGGATTTTATGAGAACAAATGCCAGAAGAGATCCCAATAATTTTTGCAATAGTCCACCCAATAGCTCCCTTGAACCTCTTCAATACAGAAACCAATGCCTCAACTTGATCCTCACTTAAATCGGACGAATGATGATCGGTAAAGTACCCTCTCTCCCCAAGAATGCATACCTCAAGTGAGATTGTAGAGCCTTAAGCTCTAATTTCGGAGCTTTTTCAACAGACGGTTTTGTGGGTGGAGAGTCGTGATTCTTCATGTCTAGCTCCAATCTCTTTTGTGTAGAATGGAATCTGAACCAATGAAGTGTGGAAACTAATTCATCATAGTCTTCAATACAATCACCCTCAAAATTCATCATTATCGTTGCAAGTGCATCAACACCCAACCTGTCTTCAATATATATATCAGAACCTCACTCCAACATGTGATTCACCACAGACACTAATTTGAGATCGCTTTCTTGCTTCATGGACCTACAAATATTAAAAGTTACCTCTTCATTATTCAATAAAAACTTCATCCTTCTCCATATCGACCAAGGCGCACCCAGTATCAAGGAGTAGTCTCCCTAGGATCATGGGAACCTCAAAATAAACCTCACAATCTAGCATAATATCCACCAAAAAAATAAACGACTCCACCTTCATAAGTACTATTAGAGTATACAAATGGTCTTTTTTACTGTTCTATCGGCCATGAGGAATTTCATCGCAGTTAGTTTTGGAGACTTTAAACCCAACTTTTTGTAAATAGATAATGGCATCAGATTAATACTAGTACCCAAATCACACAACGCCTTCTCAAAATGCAATAACCCAATGGTAAAAGAAATAGTGATAACACCAGGATCCTCTTTCTTCTGCTCAAATGACCTAGTAACAATGGAACTGCAATGTTGCAACCTATCATCTTCTTCAAAATTGATGGTCCTCTTTTTAGTCACCAGATTGTTTATAAATTTTGCATACCCAAGCATTTGCTTCAAAACATCTATTAACGGAACATTGATAGAAAGTTATTTCAAAATTGTCATACACATGCGGTATTTCCCTTCTTCATTTGTCTTGCTAACCTATGTGGAATGGAGGTGGAGGTCTAGACATGGGATCAACTTTTTGAGTTATTTCCGCTTCCTTCTCTATAGCATTCTCGGACTCTCCATTAACCTCTATCTTATCATTATCTTTATCAACTACAATTTCAACCTCGGCCAACATAGGTGGATCAATGTTCTTTTTACCCCCTCGAGTAGTGACTGCCATACAACGCCGATCGTTTTTCAAACTTTGATAAACATTGCATGGACGTCAACCTTATAACCAATACTAGAAAAGTCATTCCGCATATCCTTCACATTTTCATCAGTCAAATCAAACCTCTTCATCATCTTATGCATCGTATCATCAATACATGACATACTATCCCCAACTTTCCTATTGCCAAATTCTCAATTTTGTGAAGGAACATAAGGTCCAACCCTATTGTTCTTGTTTCCATAGTTGTTTTGATTGTAGTTATTGTCGTGATTGTAGTTCCCATCCTAAACATATTGACCCTCACGATTGTAGTTTCCATAGTTTCGGCCTTCATTTCCTTGAACTTGGCCAATTATAAAAATTAGAACCTTGGGTGTTGGCTCAGAAATCCCGTCTAATCATTTACCAAGTACGCATCTTCCCATAATAGTAATCCTCAGTTGGTGGTAGTGGAGTCATAGTCAAACAATTTACAACATTTATCCTTTCTGGACCTCTGCTTACATTCTTCAATACCAACCCAAGTTTTGTCCTTATCTGAGCCATCTCCTCACGAATGTCATTGGCAAACTAACTAGGCACAACTTCAACTGCAAATATGCTCCTTAGAGTGTCAGACTTTTGAGTGCTCCATGCTTTATTGTTTAGGAAAATATTCTCTTTAGAAATACTCCTTAAGCGACTCACCATCAATGCGGTGATTCGCAACACATCTTATAAATGCACTGAATCTATCCCAATCTAGTCCCAATAGGCTTGATGTTAAGAAAGAATCCTACTCACACAGACTCTCCAGGTAGTTCCATGAAGTTGTTAAGTTTATTTTTGTTGTTCAGCTTCTTGGACTATGGGATGTACTTGGCCATGA
The DNA here is from genome assembly GCA_016801875.1 of Solanum sitiens. NCBI lineage: Eukaryota > Viridiplantae > Streptophyta > Magnoliopsida > Solanales > Solanaceae > Solanum > Solanum sitiens. Next base: position 275,532 of record JABWTJ010000039.1, on the reverse strand, counting down.
ACTCCTTATGCAGTTGATCCCATGTATGAAGTGATTTGAAGAAAAGTTCATAAAACCAGATCGCAACATATCCGGTCAATGATATAGGGAAGACTTTCAACCCTATGACATCCATGTCCCTTTTCGGTTGCCCCGCACAAATCTTACAAACACTCCTCAACTTGGCCATGTGCCCATGCATATGTTCCAAATCCATCCCAGCAAAAACAAAAAAAACTCACTGTAAGCATCCACATCAAACTAGTAGTCACCACAAATGTATGCCCTGGATGTAGTGGTGGGAGAACAATGGACCATTAAGATTCAACAACATTAAAAATTACCATGTTGTTATCTTGCATCCATGGTTCTGGATGATTTTATACCTCCAATGCATCTCCAAGTAAATTATAAACATGAAACTGCACATTCTCATTTACTAACCCAGAAGGATACAACTCAACTCTATCACCTAGATTTTCACCGATTGGGTTGACTTGGACCCCTTGATTATTCATCCTTCTCAAAGTTCTACTCAACTCTGGATCGTATGGGGTCAATGGTTCGCCTTGACTCCGTGTACTTGGCATACACTAGAGTAGAAATTTGTGGAAAAAAAAGAAGTAAAATTAGGAAATAATTGACTAAAGTTCAATAATGTAGTTCAAATTATTCTAAAAGCCTTATTCCTCGGCATCGGCGCCAAAATTTGATACGCTCAAATTAAACTTTCCTAATGAAGTATAAGGGATCATTGTCAAATAAAGAACTCATCTTGTAGATTGGGGTCGATCCCACAAGGAATTTGGTTTAGACTTAAACTTAACTCACTATTATATCCATTTCGCCAACTTATTTCTGAGACAAGTAAAGAGGGGTTTTTGTGTAACAAATAACTGATTGATTGTTCAGTTACAAGTGAACAAGATTCAAACTTTATTGTTATCAATGAGAGAGAAAAACTAGGGTGTATGTGTTCCCTATAAGCTCATAACGTGGTAATCCTAAATAATAATAATTCATTCATAGTGTATTACATGCAAAGTGGTAAGTTATGTATCCCTAAGTGCATGGTCTTCCAAATAGAGAATTTCACCCCACACCTTGCTCCAGTTACGTGCGAGTACTTTACTAATGACCCAAAGGTACCCCATGGAAGTTACCGGCGTATGAGACTCTGAGAAGCCTCACACAAGCCTCTCGCATCAACCATTGCGTAATATACTCCCAAAATAAGTAAGAATATAAAACTTTCTTCACGCACGAAGAATACTTTCATTAATACGCAAGCATAAGACTTTTAGAAACATCTAACTTTATAATGTCTCATCAACCCATCTAACACTTTGAATGTACAACATTGGGACTAATCCCATACAAGAATTGAAATAAAGACTAAAGACATAAAAGGAACACGTGGGTCTTGTCCTCGAATCTATGAGGACTCACCAAAGCTTCGTCTTTAACCCTTAGGAACCTATATATGATCCATGGCATATCAAGACTTCCAATCCATACACTTTAGTCAGAAAGGTAAAATAAGGGGTTAGCACATTTAATGCACTAAGTATGGAAGCAATACAAAACCCATGAAAATGGGAAATTTAGTATAGAAACATGCTTTCAAGACATTTTGATAAAAACCTTCATAATAAAAGCTTAAGAGACACAATCCTAGTCAACAATCACATATAAGACATATCAATTAATCCATAAGATATGAACATAGTCACTTAGAATCCATTTAAGCACTTAGATTATCTTAAGACCCACCTTAAGTAAGATATGAAGTGGCCGCCATACAACCCCTTCACACACACCTAGATGATCCTCAAGACTACCTAAGCTAAGGATGTTCCTTTTCATCACATAACACTTGTTTCCATATTTATCAGGTAAGCATTTACATCATTTAGACCCTCTACCTAAAGTTACTCTAAGAGTCACCTAGGTAAGACAAGATGAGACTGCCCATACACCCTCTTAAAGCACACCTAAGTAATCCTCAAACCTACCCTAGATAAGGACCTTTCTATACAACATGATTTTACTAAGTCAACTTTATTCATTAAGCCATTTAAGAGACACATAACCAATTAGGGGACTTCACATAATAGTCTTGGAAGACCTAGGGAACTCATCCTAGTATCTTCAAGGCCTACTCGTGTTCTGTATAGATAGTCTCTCATTCCACTACCTACATGTTGTAGAAATCATCCAATACTAGAGTGCACATCCCACATGATGAGAATAGGCATTAACCGACTTAGACCACATTGGCTAGGTACGGAATCCGGTGTCATAAGGACCCCACATCGTGGAAGGTGTTCTACTTGCCAAAGGTAGAATTAGGACATATCCCATGTTGTCACATGGTTAAGGAATATCAAGGGCTTCTTTGTACTCTAGTCTCATACAACAAGTAGAGATACTACCACAAGCATATCCTCTCGGTGCTTTGCCTTTGTTCTCATAGAGTAAGTTCATTTACATAAAGGTATATGAGAAGGTACCATTTCTTAGTCTTACCAACTCATAATACCCCTACAAAGAATGGTTCCACTAAGGCTGCCACTCAAGGTCTATTAGGATAGTTCTTATGACTTCCTTAGCGATGGTTTCATGTAGTTCCAGCCAACCTACCTCTATGTCCATCATTCCACTCAAGAAGGACACCATTATGATATACCAATCAAGGCTTCAATATTAACCTTCTTTTCATATTCAAGGTTCCATATAAGTCTTTCATAGAAGGGCACCTACTTTAGTTCTACCGATCCTAGACTTCATTCTTTCATTCATTCATACACGTACATGACAAGGGTGCCTAAGCCTACCAAATCAAGAGATCATATATTAACATAACTTTCATGTATCAAGAAGAGGGACCTAAGTCTACCAATCAAGACACAACTTTATCATACCATCATTTATTCAATATCATTCAAGTACCAAGTAGTGAAAAACCAAGTCTACCAACACAAGATAGAATATCATTCACAAGGACACTTCTTAGTCCTTCATTATCATATGACATCAATTAGAGAAGAATGATAACATTAACACTCAAACAATATCATATAGACATCACATGAGTACTTCACTTCATACCTTAACATTATACAAGATCACACATGTATCATACCATAACTTCACTATATACATTCATATAAGACATAACACCTTATACATAATCACATTACTTCATATACCAAACTTCACATGAACCTTAACATGATACTACTACAATTCATAGAGTAATGCCTACAAGTCCATGATCATCATCATATACAACACATAAGCACCACCACCATAAGTGGACCATACCAATCAATAGCAATTCTATATCAATTCTACATTAACTAAGGAAATTAGGTCAACCTACCTTCTTCCAATGGCCAAAATCACCATTCCTTAACATCTCCATCAATTCACAATATAATAGCATAGTTAACCATAGAAATTAACATTACAACATAATCTAAACTTAATTATATCATCATTAGATCATAAGCAATTAAACCATTCATTAGCCAAATTTAGAGATTTGAGAAGATCAAGATTTCATGGAGATTTCCATTGGAAAACATCGATTTAACATCAATTATTTCAATACTAATCATTTGAAAACGTTTCATGCAAGACCCCACGACTTAGAGTGAAAATTAGACTTTTTCATAAACTTTGAAGTCTTTGAAATCACTTTTGAAAATTGGCTCTAAGGTGATAGCTAGCTTAGATAAAGAACTAACATACCTTATTCTTCTAGAAACCACAAAAATTGAGAAGAAATCAGTTGAAACCATCCCTCCTAGCAAGCTCCAAGACCTTGACCTTCAATGGAGGTTTGAAGAAATTTTGGGAGAGAAGAACTTTTGAGAGATTTGAAATTTTAGATTTCTAATTGAGGGATTGGGTTTTTTAATAGGGTAATGAGGGTATAATGACCTAAATAATTTTATAATACACCCTCAAAATACCCAAACCACCCCTTTTGGACCCTTTTAATTAAGTCTAACTTAACTTTAAAACGACGCAACCAAAACTGGGCAGTCACTGCATGTCACGGAGGTAGCTCGATATCTTGATTTTTGATATTATTTTGAGGCAATGAGATGTGTGACAAGTCTGCAACGCAAGGAAGCATTTTTCCTTCCAAGTGCTAGCTGCGCGATGCGCAACCACCCCCAAAAAGGGGCTTCCCTGGCAGATTCCTTTGCTCATGTTTGGGTCCTCCTCAAAGACCCTTTGGGTTGTCCTCAAGGAATCGTACTCGTAATTGTTTACCCAAAACTTGTTCATGTATACCCTAGAGTCACCTCCACTGATTTATGACTCCAAACAACACATAATAACATGCACAACATACTATAATACGCCAACACGTAAAAGACTAGTTTTCGAACGTCTTGGTCATCCCTTGACTTTTGACCTCAAACTCAACCGGACTTGCCTATAATCTCATTTAAACATTAAATTAGTTAGTTAACAGACCTTAAAACATAAGTGAATATCCAATCTAGCCTAGTTCAATTTTTAGGGTTGTTACAACTAACCCTTACCTTTACCTCAGATTAGACATCACATCAATGTATGGATTGGTTTTCACCCTCGCACAAATTGACATTATACTATCCGATAGTATCACACTAAATCTATGTTGATAATTCTTTTCTTATTAACTACCTCCTTGGTCTGACAAGTAGCAACAAGGCGAGTTCTAATTTTGGCCACCGTTAAAAACACTTCTAAACAAAAGATTTATCAATAAATGCATCAACACTATTCAAGAATTACTTAATTATTATTCATAAATTGTTAGTCCCTCATGGTTCCCACAACCTTAGTGGTGTACTTAGTTACTCAAGATTGAAAGAAAACATTTCATTCTTTTAGAAGAAGAAATCATGAACTTACATATTAGAGTAGAAGAAACCCGAAATCTCAACTTTAATTGCAAAGTTAAAATCTTCAAAACATACTTGGAAAATCAAATTTCTAAAATTGCAAAATTGATTCCAAAAGAGAACACCAAAACTAGAAGTAAAACAATAATGTCTAGCCCTCCAAAAATGAGGTTTACATACCCTGTTTATAGAAAAACTTGTCCTAAACAAAAAGGAAATGAAATATGGAAATAAATTGTTGGATGCGGCTCCGATCAACAAGACTGACCTACGGACATTGGATCGACCTATGGTCCATAGGTCCCTTCCGTAGCTCTAGAATAGACTTTTCTTCTCAGGACATGGAACCTTCAACTTTCAGAAGAAAATGACAGACACATGCAGTATGGACCGTAGGTCGACCTACGGTTCGTGAGTCCCCTTATGTGGATCTACAATTAGAATATTTCCTCAGGTACTGGAACTCAACATCTCTGAATCAATCGATAGTTACGCATGATAGCCCGTGGGTCAGCCTTCGGTCTCACTCTCTTCGGTAGTTCCACACTTGGTCAGATTTCCGTAAGTGTCATTTTGTGCCAACCCATCAACGAATCGTGACTAGACCTATAGTCCCTAGGTCATTTCCGTGGGTGTCCACTTCTGCAGATTTTTAGATATCTCTTTCTCGAGACCTCGTTCAAGCTTATTTCCTACAAATACAACACAATAAACATTAATTTCAATACAAAATGGCCCTAGACACACGACTTTTAAGTGAAATGTATTAAAAATATTGTAAACTCCCGATATATCAGCAGTCACAGTTCATAAACATTGATGGTATAGCTTGATACCATACTGCTCATACATTTATGGCATACTCAATTGTCATACTAATCATGTTTTAGAAACTCTTTTCTCAAAACTCATCTTTACTTTCTCAAAACTCAGTTTAAAACTCAAGTGTTGGCTTCAAAAAAGTTTCTCAAAATATACAACTCAATACATAGGATTTATGCGGAATTATGGAAATGAACAACTCAAATTAGGTATCTTAATAGCAATATGGAAACTCAGTACTAAGAACTCAAAAATGCAAGAACTCAAGGACACTACTCCTCTCAAGAATAGTCAATTCATAGTGTTCATGTTGAAATATAGACATGAACGAATCAACTCAAGAATCTTAATGCATAACACATAGAAATTCAATAATTAGGAATAGAACTTCAAATGGAATCAAGAACTCAAAATCAACTTATCTCAAGAATACTCAAATCAAGGGATACGATCATAGATTTCTCTTTAACTGATTTGAAAGTAGATATATGGTGTGAGGATGGACTAGTCCAATACTATGATAGTCTTACATACCCGAATGAATAAAGGTTCCCAAAGAATCTTGAAGAAGAACTTGATTAGAAACCTGGAAACCTTCTTGGAGGAGGAAAAAATAAGAAAACCTTGTTTGAGATTCTTAAATTAGTTTCATGAAATCTCTACGGCCAAGAATTATGAATTTCATTAATGATTCATAAATGTATATGGATTTGAGTTGGAAAGAATATAATTTTTTGAGAAAGACTTACCTTGAAGAAGAATCATGAAAATGATTGAATGAATCTTTAATGGAGACTTCTACTTTGATTTTTCCTTAATATTTTGCCTAAATCGAATTGTTTTTGGTCTATAATTGGTCAAAAAATTCTTTTTGTATCCCATTTAATGTTTTCCCGTCGGCGAATTTGTCACACTACTATATCATGTTACTAAAATGGTCATAACGCTTAACTCAAACCTCTGATTGTTGTGAAATTGATGGCGTTAGAATGATCATTAAAATACCTTTAGTTTAATTGGTTATGGGTCACATAACTCTTTATATTCTAGGAGATATGGTTGTTTGAAGTTGACGCAAGTAAACTCTTACATAAAAACTTAATCGATAAGGAAACTTTCAACTCAACATTGTGCTAAGAGTTTTTAGTGACCTTAATTGATATCCAAAATCATTTCCACACTAAAATAGTTAACTTTACATATATGATTCATTTAGGAATAACCCAATAAGAACTTATAAGCAAATACAGAATAGTCTGAGCTTTAGCTTAGGAATTTTTGGGGTGTAACAGAGAACCTTCCATCTTTTATTAATTTTATCATAATTTTCTTAAATTATGGTTAAAAGTACTTTCATTCTTCAGGTGGGGAAATATATCTACAAAACAAATATGTCTATTCCATTAGCTTATTTTACGTGGCACCGCATTTATAAAATTAAACTGTTGAATCTTTGTAACATTTACCATAGTAAGATTCTTAAAACAAAAATATATATTATTGTAAATAAAGTAAGAATACTAAAAAATAAATTATTTTTAAATACAAAAACATGTCACTTTTTATAGAAGTATGAAGAATGGAGTATTAAGAAATAATTACAAATTTACATTAATTAATTTTTTTAAGAAAATATAAACGGATGGTCGGTTTTTAGTCAAGACAAACTAAAAGGCTCTCAAGTTTTTTGTGGGAGGAAAACTGTATATTGAATCATAAATGAAATGAATACCAAACTAATATGATTTAAATTTATATTCTCTCTAGGTTACCACTGTTGTACCTACTCTTACTCTTTCTATTGTGAAAACCGACCTTCTGAAAATGACTAAGTAGAATTGAACTTCACATCCAGAACTAAGTGTAATAACACAACACATGGATAAAGAAACTAATGAATATCCAGGGTATACATTCTTACATGGTAAACTAAGGAAAGAAGGGAAGTTAGTCATTGGAGTTGTCACGACCCGAGCCTACACCCTCGACGTGAATGACATTTGAGAACCATTTCTGATCTTGAAGCAAACACTTCGCCTGGCTCTATGACTTATATGACATTTAACAATTCGTGGAAAATTCAATAGGTGAAAAATTAGACATTCAAGAGAAGTTTTAACAATACTGTCTTGCAAAATACTTATCATAAATCATGAGTTAAAAAATACATCCTGAGAAAATACTAGGAACATCTAATTCGCCCCCAATTCTCATCTATTTAATATCCCAAATTTGGTGCTCGATACTACTCCCAAAATATTTGATATAACTTTATGCTCAATTTACCCATTAAAAGGAATGAACTTTTTACTTGATTGAAATACTTTTCAAAACGTGGAACGTGTTTACATTCTTGAAAACATGCACTTATGAACATATCTTTCAAGTTCAATGATCAGCATAGGTACATAAGTGTATGTATATAAAGAACACTTGAAAGTCTTAAGTGTTCAGGAAATAGATCCTTTGAACTTTCCTCTTTACTTTACTTTGATTTGAAAATGTGAATTTAAGAACTATGATTAGGATTTATAAAGGATCTCCAATGATTAATGAAGGCTGAGATAGTTGGTAATATGAAGAGAGCGAAGACACGATTACAAAAAATGCATACGGGACATAGAACGGAGGCGAAAGCGGCCTCACGCCCCTGCACATTAGTGGCCCCTCATTTATCTCTGGGGCTTGTATGGGGCACCCTTCAGGAGCATGGACCCAGCCCTTCCCCCCCCCCCCTCCACCCAATGCTATGGGGACGCGCTGCCCCATCCCAAATCCAAAAAGTCCGACGAATTATTCTTGCTCAATTCAAGGCCTGATTCATCTAGAATCGGATGATTTCCTCCGAAAATCGTTTGGATTCATAAACCCAATAAAACTAATCTCAAACTTGCTCAAATTTCACCAAGAACATCACTAATTCGCAAAACCCTCACCTCAAGAACTCAACAAGACTCCATCAACAACGAATGAAGTGAAATCTCAAGAATTCCTCAAAAACCTTTACATAAATGATTTCATGGAAAATTTAATCAAAAAAATACATACTTGGCATAAGGATAAAAAATTCAATAACTATGAGAAACCTAATGTACCTCGAAAGAACTAAGTTCTTGGTGTTTTCCCCAAATCCTTGAAGCTCTCGAAACTTCCTCTTTTCTTCTCTTGAACTTCTCCCTAACTTTTCTGACCGTTTCTAAAAGAATTAAAACTGATTTTAGTCAGATTAGACCCCTTTTTTGGTGATTAAACATATAGGCCTTGTGGGGTAAGGAAAAGACCAAAATACCGCTCTTTAAAATGGATGAAAAGGCCCTATCTAGAGAGGCTACACTAAAATAGGCATAACTCCTTCATTCAAACTCAAATTTTACCAAACTTGACGGCGTTGGGAAGAGGCCTCCAAGACCTTTGATTTAATACCTCATGGGCCACCTAAACCATTATGTTCTGAAAGTTATGGTCGTTTGAATTTGACCCTAAAACTTAAAATTTCAAGAGTAACTTGTACAAATCTCAATTTAGTTCTTTCTCATTTAGCTCTTTCTAATACCTAGGTGTTACAAATATCATTGAATTTTGCATATCATTACAATGGGGGACATTCTGGTATTGAGAACACCTATAGGAAGTTAGTTTCTTTGTTTCACTAAACGGGTTAAGAGATGTAATATATGCCAAAGACATTAATATTACAATACTTTCTAGCCTAGAGTTCTATAGCAACTAAGTTTGCTTTCATAGACAAACTTATTAATTCTAATGGGGAAACACTTAAAAGGTTGGTAATGGATATGGTTAGAAAGCGTGCCCTTTTTTTGTGTCTACCTCATCCTTAATTAGCTCATAATATGGCTCAGTTTATTCTCAGAAAATATTTACTAACTACATAGATTGTCTGAAAACATTGTGAGTGATAAAGATCATGTGTTTACAAGAAATGGTTGGAAAAAGTTATTTGCAATTTAAGGAGTTAGTCTCGACACTTTCCCTACATACCACCCACAAATGTATTGTGGAATTGTTCAATGATAGTGGATTGGGTGTTGGTGATGAAATTGTGCTATTTTGGGATCCTAGATTACCAACGTTTATTGTCATGTTATGTTGTAGGTTGGCGATTCAATCAGTAGGCCTGTATTTATTGATTAGGGGCTTGTAGAAATTAAAGTTTTATTATATTCAAATTATGTAAATAATTTAAGAATTGGAAGATGAATATTTGATGCTTTTTATCTTAATTTTAATCTGGTTTTTTTTTCTTGTGCTTGGATTAACTACATTTCGGGCTATGATATTTTTGAAGATACCCAAATTTTCACTATTTTTCTAAAGCTAAGGCTTGGTTAGCAATAACCAACTGCAATATGACAATCTTAGTTATTCATTCATATATCCGCCACCCCCACCCCCCGCGCCCGCAAAGAAAGTGTTTCTTCTCCTTCTCACCCTCCTCTTTATCCCTATTTTATGTGTACCAAACATGACTAGAAGTTTAAGTGATAGAATAGCTAGTTTATCCACACACACAAAAAGGCACAAGTACTATTTTTATATATGGTATAGTTGTTGCGTTAATTATTTTTAGTCCTAGACGAACCATTCTTATTGTTTGGCCAAATGAAACAAAGGTTAGGGATAGTGTCATGTTGTATTTTAGTCACAAATATTATTGCCTTTCATACTCATTATTACTAAAATACCAAATGACAATATCCCTAGCCTTTGTTTGTTTTGCCAAGTTATAGGAATGGTTCATCTAGGACCAAAATAATTAACGCAACAACTATACCACATATAATAAAAGCTCTTAAGCTTTCTGTCACTTAAACTTTTGTCGTGTTTAGTACACAAAAGGAGGAGAAGGATTTAGGGTTGAAAGAAGAAGAAGCCCTTTATTTGGGGGCAAACTATATTAGTAATTAATAACTAATTGTGAAGATATAAGAGGGACACTGAAATATACTAATATTCTAAGCTTTCTCTGAATGTTCCCAAAGTTACAACAAAGGAGTCTTAACCACCTTAAGGTCTACTTAACATTGAACTCTCACTACCTCTCCTTACAAAAACCAAAGCAAACGACTAAGGTTGAATAAAATAATAGTTTCCTAAACTATCTCGTGTCTGGGCAAAAACAAAATGAATATCATGCTTTTGTGGCTACTATTTATTGAACATGTGTTGCATGTGTATTCAAAGATAAGTAATAGTTTGTTAAAATAATGAGCAACCAAGTAGTTTTGTCACACGCAATTAGTACATCAATCACAATTAGCAACCAAGTCGCGCATAAGAATCAAATTCATTAAGTCACAATAATCAATCTCTCATCGGAATCATTTTCCATATGTTTTATCAACGTAAAAGACCTTGACGTAATAGCACTTTCCGGAGAAGACCTCGCCATCATAAATGTTGACAGGTCTCAAAACGGTATTCAATAATTAATGCACATAAGAAAGATCACACTACATGGAAGAGACAACAAATAATACAATCCAAGTCCACATTCATTCTTTCATGCATTTAATCAGTAAATCAACAAGGATAACAATAAGGCAATTCACATAACGGAAAAGGGTCAAAATTGCCCTTGAATTATGTGAAATAGATCACTTATACCCTTCATTACATTTTGGGATAAAAAATGTCCCTGTTGTTATCCTAAGAGACCACATATACCCTCAAGAGTTAACACCCCATATTTTTATTGACTTGGCAAAACACGTGGGACTAATCCTTCCACCTAAGCATTGCAATTAGGATTCAGAACAAAAGAACTAGAGCTTTAGCGGCGACAATAGTCGCCACAAAAGCCCAAAAACTCGTCACTAAAAGTTTTTAACATTAAATTCTAATTTTGTGTTTTTTCATTCATTGTTTAAAAAAAAAAAATATCGATTAAGTAGGAGTTTGAAGACACTGTATGTTTTATTTTTATTTTATATGTAAATGTATAAAATGTACAATGATGCATTATATAGTAGGAGATGTGAATCAAGAAGTAATTTTCATGATTTTTCGTAATAATATTGGGTGTTTTTAATATTGACATTGCAAGTTATTTATTTTAGAAAATTAGGTTGCAATCGAAAATTAATTATCATATTTTCTTGTTGAAAAGATAGGTTTTACTAGCGAATGGTTGTTGGAACCTTAGTCGTCACTAAAAATCACTCATAACCTTTAGTGACAATATTTTGGGATTTTGTGGCGACAAAGGTCAAGTTCTTTAGTGAATCTTAGTTGACAACGCTTAGGTGGAGGGATTAGTCCCATGAGGCACATCACTAAAAAATTGGGGTGTTAACTCTTGAGGGTATTTGTGATCTCCTAGGATAACGGCGAGGGTATTTTTGATCCCAAAATGTAATGAAGGGTATAAGTCATATATTTTGCATAATTAATGGGCAATTTTGACCCTTTTCCATTTACATAATCATGTTCATCACATAGACTTTTTCATCTCAACCCTTTTTTATTCATTTAGATGTATCAAGTGGACAATTAAACCCATCACCTTATCCCCATCACTCCCAACACACAAGAAATGAAGGAAGTACACGTATTCTTCTACAATATTAGATTTCTGAGATCACTTCCCTTAAATCAAACAATTAATCACTCAAAGTTTTGAGTCTTCACCTTCATAATCACATCCAAAGCCAAACAATCTTTTTGCAAGCAAGTATTCAAAATAAATTTATGGAAACAAGAATAACCACATCAATTCTCTTGAAAAATAAGTCAATCAACACAAAACCCAATTCCAAAAATACGGTTCGAATAAAATATTTAATAATTGAAAATAGTACCCCCAAGGATTTAGGAACTCATGAAACTCAAGAAATAACGGCCTAAGCCAATAAGGAATTTTTTATTCCCGTGAACTCAAATATGGATACGGCGGACTCTATAATGAGGTACTTCAATAAGATGAATCCACCGGAGTTCCATGGTTCTATGGTTGAGGAAGACCTCAAGAGTTCATTGATGAGATTCAAAGGGTATTGATGATTATGGGAGTAAAGAGTGGAAAAGGCGGTGTTGGCCACTTATTAACATAAGTGTGTTTCTCAAATTTGGTTCAATCAATGGAAACAAGGGAGATCGGAAGATTCGGGTCCTCTCAATTGGAGAAGTTTAATGTTGGTTTCCTTTGATAGGTTTTTTCCCAATTATATGAGGTAGAAAAAGATTCTTGAGTTCATCAACCTTGGTCAAGGAAGTATGAGTGTGAAGGAATATGCTTTGAAGTTCCGAAAAAATTGTCTTGATATGCTTCCATAATGGTTGTCGATCCTAGGACAAAGATGAGTCCATTTGTTTCTAGTGTGTCCAAAATGGTTGTTAATGAATATCATACCACCACGCTTCTTAATTACAAGGATATTTCTCGTCTCATGGTTCATGGTCAACAAATTAAGAGGAGAAACTTAACAAATAGTCTAGGGATAAGAAAAGGGCTAAAATCAGTGACAGCAGTTTCTCACATGCAAGGTTCGATTGTCATGGTCGTACTAGATTTCAACAAAGGTTTTTCGGACAAAAACGATAGGGTGTATAACCCTAACCCTTATGGAGGATATGGTAGTAGATCCTTATTCCCTAGTTCTGCTAAGTGTGGAAGGAAACACGAGGGCAAGTGTTTAGCAGGTTCTAATACTTGTTTTAGTTATGGTAAAATTGACACAAGATAAGAGAATATCCTTCACTTATTAAGAATGAAGAAGATAATCATTGAAAGGCTCAACCAAATCCTTCATCCGGTCCATGTGGGTCGAGTTCAAATGCTTCCAAACAAAATTGATTTTATGAACTTCAAGCTCGTTATGAGCAAGAGGGTTCTCTTGATGTGGTTACCGGTATGTTGAAAGTATGCTAAATTGATGTTATATTTTACTTGATCCCGATGCTACCTTTTCTTTTGTGACGCCATATGTGGCTCTGAGGTTTGATGTTCTTTAGAATGTGTTGTTTGATCCTTTTTCTATCTCTACTTCATTTGGTGATTCTGTTGTGGCTAAGAGGGTCTATAGAAAGTGTCCCATTTCCTTGTCCCATAAAGTAACTCTTGTTGATTTTGTGGGGCTTAATATGCTAGATTTTGGTGTTATCCTTGGTATGCATTGCTTACATTATTGTAATGCTTCTATTGATCGTAGAACCCGTTTAATCAAGTTTTAGTTCCCGAATGAGTCTATCCTAGAGCGGAAAGGGGGAAGTTATATTCGTAAGGGTTAGTCTGTCTCTTGTCTTAAAGGTAGAAAGATGATTCTAAGGGTTGTATATACTAATGAGTTAGGGTGATGGATGTGGATTCCAAAATCCTTACTCTTGAGTTGGTCCCCATTGTTAATGATTTTCCAGAAGTGTTCCCAAATGATCTACCTGGTATTCCTCCCAGAAAGGGAAATAGACTTTGATATTGACCTTCTCCTACATATAAAGCCTATTTATATTCCTCCTTACTGAATGGCTCCAGCAGAACTTAAGGAATTGAAAGAGCAATCAAAAGACTTGTTGTATAAGGGTTTCATCCGACCAAGTATCTCTCCATGGGGTGCTCCAGTTTTGTTTGTTAAAAAGAAAGATAATTCTCTTGATATGTCTATGAACAATTGACAATTGAATAAGGTTACCATTTCGAATAAGTATCCTCTCCCAAGGATATATGATGTTTGACCAACTTCAAGGAGAAAGTTACTTCTCAAAGATTGACCTTCAGTTGGGTTATCACCAATTGAGGGCTGAGGAAAATCATATTCCGAAGATGGCTTTTAGAACCCAATATGGTCATTTTGAGTTTTTGGTGATGTCTTTTGGTTTGACTAATAATCCATCCACTTTTAGGGATTTGATAAATAGTGTGTTTAGACAATACCGTAACATGTTTGTGATTATATTAATTGATGATATATTAATCCATTCGACAAGTAAGAACGATCACATCAATAATTTGAGGATCGTGCTGCAAATCAACATTGACTAACTCCTCTTTGCAAAGTTTAGCAAATGTGAGTTTTTCTTAAGGTCTATTTCTATTATTGGTTACATTGTTTCACGTAAGGGCATCGAGCTAGATTCTTAGAACACAGATGCGGTTAAGAGTTGGCCTAGATCTCTATTCCTTTCAGATATTAGGATTTTCTTGGGTTTTACTGGTTATTACAAAAGTTTTGTTGAGAAGTTTTCTTCCATTGCTTCTCCATTGATAGCATTGACCCCCAAAAAAGGCTAAGTTTGTGTTGTTTGAAGCTTGTAAAAAGCGTTTCTAAGAATTGAAGGATAGACGCATTTTCGCTTCGGTATTGACTTTACCATAAGGAACTAATGGTTTTGTGGTTTATTGTGAAGCCTAAAGGATTAGGATAGGATGTGTACTTATGAAATATGTGAAACTTATTACCTACACTACAAGGCAACATAAGATTCATGAAAATAATTATCCTAGCCATGACCTTGAACTAGCAGGAGTTGTTTTTGCCTTAATGATTTGGAGGCATTATCTTTATGGTGCTCAAGTCGATGTCTTTACCGACCACAAGAATTTTTAATATGTGTTTAATTAGAAGGATCTAAATCATCGCCAAAGAAGGTGGCTTGAGTTATTAAGGACTATGATAACCCGATAATGCAAATGTGGTGGAAGATACTCTTAGTCGATTATATATGGGTAGTGTTGCTCATATAGAAGGTTGTAAAAGTGAGTTGGTTTGAGATTTTCATAGATTGGCGTGGATGGATGTTCAGTTAGTGGACTCCACCAAAGGTGGAGTTATGGTTCACAATGGCTCAAAATCTTTTATGGAGTATGTGAAAGCCAAGTAAGATCTTGATCCGACTTTGGATGAATTAAAAGAAGTTTTCCTTAAGCAATTCGTTGAGTCTTTCTCCCAATAGGGAGAGGAGTTCTTCGATATCAAGGTCATTTGTTTGTTTCTAATATATACGACTTGAGGGAAAAAAACTTTTCAGATGCTCATAGTTTTCGGTATTCCATTCACACGGGGCCACCAAGATGTACCGTGATTTGCGGGAGATATATTGGTGAATAGAATGAAAAATGATTTTGCAAAATTTATGGCTAAGTGTCCTAATTATCAAGAAGTGAAAATTGAGCATCAGAAACCGAGAGGTTTGTCCCAAGATATTAGCATTCTTACTTTGAAATGGGAAGATCTGAATATGGTCTTCATTGTTTGTTTGCCTCGCACCCGGAGTAATAGCAAAATACAAAATCACAGTGCCACACGAAACAATCAATATTAGTATACAATTAACTAGCGATAATGTAATTAGAAAGTAGACCAATTGTTGTCGGGCAGCGATTTTGATTTTTAAAAACTATAAAAGAATTCGATAAAAATGTTTTGAGCAGCGATTTCATTTTTTTAAAAAAAAATTTGATGCAAATGTCGCTAGAGCAGCTATTTAAATTAAATTTTTCTTTGAAAAATTGAAGCTTTGCTACTGGGCCAGCGATTTTAATATTTTCTTAACATAGTAGAAGGAGTTAATTATGTGTGAAGGATATCGCTCCTTCAGGAGCTATTTTGCGCTTTTGGTTTAATAAGAAATTGATATGTCGTTTTTGTTTTTTGAAGGAAAGAAATTGCCCTTTTTGGCTCTGGTCTCCTCAATTGCCCCTAAATATGTGTTTTTAGCGGCAGTTAGCACTCTTTGTATATGTCCCTAAAGTCTTTAGCGACATTGAATCTAATGACACTTGACTAATGTCTGTAAATACTTTAACATTCTTTATTATTGTGTCTATTTATTACTGCTAAAAGTTATTTTTGTTTTAGTAACTCTAACCATTTGGCACTTCAACACCAAAAATTGAACTTATTTATATTAAATGGTAACACTACTTTGAAAAATACTCCACCTATTAAACATTTGTTAGGTAGCTAACCAAAAAATATATAAAGTGAATATAATCACTTGCGAATGATTAAATAAACGATTAATTAAAGGACGACATATATCATATTTTGGCCCAAAATCATTAAAATTAATATGAAATATGAGAAATAAAAATAAAAAGTACTTTCACACTTAAATCCTAAACTTTCGTCATTGCTTTCCATGTCATCTTCTGCGCAAACCCTAGCCTTTTCATATATATTTTTTTTGTTTTAAATATATCTGGTCGCTTTTTTAGGTTTAGAATAATGTATTTCACGAGCCAATATAAGATGTATAAAAAAAAGTATTTTTAATGTTTTTCTCTGAAGAGTTTCTAATAATAAATTTTTTGAATGATATAAATGTCCAATAAGATATATTTTAGTTCAGACTTCATAATCACAAAATGCAAATAAATTTTGATTTAGGAGGCCTCAGTTAGGACTTTAGGCCAAATAAAAGGTACACTGCAATCCTTTACATTTGGTTCTAAATATTATAACAATAAATCCAAATATATCGATTTTTAACTTTCAAAATAAAATATATAAAAATGACTACGACTCACAATAAATCTATAAAGAAAAATCATATACCAAAGAGGAAAAGACATTTTGGATCTTTAGTAGGCATTATAATTTAGTTATCCTTATACCTTCGTTAGTAAGTTAAACTAGCATTAAAAAGGTTCTACCTGCGGTAGAAAGGGCCCAGTAACGTACGCAGAATTTTTTAAAGCGGTGTCGATATATAATAATAATAATAATAATAAATAAATAAATAAATGAATAATTGATATGACAATACTATATTAATAAAATTGTTTAAAATGTACTAACAACTTCCTAGATGACTTACTTTTAACTTTATAACTTATTATTTCATTGAGTTTCATTCCAACAAGTGATTCAAGTACTAAAATATCGCACAAACTACATTCTAGTCAACCGGTCTATTTTATTTTAATTAGGAGTTGAAGGTTGGAGGCTCGAATCTCAACAATATGAATTTTTGTGCAAAAATATTACTAGAAAAACAAAAAAAAATGTGTGCCTAATGAGGCTCAAACTCAGTCAGTTGGGATAATTATTGCACTTCAGCCGCATATCAAACCAACAAGACAAGCAACACATTTGATTAAGGAATATCAGCTATATTGATTTTACTAGTATTTTTTATAATTTTTTTTAGATTTGTATATATAATATTAAAAAAAATTCGACGAAGCAGCGTCGGGTGACACCTTAGAAATAGTGTAGGTCCGCCCCTAAGGATGGCTAATTACACGATGAATATTTATCTATGACAACTAATTAAGGATACATATTTTTATCCAAGACTTTGGAACTAAGAGACTGTTTGACATTGTTGTTAGGAGGCAAAAATGTATTTCTTTTTCAGAAAAAAATGTTTTTTTATTTTGGCAAATCCTCAAAAGTGCTTTTAAACAGAAGCAGAAACAGTCTTTCTGCGGTTGGGAAGAAAGTAAAAGTTTCTGCTTCTTAAAAGAAGTAGAAAGCAGAAGTAGGAAATTATTTTTTTTTAAGACTAAAATATTCCTTACATATTTACATATTTACCATAAATCTCTTATTAATTTATTAAAATATTTCGTAAGTTTTGTTAATTTTCATCCAGAATTTATTTTTTTTATATGATAAACTTTTTATATAATTTATGTTTATATATTATTATTTATATTTTATATATTATTTTACGTATTATTAGAAATGTGTAATAATAATATTTTTTGCAGGATTAAAAAAGAGAAAAAAGTAAAATTAAAGATTTCGGCCCTCCCAAAAAGAGTAACAAATAAAATAATTATTTTATTGATTTACGTTTTCTTTTAATATATATATATATATATATATATATATATATATATATATATATATATATATATATATATATATATATATATATATATATATATATATATATATATATATATATATATATATATATATTAACATTAGTGGATTATGACAAAAAAAAATAGTAGCTAAAGATTGGATCCAAAAAAGAAAAATAGGTAACAAAAAAAAAATTCTTCTTCTCAATATTTTTCGACCATACTTTTGTAAATTTTAAAAAATAATAATTAATGAATTTCATTCCCCTAAAAAGGTAACAAATGAAAAAAAATTCCTTTTCGTAATTTAAATAATCTTAAAAGAACATTGATACTTGTCCTTTTCCGTAATTTGACACTTAAAAGCATTTTTAAAAAAAACTATGCAAACATAAATTGCTTATCAAAACACTTTTCAAATGAATTTGCCAAACAATTTTTTATTTTATGGGGAAAGCACTTTTCTAAAATGCTAATTCAAAAAACGCTTCTACAAATAAGCAGTTTTTAGTTGTCCAAGCATGTTTCATATTACTGCTAAAAACTGTTTATTTCATGAAGTGCTTTTATAAAAGAAACAATTCTCATAAAGGAAAAATGGACAAATATATCACCCTGAACGATCGTCAATGGTTTGCAGATACAATACATCATACTTTGCGACATTGGTGCTCCTATCATCCAAAAACTAGAGCATATATGCCCTTCACTCTAACGGAAAGCTAAATAGGGGCAAGTGACACAAGCTTATCTATCGATCTAATATTTAATAAATGTCAGTTGGTCGATAAGATTATGACACGTGTATGTATATGCTCTAGTTTTTGAACGGCAGGGGCACTAATATCCCAAAAGTATGACGGAGGGTATCTGCATACCATTAGTTCGGGGTTATATTTGTCCTTTTAACCATTCAAAACAAGCAATTTATGTTCGGAAAATTCATTGGAAAAGTGCTTTTGATAAGCAATTTATATTTGACTAATTTTTTTGTAAAAAAAAAAGGTTTTGAGAGTCTTTTTAATATATTTGAAAAAAAATAAATTGTAGAAATATATTAAAAAGTGGAATATTTTTAATATATATTTTTTTTATTCAATCTTAGCTATTATCCCTTTTTTTTTAGTCCAAAGTTTTTAAAAAATTCAAACTAAAATAAATTAACAAAAAAAAATTCTTCTTTGTTACTTTTTTGGGTGAGTTTAAACCTTTAATTATTACTATTTCTTAATCCTACAAAAATATTGTTGTTACTTTTATTTCCAATTCTCTAAAATCATACATATAGTAATATATAAAACATGATATATATTCTGCTTCTGAATTATTAAACAAAAAAAAATTAACTTCTTTCTGACAACTATAAAAATTGTTTTTGCTTCCATCAAAAAAAGGTTTAAAAATTTGTCAATATGTTATAAAGTATTTTTATTATAGTGAATGTCTATTGTGTGGAGTCCTTTTAGGATATGGTTAAGAGTCCTACTTGGAGACCAAGTTAGATTTCCCCTATAAATAGAAAGATCTTCTTCATTGTAAAATCATCCCTCAAGAGAAATAATAAGTCTTCTCTTCTCTCTACTTTCTTCTTCTTATTTTATTGTTTCATAACACGTTATTAGCACGAGACTCTACTTTCTCAAAAAGTGAAGGTTAGGTTGAAGAATTAATAAGGTATTATTTACTCTTTTGTCTTTAATTTTAATGGTCAATCTTACGAAACTAGAGTTCATTGCCCTTCAAAGTTCGGACAAGAACTACCTCTCATGGGTGTTGGATGCTGAAATCCACATTTATGCAATGGGTCTTGGAGACACCATAAAAGAAGAAAATATGGCATCAAAGAAAAACTGTGCACGAACAATGATATTCTTGCGTCATCATCTTGACGAGATTCTGCAAATCAAATATCTCATAGTTAAGGATCCACTTATTTTGTGGGAAAGCCTAAAAGAAAGATAAGACAACTTGAAGATGGTCATACATCCAAAGGTACGATATGATTGGATGCATCTAAGGCTACAAGACTTTAAGTCTATACATGAGTAATTCTGTCATGTTTAGAATCACTTCTCAGTTGAAATTATGTGGAGAAACGATTAGTGAGATTGATATGATGGAAAAGACATTCTCCACTTTTCATGCCTCGAATGTGCTCTTACAACAACATTATCGAGAGAAAGGTTTCCAAAACTATTCTGAACTAATTTCTCATCTTCTTGTGGCTGAGCAAATAATGATTTATTAATGAATAATAATGAGACAGCGTACTGGATCTGAACCACTTCCTGAAGTGAATGAGGCATACGCCCACCATGCTAGGCGTGGAAAAGGGCGCGACTCTAATCGTGGACGTGGACGTGGTCATGATTGTGGTCAAGAACGTAATTCTTTTCTTAGTGTTAATCATTCATCAAATAAAAATCACAATCAAAAGGAAAAAAGAAAGGATAAGAACGTGAAGCAACTAGGGAAGGTTGTTTTCGATGTGGTGGAAGAGGTCATTATGCACGCGATTGTCGTACTCCCAAATGCTTGGTTGAGCTTTATCAAGAATCGCGAAAGAACAAAGATAAAAATCCTGAGGAAAATTTTATCTCTGAAAATCAAGTTGACATCATGCACTTGGATGTAGCAGATTTCTTCGCACATCCTGAAGGAAAGATAGATCACTTAATTGGTTATGGTTCTGTGAACATGGAAGAGTGATTTTTTATGGTAGTAGTTATTAATAAGTTTCATGTAATGATAGTTGTTTACATGAGTATTAGTATTTTAAAATTAGTTTAGTCATATTCTTATATTTCATTAGTTTTTTCCCTCTTAATTAGATAATATATATTTTTTATTGATTTATTTATATGATTCTAATATGATAGTGTTAGTCAAATACTAAATTTTATCACGTGTTTGTATTATATTAGGTCTTTAACTTGATACAATGTTAATAACATGCAGTCTGTTATTAACTAGGATTTATCATGTCTTTGTATTATATTAGGTATTTAACTTAATGTAATGTTAAAAATATGCAGTCTGTCATTAACTTGGATTTATCATGTGTTTGTATTATATTAGGTCTTTAACTTGGATGTAATGTTAAAAACATGCAGTCTGTTATTTACTATGATTAAATAATGATTTTTATTTTATATTTTCCTAACAACTCGTTATTGGCTTAGAGGAAGAAATAAATTAAGGCTCAACTTCTAATATTTAATTATTAGTTTATTACATTGAATATATTGTATCCTTTCGACAACACTAATATTTAATATATGTTTATTTTGTGTATGTCATTTCATGTGAAGATATGGATAATTTTAAAAACATATTATCGAAATATGAAGTCATTTGCTTGATTGATTCTGGTACAACACATACGATATTCAAAAATAAGAAATATTTTTCTCATTTAAGTATGGGCAAAATAAATGTTACTACAATTTTCGGTAGTACTAATATGACTGAGGGCTTTGGAAGAGTCATTGTAATTTTACCCAAGGGAACTAAACTCATCATTAATAATGCTATGTTTTCTCCAAAATCTAAGAGAAACTTGTTGAGTTTTAAAGATATTCGTGAAAATGGTTATCATATCCAATCAATGGATGAAATAAATCTTGAATATCTGGTATCACAAAGAATGTCTCTGGGCATACATGTGTTATAGAAAAGTTTCATGCTTTATCTTTTGGCTTGTATTGGATAAAAATAAGTGCAATTGAGGCACATTTCATAGTAAATAAGAAGTTTACTGATTCCAATACATTTGTACTTTGGCATGATCGTCTGGGACATCCTGGGTCTATAATGATGAGACGAATTATAGAAAATTCGAATGCACATCCATTAAAGGACCTAAAAGTTCTTTTAAATGGTGAATTTTCTTGTACTTCTTGTTATCGAGACAAGTTAATTATGAGACCATCACCAATGAAAGTTGAGATTGAGTCCCCTGCGTTCTTGGAACATATACACGAGGATATTGGTGGACCTATTCTATAATGACCCGGAAGGTCATTTTTTGAAAAATTTATACAAAAATACCGTTTTACCCATCTCGATAATTGCCCAAGTATTTTCTGATCAGTTTGTAAAGTTGGTTAGAGAATTTTAAACTACCCATTTAACTATAGTTAATTAATTGGCGAATGATTTTTAGATAATTAATTTAGTTTGTAACTAATGGGCTAATCCCATAATTTATTTAATAACCTATTATTCTTTAGTTTTTACCCGTCGAAATAAGTTCAAAGCATTTAATTTTGGCAAATCATAAGTCGACGAGGAACAAAAACAAATAACCTTCTGGCATTTACTTGCGGCGACAACCAAAGGGTCAAAATAATTGCTCCAGGCAAAACAAAATAAAGGTTTCATTCATATTTCATCTTAGATTATGAGTATTAGTTTTTAGGTTAGGTGACCAATCATTATTATATTATTGTTTGGGAGGCTCCATTGGTATATGTGTATTAATTATGGTCAAAGTAATTTTTATAATTAGGAAATTTAGCCGTAATGGTAAGTGCTTATAAGAAAGTAATGATTAGTTAATAATGACTTAAATGACTAGAATAATTGTTGGTGATGAATGCTTCCAGCGATTTGAATTGAATGATTCACAAATTGTACTCGTGTTTGATATTTCTCTCTTTTCCACTATACTTATCATATTATAATCTAAGTTTTATATATTGGAATAACTAATTAAATATTAAGTGTATTATATTATATGAAAACTATTAGGGTTGTAATGTTTGGATAAATTATGACTTAATCCTAGGCTTGAAATTTGGAGAAAATTGAAAGAGGTTATATGGTAATTGGTGCCAAGATTTAGGATCTTAATTATACGTTTGGATTAGTATTTGAGTCTAAGCTAGACATATAGTAGTATGGTGTTGCTAATTTTGAAATCTTGTTGTGAACATGTCATGCCCCGAGCCTACACCTTGGGCGGGACTGGCACTCGAAGACCATTGCTGGCCCTCAAGCGAACCCTCGTCCTGGATTACTTATTCAGCGGAAGACTAAACTCATTTTAAACATAAGACATGTTTAAAGTAAAATACTTCAAATAATAACTGGTCATGATGGCACTCAAGTCTCAACAAGCAACAATAAACTCTAAACTGAAATACTAGTGTCTACGAAGCCTCTAAACTGTCTAGACAAGATGTTGGGACATACCCCACAACATAATATAGAATGAAAAGGATGTACTCTAGAATGCAAAGAGGCTCACCACAAACTCTGAAGCTCGATCTAGATCAACGAAGCGCTGTGTGCTGATCCTGGATACCTGCGTCTGCATCATGAAATGATGCAGGCCAACTGGAATCAGTACATTGAATTTACGAGTATGCGAGTTGGAGAGATAAACAAAACTTAGGCTTGAAAAGGGAGTACGCATGAATACTTACCTTGGCTTTGCTCAACTCATGATCTACTAGCTCTTATTCAATATACGCAGTTAAAATAAATGCAATATAAAGAAATGTTGACTGAAAACATGCTTAAACCTCTGAGTATATATATACAAGTAAACAATAATGTCTGAGATGTATATAAAATACAATGACTGATGTATATAAAAATACATTTACCTGAGGGAGATTCTGTAAGCGACAACCATCACTTAAGAGCTACAGTGATGATAGAGAGGTCTACCACAAGCTTCCAGCGCATCCTATACCCGGCCAAAGGTATAGGGCCTGAACTGCCTAATGGATCCACTAGTAAACTGTGAAAAAGAATCATCTAAAAAGTATGACTTTTTTCTACCCATGGTGGCTAACATGGTTTATGGGGGCTGTGAGTTTTTTGAACTCTCCCCCATATCGATCCTCAATACTACTCCCAAAAATATATTGGCTCTTATGTTTAAAAACATACTGATTCTGTGTTTTGAGATTAGTGCTCAAAACTTAGCTTTTAAAAAACTCTCTTGGAAATCATAGTTTCCTCTTTTCTTTACTGAAACTAGCCATAGGCTCTGTGGAAGTCTAGCTTCCCTTCCTTCTCAAAAGTTTGAAAACATTTTGTTTAAACTCTTAGGGACTACTTAGTTCCCCTATATCTCTTGAGAAGTGAACTAAATTTGATACTCTTTGCTTACTTGAACTTTAACTTTTAGGCAATACTTAGTTCCCTTATAGCTTTTCAGAAATGAACTCAACTATTTACTCTTTCTTGACTTGAACTTTAAGTCCTTAAAACAAAGTGAATACATTTGTGAAGGACATTAGAAAACTTATAAATTTACTTTGACGCGCTTCTTAACTTTTAAACCTGGCTCTTAACTTCTTTGACTTGAATCTTAACTTTCCTTGAATTAAATTATGAATTCAAAGATCATGATCTCATTTTTATTGATGATTTCATGATGTTCAGATGTACTCTAGAGTATTGGAATCAACTAGGAATGAAGGGTACATCACTTAGGAACTAGTACAAAAAGATAGGTAATGAACGAGGCCTCCAAGGGATCATGGCGCTCTGAGAGGCGCGGAGCGCGATAGCCTGATGGACAGAGGCTGTCCTCAGGCTCTCTGAGAGGCGCGGCGTGCCAGAGTCTGAAGGACAGACTCTGTCCTGAGGTTCTTTGGAGGCGAGGCACCCCAGCATCCCCCCAACAGATTTTTCGACTTTCTTCCTCATTCTTCCTCTCTAAACCTTCCCAAATTCCCATGGATTCCACCCCAAACACATTGGATCCTTAATTAAGTTATTACGAATGATTTAGACCTGAAAACAGTCTGAAAACATCGATTACAACTAACAGCGATCAACAACAATTCAATCAACAAGATCTTCAACGCTTCATCAAAAGTTTCAAGATTTCCTTTAAATCTAACTTTAATTGTTGTAATGAATCAATTTAGAGGGTGGGTGAAAGAACCCATCACCGAATGATCTCACATACCATGTTAGGGTCTTGGTGTTCTTGCGTTTTCTTCTTCCTTCTCGTCTTTTCTCCTTTCTTTCAAAGCCCTAGTCTATTTTTCTAAGTGCGTAAACTGAATGGGATCAATTTAGACCCCAACATATTACTTTAAAACGAAATAATTAAATGACTTAAGGAAAAGACCAAAACACCCTTACTAAATCCAGTTTTGGAACTTTCACTGCTCAACTTCCCATCTTCCAAAGGTCATATCACACTAATACAATCTCGGAAATTCCCAAACTGGGCGTCGTTGTAAAGATATTCTAACGAGATTTCCATTCATATAAAGAACTCACTCAAACTTCTCCTGAGATGGAAGTTTTGGCCGTTTGAAAATGGCCAAACCTCACTTTTGAAATCTGGAAATTTTCCAGATTTCCTTACTTATTTCCAAATTTGATCTTTCTTGTTTTTCTTAGCTTAACCTTAGTTTATCTAGAATTTGAGATGTTACAATATCCTCCCTTGGGAACATTCGTCCCCGAATGAGAATTTTTTCTCTAAGCTAAGGATAGTAACATCATTTCAGCACTCAACCACAAAAGCAAGTAATAACATACTTATACATAATCCTGTAGAGTTCTAAGAAATGGGTTAGTACCTTGATGTGCATTCTCTCTGGATTTAAAGAGAGGTGGATATCTCTTCTTCATATCCTCCTCATCTTCCCAAGTCGCTTCTTCAATAAATTGGTTCCTCCAAAGGACCTTGACCGAATCAACTTCCTTTGTCCTCAACTTGCGAACCTGACGATCCAAAATCTGAAATGGAACCTCTTCATAGGATAGGTTATCCTTAATCTCAACATTCTCTGTTGGTATTATCAATGAAGGATCACCCAGACACTTCTTCAACATAGAAATATGGAGTATCGGATGAACCGCTTCTAACTCTTGGGGTAGCTCCAACTCATAAACCACATTGCCACTCCTTTGGAGATTCTATAAGGTCCAATATACCGGCGAATACGTTTCCCCTTCTTACCGAACCTCATAACTCATTTCATAGGTGACATCTTAAGATACACCCAATCATCTACCTCAAACTCTAATGGCCTTCTTCTAACATCTGTGTAGGACTTTTGGCGACTTTGTGTTGTCTTCAACCTTTCCTGAATCACTTTCACCTTCTCCATAGCTTGGTTAACTAAATCTGGTCCTATAAACCCTGCTTCGCCAACTTCAAACCACCCAATAGGGGATCTACATCTTCTTCCATAAAGAGCTTCATATGGAGCCATTCGGATGCTCGAATGATAACTATTATTGTAAGCGAACTCAATGAGAGGTGGGTGATCATCCCAATTTCTCTTGAAGTCGATCACACAAGATCTCAACATATTTTCTAAGGTCTGATGGTGCGCTTTGCTTTTCCATCTGTCTAAGGATGAAAAGCAGTGCTCAAATTCACCTTCGAACCTAAACCTTTCTGGAAAGATTTATAGAATTGTGCGGTAAATTGCGCACCTCTATCTGAAATAATGGAGATCGGAAACCCATGAAGTCTTACCACTTCCTGAAAGTACAACTTATCATAATCCTCATCTGAATAGGTAGTCTTGACCGACAAGAAATGTTCTGACTTTGTCATTCTATCAACAATCACCCAAATGGAATCATGCTATCTTCGCGAGCTTGGCAAGCCTGTGATGAAGTCCATATTAATCATCTCCCACTTCCACTCTGGAAGTTCTATATTCTAAGCTAAAACTCCTAGTCTTTGGTGCTCTAACTTCACTTGCTAACAATTTGAACATTTGGAAACAAATTTAACAATGTCCTTCTTCATGCCTGCCCACCAATATACCTCTCTCAAATCATGGTACATTTTGGTGAAACTCGGATGAATGGAATACCTGGAGCTATGAGCCTCCTCCATGATTCTCTCTTGAAGTCCATCCACATTGGGTACACATAATCTGCCTTGGGATTTCAGCACATCATCTCCCCCTCGTTCAAAAGTCAATACTCTTTGGCTTTGGAAACTTGCCTTCAAATCAAGTAGGATAGGGTGTTGGTCTTGCTTGTCTTTCACTTCTGACCCCAAGGATGATTAAGCCCCATTGGTTACCACTATGCCTCCTTATGTTGAGTCCGTAAGTCTAACTCCCAAACGTGCAAGTCTGTGCACATCTTTTGCTAACTCCCTCTTTTCTTCTTCAACATGGGAAGTACTTCCCATGGACTACCTATTTAAGGCATCAGCAACTACATTAGCCTTACCTGGATGGTAAAGAATACTCATGTCATAACCCTTAAGTAATTCTAACCACCTTCTCTGTCCGAGGTTGATCTCTTTCTGAGTGAACACATATTGGAGGATTTTGTGATCAGTGAATGTATCCACATGAATACCATATAAATAATGACGCCATATCTTCAATGCAAGCACTACTGCAGCCAATTCTAAATCATGATTTGGATAATTCTTCTCATGAACTTTCAACTGCCAAGAAGCATAAGATATAACCTTGTCATTTTGCATTACCACACAACCCAAGCCAACTCTTGATGCATCGCAATACACCACAAATCCTTGAGTACCCTCTGGTAAAGTCAAAACTGGAGCGGTACTCAATCTATTTTTCAACTCTTGAAAGCTTTTCTCACAAGATTCTGATGTACCGTGGTTTCATGGTACTTTCAATGTTTTTTCCTTAAGATTGGTGTGTGTCTAGAGACATTTTGTATTAGTTTTAACATGTTTTTATCTTTGTTTGCAGGAAAGGTGTCCAAACCCAAAACGCAGAAAGCAACTGAGATTTAGTGCAGAGGTGACCCACGAATGCCATTGATGGTGTGTCGTTCCATCGATGGATCGTAAATGGTGACCGTCGACTGATAATTCAAGAATCTGGAGCAACTCAGGGAAATCTAACCAAGTATGGGTCTACAGAAGGATCGAAGGTCCGTCAATTAATTGACGGACCGTTATGTTGAATCTTCGTTAAGTTCAGAGAGCGTCCCAGTACCCGAAGTTGAAGAAAGTCTAAGTATGGAATGACGGAAGGCATCGACGAACCATAGATGCATCGACAGACCGTGTTGTTGGTCCGTCGATTGATTTAGAGAAGATGTCAGCTGAAGGATGAAAAATATGCTAAATCTGGACTGACGGAGGCAGTCGACGGTCCTTCATTTCATCGACGGACCGTTTGTGGGGGTCGTTGATCACAACTGTGTTTTTTGACAACTTTCCTTATTTTAATTCCTTTTAATTTAGGACAATGTTTTCTATAAATAAGGTGTAAAACCTCGTTTTTGGGGTTGGATTCTATTACTATTGTTCTTAGTTTATTTTTGGAGATTGGATTTTGCAAGTTTAGCATTAATTCAAATTTTCGGATTTGATTTTCAAGTGATTTCTTGTTATTTCAAGTTGAATTTCTGGATTTTCTTCGAATTGTCAAAGTAAGTTATTGATTTATTGTTTATCAACTATTAATTGTGTTCGTATATGCATGGGTAACTAAATCCACAACTAAGGTTGTGGGAACCATGGGTGATTAACAAAGTAAACCTAGCTTAATAACAATTCTCAAATAGTTCATGGCATGCATTAATAATTTTTTCGCTTAGATGTATTTGTAACGAATGCACGCGTTAGAACTCGCCTTATTGCTACTTGCCAGACAAAGGAGATAGTTAATAGGAAAATAATTATCAACATAAATTTAGTGGGATACTACCTAATAGGCCAGTCTCGATTGGTCGAAGTAATAACTAAGTCATACATTGAATATGATGCTTAATATGAAGTAAAGTTAAGGGTTAGTAGCTTCGACACATGTAGCCAGACAAAGGTACGGGGTGAAATTCTCTAAATGTCGGACCAAGGATTTAGAGATACCTATCACTTTGCATGCAAAACACTAGGGAAGTTTTGTTATAGCTAGGAATACGGCGTTGTGAACCTATGGGGAACACTTACACCCTAGTTTCTCTCACAACTTGATAAATATCAACGCTTTACTCCTGTTACTTGTTTTACTTAGAGTTATTAAAGAATTTTGTTTCACAAAACTCCCTCTTTAATTACCTGTTTTCGGAAAGAACTTGACTAAATAGAAGTAATTGTACATTGAAGTTAAGTCTAAATCAGATTCCTCGTGGGATTGATCCCAACCTAATAGTTGGGTTCTTTACTTGATACGACCGCTTATGCTTTTTTAGGGAGGTGTAATTTGAGCGTATCAAATTTTGGAGCCGTTGCCGGGGAAGTGGCTTTTCGATTAACCTTAATAACATTACTGAAGTTTAGTCAACAATTTCCTGATTTTACTTTCTTTGTTTTTGTTTCTCTCATATCTAGTTCTAGTGTATGCCAAGTACACAGAGCCGAGGAGAACCAATACTTATTCAATCCTGAACTTAATCGTACACTTCTAAGAATGAATAATTAGCAGAACCTAGCCAATCTAGGTGATGGGATCAATCGCTAGGTTCCACCACCAGTTGAGGCTCACAATCAAGTAGTTGTGGAAAATCAGGTTGATGATGCTTTGAGGATGCAGGCTTCCGTCCCATGCCCTCAAGATTTCTATAGTGGAAACATCAATATCATTGATTTTGATGGGCCTTTTGTCCTACCTCCTCTACCCCATGGACACACATTCATGGTAATGAGTAGTTTGATGCAGATGCTCACCGCGAGGGGTTTATTTTCAAGGATACCATCAAAGGATCCCTATGCTCACATAGCCAAACTGAGGTCTATGTACAAGAGTTGTGTGTGGAGGCCATACTTAGACATGAACGTCATCGGGATGAGAGTGTTCCCTCTATCACTGATGGGAGATGCCTTAATATGTTTTACTGAGTTGCCCTACAATTCTATCTATACTTGGGATCAGTTGAGGGATGTGTTCCTAGCACGGTACTACCCGGTGTCCAAAAAGCTCAACCACAAAGATAGAGTGACGAACTTTGTGGAACTACCTGGGTATTCGTTAAGTAGCTCTTAGGATAGATTTACTGTGTTCGTGAAAGGCATCCCAAACCATCGCATTGATGATGAGTCGTTGAAAGAGTACTTCTATCGGGACAAGATGATAATAATAAAGCAGTACTCGATATTATTGCGCGGGGTTCTTATGGTGTGTGCACATATGCCGAGAACATAGAGAAGCTAGATAAAATCTCTCACAACAATAAGGCTTTGAGTACTAGAAACTCAGACACTGGGAGAAACACCTTTGCAGTGCAAGCTACACACAATTCGGCTGCAGATGAGATTCGTGAGGAGATATCTCAAATGAGAACTGAGCATAGGTTGGTATTGAAACATGTCACTAGAGGTGCAGAGAAGGTAAATGTGTGAATTACTTGACTAAACCACCATCGCCAGCGGATGAGTACTATTATGAAAATGATACTTATGCAGTGAATGATCAGACAGGGGGTTTCCGACCAAACACTCAAGGCTCCAATCAGGAGTATTGGCGTCAAGGTCGGAACTATGGGAATTATAATAGAGAAGGCCAATATGTTCGAGATAAAAACTACAACCGTGACAAAAACTTCAACCGGGGTAACTATGGTAACAAAAATGATCAAAGTGGGCCCTATGTTCCACTTCAAAATTGGGAAGTTGCTCCTAGGGATGGTGGAGGTAGTATGGCGCGAGTTGAAGATATTTTGTAGAAGATGAGGAGGAGGTTTGATGCTAGTGATGAGCATGCCAAGGAATTGAGAGGTGATTTAGCTAACATTGGGCAAAAGGTGGATGCACATGCAGTCTCGATTAAGCATCTTGAGTTACAAATGGCCCAATTGTCTACTACAGTGCACCCACGCCAAC
This sequence comes from Solanum sitiens, assembly GCA_016801875.1. NCBI lineage: Eukaryota > Viridiplantae > Streptophyta > Magnoliopsida > Solanales > Solanaceae > Solanum > Solanum sitiens. The sequence continues at coordinate 244,301 of JABWTJ010000039.1, read as the reverse complement.
CGAGCACTCTTCCTAGCAATACCATTCAAAATCCTAAAAATGATGGACATTGTATAGTAGTCACTACTCGAGGAGGTAAGCAAACTATTGATCCACCTATGTCGTCTTTGGTAGAAGATGAGATGAGAGAAGATGAAGAGGTGGTGGAAACTAGTGGTGAATTGTGGACAAAACAGCGAAAGAATCAGAGGTACCCCAGAAAGTGGTCCCCATTCCTAGACCGCCACCACCATTCCCTTAGAGATTGGTGAAGAAGACTGAGGATGGTAAATACCAGCATTTTATCACTGTGTTGAAACAACTTTCCATTAATGTCCCTTTGATAGAATCTTTGGAGCAAATGCCCGGTTATGCTAAGTTCATGAAGGATATGGTTAAAAAGAAGAGATCGGTAATTTTTGAGGTTGATGACCGAATGCAGCATTGTAGTGTTATTGCTACAAGATCTCTTGTGCAGAAGAAGAAAGATCCGAGCGCTTTCACTATTCCATGTACCATCGGATTATTACACTTTTCTAAAGCACTATTTGATCTAGGTGCTAGCATAAACCTCATGCCTCTTTCCATTTATAAGAAATTGGGTTTGGGTGACCCAAAGCCCACTGCAATGCGGTTACTGATGGCCGATCGAACAGTGAAGAGGCCCATTGGCATATTTCATGATGTGCTCGTGAAAGTGGAGTCGTTTATATATCCGGCCAATTTTGTGATTCTTGACTGTGAGGTGGACTTTGAGTTCCTTATTATTCTTGGGAGGCCATTCTTTGCCACTGGTCGCGCTTTGATTGATATGGAGAAAGGGTAGATGAAGTTTAGGTTGAACAATGAAGAAGCAACATTCAACATTTACACGTCCATGAAACGTAATGGTGAGATACAAACGGTATCTGCTATATCTTATAGGGTTGAGAGTACGTCTGAGGTACAAATCGAAGAGCGCCTAGGTGCTGAGGCACTAGCGGCAGTGATCATGAATTTTGAGAGTGATGGTATTGAAGATTATGGGTCTTTGGTTGCGGCACTTGAACGAAACAAATATCAGTCCAAATAAAAGAAATTTGAGTTAGATATGAAGCATTACGAGTCTCCACCCGCGAGACCATCTATTGAGAAGGCTCTAAAATTAGAGCCTAAGGCTCTACTACCTCATCGGCGGTATGTATTCTTGGGTAGAGATGACACTTTGCCGATAATCATTGCATCGAATTTGAATATGCAACAAGTAGAGTGTCTAGTGTAAGTTTTGAAGAGGTTCAAACGAGCCATTGGTTGGACTATTACGAACATTATAGGGATCCCTCCCGGTATTTGTTCACACAAAATTCAACTCATGCCCGATCACAAGCCAAGTATTGAGCAATAGAGACGGTTGAATCCACCTATGCAAGAGGTAGTGAAGAAGGAGATCATTCAGTGGTTGGATGCCAGAGTCATATATATTATTGCATATAGTAGTTGAGTATGCCATGTTCAGTGTGTGCCCAGAAAGGGGGAATGACAGTATTGCCCAATGAGAGAAACGAGCTTGTTCAAATGAGGCCGATGACTGGATGGAGAGTTTGTATGGATTACCAGAAGTTGAATGCATGGACTGAGAAGGACCATTTCCCGATGCCCTTCATGGACAAGATGTTAAATAAACTCGCAGGAAAAGGATGGTATTGTTTTCTTGATGGTTATTCGGGTTACAATAAAATATATATTGCCCCGTAGGATCAAGAGAAGACCACCTTTACTTTCCCTTATGGGACGTTCGCATTTAAGAGGATGCCGTTGGGTTATGTAATGTACCGGCCACCTTCTAGCGATGTATGATGTCGATATTCTACGATATGGTGGAGGACACTATTTAGGTGTTTATGGATGACTTTTTGGTTGTTGGTGACTCCTTTGATCGGTGTTTGATTCACTTGGCCGAGCTTCTCAAAAGATGTAAAGATTGCAATCTTGTGCTAAATTGGGAAAAATGTCACTTTATGGTGAAAGAAGGTATAGTATTGGGCCATCGCATCTCAGATAAGGGGATAGAGTTTGATCGAGCAAAAGTTACAGTTATAGAGAGAATTCCCCCACCCATCTCTGTAAAAGGTGAGAGAAGTTTTCTGGGACATGCGGGCTTTTACCGGAGGTTTATTAAGGATTTCTCGAAATTGCACATCCTCTGTGCAAATTACTTGGGAAGGAATGTAAACTCTATTTTTATGAATCATGTCTGAATGCATTTGGAGAGTTGAAGGAGAAGTTGGTGTCTGCACCCATTATTATTTCCCATATTGGAGTAAGCCATTTGAGGTGATGTGTGATGCTAATGGGGTTGCTCTTAGTGTGGTATTGGGACAGAGAAGGGAAAAATCCTTCACCGATCTATTATCAAGTAAGGCCCTAAATGAAGTACAAAAGAACTATACGGTGACTGAACAAGAGCTTATTGCGGTAATATTTGCGTTCGAACAATTTCGCTCCTATTTGCTTGGCACGAGAGTCATAGTGCATACTGACCACTCCGCTTTGAGGTACTTGATGGCAAAGAAGGATGCAAAGCCAAGGTTGATTAGATGGGTGTTATTATTGCAAGAGTTTGATACTGAGGTAAAAGATAGAAAAGGGACTGAAAATCAAGTTACTAATCACTTGTCTAGATTGGAGGATGAAGTTATGCGAGAGTTGGGTGAAAAGGCTGAAATTCATGATACCTTCACTAATGAGTATGTATTGGCCACTTCTCATGACTTGATTCCATGGTTCGCCGATTTTGCGAATTATCCGGCCAGTGATATAGTCCCATCGGACTTGTCCTTCTATTAGAGGAAGAAGTTCATGCATGATGTGAAAAAGTTCTTTTGGGATGAGCCTTACTTATACCAGAGTTGTGTTGATGGGATTATTCGTCGTTGCGTGCCTGAAGTTGAGATGTTAAGTGTCTTGGAGGCATGACACTCCTCGCCTGTGGGTGGACACCATAGTGGTATCCGGACTGCCTACAAGATTTTGCATTGTGGGTACTATTGGCCAACCCTTCACCAAGATTCTCACGAGTTTGCCAAGTCATGTGATAGTTGTCAAAGAGATGGAGGAATTTCAAAGAGGCAATAACTCTCTTTAAATCTCATTCTAGTGGTTGAGTTATTTGATGTATGGGGCATTGATTTTATGATCCTGTTTGTGAGTTCTCATGGTATGAAATATATACTTGTGAAGGTGGACTACGTGTCAAAATTGGTTGAAGCTGTAGCGCTTTCTAACAATGAAGGGAAGAGTGTCACCGCGTTCTTGGAAAAGAACATCTTCTCCAGATTTGGCACACCTAGGGCCATTATTAGCAATAGTGGATCTTACTTTTGCAATAAGTTGTTCAATGGGCTATTGGAGAAATATGGGGTTCGCCATAATATGGCCACTCTGTACCATCCACAGACTAGTGGGAAGTTGAGGTGTCTAATCGAGAGATCAAGCAAATTCTGTCAAAAACGGTAAATGCAAATAGATGATGCTCTTTAGGCCTACCGGAATGCATACAAGACCCCCATAGGTATGTCTCCATACCAACTTGTATATGGGAAGGCTTGTCACTTGCCACTTGAGTTAAAGCACAAAGCCATGTGGGCAATGAAGAAACTGAAGATGGATTGGAATGAAGCAGTGGAACAGAGACTTAATGGGTTAAATGAGATTGATGAGTTTCGCCTAAAAGCGTATGAAAGTTCAGCCATCTATAAAGAGAATATGAAGAAGTACCACGACCAAAAGATTGAAAAGCGAGAATTTGCGGTTGGGGACTTGGTGCTTCTATTCAACTCTAGGCTACGCTTGTTTTCGGGCAAACTCAAGTCCAAGTGGACGGGACCATTCCTTATCACTAAAGTGTTTCCACATGGAGTGGTTGAGTTGGAGAACAAGGAGGGTGAAAATTTCATTGTCAACGGGCAAAGGAATAAGATCTACCTAGGGCATGCGGAGAGTGTCCATGAAGTGGCTAAGGCATATCACCTTGATGAAGTCTGAGTAATCAAGGATCTTGCGTCGTGCCGCGATGTTAAATCAAGTTCTTCTTGGGAGGCAACCCAAGGTGTATCCTCTAGCCAACAATAGATATTTCTTTTCTTTGTAGGAATAGTTACATTTTCTTGTTTCATTTTGTTTTACTCATCCTCATGCTTTATTTTTGTTAGTGTTGGCTAAAAATTAGTTTAGGGTATGTGTCTAAAAAGTGTCCAAAAAAACACAAAAATAATAGCTTAATAGGTGTTCATTGAGCACGGACCAAAACTAAAATTCTATAGAAAATGGTCTGGTGCACAGATCTATGGATCCGATCAACGGGCCGTCGTTCAATCAACGGACCGTCGATGGTGTCCGTAGATCCCACGTATGTCTTGAAATTTGTCTAAGTCTTGTTGCCATCAACGGTTCGATCGACGATCTGTCGACTGGCTTACAGACCGTCGATGGGGTGTCGTCAGTCCAAAGAGTCAGTGACCCAACCCGACCCAACCGGTAATATTAAAAGAAAAACCCTTATTTCCTTTCTTTCTCACCACAACCCCATATTTCTCCCTTCCAAATTAATCAGATTCCCCCAAACTCCCAAATTCTCCCAAATTCCCAAAACCCTCTTATTCGCAAATTTTACTTGGTTCCTATTGCTGTCTCTGGTCGGTGTTCAAGGTCGGGCACGTAGGTTGTTGCAAAGATCACCCACCTATTCACTCCATTGCGATCTTCAGGTATTTCAATTCCCTTTGCTTGATGAATTCTCGTTCGTTTGCTGTTGGAAACAAAACATAGAATGTGGGTCTTGACTTAGGGACAAAATTGTATTATTGTGCTTGTTAAAATGTGGGTAAAATGTCCCTTAGAATGATAGAAAGTGAATGGGTAGTGGTGCAATATGTTAAAAATGAGTTTATAGACTTTCCGACTTAGGGTTTGGTAGCATCTTTGAATCCGAGCATGAATTTTGCAAAATCAAAACCATTAGGATGAAGAACTGGTCTTTTAATGGTTGTTATGTGTTGGGTAAACTTGTGTGGTTCTACAAGGTGTCAAAATGTGATATAGAAACAAAGCCTGAAATCTGTCTCAGGCCAACAGCACGAGACCCCGTCGACCGACCGTCGATGGGGTTCATCGATTGAGCAACCTTAAAATTGTTTAACTCTAAGACGACGGAAGTGGACTATGGTACGTCGATTGATCAATGGACCATTTTGCACATTCGTCGTTTCCATGTGAGACCCTGTTTTGAGAGAGTTTAAAAATTATTCTAAATGTCACACAACGAAAGTGGACTACGGTTCGTCGATTGATCGACGGGCCATTCTGTACGTCCGTTGTTTTCAACTAATAGGTTTGTAGAATGAAGAATCTAAATAATTCCTAAGTGTCCAACGACGGACATTATCGATGGACCGTCAATTCATCGACGGTCCGTCGATAGTGCTCGTCAACCAGTACTACAGGTCTGAACTTCAATGTGCCTTGTGTTTCCGTTCTCTATTTTTTTTTTGTGTGTGTGTGTAGTAAGATTGCTATGAGACTAACAACTGATTTACAGGTACATATGACCCCCAAACTAGACATCGTTTATTCCAGGGGCAGGTCCAAGTCTGTGGCACCATCCCATCGGATGATTGGCACTTCCGATGATGAGCTGGATCCTTAATATGTGCCCTTCGGCACCCCTACCCCTACACCAATTGCACGAGCCACTCGGGGTACCCACCAGAAGGTGGCTTCCGGCGTAGTCACTGCCTCCTAGTCTGATGAATAGCGCACACTGACCGGCACACCATTTGGGTCTGCCTCGGGTTCTAAAGGAGCGTCTGGCTCTAAAGCGGCAACAGGTTCAGAGTCGGCCAATGCTACGGGGTCGAATGAGGCCACTGCCTCTAGTTTCGGATCACCTAGAACCTCTCACACATAGGTACCTGCCGGCCAAGCCTCATCTGATGAGGCTCATAGTTCGGAGTCTACTCCGGCACCCCAGGATGATATCTCTGCACCAGTTCCTGAGGAGCCAAACCGGTGGTGCGTAGATGGTCAATATCAGGCCTACAAGGACACAAAAGTGTTGAATGACAAGGGGGTGATGACCCGGTTGGTGACAGTCGAGTGGAGAGATTGTTCACCCGCCACAGGATTGAGTGGATGGCTAGGAGTCTAGGGTCGTATAGCGAGGAGGTTGTTCGAGAGTTCTACGCCTCATATGTGGCGACTCTCAGTGGTTCTTTGGACAGGTGGGTAAGACATGCAAACATTACCCACTCACATACGTTCTAGTTTGAGGTTTTCGGGTGGACATTTCTCCTACTACCATCCGCCGCTTCCTGTACGGTGTGTCCACTGATGTTACTTGGGACCCCCTTACTCCGGAGTTTGATTACAGGTGGGGTAAGGTGAAGAGTTGCTAGTTTTAGTAGACCAGAGATCAGAGAGAGACCACCAAGAGGTGGCTTGCACAGCAGCTGTCCATTGAAGGTGAGGGAGCAAACTAGGTGTTAGACCCCAAAGGCCTTATCAAAAAGGCCAACCTCACCTTCACAACAAAGTTTATCTAGATGTTAGTCCGCCACCGCCTATCTCCGATGGCAGCAGATAACATTTTTACGTGGGATAGAGCGGTATTGGTAGCAGCCTTGGGGCCGGGTTGGAGATCCACTTTGCAAAACTATTGATATTTGTGATACATGAGAGGGCTTTTAAGACCTCTACTACTTACCCATTTGCATGTATGATCTTCCACTTATACAGAGATGTTGGAGTGCCCATTTTGCACCGTGATGCCCTCTGTACTCTGGCCGGTACTATTGATATAGGTCTAATCAGAGATGAGGCCAATGTGGCGGCAACGCGGAGAGGGCCTAGATTTGAGTTGCAGCCGCTGAGTAAAAATTTGGCGGATACGGTAGAGTTAGCCCAAGGGGCTGATCCTGCCACTACAGATCCCACTGACACCACCCTGGGTGAGTCTGCCCATGGCACTAGTAGAGCACCCAGTTCCTCTCTGTCAACTCCACCGTCTGCAGCACTGGTCCCGATAGCAATGGTCCAGAAGTTAGAGGCCCAGATGGCCACCCTGATGCATCATAACCAGCCTTGAATGCACCCGAGGCTGAGGACCGGATTGAAAAGAGGGTGGCCTAGCAGAATGAGCAGAATATTCAGGCGGTTAACCAGTGCCTTGATGCATTTGAGCTGCGGGTTGTTGCACTCCCAGCCCCCACCAATGACTTGACTACTCTTTAGGAGGCTGTGGCGAGTTTGCTGGCAGATGTTGACAGCATCCTGGAGATGAGGGGGTATGAGCCCGAGACTGCACCCGTCGAGAGAGTAGAGGACACAATGCTTGCTGTACTATTCGTAGCCCATACTACACCGCCGCCTGAGCCACGTGGTCATGCCAAGAGGCACCGTTCCAGCCACACCACTTAGGTCAAGGATTCTCGTGCGAGGAAGAAGGAGCGTACAGACCTTAAGGATGCGAGAAGAGCTTCTTTGATTGATTAGAAGACCCATTAGATGAGGGCTTGAGAGTTAGATGCTGGGGCATCTAGTTCTAGACCTGAGGCTGTTGAGAGGAGCACCACTAAGGGTGCAGATATTGTTGTGGGCACAACTAAGGGTGACCCTACTACTGATGTTGTGGGTTTCGAAGAACCCGACCCGCATGCTTGTTGATCATTGGAGCCATGCGCCTCAGGTTTGCTTTACCTACCACCCTGTCTTTATATTTCTTATGCATTGGGGACAATTGCATGCTATTTTGTTGGGGGTGGGTAAATGGAAAGTGAGTGTTAGGGTGAAGTCTGAGTAGCCCAACTCACGATCCTTTCTTTGGGGTTTTCTTGCCTGTGTTCTTTTGCCCCAAGAGACTGATTCCTTTACAGTTGAACCAGCATGTTGTAACTTGTACAGAGTATGAAAGCATGGAATATGAAGCATGATGGATAAGCATGAATGATCCCGTTCTAAGAAAATGCTTGCATTAATAGGTATAAAGAAGTTGAATGTGTTGGCTCTAATAATGACATAGAGATGCACCCACTACATGACCCTCAAACAAACACTCAAACTAGGTGTGTGACAATCTGATAGGGTAATGAGGTGTCAAGAGAGTGTGAGGAAGTTTGATTGTTCCACTGTTGGTACCTAGCTAGAACTTGACCGGTTGGTCCTGCAAAAGGAATCTGTGTTAGACGACTAGGAAAGGATCATAGGCCCTTGTTCGAATTAGCAAACATCTAGCCTAAAATAAAGCAAACCAAATGAAATTGTTATCCTTTTTTTATCCAAATATGTTGAACCTATAATAGACCTTTCTTTTCTTCAACAGCTCACCTTCCCTGGGTATAATGTGTTGGCCCTGGTCCCTCTTTGGACATGTGCACCTCAACTTAGGTCAAAAGCATAATTTGAGGGTGGCTAATGCGGAAACTGACCTCGTCTTGGCCCTGACCCAACCTTGGATAATGTGTACCTCGACTCATGGCAAAGCCATAAGTTGAGGGTGGCTATTATGAGTGATGACCCGTAAAGTGGGTATGAAAAGAATAATGTGGAAAATAAAAGAAAAAGTGATCAAGAGAGGTGACTCAGTCAAAATTATCACTTGAATGAAAGAAAGAAAAGAAAAAAAAAGAGAGAAAAGAAAGAAAAAGAGTTGAACAAAAGAAGTAAGAGTCACTTCCACAAAGAACAAAGGGGGAAGCAAGGTAAAGATGAAACGAAAAGAAAAGTAGGGTATAAGAGATAATTAAAGAGGTAAGATGCATAGCCGAAAGTCACTGAAAAGTACCCATATGTTCCATACCTGACCTCAGCCTACGTTACAAGCCAAGAAAGTCCTATATTGATCCTAGAGTCTAATGTGGTGAACTTAAGTAGTGAAAATAAGGGCAAGCCTATGGCGACAAATACTAAATAGGTGTGAATTTCTTTTTGAGCGTAAGTGTTGAATAATGATCCTTGTACCCAAAGTTAAAATCACTGTGCGAAAAAAGGAGGATTTCTTTTGAAATGAGGGCACTAGTGGCAATATCGGAAAGTTGGTACCTTGGTGAGAGGCAAAAGAGTAGAGGTGTCGGTGCATGGTGAGTTTAGGTCATGGTCTGATCCACATGAGTTAACTTATCGAACCTAAGAGAAAAAGCATGCACTAAAGCAAAGAAAAAGTTGGGATTGATAGCCCTGAGATTGTGAAAGCTTAAAAGAGTATACTTTTGTACCAAGTGTTGTGTTGAGTTATAGTACGTCGCTTGAGGACAAACAACGAATTTAAGTTGAGGGTGTTGATGTACCGTGGTTTCACGGTACTTTCAATGCTTTTTCCTTAAGATTGGTGTGTGTCTAGAGCCTTTTTGTAGTATTTTTAACATGTTTTTATCTTTGTTTTGCAGGGAAGGTATCCAAACCCAAAACGTAGAAGGAAGCTGAGATTTAGTACAGAGGTGACCCACGAAGGCCATCGACGGACCCTAGATGGTGACCGTCGAGTGATAGTTCAGGCATCTGGAGCAACTCGGGGAAATCTGACTAAGTGTGGGGCTACGGAAGGATCGACGGGCCGTCATTTTGAATCGTCGTAAAGTTCAGGATAGTCCCAGTACCTGAAGTTGAAGAAAGTCTAAGTAAGGAACGACGGAAGACATCGACGAACTGTAGATGCATCGACATACCGTTTTGTTAGTCTGTCGATTGATTCAGAGAAGATGCCAGCTTAAGGATGAAAAAAGATATTAAGTATGGACTGACGGAGGCAGTCGACGGTCCATCGTTTCATCGACAGACCGTCTGTGGGGGTCTTCGATCACAGCCGCGTTTTTGGACAACTTTCTTTATTTTAATTCCTTTTAATTTAGGACAATGTTTTCTATAAATAGGGTATAAAACCTCATTTTTGAGGTTGAATTCTATTACTATTATTCTTAGTTTGTTTTTGGAGATTAGGTTTTGCAACTTTAGCATTAATTCAAATTTCTGGATTTGGTTTTCAAGTGATTTCTTGTTATTTCAAGTTGAATTTCTGGATTTTCTTCAAATTGTCAAAGTAAGTTCATGATTTATTGTTTATCAACTATGAATTGTATTCTTATATGCATGGGAACTAAATCCACAACTAGGTTTGTGGGAACCATAGGTGATTAACAAAGTAAACCTAGCTTAATAACAATTCTCAGATAGGTTATTGCATGCATTGATAATTCTTTCGCTTAGAAGTCTTTTTAACGAGTGCACGCATTAGAACTCGCCTTATTGCTACTTGCCGGACCAAGGAGGTAGTTAATAGAAAAAGAATTATCAACATAAATTTAGTGGGATAATATACAATAGGCTAGTCTCGATTGGTGCAAAGTAATAACTAAGCCATACATCGAATATGATGCTTAATATGAAGTAAAGGTAAGGGTTAGTAGCTTAGACACTCGTAGCCGGACCAAGGTATGGGGTGAAATTCTCTAAATGCCGGACCAAGGATTTAGACATACCTAATTTATCCCTTTGCATGCAAAACACTAGGGAAGAATTGTTTTAGCTAGGAATACAGTGTTATGAACTTATGAGGAACACTTACACCCTAGTTTCTCTCACAACTTGATAAAAACCAAAGCTTTACTCCTGTTACTTGTTTTACTTAGAGTTATTATAGATTTTTGTTTCACAAAACCCCCCCTTTAATTATATGTTTTCGGAAAGAACTTGACTAATAGAAGTAATTGTACATTGAAGTTAAGTCTAAATTATTTTCCTCGTGGGATCGATCACAACCTAATTATTGGGTTCTTTACTTGATACGACAACTTATACTTCTTTAGGGAGGTGTAATTTGAGTGTATCAGCTTCAGAACATTGAAACTTGACTGTCTTCTGACTTAACTTGGTCAAAGAAGAAGAGATATATGAGAATGCTTTGAGAAATCTCCTATGATACCCAACCAAACCCAAGAAACTTCTTATATCTGTCAGAGATGTGGGTCTAGGCCAATTCTAAACTACTTCTATCTTCTGAGTGTCAACTTTAATACCTTTACCAGAAACAATGTGGCCTAAGAACACCACAGACTTAAGCCAATTAAAAGTCGCACTTGGAGAACTTGGCATACAACTTCTTATCTCTCAAGTCTGAAAAAACAACCCTTAGGTGACTAGCATGATCTTCTTCATTCTTTGAATAAATCAGTATGTCATCAATGAAAACGATGACAAACACATCCAAATAAGGTTTGAAGACTCTGTTCATAAGATCCATGAATGTTGCAGGTGCATTAGTCAAACCACAGGACATAACCAGAAATTCATAATGCACATACCTGTTTCTAAAAGTTGTCTTGGGAATATCACATTCCCTATCCTTCAACTGATGATAGCCTGATCTGAGGTAAATCTTGGAAAATAAAGAATCACCCTGAAGTTGATCGAAGAGATCATCTATCCTTGGAAGAGGATATTTATTCTTGATGGTCACCTTATTTAACTGACGGTAATCTATACACATCCTAAGGGATCCATCCTATTTCCTAACAAACAAGACCGGAGCGCCCCAAGGTGAGACACTAGGCCAAATAAAGACTTTATCTAACAGATCTTTCAACTGCTCTTTTAGCTCTTTTAACTGTGTTGGTGCCATTCTTATGGCGGGATAGAGATAGGACGAGTATCTGGGATGACATATACACCGAAGTCTATCTCTCTTTCGGGAGGGACTCCGGGTAAATCATGAGGAAAGACTTCTGGAAACTCACTAACTATAGGAACTAACTAAAGGGAAAGTACCTCAACACTTGAGTTATTAACTCTGACTAAGTGATAAATACACCCTTTAGAAACTAACTTCCTCGCCTTAAGGTACAAAATGAAGCAACCCTTAGGCATTGCTGAACTACTAGCCCACTCTATGACTGGTTCATTAGGAATCTGAAACTTGACAACTCGAGTTCTGCAATCTATTAATGCATGAAAGGCATGGAGCCAGTCCATACCTAGAATGACATCAAAATCTACAATTTCTAACTCTATTAAATCGTCCATGGTACTCTCGTGACTTACGATAACAGGACAATCATGATAGACTCTTTCTGCTATAATGGATTCACCAACAGGTGTGGAGACACTGAATGGTTTGCTAAGTTGCTCAGGAGAAATCTCAAAGTTCATAGCAACATAAGGAGTTACAAAAGATAAACTAGATCATGGGTCAAGTAATGCATAAGAAGTAAAGTCAAAGACTCGAATCATACCAGTGACAACATCTAGCAAATTATCTTGTTCATGGCGATTATTAAGAGCATACAAGTAGTTTGTTCCTCCGCCTGTACCAGAAGTAGCTCCCCTAGGTGCAGCCCTGTTTGATGGAGCAACTGATGAACATTGAGCTCTATTTCTTGGATTTCCACCGTCTAGCTTGTCCTTGAGGCACTCTCTTATAAAGTGACCCTCTTGACCATACTTGAAACAAACCGTGAAGCCTTCACGACAGATGCCAGAGTGATTCCTACCAAACTTGGCGCAGGCATGAGGCTTAGTACTCCTTGCGCCACACTACCTTGAGACTGAGCCGGCCTAGCCTTGAAGTGCTCCGAATTCTGGCCACTATACTCACTTCAGTTTCTAGGTGCAGGTGCACTAGCAGATGATGGTTCATACCCCTTTGGTATCTGGAATAGTGGTCGGCTTGAACCACCTTTCTATTGGCCAGACTCATTCACAGTATTCGCCTTCTTGTTTCGGTACTCTTCTCTAGCATTCACCTTCTCTTCTTCAACTTGTTGAACATATACCATCAGCCTAGAAACATCCATGTCACCTATCAACATGGTATCCCTACCTTCCTTACTTGAAGAACGACCCAACTCTACAACAAACAAACTCATTCTGCTCCTCATGTCTTCCACCATCTCCGGAGCATAGCGAGATAGCTGGGTGAACTTCAACCCATATTCATGAACACTCATGGAGTCCTGTTTCAGAGTAAGGAGCTCCCTCACCTTGGCTTTCTTCAGTTCATGAGGAAAGAACCTCCCCAAGAAGGCTTCCTCGAAGAAAGTCCAACTTGGATGTGGTGCATCCTCAACCCTACCATCCTTCCATTGATCGAACCATGTTCTGGCCACACCTTTCAGTTGGTATGCAGCCAATTCAACCCTCTAAACATCGACCACATGCATTACCTCATACACATTTTTCAACTCCTCTATGAAGTTTTCGGATTTTCAGTAGTGTTTGATCTGGTGAAAATAGGACGGTTCATTCTCAGAAATTCACGAACTCTCGAGGCATCAGCTCCTTATTGTCAAGCTGCTCTCTGTTTCCCAACCTGGTTGGTCACAACCTGACTTAGCATCCGGATAGCTTCCCGTAATTTAGCATTGGTAACCTCTCCTTGGGGGTTGCACCTCTGGTGCATTTGGAACCTCTTGTTTCTCAACATTCCTTCGTGGATGACCTTGTACTGCTCTTCTTGGAGGCATGATGAATCTGAAAAATTACGTGTAAGCACGAATTAGAGAGAGACTTTATAATAAACTATTCGCACGAAAGGAACATGAAAGAAGGGAAACTTTCCTAAATGTTGTAGCCTCATAATCATAGATGTGGCGCGCTTCACACCGATGACTAAGACTCTACAGACACGGCTTCATAGACTCCCTTGGACTCTTGAACTCTGGGCTCTGATACCAAGTTTTCACTCCCCGAGCCTATACCATGGGCGGGACTGGCACTCGAAGACCATTTATGGCCCTCAAGCGAACCCTTGTCCTGGCTTACTTATTCAGCGGAAGACTAAACTCATTTTAAACAAGAAATAAGACATATTTAAAGGAAAATACTTCATATAATAACTGGCCATGATGGCACTCAAGTCTCAACAAGCAACAATAAACTCTAAACTAAATTACTAGTGTCTACGAAGCCTCTAAACTGTCTAGAGAGGGTTGTTGGGACGGAACCCAAAATGTCCTAAAGCTAAACTAATATAGAATGAAAAGGATGTCCTACATAATGCAACGAGGCTCACCACTAACTCTAAAGCTCGATCTGGATCAACGAAGTGCTGCGTTCTGATCCTGGGTACCTACCTCTGCATTATGAAACGATGCAGGCCAACTGACATTAGCACATTGAATGTACAAGTATGAGAGTTGGAGATCTAAACAAAACTTAGACTTGAAAAAGGAGTAAGAATGAATACTTACCTTGGCTCTGTTCAACTCATGATCTACTAACTCTTATTGAATATACGCAGTTAAAATAAATGCAATATAAAAAAAATTCTGACTGAAAACATGCCTAAACCTCTAACTATATATATACAAGTACACAATAATGTCTGAGATGTATATAAAATACAATGACTGATTTATATTAAAATACATTTACCTGAGGGAGATTCTCTAACCGAAAATCATCACTTAAGAGCTACAATGATGATACAGCGGTCTACCACACGCTGTCGGCGCATCCTATACCTGAACAAAGGTATAGGACCTATACTGCCTAATGGATCCACTAGTAAAGTGTGAAAAGGAATAATCTAAAAGGTATGACCCTATTCTACCCATGGTGGCTAACATGGTTTATGGGGGCTGTGAGTTATCTGAACTGTCCCTCATATCGGTGCTCAATACTACTCCCAAAAATATATTGGCTCTTATGTTTAAAAACATACTAATTCTGTGGTTTGAGATTAGTGCTCAAAACTTAACTTTTAAAAAGCTCTCTTGGAAATCATAGTTTCCTCTTTTCTTTACTGAAACTAGCCATAGGCTCTGTGGAAGTCTAGCTTCCCTTCCTTCTCAAAAGTTTGAAAACATTTTGTTTAAACTCTTAGGGTCTACTTAGTTCCTTTATAACTCTTGAGAAGTGAACTCAACTTGATACTCTTTTCTTACTTGAACTTTAACTTTTAGGGAATACTTAGTTCTCTTATAGCTTTTGAGAAATGAAATCAACTCTTTACTCTTTATTGACTTGTACTTTAAGTCTTTAAAACAAATTGAAAACAATTGTGAAAGACTTTAGAAAACTTATAACTTTACTTTGACTCACTTCTTAACTTCTAAACTTGGCTCTTAACTTCTTTGAATTTGATCTTAATTTTCCTTTAATTGAATTATGGATTCAAGGATCATGATCTCATGTTTATGGATGATTTCATGATGTTTTGATGTACTCTAGAGTATTGGAATCAACTAGGAATAAAGGGTACATCACATAGGAACTAGTACGATAAGATAGGGAAAGAACGAGGACTCCAGGGAGTCCTGGCGCTCTGCGAGGCGCGGAGATCCATATCCTGATGGACAGAGGCTGTCCTCTGGCGCTCTGAGAGGCGCGGCGCGCCAGAGCCCGATGGATAGACTCTGTCCTGAGGGGCTTTGGAGGCGCGGCGTCCCAGCATCCCCCCAATGTTTTTTTCGACTTTCTTCCTCGTTTTTCCTCTCTAAACCTTCCCAAACTCCCATGGATTCCACCCCAAACACATAGGATCCTTAAGTAACTTATTACCCAATGATTTAGACCCAAAAACAGTCTGAAAACATGGATTACAACTAACAGCGATCAACAACAGTTCAATCAATAAGATCTTCAACGCTTCATCAAAAATTTCAAGATTTCCTTTCAATCTAACTCTAATTTCTGTAATGAATCAAGTTAGAGGGTGGGTAAAATAACCCATCACCTAATGATCTGACATACCTTGTTATGTATCACCCCCGACGAAATCCACGAAGCAAAATTTGTGTGTTCTTGCGTTTTCTTCTTCCTTCTCCTCTTTTCTCCTTTCTTTCAAAGCCCTAGTCTATTTTTCTAAGTGCGTAAACTGAATGTGATCATTTTAGACCCCAACATATTACTCCAAAACAAAATAATTAAATGACTTAAAGAAAAGACCAAAACACCCTTACTAAATCCAGTTTTGGAACTTTCACTGCTCAACTTCCCATCTTCCGAAGGTCATCTCTCACTCATACGACCTCGGAAATTTGCAAACTTGGCGTCGTTGGAAAGATCTTCCAGTGATCTTTACATTTATATAAACAAATCACTAAAACTCCTCCTGAGCTGGAAGTTATGGCCGTTTGAAAATGGCCAAAACTCACTTTCAAAATCTGGAAATTTTCCAGATTTCCTTACTTATTTCCAAATTTGATCTTTCTTGTTTTTCTTAGCGTAACCTTAGTTTATCTATAATCCTAGATGTTACAGAACATGTACGTGAATATATAACATTGATTTGGAAGCTTTATGAAAGGGGAAGGCTCAAGTCCCAGAGTGATTGTTCGACTATCTGACGCAAGTGAATTTCTATACTCTTGTTAAGTGTATGAAATACTTGTATTTCCTTGTGGTATATGTTTGGAAGTAATTATAATTGGTGATGGGTTGATTTTTCCTCATTGATTAATTCTAATTATGCAAAGGAGTAATAAAAGGCAATGTGATTAATTATTTGTGTTTGATGAGTTGAGAATGGAGAATGGTTTGAATGACTTGTTGAATAATTATTGATATTGTATCGTGATTGTGTTGTTGTGATTTGTGAAATGTTATGAAAATGGTCATATCCTCATTATTTGTGTGAACATGTCCTTTTGCATTATTTCGACATATGGTTGTGATAAGTGTTATGTGAGATGAGAAAGAATAATAAATTAAAGAGGATGTACCATTTGAAGGGTCGTATCGCGCGCCGTGATCCATACTATATTTAGAGGTATGTATCGCACGCCGCAATGGATAATATATATCGAGATATGTATCGTGCGTCGTGATGGTTACTATTATCGAGGATCGTATCGCACGCCGCGATGGATGTTTGGACAGATATGTCCCCATGGGTCCCGAACTGAGAGACAGCGGGTGTGTATCACTAGATCAGACATTCATCATTATACTTGACATTGAATTCCATTGTATTGCACATACTTATCATTAGTGAACTTGATATTGTATTTTGCGAATGTCTTTCTGCGAAACTTGTGATTGATGAATATTGAGCTTGTTGTTGAGGATATGTAATATGTTGAAGTGTTGTTGTTGAGGATATGTAATTTGTTGATGTGTTGTTGTTGAGGATATGTAATTTGTCAAAGTGTTGTTGTGAAGGATATATAATTTGTCTAAGTGTTATTGTTGAGGATATGTAATTTGTTGAAGTGTTGTTGTTGAGGATATGTAATTTGTCAAAGTGTTGTTGTGGAGGATAAGTAATTTGTATAAGTGTTGCTGTTGAGTTATGTTTTATGTAAATCGTGAGCTCTTAGGTTGGGCTGATTTTTATACAGGTTGTAGTTGTGAAGGTTCAGTTAGGGTGGTAGGAGTACCCGTATTTCATCCCCTTAGCTTATGTTTAGAGGTTTACTTGCTGAGTACCGTTTGGTTTGGTACTCACCCATTGCTTCTACAATTTTTTTAGGTTACTAGCCCGGAACTTTGTGATATATTCTCTTCTTTTCTGAGGTATCTTGGAGAATTGTGAGGTAGTTGTTTGTCATCTAAGCAGACCTTCTTACTCCTGTTTATGATTTTTTTTCTACTCTAGAAACAATGTCATATAAGATTTGTATTTTCTTTTGATTCAATTGTAATACTTTAGAGGCTTGTACACGTGACAACCAGGTTTTAGGGTATAATTTAAGTTGATAGTAAATGTTTCGCATTTTATTATAATGGTTGAGTTTTAGGCTTACTTGTCTTGGTAGGATAAGACGAGTGTCATCACATCCACTTTTGGATCGTGACAAAATAGTATCATAACTCCAGGTTCATAGGTCTCACATGTGTACAAGTCGAGTCTAAGTAGAGTCTAGAGGATCGGTACGGAGACGTCTGTACTTATCTTCGAGAGGCTATAGTGACTTTTAAGAAAAATCGTCACTTCCTGAATCTGTATCGTGCATCTTTTGTCTGTTCGGATTCTTATCACTTCATTCCATTCGCTCTCACGTATGTGATGACTCATGTGTTGTTCCTAATATGAGAAGTAGGTGTGTCGTGTATGACTTGAAGGTTAGACTTAGTAATAAAGTGGAAGTGATATACTTATGAAAAAGATGTGTAATTAGATTTAGAATGTTCAACAATTTGAAGGGGTTGTGTAAGTTAGTTACCTTAGTAAAAAGAATAGTATGTATGTGGTATATACAATAATTAGAGTGGTTTAACAACTGAAAGTGAAAAGATTAAGGGACGATTAGATAATGGACTTGTAATCTTAAAAAAAACTACAATTAGTAAAGTTATCATAACATGAATGAGTTGCTTAGAAAATGATGAGAATAATAATGCACCAATTAAGGTTAAAATTTCTACTACAACAGTATCAATGCTTACTTGGTTAGAGTTATGGAGTGTGTTACTTTTGATATCGACACGATCTACGAAAGAATACATATAGCTTGGGCTAGGTATGGAACTGATTTGGGAATATTTTACAGCTACTCGATGAGTAAAAATGTGTAACCTAATGATCTTCTCGGTAGGTATGATGTATTCTGGTGGTGGATTTAACGGACTTTCACGTGTGGTACTAGTGGTATATGAAAATGGATACGTTGATGTCAACTGCAGATACTAACTACTTAAGAAGTTATTGGTTGTATCACATGCTCATATAAATAGATTTGATGTTGCATTCACGTTTGAGAAACCAACTAATTTTTTACAACGGACGATTTAGTTAAACATTATTTATAAGGAAACTTTTAGTGGTGGATGGTTGATACGATATTAGTGTGTTAAGTTGAAAAGATCCTGAGGATTATAATGAGGACCGGTGATTTCATCGTAAGGTCGAAGGGAATGGATATATACCAGAATGACAAGCTTATGTGTAAAGAAAGTCCCAAAGAGTATACTTGTGGAAAGGTAATTAAAGATTTTAGTAAAAAGTGCATATAAAAGTGGGATAGTCCTTTGGATTTGATTGGTATAAAGTGAGTTTAAGGTGTCACATTGATGAAAAAGTGGACTTTGTGGTGATGATAAGGGCTAACTGAGAATTGTGATAATCAGAATTCGTGAAGAAATTGTAATTGAGATGCAACTACATAATAAGGATTATTGGCTAAATAAATTTTGTATGGTGATAACGGCTTGTGGTATCTAATGTTCTGGTTTTACACTATTTGTAAGTAGTGTAATTTTATGGAAAGTTGTATGAGATGTTGGGACACCACCCGAATAGAATTGAAAGGAGCTAAAGCCATAACAGAAAGAATTAGTGGTATGTAGTTTAGTTTTCAGCGCGAGGAGAGAACTAGGATATATACTTTGATTGCAATGGTTACAAATGTATCTTTAGAGGAACTTGGAGAATTGGGTTCAGAGACACGTGGTTCCATTTGTTTTACTCTAGTTAAGGTGATAAAAGGTGACCTGTCATTCATATGGATTAAAAAACAACTATTTAATAAACCTTGAGAAAGGAGTGTAAGGACGTTAAGCTCGAGTATGATGATTAGTTCTTTTGTTGTTTTGAATTTGATAATGAGTATGAAAGGATTTTAGCAAAAAATATGATAAGGTCGATGTAGAGGCGATCAATGATAAGATAAGATAGTGAATTCATAAAAATCTTCAAGGTATGAGCTAATGTTGATAGATAAAGGAATTGGGTTACATAGTTGGATTCACAATTCAAAATTTTCACGGTGAGTTTAGATTTGTGGTAGTGTGTTTTGTCAAGTTATGAATTTGTAAGGTAAGAAATTATCGATCTCATTGAGTATGAAACATTTGGATGTACTTAAAAATAATTTGAGTGGTAATTTTGGTTACTTTTGATTGTTAAAGACCAAAGGAAGGGTTTCATCAAAAAATATTTGATTTAGAGTATAAGATAAAATGTCATGGGTTGTTGGCCAATGGATAAGTTTGGTAAGCGAGTCAATGAAAAAAAAATAAGAATTTGGTCTATCGGATAGTTCAAGATATTTAGAGTTCTCAACATCGGAATGATTTAAGAAATATGGAAGAATAAAACCCCTCGTATATATCTTAGGTTCGAAATTGAAGGTTATATGGAGTTTCGCCTTTGAGTTTGGATATGACTATGAGATATGAATAGGTTGGGTACAGACTTACTAGAGGTTTAACAATGATTTTTTTTCGAGGATTGAGTTTTCTTTGACTAATAAACAGTGACGTGTGAGATGTTACATTTTTATGTTGGTTTCTTGTTGTTCGAATTGTGGTAGATGACTTATGGGGACGCTATAGTATGAATTGAATGTTTCGATGGGATTGGAACTACTTTGTTGATAGGACGATACAAGCTGCTATGATGTGTTACATAGGAATTTGATGGAGGATAGATGTTATGAGCTTATAGTATACCGAATCATTTGAGTGATCAAGAATTTTTTAAGTGTTGGTATGAGGTAAATGATGGTTCAGATTATTAGTGGAAATTTGGTATCCAAAAATTACGTGGAATTGACATTGAGTGTGATTTAATGATTGTATCTTGATGGTAAAGTACTTTTTGATCTCGAATTGGTGCTATCAGTCTTATGTGTGACCTGTATTTGTCATGAAATGCTTAAATGGAAAGAGAGGGAGCCATAGTTTGAAAATTTTGGAGGCGATAATGTGTTTGTTAAGAAGACTTTAATACTAGTGACAGTTTGAGAATAAGGTAAATGACTGGTGTGGCTATGAAGTTCTGTTAGTATTAAGAGTGTTGACCTTAGTGAAGTATTGTAAAGAGCATTTGTGGTTTGATAAGACAAGTATATGAGCAATTATAATCGATACTAAATTGGTGATTGTTGGTAGCTAAAAATATTAAGAGATATAAAGTCATATGAATGTAAATGTTTGATATGGGCACTATGGGATAAGTATCTAGTGTTATTCGACTTTGTTTGTGTATATTCTTATATGATCATCTACTTCGTGTTGGATATGATTTGGAGTGTGATTCGGTACATATACCCACACATGTTTTCATATCTATGAGTGAATATCTAGTGGTGGATCGGGTATACCGATCATGTGATTGTCCTCTTGGTAGGGTGACATCCTTGGTTAGAATTGTTCATTTCAGTTATGGAGGATTTGGTGTTGTTTGGGATAGTTAAAGTATACTAGTCCTTCTTCATGCACGACCTTGCTTATGAGAACTTATAGAAGAGCTTCCGTAAATAGTTACAGTTATCTGACAATGTTGTTAAAGGTTTTGCATCCTAGAGTGTACCGCTTAATGAGTGTTTACTTGATCTTGTTCTTCTTTGGGTTCGATAAGTTTTGTACTCCCTTGATGAGTACCTGATGTCTAAAGATCAAATTTATTAATTATGACTTTGCTCGTGAAAATATTGTGTTGGTTGTAGTAGGTATCGATTCAGAATGTTATCTTGGTTATGTGAGAAAAGATTTGTCATGATGGTTGTGTTATGGTCCAATGGAGTTCACTTTAGATTGGATTCATGGGATAGTTTGTGGCTGGATAATCACTCTTGATTTATAGATATTCTAAAGTTTAATTGGAAAGTCAAATTCTTAATAGCTGATCTTGATGAATTGTCTTAATAACACTTGAAAAGATGAACAACCGACTGGTAGGTCATAACTTAAGCTTTTGGTAACATCGGTTATTCTTCCTTCTCCTTCCTTATGTTCGAGGACGAACATGATTTTTAATGGTGAATAATGTAATGACCCGGAAGGTCATTTTTTGAAATTTATACAAAATACCGTTTTACCCATCTCGATAATTGCCCAAGTATTTTCTGATCAGTTTGTGAAGTTTGTTAGAGAATTTTAAACTACCCGTTTTACTATAGTTAATTAATTGGGGAATAATTTTTAGATAATTAATTTAGTTTGTAACTATTGGGAAAATCCCATAATTTATTTAATAACCTATTATTCTTTAGTTTTGACCCGTCGAAATAAGTTCAAAGGGCTCAATTTTTGCAAATCATAAGACGATGAGGAACAGAAACAAATAACCTTCTGGCATTTACCTGCGGCGACAACCAAAGGGTCAAAATAATTGCTCCAGGTAAACAAAATAAAGGTTTCATTCATATTTCATCTTAGATTATGAGTATTAGTTTTTAGGTTAGATGATCAATCATTATTATATTATTGTTTGGGATGCTCCATTGGTATATGTGTATTAATTATGGTCAAAGTAATTTTTATAATTAGGAAATTTAGGCGGAATGATAAGTGCTTATAAGAAAGTAATGATTAGTTAATAATGCTTAAATGACTAGAATAATTATTGGTGATGAATGCTTCCAGAGATTTAAATTGAATGATTCACAAATTGTACTCGTGTTTGATATTTCTCTCTTTTCCAGCATACTTATCATATTATGATCTAAGTTTTATATATTGGAATAACTAATTAAATATTTGGTGTATTATATTATATGAAAACTATTGGGGTTGTAATGTTTGGATAAATTATGACTTAGCCCTAGGCTTGAAATTTGAGGAAAATTGAAAGAGTTGATATGGTAATTGGTTTCAAGATTTAGAAACTTAATTACAGGTTTGGATTAGTATTTGGGTCTAAGCTATACATATGGTGGTATGCGTGTTGCTAATTTTGGAATCTTGTTGTGAACATGTACTTGAATTGATTACATTGATTTGAAAGCTTTATGAAAGGGGGAGAAACAAGTCCCAGAGTGATTGTTCGACTATCTGAGGCAAGTGAATTTCTAAACTCTTGTTAAGTGTATGAAATGCATGTATTTCCTTGTGGTATATGTTTGAGAGTAATGAGAATTGGTGATGGGTTGATTTGTCCACATTGATTAATTCTAATGATGCAAAGGAGTAATAAAAGGCAATGTGAGTAATTATTTGTGTCTGATGAGTTGAGAATGGAGAATAGTTTGAATGACTTGTTGAATTATTTTTGATATTGTATCGTGATTGTGTTGTTATGAATTGTGCAATGTTATGAAAATGGTCATATAATAATTATTTGTGTGAACATGTCCTTTTGCATTGTTCTGAGATATGGTTGTGACAAGTGTTATGTGGATGAGAAAGAATAAGAAATTAAAGAGATTTTACCATTTCGAGGATCGTATTGCGCGCTGCGATGGATACTATATTTCGAGGGACGTATCGCACGCTGCGATGGATACTATATATCGAGGGACGTATCGCGTGCCGCGATGATTACTATTATTCAGGGTCATATCGCACGCTACGATGGATGCATGGACATATATGTCCCCCATGGGTCCCGGACTGAGAGACAGTGGGTGTATATCACTAGGTCAGACATGCATCATTATACTTGACATTGCATTCCATTGTACTGCACATACTTATCATTAGTGAATTTGATATTGTATTTTGCTTATCTTGTAAATTCCTTTCTGCGGAACTTGTGATTGTAGAATACTGAGCTTGTTGTTGAGGATATATAATATGTTAAAGTGTTGTTGTTGAGGATATGTAATTTGTTGAAGTGTTGTTGTAGAGGATATGTAATTTGTCAAAGTGTTGTTGTGAAGGATATGTAATTTGTCAAAGTGTTGTTGTGGAGGATAAGTAATTTGTATAAGTGTTGTCGTTGAGCTATGTGTTATGTAAACCATGAGCTGTTAGGTTGGGCTGATTTTTATGCAGGTTGTAGTTGTGGAGGTTTGGTTGGGGTGGTAGGAGTACCCGTATTTCATCCCCTTAGCTTGTGTTTAGAGGTTTACTTGCTTAGTACCGTGTGTTTGGTACTCACCCCTTGCTTCTACAATTTTTTGTAGGTTACTAGCCCAGAACTTTGTGACATATTCTTATCTTTTCCGAGGCTTCTTGGAGAATTGTGAGGTAGTTCTTGGTCATCTAAGCAGACTTTCTTACTCCTGTTTATGATTTTGTTCTGCTCTAGAAACAATGTCATATGAGATTTGTAATTTCTTTTGATTCAATTGTAATACTTTAGAGGCTTGTACACGTGACAACTAGGTTTTGGGGTATAATTTAAGTTGATAGTAAATTTTCTGTATTTTATTATAATGGTTGAGTTTTAGGCTGACTTGTCTTTGTGGGATAAGACGAGTGTCATCACATTCATTTTTGGGTCGTGACATATTCACCCACCTAGTGGGTCATTTATATACTTTCTGATTCTAATAGATGTTTCTTCTAGATGGTCTCATGTGTGCCTATTGTCATCTCGTAACTTGGCATTTGCAAAATTATTGACACAAATAAAGGGTTAAGGGCCCACTTTCCTGATAATTAGATTAAATCCATTCGTCTTGATAATGCTGCAGAGTTCTCATCCCAATCATTTGATGATTATGGTTTAGTAATTGGGATAAGAGTTGAACACTTTGTTGCTCATGTTCATAATCAGAATGGTCTCAGTGAGTCATTAATTAAACGTCTGCAATTAATAGCAAGATCATTGCTTATGAAAACTAGGTTGCCCACTTCTGTATAGGGACATGAAATTTTGCATGCTGCAACACTTATTCATTTCAGACCGACAAATTATCATAAGGTTTCTCCAGTGCAATTGGTTATGGGTCAAGAGCCTAATATATCTCATCTAAGAATTTTTGGATGTGTTGTGCATGTGTCTGTGGCACCACCAAACCCTAAGATTGGCCCTCAAAGAAAGTTAGGAATATATGTTGGGTTTGAGTCACCCTCCATTATTTCCTATCTTGAACCATTGACTAGAGACATGTTTACTGTTCGATTTGTAGAATTTCAGTTTGATGAGACAGTTTTCCCAAAATTATGGGGAGAGAATAGTGAAATAAAACGAGAAATTTTGTGGAAAAAATTTATCATTGTCTTATCTTGATCCATATTCTTCTACTTGTGAGCAAGAAGTAGAAAATATTATTCATCTGCAGAAAATTGCAAATCAAATGTCAGACGCATTTACAGATTTGAAAAGGATTACTAAATCACAAATTCCTGCGGAGAATGTTCCAATTCGAATTGATGTCCATATATGACCATCCACTAGTTTCATAACTAATGAGTCAAAAGCACGCCTAAAGCGTGGTAGACCATTTGGTTCTAAGGATCAAAGTTTTAGAAAAATAAAAATTAAATTCCAAGATGACACTATGAACGAATCTCAATGGAAGTTCAAAATTTGAATAATTTTGATATTCATGAAAGAATCAATGAACTTGAAACTCAAGAAAATAATGAACTATCATAAGTTTATGTCTTTGCATATAAAGTTGCAACAAATATCATGCAAGATAATGAGGATCTTGAACCTCAATCTGTTATAGAATGTCGACAAAGAAATGATTGGCCAAAATTGCAAGAAGCAATTCAATCAGAGTTGAATTCACTTGTCAAGCGTGAAGTTTTTAGACCTATAGTTCAAACACCTAATGGTATTAAATATGTTGGTTGCAAATGGATTTTTGTGCGAAAAAGAAATGAGAAAAATGAAATACAAAGGTATAAAGAACGCCTTGTGGCACAAGGATTTTCTCAAAGGCCTTGCGTCGATTATGAAGAGACATACTCACCCGTTTTGGATACAATAATATTGCGTTATCTCATTAGTTTCACGGTCCATGAGCAATTTGATATGCATTTGATGGATGTGATTACAGCCTACCTTTATGGATCACTTGATAATGAGATATACATGAAAATTCCTGAAGGATTTGCGATGCCTAAATCATGTAATTCAAAATCTCGAGAACTGTATTCAATTAAATTGCAAAGATCATTATATGGTTTGAAGCAATCTGAACGCATGTGGTATAACAGTCTTAGTTAGTATTTAATTAAGAAAAGTTATACAAATGATGCAATTTGTCCATATGTCTTTATAAAGAGAACAATATCAGAAATTGTTGTACTTCTTGTTTATATTGATGACATAAATCATATTAGAACTCCAATAGAGCTTCAACAGGCAATTGATTATTTAAAGAACGAATTTGAGATAAAAGATCTAAAAAGGATAAAATTATGTCTTGATTTGAAAATTGAGCAATTGACAAATGGTATTTTTGTTCATCAATCTACCTACACAGAAAAAGTGTTGAAAAGATTTTGTATGGATGAAGCGCATCCATTAACTACTCCAATGGTTGTTCATTCACTTGTTGTGAATAAGGATCCATTCCGACCTCAAGAAAAGAATGAGGAAATTCTTGGTTCTGAAGTACCATATCTTAGTGCAATTGGTGCACTAATGTATCTTGCTAATACTACAAGGCCTGATATACCTTTTGTTGTTAATTTATTAGCAACGTATAGTTCTGCTCCTACTAAGAGACATTGAAATGGGATCAAACACATTTTGCGATATCTTAAAGGGACAACTGATAGGCCTTATTTCATTCTAATAATTGTAGCCTCAATCTTGTTGGTTATGCTGATGCAGGATATTTATCTAATTCACACAAAGCTTGATCCCAAACAAGCTATGTGTTTATATGTGGGGGGACTGACATATCTTGGAGATCTACAAATCAGTCCATCGTATCCACTTCATCTAATCATGCTGAACTAATAGCTATTCATGAAGCAAGTAGAGAATGTGTGTGGTTATGGTCTATGATACATTTCGTTCGAGAGAAATGTGGTTTGGAGTGTGATAAAGTATCCACCACTTTATATGAAGATAATGCAGCATGTATAGCAAAACTTAAGGGAGGATTCATAAAAGGAGATAAAACAAAGCACATTTCACCAAAGATTTTCTATACACATGAACTGCAAAAGAACGGTGATATAAATATGCAACAGATTCGTTCAAATGACAATGTGGCTGACTTATTCAACAAATCTGTACCAACTGCAACTTTCAAGAAGATGGTGAACAAGCTTGGAATGTGAAGATTCAAGTCTCTAGAATGATGTTAGGGGGAGTAATACGCGTTGTACTATTTTTCCCTTATGAGGTTTTGTCCCACTGGGTTTTCCTTGTAAGGTTTTTAATGAGGCAGCCTAGATGCGTATTAATAGATATGTATACTCTTTTCCTTCACTAGAATATTTCTTTTCTTAAAGTTTTTTTGACGAGGCACATCATTTATGAATTAGACATTCGGGGGGGGGGGGGTTATAAAGTATTTGTATTATAGTGAATTCTATCATGTGGAGTCCTTTTAGGATGTAGTTAAGAATCCTATTTGGAGACCAAGTTAGATTTTCCCTATAAATAGAAAGGTCTTCTTCATTGTAAAATCATCCTCAAGTGTTTTCTTCTTTCTTATTTTATATTGTACATAGATAATATTGTAGAAAAATATTAAAAAGAAGAATCTTTTTGTTATTTGTTTTTTTGTTTTTTTAATTAAATCTTAGCTATTATCCCTTTTTTTAGTCTAAAGTTTTTTTAAAATTTCAAACTAAAATAAATTAACAAAAAAAGTTCCTCTTTGTTACTTTTTTGGATGAGTTTAAACCTTTAAATATTACTAGTTTTTAATCCGACAAAATATTGTTGTTACTTTTATTTTCAATTCCCTAAAACCATACGTAAAAGTAATTATATAAAACATGATATATATTCTGCTTCTGAAAAACTGTTTTGCTTCTATTAAAAAATAGTTTTAAAAATTTGTCAAACACTTAATTTTATAAAATAAATATTTTTTTCTATAAAAAAAAAATACTTCTGACCTTCCAAAATTAATGTCAAACAAGCTCTAAGTAGTTTTTCCATATAATTATTAAAATTCTAATTTATAAAATTGTATGAATAGTATTTTATCAAAATGTGTTAATTTAATTTAAAATTTATGAAATTAACAAAATTTGATATCAAACCTCACGTTGAGGATTAAAGTTGGAAAAGAGTGAATAATATTTTAACTTTAGCCGAAATTGTTGTTAATATAGTAAATTTTATAGAGGATCTTGTACCCATGCACTATATACTTAATAGTGTATTTTAAAGGTATTTATGTGCCGACACGTGAAAACGTTTCTATTTATAATGATGCAATATTTATGATGTCCACGTGGGCACATACACATCTTTAAAATATACTATTAAATAGTGTAGGAGGTAAAAGATCATTTTCAAAATTTGATATTGCTACAACAATTTCAATCAAAATTTAAATATATTTCAAACATTTTTCATTCAAAGTTAAACGTGCAGGGGCGGACCCACATGAAAGTTTCCGAGTGCTCGAGCACCCATTAACCTCGTATCAAACTATATATACTTATATAGAAATTAAGATAAAATTGGATAAAATAAAACATGAGCACCCATAAATCGAATGATTCAGTTGGCGTGTTGGTTGCAATTGGGTGCTCAAGGTAAACATTTTGCTGCTTCTCAGCCTGAGTTCGAATCGTTCTTAACACAATTATTTTTACCTTTTCAACTCTTCACTTTCTACCTTTTAATTTCCAATTACACCTTTCACATTGTCCCAACTTTACTTGAATTAAATTTTGTATTCTCTTTCTACCTTTTAATTTCCAATTACACTTTATTATTTATTTATTCATGTTTTTCCTTGATCTATTTTTTCTTTCACATTGTACCGCTGACTTTTCTTAAATTAAATTTTTAACAAAAAGTTGCAACAAAATCTTTGGCTATCGTATGTAAATATTATTTTTTATGACCAATATTAAATTTTTACATTTATATTTTGTGATTGATAGTTAAAGAAATAACCACAATCATAGAATCTTAGTTTTCTATTAATTTTTTTTTCTATCGTATTTAAATATCATTTCTTATGACCAATGTTAAATTTGTGCATTTATATTGTGTGATTGATGGTTAAAAAAGCACCATGAGCTTAGAATCTTGAAGCGGTCACTGTCATGTCTATTATGCAACTTAATCTCCCAAAAATATAAATAATTATGATTTTCCATGTTTAATTACTCTTTCTTTCTCGTCAGTCTAATTAGAAAAAATAAAAAGGGAGGGGAAAATATTATATTCTAGAGTCTTCATTTAAGTTCTCCAACTGAAAAGCAAAAAAATAATCATCACTCTTTTTGTTGATTTGTTTTTTTTGGTTATTACAATCGTACGTGAAGATATATTATTTTTTTTAACCAATTCAAAGAATTTTGATTGAATTGATTTTTCTTAATAAAACACTCTTGAAGAATTTAGCGCGTAATTATGCTCTTTGGCTAATACAAATTTAAATTAAAAATAGTGAATACCCATAACTGTAAAGGTATCAACCTTTATTGTCATACTCCAAGCCCCTCATTAATTCTTTTGTTTGTAATGCATATACAATGTATTGCTTTTCACTTTACTTCAAAAGTTATTAACCTAAATTAGAAATTTCTTTACTTTACTTATTACTTGAGGGAGGGTATCATGTAAATTTAGGAGGCACTACTATTCCCTTAAATTGGGTCAAACTCAATGTATTTTGAATAATCAGATGAGTACATTTTTAATACCGAATGGACAACCAAAAATAATAAGAAGAAAATTATAGTTAAATTCATTTTTTATTATCTCTGATCCAAGTTAAGATCATCAAAGAATATGGTGCAGTGCATGATATTGTTCTTTCTTTAATCAGAGGTTTCACATTCGAGTCACTGCGTATAAAAAATTCTTGATAGGGAGTTCTTACCCTTAAATGGGGCCTTATGCGGTACGAATCCAGATTAATATAACTTCGGAAAAGGATTAAAATTGCCCCTGAACTATGTGAAATAGATCACTTATACCCTTCGTTATATTTTTGGATCAAAAATACCCTCGCTGTTATCCCAAGAGACCACAAATACCCTCAAGAGTTAACACCCCAATTTTTAGTGACGTGGCATGCCATGTAGGACTAATCCCTCCACCTAAGCGTTGCCAACTAGGATTCATTCAAAAGAACTAGACCTTTAGCGGCGACAATAGTTGCCACAAAAGCCCAAAAAATCGTCACTAAAGGTTATGAGTGATTTTTAGTGACGACTAATAGTAAAATCTATTTTTTCAACAAAAAAATATGATAATTAATTTTCGATCGCAACCTAATTTTCTAAAATAAATAACTTGCAATATTAATATTAAAAACACCGAATATTATCACAAAAAATCATGAAAATTACTTCTCGATTCACATCTCCTACTATATAATGCATCATTGTACATTTTATACATTTTCATACAGCATAAAAATAAAACAGTGTCTTCAAACTCCTACTTAATCGATATCATTTGCGTTTTTTTTTAAAAAAATAATGAAGAAAAAAATACAAAATTAGAATTTAATGTTAAAAACTTTTAGTGACGATATTTTGGGCTTTTGTGGCAACTATTGTCGCCGCTAAAGGTCTAGTTTTTTTGAATGAATCCTAGTTGGCAACGCTTAGGTGGAGGGATTAGTCCTATGTGGCATGTCACGTCACTAAAAAAATTGGGGTGTTAACTCTTGAGGGTATTTATGGTCTCTTAGGATAACAGCGGGGGTATTTTTGATCCCAAAATGTAACGAAAGATATAAGTGATCTATTTCACATAATTCAGGAACAATTTTGACCCTTTTCCGATATAACTTTAACACTAATGTCAGACAACGAATGAAATTTTTGTAAAAAAAACTATATAAGGTTACATGCCTATCTAACCAATTCTTGATAAGAGGGTCATATTGCTAATCATCATATTTTCTTGATTAGAGAGAGGGTCATAATTCTAATCACCATAATCTTTGATCAAGAATATTATAATGTTTACTTTGTACTCCAAGTCTGATGTTTATTTGTTGTGATTAGTGCATCTCTCATGTGTTGTCACATAAACGAGGAATCTTTATCATGACATAATTACTTTCATGTTTCCCACTAATCAAATCCTTATGAAACAATTATTATTTAATGAAGATAATCCTCTATTTGTCGCTTCTTAAATTTTCCATTCATTGGATTTGGAAAATTCTAATGATTTCATTATTAAAAAAACTTACTTTTTTACTAGGAGACTTTTACTAATTTGTTGTCTTTAGGATCGAAAATTTGAAACATTTTTTGTAGTATAAATTTCTAGCAATATAATTCCTTAATTGACTTTTTCTACCAGATAACAAAATCTTAACAAATTTCTGAAATAATTAGAATTTAGTAGAAGAATAAAATCTTGATCATATCTCGTATCTTTGAAATTTGATTTTTTAAAATATTTTTTTGTAATTATTGTAAATAGTATTAATATTAATAATAACTAAAAAAAAATTTGCATAGCATGTCATAGGTTGAGCTGGCTCTTCACAATAAAAAGATTCCTTTTATTAAATTTTGTAAAACAATTCCATGAATTACAAGTCAATTAAGAATCTCCAAATTTATTGATATCATTCTTTTTGTATTGAATTGAATCGTAATATATTAGGTTTATTATTTATTTTTAAAATGTGAAAACTATTTTGTGCATTTTTTTTTACGTATTGTTATGATAATTGACCTCCCTCAAGATAATCTCGATGAAGAAATGCTTTAAAATAATTGAAACTAAGGTATTAGATAGGCAAGTTAGACAGAATTTTAGGGGGTCATCAAAGTGAACTAAGTTAGACTGAAATTTACCCACAGATACTCACTTATGAGCCCATTGTTGAACATAAAAATTAGACTTGATCAAAATTAATTTTAATATAAGTGAACTAAGTTAGACTGAAATTTACCCACAGATACTCACTTATGAGCCCATTGTTGAACATAAAAAATTAGACTTGATCAAAATTAATTTTAATATAGTATATCTGAAATTATCTCAAAATGAATACCCCTGCAAAGAAGTTTAAAAAGGAGCCCAAGTTAAATAAAAATATTAAAATGAGGTATGCGTGCACTTGACTTCTCTTTTGGGGTGGGGGGTGGGGGTTCACCTTCAAAAATGTTAACTTGATGTGTTTAAATTTACAATAACTTAGTAGTTGGTGTTTTAGTGTTGTAATTGAATCACACTAACTTATTGTTTCATTTCTTGCTTTTTGTCACCTTTGTTTCATTTTGAAGGGTTAGTATATTGATTTATTGTGCATAAGGGTAATATGTAATGGAGATATTTTATAAAGGGGAATTTTCGCATATAGCCACTCAAAAATAGCTTAATTAAGTTTCATAGTTATAGTTTATTAATTACGATTCCTAGTTGCATGTTATAGGGATGAGAGTAACGAGCGAGATTGGGAGAGGGAAGAGAGAGGCGAGCAAGAGAGGACAGAGAGTGAGAATTGTATATGTATATCGGTTATATATAATTGTATACATGTAACTGGTATGTATATCTATTTGTATATCTGGCGAGTGAGATTGGAAGAGGGGGGGAGAGAGAGAGCGAGAGAAGGCAATAATTGGTATAATTTGCATTTCGTTTGTATAATTCGCGGGTACGATTGTATAATTCGCGTGTTTTTGTATCATTGAGTAATATAAAGCCTGAAATTATACAAATATGATAAAACTAAAAATAATGAATTGATACAAACATAAACATATGAACTTTAAATAGTTATACAAATTACATTATACAAAACTCAAAAATAACATGTTTATACAAACTTTAAAAAGTTATACACAAAAGGATTGAATGTATATGGTGTAGAAAATGATTAAAATGGTCCTTCATCTATGAAGGTTACTTTATATTGATCCTTAATATATTTCATGTGATCTATATGGTCCTTAATGTATTATAAAAAGGGATCATTTTGGTCCTTAGCCCTAAAAATAAACGGTAAACATAAAAAATTTTAAATTTAACTATGGGTCCCACCCACAGTTAGTGGCCCCTTCTTTCTCCATCTCTCTTGCGCACTGATTTCTTCTCCTTCGTCTTTTTCTTTTTCCATTTCTTATACAATTTTTGCTGTCAAAAATTTCAATGCACACAAAATCTTCTTCAAATTTCAAACGAATATTTATAAATTTTTTTCTACCTTTCAATATTTATTCTTTAATTTTAAAAATAGAATAAAAAATAGCTTAAAAATAGTAATTTTGAAAAGAATTATATGCAATAAAAGCTATATCCTCGCCGTAAATGTTTGCTTAGTTTACATTTCTTTTAATGATTTTCATTTTCTTATTCTTCTTTATGTATGATATGGAAGCTTTTAAAAATGTTGTTTAGATGGAGATGAGAAATGAGTATAGTGTGTATTATTTTTCTTATGGGATAAAGAGCATGACCTCAAATGGCAAAAGAAAGAAGTTGAGGAGAAGAGTCTATGGTGGTGATGGTGAAAGAAAGCAAATCTGTTAAATCTAACAGATTTTTTAAAGTTTTTCTTTTTTTTTGGTTAGTTTTAGAGTTAAAGGACTAAAATGATCATCATTTCATATATTTTAAGGACCATATAGATCATGTGGAATATATTAAGGATCAACACAAAGTAATTCTCATAGATGAAGGATCATTTTGATCATTTTCTCGTATATGGTGATATAACTGAAAAACCAAAGCAAATCATCGTCATATACAAATAAAAATCATCGTATACAAAAACAAATCAAACGAAGAATATATTGTTAGTTGCGAACTATACAAATATGAAGAATTATACAAGCTTGGCTAATTATACAAACTCAAAGTTAAAAGGAAAAATTACTTGAATGAATGTCTTTTAATAAATAATTACTAATTTTAGTGGTATTTTTTATTTGTTACAATTTATAGCAATACTATGTTAAATCTGCAATATGTATTAAATGTGAATTAAGTATGCAATATATATGTATTATAAGTATTTTTAAAATGTTTGTTTGGTAAGAAGTTGACACATTGTATTATAAGTGAATTAAAATGTGTGATAAATGTATTATACATCAATAAAACTTGTATTATATGTGAATAATAAATTATTTTTTTGTAATATGAATTAAATGTGTATTATAAATGTATTATAAGTGATAAAGTCAAAAAAATGTTATTGCTATAAATGATAAATATTTTTTATTTATAGTATATTTATGTAAGTTTCCGTCAAGCCAAAGGAATCGTCTCACTCTCGATTAACCGAGTTAATAGTCACAAGTATTGCCTAAAAAGAAGAGAGAAGTATTGAAAACATCTCTAAACTTGGTGTGAATTATTAGTTTCATAAACACCTATTTAATTGAATCTAAATACAACCACGATCTTGCAATACGAGTAAAATGCACTCCTAAATTCTCGCCAAGTTTAGTGGTGTTTTGGGCACTCCTCTCAACTTTTAATTAAGATTCTCATGCTCTTACAATAGTTTAAGAACACTTGCTATGTCATGTGGCAGATCGAGAGTGTCGGAGGTATATCTAAATTTAGTTAGTTAAGTAGAAAGGTGTTTTAAGACTGACAATAATTTTAAAAGGAAACTTATAATTTACATCGAATTCAAAGCTATTTTCAATACTTCTCTTTATAAAAAAAAAAAAAATTGTCCCAAATTGAGTAAAAAAAAATGAACCTCAAGATCTGGTGTTGACTAAAAATTTCTTTCAAAATCGATTTACCCATATCTTGAAGATTTCATACGTCAAAAATCTAAACTAAATTAAGCCACTGATTGGTCAAATAAATCCATTTATGATAAGTACTTAGAGAAAAAATTCCAAACACCATAAATTCACTTATTTAATGATCAGATTAATGAGAAAATATTTCTACTTGTTTAATTTTGTTCAAATTCAAATATCTATTTTTGTACGATGTACATTCAAAATTAGAAGACATAAATATAAAAGGAAAAATTAACTCACTGTTACAAATCCACTTAATTGTGTGGATGTTTCTATTCATCTACCCTAACGTATTGTCCTATTAATGTATCACTTAATTAATGTCTTCTAACTTAATTTGTTTAGCATTGTAAACGGATGATTTTACATCCTATAAAAGGCATGCTTCACCCTTGTGAATGACACACTTGAAGAATTGAAATAGTATTTCTCCACTCTATACTTCCATCAATATTTGTCTCCCTATATTGTTTGTGTATTCTTGTATTTTTCTCTTGTTTTACAACACGTTATCAGCACGAGTCTCTAACCAACTGAGACATACTTAATTCGAAATTAATTCCTAAAAGTTAATTAACTTAGAGTCAGGTATATATTTGTGTGTTTATAACATCTCTAATAAGACTTGCATAAATCTTTGATTAATATTATATTTTTATGTTGTTTATATGTTAGTAACTTATAACTCTAAATTAAATAATAGAGCATACAATAACATGCTAGTTAGAATAATCGTATATTTTTTTTGTTTGACATTAATTTATGATAAATATTGGTGTGTGTCATAATGGATAATAGTATTATATTAAATATGACTTAAAAATCTTATGAAACTTTGTCGTTAATAACTATTGAACTAGTAATAAATATTGTAAAATATTTCATACTTTTGACTTACATTCTTTTGTAACATCCATGTTCATGCATATATTATATTCTATAATAATTCTTAATCATTTGAAATATTAATTTTACAATTTATTATAAAGAAACCAACATCATAATATTAACTCAATTATTTTATGATAGTTTTCAACATGTCGAATTTGTCAAAACATGAATTTGTGGCACTTGATATTTCTGGAAAGAATTCTTTGTCATGGGTACTTGATGCTGAAATTCATCTTACCGCTAAGGGTCTTGGTGATTGTGGATAGGTTTGAAAGGGAGGTATGACCACCTCAAGGCAACGGTATTGCCAAGGGCTCGTTATGAGTGGATGCACTTACGGTTTCAAGATTATAAATTCGTAATTGAGTATAACTCTGTTGTATTTAGAATAACTTCCCAATTAAAATTATGTGGGAAAGTTATAAAAGATTAGGACATGTTGGAAAAGACACAAACTACTTTTCATGCCTCTAATATGATATTACAGAAGCAATATCATGAAAAAGGTTTTCAGAAATACTCTGAACTGATCTCATGCCTTCTGGTGGCTGAGCAGCATAATGACCTTCTATTGAAAAATCACGAAGCCCGTCCCGTTGGAAGTGCTTCATTATCGGAGGCACACGCAGTTGAAGCACATGGACAGTCTGAAATAAGATAAAATAATCGGGGTCATGACAATGTACGCGGGCGTGACAAAAGCAAAAAACGATATAATAATCGTCGAGGTGGTGGTCATAACAAAAGGGAGAACAATATAGGTTCTCAAAATAATCCTTCTAAAGGAAAGGGCGATCACTGTCATCGTTGTTGCCTTAAAGGTCACTGGAAAAATGAATGTCGGGCACCTGAGCATTTTGTGAGGTTGTATCAAAATTCCTTTAAAAGGAAAGGAAATAAAGGTGGCGCCTCCTCTTCTAAAGCCCGAGTAGAGTCACATTTTACTCTCAAAGATGATGTTCAGGCAGGATCTTCTCAAAAATATAGTGAGAATGTTGAGGCAAACTTAGCATTGAAAGATAATGCTTTTGATGGTCTCGATGATATTACTCATCTGGAAGCTGAGGATTTTTTTGGGGATCACAACTGAGATTGTTAATTGAGCTAGGAAATGAATAATGTTTTTATGTATTTTTAATGTCTTAATTAAAGTTTATGTACTTAAGACTTATTTTGTTAAATTTTGTACTTTTTATTATGTATTTTTATTCTTATGAAGATAAATAAAATTTTCAGTCTTCAGTTGGATCCAAGATAAGTAGTGGAGATATGTGTCTTCTGGACAGTGCCACAACTCATACAATACTAAAAGAAAAGAAATATCTCTCTTCTTTGGTAATGAAAAAGGCATATGTTAATATAATATCCGCTAGTACAAAATTTATTGAAGGCTCTGGAAGAGCAGCCTTATTACTACCGGGAGGAACATTAATTGTAACTGACAATGCATTGTATTATAGTAAGTCTCATAGAAACTTGTTAAGTTTCAAGGTTATTCACCAAAATGACTATCATGTTGAGACTGTGAATGAATGAAAGGTGAAATACCTTTATATTACTATAATAAATGCGGATAAGAAAACTGTGCATGAAAAATTGCCAGCACTTTCTTCTGGGTTGTACCATACAAATATTGGTACAGTTGAATCACATGCCGTAGTAAATAAAAGGTTTATTGATTCTAATGATTTTATTATTTGGCATGACCGGTTAGGCCATCGCGGTTATAATATGATGCGCAAAGTAATAGAGAATTCACATGGGCATACTTTGAAGAACCAAAACGTTCTTCAATCAAAGGAATTCTCTTGTGCTGCTCGTTCACAAGAAAAGTTGGTTATCAAACCATCAGTGTCTAAGGTTGGGGTGGAATCCCCTGTATTTCTAGAACGGATACAACGTGATATATGTGGACATATTCACTCTGCATATGGACCATTTAAATATTATATGGTCTTGATAGATGCATCTACAAGATGGTCTCATGTGTGCTTATTATCAACTCGCAATATGGCTTTTGCGAGGTGGTTGACTCAAATAATAAGGTTAAAAGCACAATTTCCAGATTATGCAATAAAAACAATTCGTCTTGATAATGCTGGTGAGTTTACATCTCAGGCATTTAATGATTATTGTTTGTCCACTGGAATAACAGTTGAACATCTTGTTACAAATGTTCATACTCAAAATGGTTTAGCAAAGTCATTGATTAAACGTCTTCAATTGATAGCTAGACCTTTGTTGATGAGAACAAAGTTGCATGTTTCGAGATGGGGTCATGCTATTTTGCATGCAGCAGCACTTGTGCGCATAAGGCCATCCAGTTACCATGACATCTCCCCGTTACAATTAGTTTTTGATCCGAATCCAAATATTTCTCATCTTAGAATTTTTAGTTGTGCGCTATATGTTCCAATTGCTCCATCACAACGCACAAAGATGGATCCCCAAAGAAGTTTGGGGATATATGTTGGGTATGAATCTCGTTCTATTATAAAATATTTGGAACCTAGAACTGGAGATTTATTTACGGCAAGGTTTGCTGATTGTCATTTTGATGAATCAGTATACCCAACATAAGGGGGAGAACAAAAGCAGTTGGGAAATGAGATAGATTGAAATTCACTTTCACTGTCTCATTTAGATCCTCGAACAAATCAATGTGAGCAAGAAGTTCAAAAGATATTTTATTTGCAAAATATTGCAAATCAACTGCCGGATGCATTTACTAACCTTCCACGGGTTACTAAATCATATATTCCAGCTGCTAATGCTCAAGTTCGAGTTGATGTCCCTATAGAACAAAATTTTAAGGCAAATGAGTCTGGACCACGCTTAAAACGTGATAGACCAATTGGTTCCAAAGATAAAAATCCTCAAAAAAGGAAAGAAATAAATGATCAAGATGATGATCATAATATAGAGGCAATTGATCATGAAGAGGTCCGAGATATAATAAATTATGACACCACAAAGGAGGTCCATGTACCTGAATATAATGAGAATGAGGAAATCTCTATAAATTATGTCTCGACGAGAAAAAGGTGGAATCGAAATAATATTGTGATGGATAATTATTTTCCCTATAATGTTGCAGTTGAAATAATGCAACAAGATGAGGATTTGAAACCAAGATCTGTCAACGAGTGTAGACAGAGAAATGATTGACCAAAATGGAAGGAAGCAATTCAAACAGAATTGGCTTCACTTGAAAAACGTGAAGTTTTTGGACCAATAATCCGAACACCTGAAGGTGTCAAGCCAGTGGGACATAAATAGATTTTTATGCGAAAACATGATGAAAATGGTAAAGTCGTAAGATATAAAGCACGACTTGTGGCACAAAGATTTTCACAAAGGCCTGGCATTGATTATAAGGAGACATATTCTCATGTAGTAGATGCAATTACCTTTAGGTATCTAATAAATATGACAGGTCATGAAAAGCAAAATGTATTTAATGGACGTTGTTATGGCCTATCTGTATGCTCACTAGACCACAATATTTTTATGAAAATCCTTGAAGCATTCAAAGTTCCTGAAGCATATAAAAATTCAAAAGAAAGTTGTTCAATAAAGCTTCAAAAATCTTTATATGGATTGAAGCAATTAGGGCGAATGTGGTATAACTGTCTTAGCGAATACTTGTTAAATGAAGGGTATAAGAATGACCCTATTTGTCCTTGTATTTTTATACGAAGGTCAAAATCTAAATTTTTAATAATATCTGTTTATGTTGATGACTTGAACATCATTGGAACTCCTAAAGAACTTTCAAAAGCCATTGAGTGTTTGAAGAAAGAATTTGAAATGAAAGATCTTGGTAAGACAAAAAATTTTCTTGGCCTTCAGATTGAACATTTGACAAATGGAATATTTATCCATCAATCAACATATACTGAAAAGGTATTAAAGAGATTTTTGATAAATCACACCCATTGAGTATTCCGATGGTTGTGAGATCTCTTGATATAAATAAAGATCCATTCCGATCTCAAGAAAAAGATGAAGAGATTCTTGGTGATGAAACACCATATCTCAGTGGTATTCGGGCACTGATGTATCTTGCCAATAATACCCCACGAGATATTTGCTTCGTAGTAAGTTTATTGGTGAGATTCAGCTCATGTCCAACAAGAAGACATTGAAAAGGTGTTAAACATATATTTAGATATCTTCAAGGAACAATTGATATGGAATTGTTGTTCTCTAATGCATCCAAGTCAAAATTGATCGTATATGCAGATGCTGACTATTTTGTCTGACCCACATAAAGTCCGCTCTCAGACAGGCTATTTATTCACATATGGAGGTACAACTATATCATGGTGTTCAATGAAGCAAACAATAGTTGCTACTTCTTCAAATCATGCAGAGATAATAGTCATTCATGAAGCCAGTCGAGAGCGTGTATGATTGAGATCAATGACTCAACACATTTTGCAATTATGTGGTCTTCATGTGCAAACAAAGTCTCCAACAATATTGTATAAAGATAATGCTATTTGCATAGCACAATTAAAGGGAGGATATATCAAAGGAGATCGAACAAAACATATTTCACCTAAGTTTTTTTCCACACATGATCTTCAATAAAATGGTGAGATAAATGTTCAACAGATTCGTTCGAGTGATAATCTTGCAGATTTATTCACTAAGGCATTGCCAACATCAACATTTGAGAATCTAAGATATAAGATTGAACTGCGTCGTCTCCAAGATATGAAATAAGTTCTTCATCAGGGGGAGTAAATACGCGCTGTACTCTTTTTTCTTAGCCAAGGTTTTGTCCCATTGGGTTTTCCTGGTAAGGCTTTTAATGAGGCAGCCCTCAAGGCGTATTACAAGATGTGTGTACTTTTTTTCCTTCACTAGGATTTTTCCCACAGGATTTTTCCTAGTAAGGTTTTAACGAGGCACATTATCTATAAACATCCAAGGGAGAGTGTTAGAAATCCACTTAATTATGTGGATGTTTCTATTCATCTACCCTAACGTATTGTCCTATTAATGTATCACTTAATTAATGTCTTCTAACTTAATTTGTTTAGCATTGTAAACGGATGATTTTACATCCTATAAAAGGCATGTTTCACCCTTGTGAATGACACACCAGAAGAATTGAAATAGTATTTCTCCACTCTATACTTCCATCAATATTTGTCTCCCTATATTGTTTGTGTATTCTTGTATTTTTCTCTTGTTTTACAACACTCACATATATATTTAAGGGGCAATATTACAAGTTTTAAATCTACTTTTAAAATATAACTACTTATAACATTTTAATTTCAAGTTATAACATATCATTTTTTATTTAAATCAATTATACTCTATCTTATTAAATAATTAGTCTAATATAATTATATTTTAATTAATAGTACAATTAATAATAGAGAATCAATGATTATTTATTACCTTTTTTTAGGGATTTTGTTGTCTTTCACACATAATATAACATTGATTATAATTTTTTTTACTATCACAAGTCAATACTTAGAAAGAGCTCAGATTCGTAGAAACGAGTTCTAATGTTGAAATTAAGGCTCTATCTTTTAACATCTTGACTCAACCTTCTTCGACCAACAAAAATACAAATACGATGAACATCAGTGTTACCCCTTATAAGAAGAAACAAAGCGTAATAAAGGACAAGAAAAAATAAGCAAAGAAAATTGCAACTCATCAAAATTGAAAGGGACAAAAAAAAAAAGGAAAAATTATGGCCCGCACATAGCAAAAAAAAATGCTCTGAATACTACTTATCATCCTGCACCAAGACCAAGGCGATCAATTTTTATACAAATGATCGACTTAGAGTTTCATTCCACGTTTATATTTTAGAATGTCGTTTATTATTTAATTTCAATTTTTTTACAACAATATATATTATGCATAAATGCATTTTATTAAATAAAATTTATTAATTTCGCTTATGATTTTTGAAGATCAAAAGTATGTTTTATATTGAGTATTAAAACGTATATTGTTATATTTAATTTTTTCACATGGATAAAAATTGGATACCAATTTCATATGGTGTTAGCATTAAGTTTTCAACAAGTCGGACACAGATAGGAAAATGATGGACCGCGCATAGCAAAAGAACATGCCCTGAATATCAAGTGTATACAAATTGAATACAATATTAACTTGTTTTATGTTATCTAGTTTTGTTGAAATATCGATTACATTTTTTTCATTTTCTAGTGGAAAATCTGTTGGATACCAATTGAATACAACATTAACTTGTTTTTAGGTTGTCTAATTTGGTTGAAATATCAATTACATGTTCTTTTTTTCTATTTTTCCAATAGGATATCCCTTGGATATCAAATGTATACCAATTGGATACAACATTAACTTATTTTAGGTTGACTACTACAGTTAAAATCTCAATTACATGTTGATTTTTCAATATTCAATGGGATATCAGTTGGATACGAAATATATACCAATTGGGTACAAAGTTAACTTGTTTTAGGCTGACTAATTCATTTGAGATCTCAATTACATATTTTTTTCCCAATTTTTTCAATAAAATTAGTTCGATACTAAATGTACACCGATTGGGTACAAATTAACTAGTTTTAGGTTGACTAATTTAGTTGAAATCTCAATTACATGTTTTTTTTAATTTTTCTAATTGGAT
This sequence comes from Solanum sitiens, assembly GCA_016801875.1. Classification (NCBI taxonomy): domain Eukaryota; kingdom Viridiplantae; phylum Streptophyta; class Magnoliopsida; order Solanales; family Solanaceae; genus Solanum; species Solanum sitiens. The sequence goes on along the minus strand of JABWTJ010000039.1, from coordinate 202,360 downwards.
ATTAGTTAGATATAAAATGTATACCAATTGGGTATAACATTAACTAGTTTTAGGTTATCTAATTCAGAAGAAATCTCAATTACTTGCCTTTTTTCAAATTTCCCAATGGGATATCAGTTCGATACCAAAATTGAATGCAACATTAGCTAGTTTTCGGTTAGCTATTTCAGTTGAAATCTCCATTACATGTTGTTTTTTCAATTTTACCACTCGGACATCAGTTGGATATCAAATGTGTACCAATTTCATACTATGATTTGACTTGATTCTTTTAGTCGATATCAATTGCATATCAACATTATCTTTTTTTTGACTATACATTTGAAAAATACTTAATACACAAATGATAACTAGTACAAATTATAAATGTTCTGAAATTTTAATTCATTGACTTAAAAGACTAAATAATTCAAAACATAAGTTTGTCACAATAAAACAATTGAAACAAAGTAAAACAAATATCTTCTTTGAGTAGGACAATTTGAACATGTCTTTTTGTTTTATCGCTCCCAACACATGTACTGCACATAACCTTAGGCCTCTTGTATTTACATCAGCAAACTCTTTCAACGTTCAAGTTGTGATCTCCCTACAATTCTTTTTGAAGCAGACGACAATAATTTATGCTCCGACACTTTTTGAATTGCATATTTTTCTGTTCCATCATAAATTATTGTGTTAGTATTTTAGGATACAAAAATATAAATAAATTTTATAAATATGTTATATCAATATACGAATTTCATACCATTTTTATGCATATCTATTTCATGTAAAAAAAAATAAACATTGATTCATACAAATTCATGCCAAAAAGAATACAAAATAATACAATTTATAACTGATAATTGTCTTTTATTAGGTATACCAATTTCATCCCACTATTATGCGCAATTCCATACCAATATGATGCACAAAATGAAAATTAAATCATACCAAATTCGTGCCATAAAAATTATAAATTTTTATACGAATTTGATTTTATCGTTTTACGAATTTCTTATAAAATTTACATCATTTTTTATACCAGAGTCAAATAAAAAAATCAACAATGATTCATACAAAGAATGAAGAAATTTAGTTGTAGACATTTTAAATCAGTATTCATTTACAAATTAATCAGTAAAAACATTATACAAAATTCCTATTTAATCACTATTCATCCGCAAAATTCATTGCATTTTCTAGTAACTTATTCCCATATAAAAAATTTAACGTTTTATTTATATATAAATAGAAAATATTCGTTCATAAATTCATCGCATTATCACTGATAAAAAAAATTACACACTATTATTTATAAAGAATACAAAAAAATAAATTCTAAATAAACACAAACCTGAAGGATCTCATCAACCACCATATTTTATTAATATTGATAAGATACCTTTCATGATGATATGAACTAAAAATAATTCCTAATAGAACAAAATAAAGAGAATATTGAGAGAAAGAGAAAGTGTATGAATATTGTCTTTGAAATTTTGTTGTATGAAATGTGTATTAAGTGAATATGAAATGTGAAATATTTTTTTGTAAATAATTTGTATTATTGTATACTAATTGTCAATAAAATAACAACTAGTATACAATAATACAAATTAATTACAATAAAATATTCACATTTCATATCCACTTCAGAATGTCTTCTATCCGTAGCAACTATAGAATCTTGATTATACATCTCAAAATCTTTCAATATGATGCACAATGAATATTTTGTAAAGAAATCTAAATTAACTTTCTTTTGATCTAAACAAACTCTCATGCCAACATCATTGTGAATAGTAATAGGTGGACACCTTTACTAACCATATATTTTATCTCGATATCGCTTATATTAACATCTATATTAAGTTGCGATGTTATCGCACTTACTAGACCACTATGCAGATTAGACGCATCATATATGATCCCCTCCATCTGAAAATCAAAATATTTCCCTGTTTCATTACAATAAAATAACAATTAGTTTACAATAATACAAATTAATTACAATAAAATATTTCACATTTCATATCCACTTAATACACATTTCATACAACAAAATTTAAAAGACAATACAAATTTCACCATCAAAAAACAAGTGTCTCTTTAAAACAGAATTCATACAAAGAAATTTTTTTAACACTTCATACACAATTAATGTACATTTCATACAACAATCATCACGTTTATCATGTATATACTACTTTCATTCCAAATAATCCTTTACTGTCAGAAAAATATATCCACGAATGAAAAAACTTAAATAATAAAAAAAAACAAATATCATAACAACTCACAACACTTATCTACATTTCGTCAAAATTGTAAATAATTATTGTTACACATTACTGTCAATTTGATTAGATTTTTACTATCAAATTAATCAAACATTATACATTTAATTTATATTTCAAATTTGATAAAAAAACATATATAATGAATTCATTCTTATATTACGCTACTTTCTCAATTCTCACTATACCATGCTCTTGCTAGTATACAAACTTGCCAAAACGTTTAATTAAACAAAACTAACAAAAAGTTATTATGAACAAAATTTTCCAGAAACAAATACAATAATAAATATCAACTTGAAGGATCCCATCTTCCACCATGTTTAATTAATATTGACACATTGTTGTTCATCATACACAAAATCAAGATTATTTCAAGGAAAAAAACAAATTCACGTACGCAACAGTGAGCATTTTTTTTCCAAGAAATTCAAAGAGAGAGAAACGTGATAAAAAAAAGAAAGAATAAAATCATATTTCAATTTGATTTTAACTGATTTGAGCGTTTCAAGAAAAGTAAATAATCTTAATTATTTTGAATTCCATAAATCGTGCTAACTATTGATTATCTATTAACAATCAAATTGAATTAACCCCCATATATTACTTTATTATTTTTATTATTAATTTTTTGTTTTTCCAGAAACCCTTTTTTTGTTTATTCTTTTTTTTTCTTTAGTAATATGTTATAACATGAAGTATTTAATGTTATATATTGAAAGTCTAATTCTAATGCTATAACTTGAAAATAATACTATAAAAATGTCATATATAAAATTTTTCACTTTTTTCAACACAAAATCAAGTCAAACCAAATCACCAGTCGATTATTTTCTTCGATTTGCGGTCTGATTCGATTTTCGATTGGATATTATGTTTTGCCATTAATTAATGTCTTTAATTTTGACTGTTTGATTTGATAAATAATACTGTCTTTTTAATTAATATCAATTGAACTAATATATTTGGGTTGGTTTTGTTTCAATTACAAAAAAATAGTCCCAAACCAAAACAACCTAACATTACATATATAATTGTTAATATTTTGTTTTATACTGTTAATATTTTATTTTATACATAAAAAATATTTACTATGATATAATTTTGAAAAAATGATCAAATATCTCCTCAATATATTGTCTGATTCTCAACTACACACCAATACTTTATGAAAGTCCTATTGTCTTTTTGAAGTATTTTAAATAGAGATATTGTCACCCTTAAATGGTGATGTGGCACGACAGTGTATTCACTTTCCCGTTGGCAAGTGAGAGACAAATATATAAGTCAAAATTAATTAATTTAACAACTGTCAATTCTTAATTAGATACTATAATAATTAATAAGTTTAATCAAATAAAATCTCACACTGTCTCTCATCTCTAACCGTCCCCTTCTTTACAAGTTTATATTTTTTCAACTTGGTCTGCTGTCATGACAATTAATACAAGAAGAATTTTATATTTTTATTTTTAATATACAAGATACTTTTCAGTTGCAACACCTTTAAAATCTTTCCCTAATTTTAGATAGAAAAATGAAATAAAAAAAGAACACTTCTTCACCTCAAAAGAAAATATTTTTAGCTCAACCTCGAAAGATAAAAGTGCAGCTTCCATTGGAGACATTTTTCGTTTATAATAGAAATCAAAGTTTCTTGACTGCTTCGATGAATATTAGAATTTGAGATTTTTCAAGAAAAAAATCATCTTCAAATTCATCGAGAAGTGCGATTGAGAACCAACGAAAAAAGAATTATATTTCTTCAGAGATAACGATGATAGCACATTTATCAAATTTAACAATAACAACCAAATTTTGTGCAAATAGATGATTAAAAAGACATTTAAAAAGGGGACAAAGGTTGGTGGGTATGGTGTGATGTAGTGGAGAGGGCAAAAGAAGGTGGACTGAAGAAGATGAGCTATCTGGGAATAATGAAGAAAAAAGAAAGAAGAAGATTTAGGAAGCGGAAGAATAACAATGAGATTTGGCAATGGTGATTACGGCAAGAATGGTGGAGAAAAGCTGGAACGTTATATTTTTTTACTCTGAAAAAAAAGCGTGTATTACACTGGGCAACAAAGATTTGGGGATGACATTTTAAGGATGTTAATATCTTAGTTTAAAGTATTTCAGGGGGATAATGATCCCGTAAAGTATTGGTGTGTTGAGAATTGGGTAATAGATAATGGGATATTTGACAAATTTTTTTTATAATTTTTAAATATTTCTTATACTTTTTATATTTTAATATATTTATTTTAATGTTTGAAAGTTAGAATTTTCAATTATTCAATAAAGATTATAGTTCATACATGTTGGTAATTCTAATAAAGTTTAAATTAAAATAAAATTAATACTAATGCAAAAAGAAAATCAATTCAACACTAAGAATGACAATAATATTGAATATTTGTATTTTAGTTTTACATAGATTTAGACAATTAAAATACATAATCTAATTCTACTTTCTTTTAGTATTTAGTCATGTAAGTAATACTTATTAAACTTATTTTAGCATGATTTAGTACTTTTAAATTATGATCAATTTCATTATGACTTATTATTTTGCAATAGTTGTTTACGCAATTTATTATTATTATTTTTATTGGATATTCTAGTGTCATTAATCTTATCATATTTTGTGTTATTTTCTTAAGAAATAAGTTAGATAGTTGCATTTTGATAGGACTAAAGAAATATTTGAAGTACAAATAAATTATATGTTTGTATGAAACTTTACCGGAAAAACCCAAACAACCTCAAAAATCCGAAAAAGCCGAAAGAAATCCGAAGTTGAAAATTCTGAGTTTCATTGATTTGGTTTGGTTTATAAATTCAAAAATCTGACACAAATGATTTGGTTTGATATATGAAAAATTTGAACCAATCCGGTCATGTAGACCCCTAATTACCAGCATATGAATTCGTCAGCTAATTCAAAATCAAAAACTTTTTCTTTAAAATCAACATCATTTCGATCTAGTTGCAAAATTCAATTGATCTTGCAATTTTTTCTTGCATGTCTTGCAATATAGTTGTACATGTGCTTGATTTTTTTGGGAAGTTTTAGTTTTTCACTATTTTAAAGCTGTCAAATAGTCGTTTAAGAAATAATATACCAAAAAATAAATTGTGATTCAAAGGTTCAAATTTTTTGTTGAGTAATTAAGGTACTCCTAGAATGACTAGTTCAATCAACGTATATATAGTTGGTACTATGCATTAACTTATGTTGTAATGGCTCGAGGCAATGATTTTAGTGGACAAATTCTTGATACAATTGGTGATTTCAATTCCTTGAAGGATCTTAGTTTAAATGAAAATCAATTCATTGGTTTGATTCCACAAGGATTGGTGAATTTAAGCATGACTATGTTAGACTTCAGTGATAATATGCTAATAAGTCTTATCCCAAAGTTTAGAGCTTCTAATGCTATATATTCCTCTTTTTTTTTTCTTGCCAGTTCAACTTCTCGCGATATTCCTTGTGCTCCTCAAGTTAACACACAGTTAGATCGTCTTGGTGGTTGGAATTGTCCGATCAAACTTGCTTTAGAATTGTCCAATAATGATCTATGTACATGTCCTTGACATTTGGAATCAGTAGCAACCCTAAAGGCAAGTCTATCGGCCTCAGATAGGCGCACAAACTGGTAAGTATCATCTTTGAACCTCATTACCAAGTCTAAGGCTCGAGCTTTAATTCTCTAAGCCAAATGGCGCAGGAATGTACGAGCATGTAAGGGGAATTCTAAAACATAAACATAAGCTTGAAACTTGATAAAATGGAAACATACTTGCCTCTTTTCAAACTTACTCAACTCAAGAAATACTCAAGGATACCCAAAGCTACTCAAACAGGATACCCAAAGCTACTCAAACTTACTCAACTCAGAAGTATTCAAGGATAAGATACTCAACTTAGAGATTAGGTACTCAACTCAAAGATATGATATTCGACTCTGGTACTCAACTCAATATAAAGCAACAATACGCATGCAATATATGGAAAGCTTTATAAAATAGTAAAAACAACTTAGTTGTAAGACCCCAAAAATGAATTAAGGTTCTTAGAGCCTCACATGTGTCTAAAAAGGTTTAAAATATTCTCATTAAGTGTTTTATATATGTATACTTGATTTGAGGTGATTTGGAAGTCAATCGTCAAGGGACGACTAAGACGTTCGACGACTAGTCACCAAAGGGCCTTAAGTGTTTTTATGAGATTTTGTGTGTGTAATGGTCTCATGAGGTACTTATATAAGTTATAATGATGATTATAGGCAGTGTGTTAAGTTTTATGAAGTTTGGAGGTCAAACGTTCAAGAACGTCCAAGAGGTTCGAAAGTTAGCCTTTTTGACGTGCTAGTGTGTCCTTGTATGTTGGCCTTGTTTTCATGTGTTTTTTGGAATTGAATGTCAGTGTAGTTGACCCTAGTACCTTAATAGACATGTTAAGGGTCAAAATGTTCGGGTACGACTCTCCGGGGACCACCCGAAGGGGCCCCTAGGAGGACCCAAACATTGGACAAGAGGCTGCCCAAGGAATCGAGCAAATCCAAGAATTGGACCTTGCCCTCGCGACGCGCGCCTAGCACGCACCTCACTGCCTCAAATTTTATTTGGGGCATAATGGGGAGACTGCTCCGCGACGCGCAGCCCACTCCCAGATCCTGTAGCGTCATTTTTAAGTCAATTTTGACATGTCTAAAAGTCCCAATAAGCATGGGGGTGTTTTGGTAACTTAAAGGGACGGTTATAAACTTATTTTATGACTTATTTAACCCCTTTTCCAAGCAAAAACCCCAACACCCAATAAGAAAATCAAAATAATCCCAAACCACTCTTCTTCTCCAAATCCTCTCAAACCTCCATTAGAGGGAAAACTCAAGTTCAAGCTATGGGGTGGATTTTCATGGTTTATTCTCAAATTTCTCATGGGTCTTCAATAAATAAGGTATGGTGATTCTTCATCCTTAGTTATCCATTCATCTAAGGAGTAAATCAAGGATTTTCAAATATGATTCAAAGACCAAAATTCTCAATTTCCAATCTAGCCATGGGTTCTTTCTCAAATTGATTTCAAAAGCATGTTTATGATAAATTGATGATTATATACTGTTTAAAGATAAATTTCAATCCAATTTCATGATGAACCCATGATCCTTATGTTATAGACATTGTGATCTTGACTTTGTATTGGTTGAATTATGATTCTAGCATGTTGAATTGCTTATATCTAATGAATAAATTGTATATTAATGGTGAATTGTTGATGATTGATATTTGTGGATCAAGGTTTGATGGTTTCAATGAGATTAGTCTATAATTCTCCTATCTTTTCTAGATGCTAATATATCTTAAATATGATCTCGATTCTATGGTAAATTGAAGTATGATTCTGATTATGCAATGGTTCCTTTAGCTACTGTTTTATACATGTATTGATGTTGATTATTTGAATTGATCAATGATGATCAAAGCTTGGAGGATTTGTAAGTTGGCTCTATTCTCTCTACTTTTCTTATAGAATTGCTAGTTGAAGAAGCCTTGTATGGCTTTGTATGGTATGGTCCACCTATGGTGGCGGTGTTTACCTTTTTATTATGCTATTATGTGTTGTGATCATGGCCTTGAAGGCAACTGTATCTTGAAAGTGTTGTTATGATGATCACACAATGTGAAATATTAGGCCTAGTCTCCAATCCTAGTTTATGATCTAGGTTATATTAATGATGTTTCCTTTACATTTAAATGACTATGTTAGGGTTAGGTGTTGTCTACATGTTGATGTTTGAATGCTCTTGTGTAGTATGACCCCTACCTATGTTCCCTACATGAATGTTCGATTCTAACTAATCTTAGGAGTCTTAGATTCAATGTTGAAGTTGTCTCATCTCCTATGTGATTATGTGGTGTGTGGTCTATACTTAAATGTGTATTGTGACCTTTGTAAAGTGCTGCCTCAATGCTAGGATTTTTGTCCTTATATGATCTTGTTGACCAATGTACACACACTCACACTTCATGCATGCTTACAAGTAGTATAGGTTCATGGTGTTTAACGAAAGGATAGTTCGCATATGCACTAATTTATGCTACTATGCATGATAAGTATATGTTTATAAAGTATGATATGTATCCTTTAACTAGGATGACTTGATAGGTGTACTAGTATGGGTAAGGGTATGGGACCTTCTTTATGCATTGCACATGTGTGCCTTGATGGGATAGTTCCTTGGTGTGGTTTTCAATGTATATGAATATGAATGCATGGTTATGTTATGAATGTGCCTAGTGTCTTAATATGTTTGTATGAAAGGATTGCTCATATAGTTACACCTATACATTTATTCACTAATAATGTAAAGTATGAACATGTGTGGCCTTAAGGTGTTTATGTGAAAGGTTTGCTCTCGTATATGGATTTACACACATGTATGATGATCTAGTCAAAAGAGGGACGCTTGGAAGGTGTTCCCAAGAGTACCCTAAACTAGATGGTGCTTTACATATGCTATGTCCACGTGAAAGGGTTTCTCACATGACTTAGGTTGATGAACTCTCATCTATAACCTATGAGCTAAGCATATGAGGGGTTAACTCTCCTAAGCCTATATTTTATAAAGTAATGTAATAATGGCTTTTCAATAAAGGGAACTTAGATTAGCACCGAGTAAACTTGTAGTTGAGGGGGTGGAACTTTCCCAAGGAGGAAAGGTAGGGTTCACCATTGTCCTCACTGGGTGGATAGCCTCATAGCCCAACAAGGGCATAGAGTCATATTTCCAAGACGGCCCCCAAGTTCCATAAACTATGCTTGCCACATAGGATCTAGCAAGTGACATCACCTAAGATGCTAGTTTAAGGTTAATGTTCTACTTTGGCTAAGTGGAGCACCTTCCATTGGTGTAAGGCTCTACAACACCAAATTCCATGTTTAGCACCCATGGTCTTAGTGTCGGTAATGGGTATAGTTTTCCTAAAGTAAAATGGACAATGGAAGTAAAGTAATGGACCCTAACTAGGATAACCTAAGGGAAGTTGCTTAGTGTAGGTGGGGGTATGGGACTTCACCTATACATTGCACAAGTATCTCTTGAAGGGAGTTCTAGGAAGGTGTTCTAATGTTTAGGATTATGTTTATGTTCCTTATGCATGAAATTGTAGTGTTGTCTACTTGTTGTGATAATATGCATGGTTTGAGTCTATATGATGTGTCCTTACATTATATGCATAGTATGGGTCTTATTGACTATATGATGAAGTCTTGCTTGGCATGAAGGACGTTATCTATGCTCGTCTTGTTGATGTAAGAAATGCATGTTAAGTTTTGTAGTTTCTTTGTAGGTTTACTTAATATGTGTGCGCTTATGGGATTTCACATGTACATTGCACCAGTAAACTTAGGAAGGAATTATGAGTAGGGTTCTATGTGGTCCCTAAAGTATGTTGGGTGAAATGTGTGTTATGTATCTTATTGTATGAAATACTTCTATGAATGCATGTGTTGGGTTAATGAAGGTTGTATGCATGATTTTCTAGTGGCCTTAAAGTGATGGTTGAGTGTTGATAGTGTTATGGGGCATTGTCTATACATTGCACCAAGCATCACTAGAGGGTTACTTTGGAAGATAACGAGTTAGAGTAAAAGGAAGGAGTTCACTATAAAATGAAATAAGTTCACTGTAATTGTAGATATGCTTACTGTAAAATGGTGACTTATATGCCTTAAATGCAATGTGCGGTTTTATATGATATGTGACCATTTAACATGGTTGCCATACTTAGTGTATTCTTGTAGTAACACCATTCTTCTCTACCTTTTTACACAAAGTGTAGGTTATGGATGCTTAAAGGATGTCTCTAAAGTTAAGGGCTTGATAGATGTTTCCCAAGCTCAAGAAAGGGGTCCTTATTATTCAAGGATTTCTTATTTCAAGTTATTCTTAAAGTTATGTAATAGTATAGTTAATATTTTATATTGAGAAGGGTCGTGTTCCTATTCTACTCTATTGTTGTTGAGTCTAAGTTGGAAAAGGAGACTTTGAGTCTAAATATGTATTATGACTTATATTTTGTTTATATATGAAGTGATGTTTCTAGCATATGATGTGCTATGAAAAATTTTAAATTTTCCGCTAAATTTACTATGACAATGCGATGAATGATGACTATGGGATTGTATAAGACCTCCGAGAGGTCAAGTACGCCATGTTACTTCTAGGGGGTGCTCTCCGGATGTGACAAACGTGGTATGAGAGCATGAGGTTGTAAAAGTTCTTTTAGGTTCTAAAAGTCTCATATTGCCACGTCTAGTAGAATCTCATGTTCATTGGTGGTGAGTCGCGACATCATCAAATGATATGAGAGGCTATAAGACGATAGAGTTTCCCTTTTTCATCATTCTCATATCGTGCCATAGAAGTTAACTCTATAAGTTCTCTCTCTTATGTTTTCTTGTTCGGTGGTCTTTTAGATGTGATTGTTTGGATGAGATGATATCTCCATGCTTGAGGGAGAAAAGGTGAGTTTTGATGCTTATTTTGGTTTATGACTTGATGAGGATGTGTGAAGGTGAATCTTTGATTATATGATGATGTGATGTCATTTATGGCTATATATGAGACCTATGTGAAATGACATGTTATGTGAAGATTTATGTTATGATATGGTTTTAGCACAATTAAGAGTTAGTATGGTTAAATTGAGTTTCCTTTTTTGAATGACATGTTGCTAAATGGTTTTGCATGATGGTAGTCTAAAAATATGGTTTAGGTTTGAAATGCCTTTAAGGAGGGTGGTAAGTGGATAAAAATGCATCTTGCCCTTATATGTTTAAGTGTTCAATGTTGCCCTTTGTATTCGTGTAATGGTTCAAATGTTGCCTTATTATGTGTAAATGATTCATGGTTGCTTTGTATGGATTGGAGTCTTTTATGTAGGCTTGATCCTAGGAGGGAAGATAGTTTTCTTACCTTGTAGGGTGATGATGTAGGTTGGAATGACCTAGAAGTTACCTTACTCTAGTTTTGAAAGAAAAGAAAGAGGTCTTATGGATAAGTCTCCTTTATTGCTTCCCCTAATGTTGTATGACCCATTAGTGTCTATGGTATAGTTGAGACCTTATGTGGTTGGGTAGTATGACCTAACTTATGTGTTATGGATTGCCTTTGGATGTTAGGCCTAGAGGGATGGTTATGATTGAGTTATTATACTCCTTGTGAGATTAGGAGTGAAAACCCTCAATGATGTTAAACCTTCTTGAGTGAAGAGTATGAAAGGTTATTTTAGACTTGCCTTGACCTTGGTGTTTAAGGGGATTATGTGATAAGGCATACCCCAAGTGGGGGATAATGTTACTAGATGGTGAGGTCTATAATGCCCTTGATGTCCCTATGTTAAGTTACTGTGAATTCCTTTTAGGTTGGTAATCACTCTTAAGTGATGATGATGAAGGTTGATAAACTAAGATCATCTTGAGGTTGAGTTAAGTTTCTGTTAATTGGGTTTACCCTGAGTGGGGGATGGTGATGGAGTAGTAAGGTTGTAAATATTTCTACCTTGTCCTTCTATTCTTACTTGAGCTTGAATCTAATGAATTTTAGTAAGGCTTGTTCATGATAGGAGCTTTGTATAAAGTATGAATTTCATGACCTGTATACGTTTGGTATGTATTGATTGACACTACCTTGAGGATATTTTTAAGATTCTAAAGTATTTGAAAAAGAATTTTGATCAAATTATGGTTTTCTCATGTTGATGGTGCATCTTTACATGCTAGTTGTGCATTTAACTTCATGAGATAAGGTAAGAAATATGGTTGTAGTCATTTTTGATGTTTAAGGTTTAGCCTTATAAGGAGAAATTGAGCCTCTTTAAAATGAAAAATGTTGAGTCTCTTGAAAATCGTGTGGCTTTTATGTTTTGGAAAGCATGATTGTAGGTTCACTCTTGATAAGTGAAGGCATGTTTATATTATGTCCTTGTATGTGCCTATAAATTGTGTTACTTTCTCAATTTGATGCTTGCTTATGAAGTCTAGTGAAATGCTAAAAATTGAAATGTTGTGGAATGACTTCCTAATATGGTAATGTTCTTGGTGTGAATTACCATTTTGACTTCACTAGGGAGAAAGTTTGAGCATTTATTGGTTTAAAAGTTGAGAAATTCTCATTTAAAATAAATAGAACTTTGTGCATTTGCTTGGGTATGAGCTCATAATACATGTTAGTGTGTTGAGGAGAAGGACATTCCTCCTTAAACATAACTAAGCATGGCAAGGTTGAGTATGACTTTCATGGCATTATGACTAAATGATAAGAATCCTAGTTGATTTACTTGACTCAAGTTTATGTGCATAGAAGTATGAGTGCTTAATTGCTTCTTGAGTGATGTTGAACTTGCTTATGTGTGACAAAAAGGTTGTTGCATAATGAGCTCCTAATAAAATGAAATGAAAAATACCATGTTATGATTAGGAGAAGGATGTTCCTCCTATGAACATGACAAGAACCTATGTTGGTGATGCATTTTGAAAGTGAGTAAATAAAAGGTTTTGCTTGCTTGTGTTGCATTGAGTGCTAAATGGCTAGAAGTTTTGTTCCTTTTAAGTTTAGTGCATTGACTTCTATGTGAATATGTTTTGAATGTTATGAGATGCTCTATGGTTCATTGAGTCCTTGGTGTGTTTAAGACGTTCCAAGTGTCATTCGAGGACGAATGTTCACAGGTGGGGTTTATTGTAAGACCCCAAAAATGAATTAAGGTGCTTATATCCTCACATGTGTCTAAAAAGGTTTAAAATATTCTCATTAAATGTTTTATATATGTATACTTGATTTGAGGTGATTTGGAAGTCAAGCGTCAAGGGACGACTAAGATGTTCGACGACTAATCACCAAAGGGCCTTAAGTGTTTTTATGAGCTTTTGTGTGTGTCATGATATCATGAGGTCCTTATATGAGTTATAATGATGATTATAGGCAGTGTGTTAAGTTTCATAAAGTTTGGAGGTCAAACGTTCAAGAACGTCCAAGAGGTTCAAAAGTTAGCTTTTTTGACGTGCTAGTGTGTCCTTGTATGTTGACCTTGTTTTCATGTGTTGTTTGGACTTGAAAGTCAGTGTAGTCGACCCTAGTACCTTAATAGACATGTTAAGGGTCAAAACGTTCGGGTAAGACTTCCCGGGACCACCCGAAGGGGCCCCAAGGAGGACCCAAACATTGGATAAGAGGCTGCCCAAGGCAGCGAGCAAGTCCAAGAATTGGCCTTTGCCCTCGTGATGCGCGCCTATCACGCACCTCACTGCCTCAAATTTTACGACGCGCAGCCCACTCCCAGATCCTGTAGCGTCGTTTTTAAGTTAATTTTGACATGTCTAAAAGTCCCAATAAGCATGGGGGTGTTTTGGTAACTTAAAGGGATGGTTATAAATTGATTTTATGACTTATTTAACCCCTTTTCAAAGCAAAAATCCCAACACCCAATAAGAAAATAAAAAAAATCCCAAATCACTCTTCTTCTCCAAATCCTCTCAAACCTCCATTGGAGGGAAAACTCAAGTTCAAGCTATGGGGTGGATTTTCATGGTTTCTTCTCAAATTTCTCATGGGTCTTCAACAAATAAGGTATGGTGATCCTTCATCCTTAGTTATCCATTCATCTAAGGAGTAAATCAAGGATTTTCAAATATGATTCAAAGACCAAAATTCTCAATTTCCAATCTAGCCATGGGTTCTTTCTCAAATTGATTTCAAAAGCATGTTTATGATAAATTGATGATTATATATTGTTTTAAAGATAAATTTCAATCCAATTTCATGATGAATCCATGATCCTTATGTTATGGACATTTTGATCTTGACTTTGTATTGGTTGAATTATGATTCTAGCATGTTGAATTGCTTATATCTAATGAATAAATTGTATATTAATGGTGAATTGTTGATGATTGATATTTGTGGATTAAGGTTTGATGGTTTCAATGAGATTAATCTATAATTCTCCTATCTTCTCTTGATGCAAATATATCTTCAATATGATCTCGATTCTATGGTAAATTGAAGTATGATTCTGATTATGCAATGATTCCTTTAGCTACTGTTTTATACATGTATTGATGTTGAATTATTGGAATTGATCAATGATGATCAAAGCTTGGAGGAATTGTAAGTTGGCTCTATTCTCTCTACTTTTCTTATAGAATTGCTAGTTGAAGAAGCCTTGTATGGCTTTGTGAGGTATGGTCCACCTATGGTGGTGGTGTTTACCTTATTATTATGCTATTATGTGTTTTGATCATGTCCTTGAAGGCAATTGTATCTTGAATGTGTTTTTATGATGATCACACAATCTGAAATATTAGGCCTAGTCTCCAATGCTAGTTTATGATCTAGGTTATATTGATGATGTTTCCTCTACATTCAAACGACTATGATAGGGTTAGGTGTTGTCTACATGTTGATGTTTGAATGCTCTTGTGTAGTATGACCCCTACCTATGTTCCCTACATGAATGTTCGATTCTAACTAATCTTAGGAGTCTTAGATTCAATGTTGAAGTTGTCTCATCTCCTATGTGATTATGTGGTGTGTGGTCTATACTTTAATGTGTATTGTGACCTTTGTAAAGTGCTGCCTCAATGCTAGGATTGTTGTCCTTATATGATCATGTTTACCAATGTACAGACACTCACACTTCATGCATGCTTACAAGTAGTATAGGTTCATGGTGTTTAACGAAAGGATAGTTCGCATATGCACTAATGTCTACTACTATGCATGATAAGTATATGTTTATAAAGTATGATATGTATCCTTAAACTAGGATGACTTGATAGGTGTACTAGTATAGGTAAGGATATGGGACCTTCTCTATGCATTGCACATGTGTGCCTTGATGGGATAGTTCATAGGTTTGGTTTTAAATGTATATGAATATGAATGCATGGTTATGTTATGAATGTGCCTAGTGTCTTAATGTGTTTATATGAAAGGATTGCTCATATAGTTACACCTATACATTTATGCACTAATAATGTAAAATATTAACATGTATGGCCTTAAGGTGTTTATGTTAAAGGTTTGGTCACGTATATGGATACACACACACATGTATGATGATCTAGTCAAAAGAGGGGCGCTTGGAAGGTGTTCCCAAGAGTACCCTAAACTAGATGGTGCTTTACATATGTTATGTCCATGTGAAAGGGTTTCTCAGATGACTTAGGTTGATGAACTCTCATCTATAACCTATGAGCTAAGCATATGAGGGGTTAACTCTTCTAAGCCTATATTTTATAAAGTAATGTAATAATGGCTTTTCAATAAAGGGAACTTAGATTAGCACCGAGTGAACTTGTAGATGAGGGGGTGGCACCTTCCCAAGGAGGGAAGGTAGGGTTCACCATTGTCCTCACTGGGTGGATAGCCTCATAGCCCAACAAGGGCATAGAGTCATATTTCCAAGACGGCCCCCAAGTTTCATAACCTATGCTTGCCACATAGGATCTAGCAAGTGATATCACCTAAGATGCTAGTTTAAGGTTAATGTTCTACTTTGGCTAAGTGGATTACCTTCCATTGGTGTAAGGCTCTACAACACCAGATTTCATGTTCAGCACCCATAGTCTTAGTGTCGGTTAAGGCTATAGTTTCCGTAAAGTAAAATGGGCAATGGAAGTAAAGTAATGGTCCCTAACTAGGATAACCTAAGGGAAGTTGCTTAGTGTAGGTGGGGGTATGAGACTTCACCTATACATTGCACAAGTAGCTCTTGAAGGGAGTTCTAGGAAGGTGTTCTAATGTGTATGATTATGTTTATGTTCCTTATGCATGAAATTGTAGCGTTGTCTACTTGTTGTGATAATATGCATGGTATGAGTCTATATGATGTGTCCTTACATTATATTCATAGTATGGGTCTTATTGACTATATGATGAAGTCTTGTTTGACATGAAGGAGGTTATCTATGCTTGTCTTGTTGATGTAAGAAATGAATGTTAAGGCTTGTAGTTCTTTGTAGGTTTACTTAGTATGTGTGAGGTTATGGGATTTCACATGTACATTGCACAGGTAGACTTAGGAAGGAATTATGAGTAGGGTTCTGTGTGATCCCTAAAGTATGTTGGGTGAAATGTGAGTTATGTATCTTATTGTATGAAATACTTCTATGAATGCATGTGTTGGGTTAATGAAGGTTGTATGCATGATTTCATAGTGGCCTTAAAGTGATGGTTTAGTGTGGATAGTATTATGGGGAATTGTCTATACATTGCACCAAGCATCACTAGAGGGTTACTTTGAAAGATAAGGAGTTAAAGTAAAAGGAAGGAGTTCATTATAAAATGAAATAAGTTCACTGTAATTGTATATATGCTTACTGTAAAATGGTGACTTATATGCCTTAAATGCCATGTGTTATTTTATATGATGTGTGATAATTGAATATGCTTATATGAAGTATGTGGAAGATATAAATGCTATTGGATAAAGGTTTTATGAAGATTTATTCAAAAAGGCATGATGCATGGTTTTCAAAGTGAAATGTCCCTTTTAAATGCATGTTTTTGCATGGTTGCCATACTTAGTGCATTCTTGTACTAACACCATTCTTCTCTACCTTTTTACACAAAGTGTAGGTTATGGATGCTTAAAGGGTGTCTCTAAAGTTAAGGGCTTGATAGATGTTTCCCAAGCTCAAGAAAGGGGTCCTTATTATTCAAGGATTTCTTATGTCAAGTTATTCTTAAAGTTATGTAATAGTATAGTTAATATTTTATATTGAGAAGGGTCGTGTTCCTATTCTACTCTCTTGTTGTTGAGTCTATGTTGGAAAAGGAGACTTTGAGTCTAAATATGTATTATGACTTATATTTTGTTTATATATGAAGTGATGTTTTTAGTCTATGATGTGTTATGAAAAGTTTTAAATTTTCCGCTAAATTTACTATGACAATGTGATGAATGATGAGTATGGGCTTGTATAAGACCTCCGAGAGATCAAGTACGCCATGTTACTTCTAGGGGATGCTCCCTGGATGTGACATTAGTTCGTTAAAGAAAATGCAATAACAAACTCAACTTTACTTATATAATAAAGTAATATAATTTCTGTGGGAATTTCTCTAACCGACAACCACCACTATGAGCCTAAGTGGTGATATAACGTTTTACCCACGCTGCCAAAACTGTCCTATACTTTGTTATCATATAGAACGCTTAACTTAGTGGATTCACTAGCTTATGCTAAAACCATCTTAAGGAGTCATCTAAAAAGTATGATTCTTTACTACCATGATGACTACATGGTTTATGGAGACGTGAGTTATCTGAACTCAAACTCGCCCATATCGGTGCGCAATACTACTCCCAAAATATCTTAGCTCATATGTTTGTAAAAACAAAACTTCTTTCTTTTGTTTGAGATAATTAATCAAAAACATAGCTTAAAAGCTCTCTTGGAATCAATGTTCCCTTTCTTACTCAAAACTCTTTTGAAAATCTCAGTTTCCTCTCATCTTAAATGTGAAAACATTTACTCTTGGAAATACTTAGTTTCCATATATCATTTTAAAGGAAATGAACTTTACTCTTACCCTTTACTCAACTCAAAACTTATGTCTTGAAATAGAGTTAAAACATTTGTAAAAGACTTCTTAAAATATGGTTCATGCCAAATTATGGACGTGAATGACTCAATGCAAGGTTTTTAATAACCACACATAAAACTCAATGTTTGGAACTCAAGAACTTCAATGATACTACTCATTTCAAGAATGCTCAAAACAGAGGGTTCATGCAGAATTATGAGAATGAACTAATCAACTCAAGAACTCATAGATACTTCTATCTCAAGAATGTTCGACATATAGGGTTCATGCAGAATTATGGGCACGAAGTACTCAACTCAAAGACTTCATGGGTAACATGTAATAGTCCCATGACTAGGAAAATAAACTCAAACTTGAAGATACTACTCCTCTCAATGGTACTCAACTGATGGAGTTCATGCGAAAGTTATGAGCATGAACGACTCGACTCAAGGGTCAAAACATCAATAAGGAAATCATATATACGACTCTTGTCATTCTTATACTTACTTCCCAAAAACATAGCTCAAATCGATAGTTGATCTCAATGGATTCACAATTGAACTCAAAGGCTTTCTTAAACTCTACTCTTAAATCTTTCTTGAATGTGAATTATAAATTCAATAGTTATGGTTCATTATATGAAAGATCTCATGATGATGAAAAAGTACACTCATGAATACATTATTATCACTCTCATATCTTGAGTCTTGAAAAAACGTTATTAGAATTTGTAGAAGACTCCTCAAAAAGACTAAAAAAGATTTTCTAAAAAGTGTTCGAAAGAACTCTCAAGACTTAATTTTTAACTCCACCTTGAATTTGAATTATGGATTCAAGGGTTATGCTTTGGAATATAAGACCTCTCAATGATGTAGGAGGGTTAAGATAGTTGATCATGAGAACGGGCGAAGACCCAAATCAAGGAACACTGGCGCGACGCGGAGATCAAATTAAATTTGATCGCCAAAATAAATTTTGGGACAGTGGACTCCGTATCCTCTCCGTGACACGAAGAGGGGGGGGGGTAATTTTTGGGGGACTGAATTTTTAAAATACTGATGGGACGCGGAGCTGGGCATATATTTTTTCCCGATATTTTCTTCCTCTCTCAAACTCAAATCAACTCACACCTACTGCCACTCTAAGGTCAAAATTCACGAATTCTTTTAACCCAAAACAATTTCAGCGAAACCCACACAAGGAACTATCAATTAACTCATCTTATTCACAAACCCTTGACTCTAGTACTCGATTAGAACTTTATCATCAAAGTATGAAACACAAACCTCAAGAACTCGATAAGATTATGAATATTGGCTAAAACTCAAGAACTTAACAATTTAATATTTCAAAAGAGAATTCGAGGATAGAATTAAACATGATTGGCGTTATGGTAAACAAACCCAACACTATGAAAGCATACATACCTGAAAGAATCATCTTCTTGAAGAACTTGAAGGAAAATATGGGAAGATGAACCTAGCCTTAGCGTTTTCTTGATTTTCTTGAGCGTAGAATTTTTGGAGTGGATGAGAGGATTTGATTTAAGAAAACTGATTCTCTACACGTTTAGGAAATTTAGATGACCTCCTAAGGGTGTTTAGCACTAAAATACCCTTAAATAAATAAATGAAACGATCTTGGAGACAAAATAATTTTTCACTAGGCAGTGAGGCCCGTATTGGTTTCGTATCGCGGAGACATCGCAGAGTTGGTACCAGGTTTGCGCGTTGTTAGAAAACCAGTCATAACTATTTACCTAGAGCTCGGAATTTAGCAAACTCGATGGGTTGGAAAGAGGACTAGAAGGTCTTTAATTTAATATCTTATGGGTCTCCTAATTCGTCGTTTACTAAAAGTTATGGTCATTTGAAGTTAACCCAAAACTTAAGAAAAACCTAGGGATGTCTTGAATGCTTTTATCTTTGGTTCTTCTTGGAAGTTAAGGTGCTACATCTAGTGACCTTAACACTCAAGAAATTTTAAATTCCTTGGTAAAAACTTACTCACTACGAAGGAATGTTCGAGTCTTGGTTTAAAATGTTTTGGGGTGTTACAACTTCTCACTTACCTTTGTGGTGAATTTCATAGGAGAAGGATTGACGTTCATGATTTTTTTGTTTTCATCCTTGGATAAATATTCCTCTATTTTCTTGATTTCTTTTTTGTCTTTACCTTTGCGAGGTTCGTGGACAGATGGCCCTTAACTTGCGGCTGACGTCATGCTTAACTCCAAACCCTATTTACAAGTGGACAATTCTTAAAATGTTCTAGGCATTATGCCTTGCAAAATAGACCCAGTGCATACCTTGAATGCGATTGTTTATTCCTAAAGAGTCACTAAGTATTTCTTTAAAGTTAATACTTGCAGGCCTCCATCGGCTAATAAAGTAAAAAAATGGTTCTTCCTTTTGCTAATGTATGTTTGTAAGTTCTACTTTCTTATGGTACATTTTGTGTTATAGAAAAAAATGATAAATTTTTGGTTCATTTGCTCCTAACTATCAATGGAATCATATTTGAGGTGTATGTACCAATATAAAGCATCACCTTTAAGGGAATGAACAAATCTCTAAAGAGGTATTCACCATATTTTCCAGCATTGTTGCACATTTCGATGAAGTGTTCTTTTGATTTCCCTTACAATAAAATACCTGAATATTTGGGGTTGACAATCGACAAACATATTCAAGCTATCAATTTTTAGTGTACGATTTTACATATATAAAAGATGATTTTTTTTCTAACCTCGTACTTATCCTTGATGGTCCCCGGATGAACTCATTTATTTGACTTAGTGAAGTCATCCTTTCAGAGAAAACTTGGACCTCCTTAGAATGTTCCTTGTTTTGCTAGATGATCAATCACTTTATGTTTGCGGACACTTTTCAGGTGCATGACTAGATTCTTCTTTCACCTGTCTTCCATTTTATCTATTAGTTTAACAATTTGAGCACCTTGATCTTAAATATAATCGGTTAATTATTCAATCTATTTTCAAGCTCGTCAGTTGTTCCTCTACATATGAATCGATAATCATCATTGTATGCATCACTGTTGTAGATGATAAATAACATTGATATTTCTGGATATTAGATGCAAACTTATTATGCGGGTAGATCTAGTGCCTGAGACATCATAATCAACTAGAGTAAAGGACTTCTTGGACATAGATAAATTAAGTTGGGCAAGGACCTTCTTCACCATTTAGGCGATGTCATCCCTTATTTTGTGGTGTTTGTGAGGGACCTCACGCGTTTTGAAGATGAACCAAAGACAATAGTAAATTCATACTGCACTTGTGAGGCTTGTTGTCCTAGCAATTTGGCTTGATTTCTTGCGTTTGATCTCATGCTTCCCTCAGTAAAACTAGGATGTTTTCCACTACAATAGAGAATTCAGATTCAATAGTTCTTGCGGATGCGAATTTTAATTTGGCTTCCTTGAATCCATTTTAGGGTACTTGAACTTTGGCTGTTGAAAAGAAGATATGAGAAGTAAAAAAATTTCTACTGAGCGTGCCAAATTTGTAAACAACTAAATTTTATTCATGAAAAATAATATTCAACATGAGAAAACTAGTGATAAGTAATAATATTTGATTTTAATAATTTATGTGGGGGTTACAATCTTTATAAAATCTTATAGAAAAAGATGTGATTCACTGATTCTTCTACTCATGACCGCTAACTCAAGAGCTCACTTTGCTCTTGAATTGATGGAATACTTGTTGGAATCTCACCACAAATGTGGAGTCGGGATTTAAGTACAATCGTGGAGATATGATAACTCGCAGCTCTCCACTTGGAGACAAAAACTTCTTTGTATGAGAAAGGCTTAGGGATCACCACCGAAGAACAAAACTTCTCTATTTATATATCTTTTTTTTTCTTTCTAGCCTTATTAGACACTTTTATATAGTCGTGTGCTAGGCTTGACGGTATTTTGGTCTACAAATAATTCTAGCAGACATTGGGCTTGAAGAACATGGGCTGGACTCATCTTGTCGATTAACAGTCCGACCCTAATGTAATTGACTTCGTTTGAGTCATATAATTTGGAAAAAATTAATTAATGACATATTTAATATTACTTATTATTAGTCATAACAGGAGTTTCTAGATTTTAATATGTAACAGTAGAATTCTAACCACAATTAACAACTATTAAAATATGTATTTAATATTAAATTTTAAAAAGATAATTAATGTATAATCACATAATTGACATTTATGATACTTCTTTCCATATTTTAAGGGATTATAACTGATTTTAAAAATGAGACGTTTATATTTCTCCAATCGGTTTAAAGATTCTTCAATAATACTTCATTTTTTTGTATTTTTTTCTTATTTATTTTTGCTATTGTTTTGGGAAAAAAATTCAAGCAACATGGAAAGTGATTTGTGCTCAATTTTTATTCAACACGGATATTAACAGGTTTCCACATGTTTGTTCCATATATTATTTTTGTCTTTTTTTAATTTTTGATATCGATTTTGTTTTTTTGGGGAGTAAATCGACAACTAAATGAATTTTGAGTAATGATTTGCTGTTTTTTAATAATGCTAAATATTACGTGCGAGCTTAGTTTATTATGTTGACGGATTTATACTTGTTCCGTTTAGCTGTTTTTGACAAAGGATCGATGGATAAACTTGCGTCACGTGCCCCTATTTAGTCTTCCGTCAGAGTGAAGGGCATATATGCTCTAGTTTTTGGATGATAGAGGCACCAATGTCTCAAAGTATGATGGATAGTATCTGCAAACCATTTACGATAGTTCAGGGTGATATATTTGCCCTTTTTTCCTTTTTGTAAATCATTTCTTTTATAAAAGCACTTCATGAAATAAACAGTTTTCAGAAGCAATACAAAACATGCTCTGACTACTAAAAACTGCTTATTTCTAGAAGCGCTTTTTTAAAATAGCTTTTTAGAAAAGTGCTTTCCAAAAAAATAAACAATCTGTGTTCGATAAATTCATTTGAAAAGTGCTTTTGATAAGCAATTTATGTTTGCCTAGTTTTTTAAAAATACTTTTAAGAGTCAAATTACGAAAAAGGACAAGTATCAAGGATTTTTTTTTTTCCATTTGTTACCTTTTTGGGGGAATTTTCATTAATTATTATTTTTCAAAATTTACAAAAGTATGGTCGAAAAATATTGAGGAGAAGAATTTTTTTTGTTACCTATTTTTCTTTTTTGGATTCAATCTTTAGCTACTAATTTTTTTGGGGATAATGCACAAGTACCCCCTCAACCTATGATCGAAATTCTAGAGACAGAATTATAGTATACTAAGGTCCTA
Source organism: Solanum sitiens (assembly GCA_016801875.1). Taxonomy (NCBI): domain Eukaryota; kingdom Viridiplantae; phylum Streptophyta; class Magnoliopsida; order Solanales; family Solanaceae; genus Solanum; species Solanum sitiens. Next base: position 179,165 of record JABWTJ010000039.1, on the reverse strand, counting down.
TTGCCCCCTTGAACTTATTTTTAAAGTAATTTTCTACCCTTTTTCGGCCTACGTGGCACTAACTTGAAGAAAAAAGTCAACCGGCGTTGGGCCCATAAGATAGTGCCACATAGGCCGAAAAGGGGTAGAAAATTATTATTAAAATAAGTTCAAGGGGTAATATGACCTTAATATAGTATAAATGTGTCTCTGAGATTTCGGGCATAGGTTGAGAGGGAACTTGTGCATTATCCCAATTTTTTGTCATAATCCGCTAATGTTAATATATATATATATATATATATATATATATATATATATATATATATATAAATTAAAATAAAACATAAATTAAGAAAAAAATTATTTTATTTGTTACTCTTTTTGGGAGGGCGGAAATCTTTAATTGTTACTTCTTTCTCTTTTTTAATCCTGCAAAATATTATTATTACACATTTCTAATAATACGTAAAATAATATATAAAATATAAATAATAATATATAACATAAATAAAGTAAAAAGTTTATTATATAAAAATAAAAAATAAATTTCCTGGATGAACTTAACAAAACTTATGAAATATTTTAATAAATTAATAAGAGATTTATGTTAAATATGTAAATATGTAAGAAGTATTTTAGTCTTCAAAAAAATAATTTCCTACTTCTGTTTCTACTTTTTTTAAGAAGCAGAAATTTTTAGTTTCTTCCCAACCGCAGAAAAACTGTTTCTGCTTCTATTTAAAAGCACTTTTGAGGATTTGCCAAACACTTGAATTTTTTTTATTTTAAAAAAAATATTTTTTTCTAAAAAACAAACAAACACTTTTTGCCTCCTAACAACAATGTCAAACAATCTCTTAGTTCCAAAGTCTTGAATAAATATGTATATCCTTAATTAGTTATCATAGATAAATGTTCATCGTGTAATTAGTCATCCTCAGGGGCGGATCTACACTACGTCTACGGGTGCCACCCGACGCTGCTTCGTCGAATTTTTTTAATATTATATATATAAAAATCTAAAATATTATAATAAAAAATACTAGTAAAATCCATATAGATGATATTACTTAATCAAATGTGTTGTTTGGCTTGTTGGTTTAATATGCGGCTGAAGTGCAATAATTATCCCAACTGCCTGAGTTTGAGCCTCATTCGGCACACATTTTGTATTTTTATTTTTGTTTTTCTAGTAATATTTTTGCACGAAAGTTGATATTGTTGAGATTCGAACCTCCAACATTTAACACCTAATTAAAATAAAATAGACCAGTTGACTAGAATGTAGTTTGTGCGATATTTTAGTAGTTTAATCACTTTTTCAAGATGAAACTCAATGCAATAATAAGTTATAAAGTTAAAAGTAAGTCATCTAGGAAATTGTTAGTACATTTTAAACAATTTTATTAATATAGTATTGTCATATAAATTATTCATTTATTTATTTATTATTATTATTATAGATTGACATTGCTTTAAAAATTTTTGCGTACGTCACTGAGCCTTTTCTACTGCAGGAAGAACCTTTTTAATGCTATTTTAACTTATTAATGAAGGTATAAGGATGACTAAATTATTATGCCTACTAACCTTTTTAATGCTAGTTTAACTTATTAACGAAGGTCTAAGGATAACTAAATTATAATGCCTACTAAAGATCCATAATGTCTTTTCCTCTTTGGTATATGATTTTTCTTTATAGATTTATTGTGAGTTGTAGTCATTTTTATGTATTTTATTTTGAAAGTTAAAAATTGATATATTTGGATTTATTGTTATATATTTAGAACTAAATGTATCGGTTTTAGGATTGCAGTGTACCTTTTATTTGGCCTAAAGTCATAATTGAGGCCTCCTAAATAAAATTTATTTGCATTTTGTGATTCTGAAGTCTGAACTAAAACATATCTTATTGGACATTTATATTATTCAAAAATTTACTATGAGAAACCTTTCAAAAGAAAAAACATTACAAGATACTTTTTTTTTAATACATCTTATATTGGCGGGTGAAAGACATTATTCTAAACCTAAAAAAGCGACCAGATATATTTAAAATATATATATATATATATATATATATAAAGACTAGGGTTTGCGCAGAAGATGACATGGAATGCAATGACAATAAGTTTAGGATTTAAGTGTAAAAGTACATTTTATTTTTATTTCTCATATTTCATATTAATTTTAATAATGTTGGGCCAAAATATGATATGTTGTCCTTTAATTAATCATTTTTTCAATCATTCGCAAGTGAATTATATTCACTTTATATATTTTTTGGTTAGCTACCCAACAAATGTTTAATAGGTGGAGTATTTTTCAAGAAGTGTTACCATTTAATATAAATAAGTTCAAATTCTAGTGTTAAAGTGAAAAATGGTTAGGAGTTACTGTAACAAAAACAACTTTTAGCAGTAATAAATAGATACAATAATCAAGAATGTTAAAGTCTTTAAAGACATTACTTAAATGTCATTAGATCCAATGTCTCTAAAGACTTTAGAGACATATACAAAGAGTGCTAATTGTCGCTAAAACGGGCAATTTCTTTCCTTCAAAAAAACAAAAATGACATAACAATTGCTTATTAAACCAAAAGGGCAAAATCGCTCCTGAAGGAGTGATATCCTTCACACATTATTAACTCCTTCTACTATGTTAAGAAAATATTAAAATCGCTGGCCCAGTAAATTGCTGCTCCAGCAACTTTTGCATCGATTTTTTTAAAGAAATGAAATAGCTGCTCCAGCAGCATTTTTATCGAATTCTTTATATTTTTTAAAAATCAAAATATCTACCCCAGCACAATTTTTTTAAAATAATAATTTCATGTGGTTAATTACATTGGTTTACTTTCTAATATAAAAAATTCTTTTTGATAATGCTAAATAATGTTCAAGTAAAAATTGGTCTACTTTCTAATTACATTACCGCTGGTTAATTGTATACTAATATTGATTGTTTCGTGTGACAGTGTGATTTTGTATTTTCCTATCACTCCGTGTGCAAGGCGAACCAACAATGAAGTCCATATTCAAATCTTCCCATTTCAAAGTAAGAATACTAATATCTTGGGACGAACCTCCCAAATTCTGATGCTCAACTTTCACTTCTTGACAATTAGGAAACTTAGCCATAAATTCTGCAATATCATTTTTCATTCAATTCACCAATATATCTCCCGCAAATCACGGTACATCTTGATGGCCCCGAGTGAATGGAATACCGAAAACTATGGACGTCTGACAAGATTTGTTCCCTCAAGTCGTCTATATTAGAAACACACAAACAACCTTGATATTGAAGAACTCCTCTCCCTCTTGGGAGAAAGACTCAACAAATTTCTTAAGGACAACTTCCTTTAATTTATCCAAAGTCGGATCAAGATCTTACTTGGCTTTCACATACTCCATAAATGATTTTGAGCCATTGTGAACCCTAACACCACCTTTGGTGGAGTCCACTAATTGAACATCCAACCACACCAATCTATGAAAATATCAAACCAACTCATTTTTACAACCTTCTATATGAGCAACACTACCCACAGATAATCGACTAAGAGTATCTTCCACCACATTCGCATTATCGGGTTATCGTAGTCTTTGCATACTTCAAGCCACCTTATTTGGTGATGATTTAGATCCTTCTGCTTAAAAATATATGAAAAATTATTGTGGTCGGTAAAGACATCGACTTGGAGCACCATAAAGATAATGCCTCCAAATCATTAAGGCAAAAACAACTCCCGCTAATTCAAGGTCATGGTTAGGATAGTTCTTTTCATGAATCTTATGTTGCCTTGAAGCATAGGTAATAAGTTCCCCATTTTGCATAAGTACACATCCTATCCTAATCCTTTAGGCATCACAATAAACCACAAAACCATTAGTTCCTTATGGTAAAGTCAATACCGAAGCGAAAGTGAGTCTATCCTTGAATTCTTAGAAACTCATTTCACAATCTTCAAACAACACAAACTTAGCCTTTTTTGGGGTCAATTCTATCAATGGATAAGTAATGGAAGAAAACTGCTGAACAAAACTTTTGTAATTACCAGTCAAATCCAAGAAACTCCTAATATCTGAAAGGGATAGAGGTCTAGGCCAACTCTTAACGACATCTATGTTATTAGAATCTACTCGATGCCCTTACTTGAAACAATGTAACTAAGTATTAAAAAAGACCTTAAGAAAAACTCACATTTGCTAAACTTTGCAAAGAGGTGTTGGTCAATGAGGATTTGCAACACAATCCTCAAATTATTGATGTGATCGTCCTCACTTGTCGAATGGATTAATATATCATCAATGAATATAATCACAAACATGTTAAGGTATTGTCTAAACACCCTATTTATCAACTCCATAAAAGAGGATGGTTCATTAGTCAAACCAAAAGACATCACCAAAAACTCAAAATTATCATATTGGGTTCTAAAAGCCATTTTCGGAATATCATTTTCCTGAACCCTCAATTGGTGATAACCCGACCGAAGGTCAATCTTTGAGAAGTAACTTGCTCCTTGAAGTTGGTCAAACATCATATATCCTTGGGAGAGGACACTTATTCGAAATGGTAACCTTATTCAGTTGTCGATTGTTCATTCATAGACATACCAAGAGAATTATCTTTCTTTCTAACAAACAAAACTGGAGCACCCCATGGAGAGATACTTGGTCGGATGAAACCCTTATCCAACAAGTCTTTTGATTGCTTTTTTAATTCCCTAAGTTTCTTTGGAGCCATTAGTAAGGAGGAATAGAGATAAGATGCATATCTAGGAGAAGGTCAATACCGAAGTCTATTTCCCTTTCGGGAGGAATACCAGGTAGATCATTTGGGAACACTTCTGGAAACTCATTAACAATGGGGACCCACTCAAGCGTAAGGATTTCGGAATCCACATCCCTCACCGTACTGATTAATAAATACAACCCTTAGAAATCATCTTTCTACTTTTAAGACAAGAGACAAACTAACCCTTACGAATATAACTTACCCCTTTCCACTCTAGGATAGACTCAATCGGGAACTGAAACTTGACTACACGGGTTCTACAATCAAATGTAAGCAATGCGTACCAATGATAACATCAAAATCTAGTATATCAAGCTCCACAAAATCAACAAGAGTTACTTTATGGGACTAGGAAATGGGACACTTTCTATAGACCCTCTTAACCACAACAAAATCACCAAATGAAGTAGAGATAGAAAAAGGATCTAACAACACATTTGGAAGATATCAATATTCAGATCCACATATGGCGTCACAAAAGAAAAGGTAGCTTCGGGATCAAGTAAAACATAACATCAAGTTAGAATACTTTCAACATACCAGTAACCACATCAAGAGAACTCTCTTTCTCATAACGAGTCTGAAGTTCATAAAATCAATTTTTTTTAGAAGCATTTGAACTCGACCCACATGGACCTGATGAAGGATTTTGTTAAGACTTTCAGTGATTATATCCCTCATTCTTAACAAGTGAAGGAAAATCTCTTATCTTGTGTCAATTTTACCACAACCAAAACAAGCATTGGAATCCGCTAAACACTTTCCCCCGTGTTTCCTTCCACACTTAGCAGAACTAGGCAATAAGGATCCACTACCATATCCTCCATGAGGCTTAGGGTTATACACTCTATCGTTTTTGGCCGAAAAAGCTTTGTTGAAATCTAGTACGTCTAGGCCAATCGGACCTTGCATGTGAGAAACTACCGTCACTGATTTTAGCCCTTTTCTTCTCCCTAAGTTTTTTGAGCATTCCTTAAGTTTCTCCTCTTCAATTTGTTGAGCATGAACCATGAGACGAGAAATATCCACGTAATTAAGAAGCGTGGTGGCATGACATTCATTAACAACCATTTCACACATACTAGAAACAAATGGACTCATCTTTGTCCTACGATCAACAACCATTATGGGAGCATATCAAGACAATTTTTTCTGTACTTCAAAGCATATTCCTTCACACTCATACTTCCTTGACCAAGGTTGATGAACTCAAGCATCTTTTTCTCCCTCATATCATGGGGAAAGAACCTATCAAGGAAACCAACCTTAAACTTCTCCCAATCGAGAGGACCCGGATCTTCCGATCTACCTTATTTCCATTGATTCAACCAAATTTGCGAAACACACTTATGTTAATAAGTGGCCAAGTCCGCCTTTTCCACAGTCTTTACTCCTATAATCATTAATACCCTTTAAACCTCATCAATGAACTCTTGAGGTCTTCCTCAACCTTAGAACCATGGAACTCCGGGGTATTCATCTTAGTGAAGTCCCTCGTTATTGAGGCCGCCCGTATCCATATTTGAGTTCATGGAAATCAAAACTTCCTTATTGTCTTAGGCCATCATTTCTTGAGTTTCTTGAGTTCCTAAATCCTTGAGTACTATTTTCAATTATTAAAATTTTGAGTCGAATCTTATTTTTGGAATTGAGTTTTGTGTTGATTGACTCATTTTTAAGAGAATTGATGTGGTTAATGTTGTTTCCAGAAATTTGTTTTGAGTACTTGCTTGTAAAAAGATTGTTTGGCTTTGGATGTGATTAGGAAGGGGAAGACTCAAAACTTTGAGTGATTAATTGTTTGATTTAAGGAAAGTGATCTCATAAACCTAGTATTCTAGTAGAATACGTGTACTTCCTTCGTTTCTTGTGTGTTGGGAGTAATGGGGATAAGGTGATGGATTTAATTGTACACTTGATACATCTAAATGAATAAAAAAAAGGGTTGAGATGAAAAAGGCTATGTTATGAATATGATTATGTGAATAACCTCATTGTTACCCTTGTTGATTTACTGATGAAATGCATGAAAGCATGAATGTGGACTTGGATTCTATTATTTGTTTTCTCTTCCATGTAGTGTGATCTTTCTTGTGTGAATTAATTGTTAAATACCGTTTTGAGACCTGCCAACATTTATGATGGTGAGGTCTTCTCCGGAAAGTTCTATTACGCCAAGGTCTTTTCCAACGAGTGTTGATAAAACATATGGAAAATTATTCAGGTGAGAGATTGATTATTGTGACTTGATGAATTTGATGCTTATGCGCGACTTGGTTGCTAATTGTGACTGATGTACTAATTGCGTGTGACAATACTACTTGGTTGCTAACTATTTTAACAAACTATTACTTATCCTTGAATACACATGTAACACACATGTTCAATAAATAGTAGCCAAAAAAGCATGATATTCATATTGTTTTTGCCCAAACACGAGATAGTTTAGGAAACTATTATTTTATTCAACCTTAGTTTTTTGCTTTGATTTTTGTAAGGAAAGTGTAGTGAGAGTTCAATGTTAAGTAGACCTTAAGGTGATTAAGAATCCTTTGTTGTAACTTTGTGAAAATTCAGAGAAAGCTTAGAATATAGTATATTTCAATGTCCCTCTTCTATCTTCACAATTAGTTATTAATTAATATAGTTTGCCCCCAAATAAAGTGCTTCTTCTCCTTTCAACCCTAAATCTTTCTCCTCTTTTTGTGTACTAAACATGACAAAAGTTTAAGTGACAGAAAGCGTAAAAGTTTTTATTATATGTGGTATAGTTGTTGCGTTAATTATTTTTCGTCCTAGATGAACCATTCCTAGCTATAACTTGACCAAAGAAAACAAAGGCTAGGGATAGTGTCGTTTGGTATTTTAGTAATAATGAGGATGAAAGGCTAAAATATTTGTGACTAAAATACAACATGACACTAGCCCAAACCTTTGTTTCATTTGACCAAACTATAAGAATGGTTCATCTATGACTAAAAATAATTAACGCAACAACTATACCCTATATAATAAATAATTCTTGTGTTTTTTTTGTGTGGATAAACTAGATATTCTATCACTTAAACTTCTAGTCATGTTTGGTACACAGAGAAGAGGGAGAAAGAGGAGGGTGAGAAGGAGAAGAAACACTTTCTTTGCGGTCGCGCGGGGGGGGGGGGGGATATATGTATGAATAACTAATTGAGATTGTCATATTGCAGTTGGTTACTGCTAACCAAGCCTTAGATTTAGAAAAATAGTGAAAATTTGGGTATCTGCAACAAAATAATAGCTCGAAATGCAGTTATTCCAAGCACAAGAACAAAAACCAGATTAAAATTAAGATAAACAGCATCAAATATTCATATTCCAATTCTTAAATCACTTACATAATTTGATAAAAATTTAATTTCTAACATTTGGATCGCCATTCTTACAACATAACATGATAATAAACGCTGGTAATCTAGGATCCCAAAATAGCGCAATTTCATCACCAACACCCAATCCACTATCATTGAACAATCCCACAATACATTTGTGAGTGGTATGTATGGAAAGTATTGAGACTCACTCCTAACATTGCTAATAACTTTTTCCAAACTTTGTTTGTAAACACAGGATCTTTATCACTCACAATGTTTTCAGACAATCTTGTAGTTAGTAAATATTTTTTGATAATAAACTTAGCCATATTATGAGCTAATTAAGGATGAGGTAGACACAAAAAATGGGAACGATTTCTAAAACTATCCACTACCAAACTTATAAGTGTCTTCCCCTTAGAGATTTCAAGAAACTAATTCAAGAATCTCAAAGAAGGTTTTCTTATTTTTTCCTCCTTCAAGAAGGTTTCAATGTTTCTAATCAAGTTTTTCTTTAATATTCTTCAGGAAACTTATTATTTCGGGTATGTAAGACTATCATTGTATTGGACTAGTCCGTCCTCACGCCATATATCTACTTTCAAATCAGTAAAAGAGAAATCTATGATTGTATCCCTTGATTTGAGTATTCTTGAGATAAGTTGATTTTGAGTTCTTGATTCCATTTGAAGTTCTATTCCTAATTATTGAATTTCTATGTGTTATGCATTAGATTCTTGAGTTGATTCGTTCATGTCTATATTTCAACATGAACACTATGAATTGAGTATTCTTGAGAGGAGTAATGTCCTTGAGTTCTTGCATTTTTGAGTTCTTAGTACTGAGTTTCCATATTGCTATTAATATCCCTAATTTGAGTTGTTCATGTCCATAATTCCGCATGAATCTTATGTATTGAGTTATAAATTTTGAGAAGCTTTTTTGAAGCCAACACTTGAATTTTAAACTGAGTTTTGAGAAAGTAAAGATGAGTTTTGAGAAAAGAGTTTCTAAAACATTATTAGTATGAGAATCGAGTATGCCTGTATGAGCAGTATGGTATCAAGATATACCGTCAATGTTTATGAACTGTGACTTCTGATATATCGAGAGCATACAATATTTTTAATACATTTAACTTAAGAGTTGTGTGTGTGTAGGGCCATTTTGTATTGGAATTAATGTTTATTGTGTTGTATTTGCAGGAAATAAGCTTGAACGAGGTCGAGAAAGACATCTAAAAATCTGCAGAAGTGGAAACCCACGGAAATGACCTAGGGACTATATGTCCAGTCGCGATCCATTGATGGGTTGGCGCAGAATGACACTTAGATTAATCTGACCAAGTGTGGAACTACCGAAGAGAGTGACGACCGTAGGTTGACCCACGAGCCGTCTTGCACAACTGTCAATTGATTCAGAGATGTTGAGTTCCAGTACCTGAGGAAATGTTCTAATTGTAGATCCACATAAAGGGACTCACGGACCGTATGTCGACCTACGGTCCGTACTGCATGTGTCCGTTGTTTTCTTCTGAAATTTGAAGGTTCCACTCCTGAGAAAAAAGTCTAGTCTTGAGCTACAGAAGGGACCTATGGACCGTAGGTCGATCCAATGTCCGTAGGTCAGTCTTGTTAATTGAATCCGCATCCAACAATTTATTTCCATATTTCGTTTCCTTTTTGTTTAGGAAAAGTTTTTCTATAAACAGGGTATGTAAACCTCATTTTTGGAGGGATAGACATTATTGTTTTACTTCTAGTTTTTGGTGTTCTCTGTGGAATCAATTTTGCGATTTTAGCAATTTGATTTCCAAGTTTATTTAGAAGATTTTAACTTTGCAATTAGAGTTGAGATTTTGTGTTTCTTCTACTCTAATATGTAAGTTCATGATTTCTTCTTCTAAAAGAATGAAATATTTTCTTTCAATCATGAGTAACTAAATACACCACTAGGTTGTGGGAACCATGATGGATTAAGAACGTATGAATAATAACTAAGTAATTATTTAATAGTGTTGATGCATTCATTAATAATTCTTTTGTTTAGAAGTCTTTTTAACGGTGGCCAAAATTAGAACTCGCCTTGTTGTTATTTGTCAGACCAAAGAGGTAGTTAATAAAAAAGAATTATCAACAGATATTTAGTGTGATACTATCGAATAGTATAATTTTAATTTGTGCGAGGGTGAAAACTAATTCATACATTAATGTGATGTCTAATCTGAGGTAAAGGTAAGGTTAGTTGTAACAACCCTAATAAATGAACTAGGCAGGATTGGAGCTTCAATTATGTTTTAAGGGATGTTAACTAGCTAATTTAATGGAGAAATGTAGGATATTCATTTGGGGTAAAGTGATTATTTCCTCCTTAAAATTTGCACAACTTTCAATATTTTCTCATTTTCGCATTTGATCTTTGTTTTCTTGAAATCTTTTTCCCATTCATTTTTTTTCTTTTTTCTTTTTCATTTTCTCTTCTTTTTTTTTTATTCTAGTTTTTTTTGTCATTTTGCTTGAACTTGCACATGCTTGGTTTTTTCACTTTGATATCTAACTTAGGTCTCGGCGCTGTGTATCTAATTGATAGTACATACATGGAGGTGAAATCCAGAAAATAGTGCATTTATGCACTAAAAATGATATGTGTGAAGTTGTGGTTATTCAAATAAAAATGTCTCAGGCTCGAAATGGGAGTCCTATGGATAACATGTCATTTGGTAGGCTTGAAAGGCACAAACGGATCAAAGAATGCCTACAATCATTTCACAAGTTAAATGTTGCTCACTATTTCTCTTTAACCAACATTTAGGCCAAGTTCATTCCATTGAATTTTATATCTAAAGCTCACCACACAATGCACAGGAAACAATGAGGTCAAATTTGTTTTAACCTTAACTTTAAGCAAAATAGTTTCTTAAGTATAACATAAATATATCAAGAGATACCAAAAGAAGTCTACAGGTCACCACAAAGTTAGTCCGTCTTGTCTGATAGTTTAACATTTTATTATTTTTCTTATGCACACTTCTAAGAGTGTTGGTACCAACCAAGTCAATATTTTTCTAAATAAAAAAAATCTTTTTTTTTCTTTTTGCCCCAGTTTTTGTGATGAGGACTTTTTAATTATTTTTTTTAGGTTGGACCGAACCTCAAAATAAGGCTGCCTACGTATCTTGTCAAAACAAGAATCAGGTCTGCGTAGTTCAGGAATATTGTAAACACAACATTATTTTTTATAGGAAATACTTCTATTTTTTAAATTTTTTTAAAAGATCACCGAACCCGAGGAGGGTTGCCTATGTATCTCATCGTGTTGAGAATCAGGTGTGCGTAGTTCGTTCATTGATTTTTATGTATTATACTTTCGAAAACTATTTTTCATTTGGTCATGATGATGTAAAAATGCAAAATTTAAATTTATTTGAGATTTTACAAATAATTGTTATATTTATTAAATTTTGAGGAAAACTTTTTTCAGTTTACAAATTTATTCAAATGTTGATCGATATTGAAATAGTATATTTGTGACATATAGCACATAGACTTGAACCCAATATTGATACGCATTAAATTAAAAATGCTTATGAAGGAAGTGAATCCTATCAAGGATAAGGACATGTTTTACTAAGTTTAGCAACCTAATGGAATAGGTAACTAGACTGGCTATAAACGAGTCGACAACTCGAGTCGAGAAGGGACAGTTTATTGATAGCAGGGCTTTCCGACCTCACTGTTTGTCCTTCCCATCCTAAAACATGTGTTACTATAGAATCCTTCCAGGAGTGTTGTCGCATCTCTGGTATCTCATGGTTCGGGAGCGTAATTGCATCTCCGAATAAAGTATCTCAGAAGACTCAGATTGGTGCGAGACAGAAGATATAGTATATTACAGTTTACAAAATATCAAAGCAGTAAATAAGCGAACAAACAACATATTAGGCCAACAAAAACGATATAAATAAAATTAAATGTTAAAGCCACATACAAGTCAATATTTACAAGCTCGAATTCTGGTTGTTCCCAGCGAAGTCGCCATCTGTCACACCCCTATTTTTCCTCAAAATTGTGATTTTAAAAAATAGAGTTTTTTCCAATTAAAGTGACATTTCAAAAAGGGATTAATTTATTTCAGAGTTGCCACTTGAAATTGAGTTTTGGTGTTTCAAGTCCCTTATTCACATCCCTAATCAAAAGGAAGTTGACTCGTTATTTTCTGGTCTGCGAAATCAAAAATCGGGTAAGGAATTTTGTTGACCGAAGGGAAGGTATTAGGCACCCCTCGATCCCATGGTTCTAGCACGGTTGCTTTATTGACTTTTATATGACTTGACTTAATTTTGAATATATTATGTTTATTAGCCTAACAATTTACTTATGTCCCGCTTTCTTTGATTTATTTTAAATTACTTTGTAAAAGTATCTTATTTTATTAGTGTGTGGTTTATTGGTAGCAGCTCTTTCCAACCTCACCACAAATTGTTTATTTGTTTGTATTTAAAGATTAAAAGTAGTTTAATGTTTTTTGGATCTTAATATTTTATTATTATTATTATCATAAGCCTAAATTATATATTATCTTATTTTTATTTTTCTAAAAGAAAATGAACAATATATTAATAAGAACATAAGATAAAAATAAATTAAAATAATACACCTTTTCATATAAATTTTTTACTTTTTCTTATTTTAGTCATTAAAATGAAAATAACTACTAATTAAAATCAATTTATTTATTTATTTATTTTGCACGTTTTGGGTCACTTTAATATTGTTTTTCTGTTTTTTTTTTTAAATTTTGTTTCTCTTTCTTCTTATACTTTACCTTCTTTTTCTCTTATATTTTCTCCTTCTTATTTTTTTTACTTTTTATGTTTTATAAACTTTTTATGTCTTTTCCTTTTATATAAATTTTTATTTTTATTCTTTCAACATGAATCAATTAATTGATTTTTTTAAAAAAAGTTTTGCATTAAAAGAAATGTAAAGATAGTGTAGGTTTGATTTATTTTATTTTTATTTTTATACTTCTCTTTTTTAAAAATAAATAAATACAGTTTTATTAAATATACAAAGTGAAAAAGTAACTTAACAAATAAGAACTAGATTTCATCTAATTATTACTAACTGCATACCGTAGAATATTAAGCTTCGAATTTTAATAAAGAACAAGATAAAGGAAACTTTAAAGCATGCAAGAATAAATACATGTTATATAAATTTTACTCTAAATTTAATAATATAAAATCTCAATCTATTTCATATCATAATGTAAAAATTAAACATGCATAAATTTAAAACACTTTATATCATTGGAATCATATCTTGCATGATTCTGAAACCAAATAATGTATTAAAGATTAAGTGTTACCTTTTGTGAAAACTAATTCACAAAAAAAATACCTCGATAAGGACCACGAATTTGAAGCCTCGAATTCCACTATTTTTGAGTTGTATTTTTTTTTGTGCGTGTGTTCCTTAGGAAAAAAAAGTGAAAAGTTTTTTGTTTTTTCCTCTCTTTTGCTGATTTTTTTCTCTTCTTTGATCCCTCCCTTTTGCTGATCTTTTTTCTCTTTTCCTTTCTCCAATTTTTTCTTCTCTTTTATGTTATGTAGTAGTGTAGTGTGAGAGTGAAAATGGGGTTAGTGGGGAGTAGTGTAGGCAGAGGCGGAGCCAGAATTTTCAATAAGGGGAAATATGTAGAAATACGTAGTCGAAGGGGGTTCGACATATACTATATATACATATAAACTTATTTTAACCATGTATAAATAATATAGTTTTCCGCCGAACGAACCCCCTTCGTTAAGGGTAGCTCCGCCCCTGAGTGTAGGTGAGTTGGGTAATGGATAAATGGGTTAGTTTTTTTTTTTACTAAATAAAAATAATAGTAATAAATATATATATATATATATATATATATATAAAAAAATTAAAATCACTAATTTATTATTAAAACTTTGAATGAATAAATAAAAGTGTACCTTAAAGTGTGATTCTATTTTTTGTAGTTTTTATATCTTTTAAAAATAAACTTAATAAAATAAGATAAAAGTCATAATATTAATAAAAAATATTTAAGTTCTATAAAGAGTAGAAAACTTAAATTTCGGTCAAAAATCACGTGTCTACAAGGTAGAATCATGAAGAAACTTATATCTTCTATCTTGAACCATTTTAGTTGCACAAACTATATTTTCGAATAATTCTGGAGTAATGCATAAAGCAAAGAGGCAAAAATCCCAAAAGTTGATGATTATATGTGATACTTCTTATAGTCCTCTTTGAATCAGAAATTGGATTGCAATTTTTGTGTTTTTTCCTATAATTAAAGTCTTGACTGAAAATAGGAAGATTGAAAACAAACAAAAATCTAAAAAGTTTCAAACGAAAACATAGAACAATGGAATAAAGATGAATACCTTAATCAGTGAGATTCAGGGGTGGCAGGGGGACCGGGCTATCCCGCCCCGGCCCGCGTCCCGCCCGGCCCATCCCCTTCTGTTTAAGGGGTTTAAGGGGTGGGGGTTTAGGGGACCGGTCAGGGGCCGGTTCACCCCTGTGTCCCGGTCGACCCGGCCTGGTCCCGGCCCGGTTGAACCGGCCGGTTCGCGGGATCCCCCCCTTATTTTTTTATTTTTTTTTAAATTTTAAAAAGTTACCATTTTTCATCCGTTGGGGAAACGGCTAGTGGGCCCCCCAATGGATTTTTGCCACTTTTTGTGTTCCCAAACACCCCCTACCACCCCCCTACTTTTAAAACTTTTATCTAAACCCTCAAGTTATAATAATTACACTTTAACCCATTTTTAATATTATAAATATCCCTATTTCCTACAATTTCTTACAAAATCATCTATTCTAATTTCTCTCATCTATTTTTCTATATCTTCTCAACTCGCAAGTGTCAATCTTAATTTCTATTCCATTTTAATTCTCATATTATTATAATCCATATATTTCAATTTTCAATTCGAAATTTTCATATTATATCAATATATATAATTATATTATCTCATATTTGTTATCAAGTATTGGTTGGAGTTTCAAATTACAAGTTACAACAAACCACAAGCTTCAACAATCGGTTTAACGTCTGCTATTAACGCAGACATTTGGTACATTCGTTTCATAACATTTTTATATTTTATTTTTCGTCTTTATTTTTGTGTTATTATTCTTTTTATATTACACTTTATATAATTAAGTATGAGTTCTAGCAAAAAAAATAGCGGTAAAGGAAAAGAGAAAGCACAAGATAACGAAGAAAGTAGACTTTTTAAATTATTTAATTTTGGTAAAAAAAATAGTAAAGAAAAAAAGAGTAGTAAAAGTGGTGGTACTTCAACTAAATCAACTAGTAGAGTTAGATTTAACATAAATGATTCTACTTATGTTGATGATACTCCTTATGATATTGATTCAAATGTTCAACTCGATCACGAAAGTTTAGAACGACGTTATAGTAATATTAATCCTCCAGGTAAAGAAGTAGAAGCTGATTTGGGAGAGGAAGAGTTAGAAGAAACACCTACTAGTCTTGTGACAGAAGTTCCAAATGAGACTATCAATTTACCGGAGCAAAATTTTGGACATCCACCCCTTATACCTCCCACAAGGGAGAAGGTGAAGTATCAACGCCCTAAAACTTCTATTGTGTGGCAATTTATGACTTTCGATAAAGAAAATAGTGTTGCTATTTGTAATAAGTGTAAGCAACCTTTTAAACATAAACAAGGTGGGGGTCAAGGTGGAACGGGGGGATTAAATAGACATTTGTTATCTTGTGTGCCGATTCAATATAAAGAAGCTAAAGCATTAGCCAATAGAAAAAAAGGAATTCCAATTAATGAATTTGATATTACCGGTAATGCATCGGTAGGGGCTTCTAACATGGTTCAAGGAACATTAGATCCTTTTAACCCCGCTGGTCCAATAACACAACGTAAATATAATAAGGAATTAGATCGCAAAAATTTAGCTAAAATGGTTTCTGTTTGTGGTTTGCCTTATAGTTTTCCTTCAAATCCCGATTTTATTGAATATATTCAACAAACTTATAATCCGGATTATAGAGGTTTTTCAAGAAATACTGTTAAATCTGATGTTTTTGAATTTCAAGGTAAACATTGTCAATTTCTTCGTTGTATATTTAGCATATTAGATAGTAGAGTGTCTATAACTTCGGACATGGGTCGTAGTGTTAATGGAAATGATTATTTAACTATTACTGCACATTGGATTGATCATAATTGGAATTTGCAAAAAAGAATTATAAGTTATAAACTATGTATAGAGAGAAAAACTGGTGCATATTTAGCTTCAAATATTTTAAAATGTTTTAGATTATTACATGATTATAGATAAAATAATGTCTATCGCATTAGATAATGCATCTAATAATACAAACGCTGCTAACATGTTAAAAGTTAGATTATGTCCAATTGACAATAATGCTTTTCATGTTAGATGTGTTGCACATATATTAAATTTAGTTGTACAAGATGGTATTTCATTATTTGATTGTGGTAGCGTAAAAATTGAATATGTCGTTGCCTGGATTTTTCATACAAATAATGCTGCTAGAATTAGGGAATTTAATGAGCGTTGTTTACTATGTGAATTGTCACCTAGAAAAATTCCAAAACATATTAAAACAAGGTGGAATTCTCTTTACGAAATGCTTTCGGTTGCTTACAAATATAGAAGACCCATACAAATGGTAGCTCATAATGCTGACCCATTAGATAGAATTTGTGATGAAGATTGGGAAGAAACTAAAGAACTATTACAATTTTTAAGACTTTTTTATGATGATACTACCATGTTTTCTGGAATTTATTATCCTACTATTTCATCGTATTAATAAATATTTGTGCTCTTACAATTCAATTTTGTAAATATAAAAAAATAGATAAATTTAGAGTTGCAATTGAAGGTATGATTGAAAAATTTAAAAAATATTTTTTTCCTATTCCTCAAGTTTTTTTAACGGCTACTTTACTTCATCCTGCTTATAAATTACAAGGTGTGCAAGGCCTTGTTGACACTTTTTATGAAACTTTAGAAATTTTACGAGAAGAAATTCCAAATAGTCAAACGTGTAAGTCTAGCATAAAAATAGAAGCAAAACTATTGTATGAAAAATATAAAACTACGGAAAATTTTCAAGGAGAAGTTGGTCAAACTTCTAATGTTGAGATTGATTTGTCACTTCCAATTTCAAGTTATATGCGAGGTATTCTTGGTCTTAATTCTATTAACCGTGATGATTTTGAAGAATATCTTAATCAATCTTTAGAAGCATTGGAAATCAAAGATGGCAATGAAGATTTATTAGGATGGTGGAGTAGGTGAAGCGATGCATTTCCAACTTTGAGCAAAATGGTTCGTGATGTTCTAGCTATTCAAGCTTCATCAGTTGCATCGGAGGCTGCTTTCAGTGCGGCAAGGTTTCAAATTGGTGATCATAGACATTCATTGGCGGAAGACAGTTTGGAAACAACAGTTTTATTTAGAGACTGGTGCAATGCCGAAAGGAGGAATAATAATTTGCCAAAGTTAAGTAAAATACAAGCAAGTTGGATCAAAACACAAATTGAATGCAGTGATGATGAATTAGATGCACAAGAATTTCTAGCAAGTTTGCCAACACCGGAGGATATCACCATCGATATGATGCGACAATTAGAATTAAATTTTAAAGGAGAAAACAGATATTTTTAGATTACATTCGAGAACTAATTGAAACAGAACCCTTCCTAGAAGATGGCTGCGTAAAATTAGTTACTCATCTAATATCTGTAACAAATATTAGTTTTACGTATGATAACTTATTGAAACAGAACCCTTCCTAGAAGGTGGCTGCGTAGATTAGTTACTCCACTAATATTTGTTAATTGTAACTTCTAAGTTCTATTGAATAAATTTGAAGGTTTTAACTTTTATTCAAGTTTTTTTTTATACAATTATTGTTTTGCATTTTAATTTAATATATACAATTAAATATATATTAAAATACTAAACTAACTAAAGTACTAAACTAACTTTAAAATACTTAATTTAAAACTTGTAACTTGACATTTCAAATTTCAAGTTTACAATTTACATTACTTTAAAATATTTAAATACAAATTTAAACTTCTCAAATTTGAAATTTAAAACTTTAAAGTTGAAACTTGAAATTTGAAACATGAATCTTGAAATTTGAAAATTGAAACTTTAAATTTGAAAATTTATTTTGATATTTGAAAATTAAAAGTTAAATTTAAAATTTATTAGCTGAAGACGTATAATTTCAATATAAATATATAAGTATTTAAAAACAAAAAAAATCCCCCGTCCCGTCCCGTCTCGTCCCCCCAAATCCCATCCCATCCCATCCCGTATATATAGTGGGACGGGATGGGACCTATTTTTGTCCCCCCAATCCCGGTCCCCCCAATCCCGGTCCCGGTCCAAATCCCCCCTCCCCGTCCCCGTCCCCCTTCGTCCCGTCCCCCAGTCCCCGTCCCCGTCCCCTTGCCACCCCTAGGAGAATTTAAAAAATAGGGAAGAGTGGAAGAGATAAATTTTAGAGAGAGAAAATAAATTATTCTTTTTTAAATTTGGTAAGGACTAATTGAGAGACATGTAATTTTTTTTATTTTTCTTTTACTAGAAATGTGTGCTTTGTGAGAGAAATTAGGAATTTAGGATACATTATTATTTAAAAATAATGACATTTTTGACATTTTTACTAATATTTTTAAAATAGGGAGGTTTTTACTGAATATGTTAGTTTTTTTTTACTAGTTTGCTAATTTTTCCTAAAAAAGACATATATTTTTACTAGGAGACTTTTACTAATTTTAATTAAGCTTCATGGTTATAGTTTATTAATTACGATTTGTAGTTGCACGTTATAGGGAGGAGAGTAACGAGCGAGATTGGGAGAGGGAAGAGAGTGGCAAGCAAGAGAGAACAAAGAGTGGAAATTGTATATGTATATCGGTTAAATAATTGTATACATGTAACTGGTATGTATATGTATTTGTATATCCCGCGAGCGAGTCTGGAAGAGGGGGAGAGAGAGCGAGAGAAGGCAATAATTGGTATAATTTGCATCTCGTTTGTATAATTTGCGGGTACGTTTGTATAATTCTCGTCTTTTTGTATAATTGAATAATATAAAGCCTGAAGTTATACAAATCTGATAACACTCAAAATAATGAATTGATACAAACATAAATCTATGAACTATAAACAGTTGTACAAATTATATTATACAAATTACATTATATAAATTATATTATACAAAATTCAAAAACATGTTTATACAAACTTTAAAAAGTTATACACAAAAGGATTGAATGTATATGGTGATATAACTAAAAATCAAAGAAAATCATCGTCATATACAAATAAAAACCATCGTATACAAATGCAGATTAAACGAATAATTGTTAGTTGCGAATTATACAAATATGGAGAATTATACAAGCATGACTAATTATACAAACTCAAAGTCAGCTCACGTAATTAATGGTTAATGTTAGTTGCGGGTGCTAATTATAGCAAATTATGAATATAATGACTAATTAAGTAGTATAAGTTTATTTAACTACGTAATTCTCCCAAAAATAAATGAGATAATGAGTATTTATGTGGATATCGATGTCATATCTTGTATATTGCTTGTCAATTTTGAGCACATGTTTGGATATCAGCTCAGACGACCCAAGTCAGGCCCGGAGTTGCGGCCCAACTTCAGTCCTAGCCCATGATCTGAACCCACATTAAGTCAAAGGAATCGTCTCAACTCTCGATTAACCGAGTTTATAGTCACAAGTATTGCCTAAAAAGAAGAGATAAGTATTAAAAACATCTCTATACTTGGTGCGAATTATTAGTTTCATAAACACCTATTTAATTGAACATAAATACATTCCCGATCTTGCAATATGAGTGAAATACACTCCTGAATTCTCGTCAAGTTTATCATTCTTTTACCAAAGTGTAAGACCACTTGCTATGTCATGTGGAAGATCAAGAGTGTCGGGGGTATATCTAAGTTTAGTTAGTCAAGTAGAAAGGTGTTTTAAAACTGTTAATAATCCGAGAACGAAACTTATAATCTACATCAAATTCAAAGTTATTTTCAATACATCTCTCTATAAAGAATTATCTCAAATTAAGTAAAAAAAAGTCAACCTCAAGATCTGGTGTTGACTAGAAATTTCTTTTAAAATCGATTTACCCATGAAGATTTCATACGTCAGATCAAAAATCTAATTAAATTAAGCCACTGATCAAAGAAATCCATTTAAGATAAGTACTTACAGAAAAAATTCCAAACACCATAAAATCACTTATTTAATGAACAGATTAATAAGAAAAAACTTAACTAAGGATTTATTTATGTCACAAAGGATTGATATTTCTACTTGTTCAATTTTATTCAAATTTAAATATCTATTTGTGTACATTGTACATCTAAAATTAGAAGACATAAATATAAAATAAAAACAAGTTAAAACTAAAAGTGGATTGGTTCCGTTATGGTAGAGATTAATTAGTTCAATTGATGCTAATTAAAATGACAGTATTATTTACAAGATCAAACAATCAAAATGAAAGACATATTAATTAATGGCAAAAAATAAAATCAAACCGGAAGTTGAACCAAACCGCAAATCAAGTCAAATCGAAAAAACAAATTCGATTGGTAGTTTGGTCTGACTTGATTTGGTGTTGGAAAAAAAACCCGACTATAGTTGGGTTGATTTGATTTCAACTAAAAAGAAAACAACCCAAGACCAAAACAACCCGACATTATATATATAATTTTTAAAATTTTATTTTATACATTAAAATATTTACTTTGATATAATTTTAAATATTTTTTATACTTTTTCATAATTTTTATCTTTTAATATATTTATTTCATGTTTGAAAGTTAGAATTTTCAATGATCATAAAGATTATAGTCCATACATATTGGTAATTATAATAAATTTTAAGTTAAAATCAAATTAATATTAATGCAAAACGAAAATCAATTCAACACTAAGAATGACAATAATATTGAATATTTGTTTTTTAGTTTACATAGGTTTAGACAATTAAAATACATAATCTAATTTTACTTTCTTTTAGTATTTAGTCATGTAACTCATACTTATTAAACTTATTTTAGCATGATTTAGTACTTTTTAAATTATGATCAATTTCATTATGACTTAGTTATTTGGAAATGTTGTTTTACACTTTCATTATTTCTTTTTATTGAATATTTTAGTTTCATTAATCTTATCATATTTTGTGTTATTTTTTAAGAAACAAATTAGATACTTGCATTTTGGTAGGACTAAAGAAATATTTGAAGTATAAGTAAAATATATGTTTGTATGAATACTTTATCGGAAAAATCCAAAAATCCAAAAAAATCTGAAGTTGAAAAATCCGAGTTTTATTGATTTGATTTGGTTTATAAATACAAATGGTTTGATTTGATGTATGAAAATCCGAACTAACCCGTCATGTACACCCCTAATTACCAGCATACGAATTAATCATCTAATTCAAAAACACATAATCTTTAGGATCGAAAATTTGAAATATTTTTTGTAGTATAAATTTCTGGCAAATTCATTAATTGACTTTTTTCTACAAGATAACAAAATCTTAACAAATTTCTGAATTAGTTAGAATTTAGTAGAAGAATGAAATCTTGATCATATCCCGTATCTTTGAAATTGATTTTTTTAAAAAAAAAAAAATTGTAATTATTGTAAATAATGTTAATGACTAAAAAAATTGGCATAGTATGTCATAGATTGAGCTGGTTCTTCACAATAAAAAGATTCCTTTGATTAAATTTTGTAAAACATTTCCATCAATTACAAGTCAATTAAGAATCTCCTAATTTATCGATATCATTTTTATTGTATTGAATTAAATCGTGATATATTAGGTTTATTATTTATTTTTAAAATGTGAAAACTATTTTGTGCATTTTTTTCTACGTATTGTTATGATAATTGACCACCATCAAGATAATCTCGAAGAAGAAATGCTTTAAAATAATTGAAACTAAGGTATCAAATAGGCAAGTTAGACTAAATTTTAGGAGGTCATCAAAGTGAACTAAGTTAGACTGAAATTTACCCACAAATATTCACTGATGAGCCCATTGTTGAACATAAAAAATTAGACTTAATCCGACTTAATTTTAAATAGGAAAAATTATATATAATAGTAAACTATTAATTCAAATTAAATGTTATAACCATAGTATGATTTAATTGTACCTCATAGCAAAGTATTGTTATTTCGTCTCTCCTGGTGAATCTCGCTCGCCACTCTCGTTCTCTCCCTCGCCTTTCTCGCTTTTATACAAACGCAAATGTATAAAATGTATTTGTGTTTGTATAAAGCGAAAGAAATTGTATGTATACATATATTTTCGTTCTCTCCTCTCTCCCAGATCTTGCTCGCCACTCTCTCAGATCTCGCTCGCTCACTCGCCTCTCTCACTTTATACAAAAACGCAAATGTATAAAATGTGTTTGTGTTTGTATAAAGCAAGAGAAAATTGTATATATGCATATGTTTTCGTTCTCCTCTCCCATATCTCGCTCGCCACTCTCCCAGATCTCGCCCCCACTCTCCCGAATCTCGTCGCTCACTCGCCTCTCTTTCTTTATACACAAACACAAATGTATAAAATGTGGTTGTGTTTGTATAAAGCAAGAGAAAATTGTAAATATACATATATTTTCGTTCTCCTCTCTCCCCTCTCCCAGATCTCGCTCGCCACTCTCCCAGATCTCACCCGCCACTCTCCTCGATCTCGCTCGCTCACTCTCCTCTGTCACTTTATACAAAACTGCAAATGTATAAAATGTGTTTTGTGTTTATATAAAGCGAGAGAAAATTGTATATATACATATATTTTCGTTCCCCTCTCTCCCCTTTCTCAGATCTCGCTCGCTCGCCCGCTCACCCCTCTCACTTTATATAAACACAAATGTATACATTGCATTTGTGTTTGCATAAAGCGAGAGAAAAATTGTATATACAAATACAAATGCATATATTTTCGTTCTATACACTTGTGATTATACAAATACGATCTTCCGTTGCCCAGTTTTCTTTTGTTTTTCTCGCTTTACACAAACACATATTATACAATTGATCTTTTGTATATGTATACCAAAACAGATTATGTAACTGTTTTCTTTTGTATATGTATAATGAAATTATACAATTGCTTTCTTTTGTAAATATACATATTTATATTTGCTATGGAACACAATTATGCAAATTATAGCTATAACATACAAATATAATTTTTATGTTTGCTATATTTAAAAGTTGCTCAATTAAAATATCGTATATCTGAAATTATCTCAAAATGAATACACCTCCAAAGAAGTTTAAAAAGGAGCACAAGTTAAATAAAAATATTAAAATGAGGTATACTTGCACTTGACTTCTCTTTTGGGGTGGGGGAGGGGGAGGGGGAGGCGGGTTGACCTTCAAAAATGTTAACTTGATGTGTTTAAATTTACACTAACTTATTAGTTGCTGTTTTAGTGTTCTAATTGAATCACACCAACTTATTGTTTCATTACTTGCTTTTTGTCACATTGGATTCTTTTTGAAGGGTTAGTATATTGATTTATTGCTTATAAGGAGAATATGTAATTGGATATTTTATAAAGGAGAACTTTCGCATATAGTCACTCAAGAATACCTTAATTAAGCTTCATGGGTATAGTTTGTTAATTACGATTTGTAGTTGCACGTTATAGGGAGGAGAGTAACAAGCGAGATTGGGAGAGGGAAGAGAGTGGCGAGCGAGAGAGAACAGAGAGTGGGAATTGTATATGTATATCAGTTAGATAATTGTATACATGTAACTGGTATGTATATGTATTTGTATATCCAGCGAGTGAGTCTGGAAGATGGGGAGAGAGAGCGAGAGCGAGAGCGAGAGAAGGCAATAATTGGTATAATTTGGATCTCGTTTGTATAATTTGCGGGTAGGTTTGTATAATTCCCGTGTTTTTGTATAATTGAATAATATAAAGCCTGAAGTTATACAAATATGATAACACTCAAAATAATGAATTGATACAAACATAAATCTATGAACTTTAAACAGTTGTACAAATTATATTATACAAATTACATAATATAAATTATATTATAAAAAATTCAAAAACAACATGTTTATACAAACTTTAAAAAGTTATACACAAAAGGATTGAATGTATATGGTGATATAACTAAAAAATCAAAGGAAATCATCGTCATATACAAATAAAAAATATCGTATACAAATGCAAATTAAACAAAAAATTGTTAGTTGCGAATTATACAAATATGGAGAATTCTACAAGCATGACTAATTATACAAACTCAAAGTCAGCTCACGTAATTAATGGTTAATGTTAGTTGCGGGTGCTAATTATAACAAATTATGAATATAATGACTAATTAAGTAGTATAAGTTTATTTAACTACGTAATTCTCCCAAAAATAAATGAGATGATGAGTATTTATGTGGATATCGATGTCATATCTTGTATATTGCTTGTCAATTTTGAGCACATGTTTGGATATCAGCTCAGACGACCCAAGTCAGGCCCGGAGTTGCGGCCCAACTTAGTCCCAGCCCAAGATCTGAACCCACATTAAGTCAAAGGAATTGTCTCGACTCTCGATTAACCGAGTTTATAGTCACAAGTATTGCCTAAAAGGAAGAGATAAGTATTAAAAACATCTCTATACTTGGTGCGAATTATTAGTTTCATAAACACCTATTTAATTGAACATAAATACATTCCCGATCTTGCAACATGAGTGAAATACACTCCTGAATTCTCGCCAAGTTTATCATTCTTTTACCAAAGTGTAAGACCACTTGCTATGTCATGTGGAAGATCAAGAGTGTCGGGGGTATATCTAAGTTTAATTAGTCAAGTAGAAAGGTGTTTTAAAACTGTTAATAAGTTGAGAACGAAACTTATAATCTACGTCAAATTCAAAGTTATTTTTCAATACATCTCTCTAGAAAGAATTGTCTCAAATTATGTAAAAAAAAGTCAACCTCAAGATCTGGTGTTGACTAGAAATTTCTTTCAAAATCGATTTACCCATGAAGATTTCTTACGTCAGATAAAAAATCTAATTAAATTAAGCCACTGATCAAAGAAATCCATTTATGATAAGTACTTACAGAAAAAATTCCAAACACCATAAAATCACTTATTTAATGATCAGATTAATAAGAAAAAACTTAATTAAGGATTAATTTATGTCACAAAGGATTCATGTTTTTACTTGTTCAATTTTATTCAAATTTAAATATTTATTTGTGTACATTGTACATCTAAAATTAGAAGACATAAATATAAAATAAAGACAAGTTAAAACTAAAAGTGGATTGGTTCCGTTATGATAGAGATTAATTAGTTCAATTGATGCTAATTAAAATGACAGTATTATTTACAAGATCAAACAATCAAAATGAAAGACATATTAATTAATGGCAAAAAATATAAGCAAACCGAAAATTGAACGATCGCAAATCAAGTCAAATCGAAAAAAGAAATTCGATTGGTGGTTTGGTTTGACTTGATTTGGTGTTGAAAAAAAAAACCCGGTTATAGTTGGGTTGATTTGATTTCAACTAAAAAGAAAACAACCCAAGACCAAAACAAATCGACATTATATATATAATTTTTAAAATTTTATTTTATATTTAAAAATATTTACTTTGATATAATTTTTAAATATTTCTTATACTTTTTAATAGTTTTTATTTTTTAATATATTTATTTAATGTTTGAAGTTAGAATTCTCAATGATCATAAAGATTATAGTCGATACATGTTGGTAATTATAATAAATTTTAAGTTAAAATCAAATTAATATTAATGCAAAAAGTAAAATCAATTCAACACTAAGAATGACAATAATATTGAATATTTGTTTTGTAGTTCACATAGGTTTAGACAATTAAAATACATAATCTAATTTTACTTTCTTTTAGATTTAGTCATGTAACTAATACTTATTAAACTTATTTTAGCATAATTTAGTACTTTTAAATTATGATCAATTTCATTATGACTTAGTAATTTGGAAATGTTGTTTTACACGATTTCATTATCTCTTTTTATTGAATATTCTAGTTTCATTAATCTTATCATATTTTGTGTTATTTTCTTAAGAAACAAATTAGATAGTTGCATTTTTGTAGGACTAAAGAAATATTTTAAGTACAAGTAAAATAGATGTTTGTATGAATACTTTATCGGCAAAATCCGAAAATCCAAAAAAATCTGAAGTTGAAAAATCCGAGTTTTATTGATTTGATTTGATTTATAAATTCAAAAATCCGACACAAATGGTTTGATTTGATGTATGAAAAATCCGAACTAACCCGTCATGTACACCCCTAATTACCAGCAAACGAATTAATCATCTAATTCAAAATCGAAAACTTTTTCCCTAAAATCATCATCTATTCCGATCTAGTTGCAAAATTCAATTGAGCTTGCAATTTTTTCTTGGATGCTTTGCAATATAATTGGACATGTTGTAGACAATGAAACTTTGTGAGACTCTACAAGATGCGTTCAATTCAAGTTGAGACTCTACAAATTGTGTTCAACTCAAATTAGAATTCTTGGAGGCTATTCAACCATAAACCCTAGTTTATGCCTACATAAAGGGTACTAAATTCTCTTAAAAGACATCTCAAAAATTCCATAAAGGGATCAATATATCGAATACTCCGCAAATTAATGGATTATTAATATAGAAAAGTCAAATCTAAATCATCCTAGTTCGAGAAATACGCCACTAACGGCCCTCGAATCATGGATATATCCTAGGAAAGTAGAATCAAGGGATCAACAAAATTGTACCCACAATATTTATCAATAAAATCACATTTCTTTAGATTTTATTTGTGTGGTTTATTTATTTTCCATATGTTTAAAATTTGTTGCGAAAAATTGGCACGCTCAGTGGGACTAAATCGCCCTTCATCTCTTCTCTCTTAAATAAAAATCTGAAAATCTGAAGCTGCAAAGGTGGAAGAATGAGTACTTCAAGCCTCGTCTTTGAGTTTCATTAAGTCTACACTCGAAAAGCCTTGAAGCAGGGGGCATTTGTATACATCGAAATTTTGTGGGACTCTACAAGATGCGTTCAATTCGAGTTTGGACTCTACAAATTGTGTTCAACTCAAATTAGGATTCTTGGAGGAAACTCAACCCTAACCCTAGTTTATGTCTATATAAAGGGTACTAAATTCTCTTAAAATACATCTCGAAAATTCCATAAAGATCAAGATCTTGAATTTGATGGATTATTCATAAAGAGAGGTCAAATCTAAATTATCATAGTTCGAGAAATACGCCACTAACGGCACTCGAATCATGAATAAATTCTAGGAGAGTAGAATCAAGGGATCAACAGAATTGTACCCGCAATATTTATCAATAAAATCATGTTTCGAATCATGAATAAATCCTAGGAGAGTAGAATCAAGGGATCAACAGAATTGTACCCGCAATATTTATCAATAAAATCATGTTTCTTCAAATTTTATTTGTGTGGTTTATTTATTTTCCATATGTTTAAAATTTGTTGCAAACACATGTGCTTGATTTTTTAGGGAAGTTTTAATTTTTCACTATTTTAAAGCTGTCGTATAGTCGTTTAAGAAGTAATATACCAGAAAAAATGTGTGATTCAAAGCTTCAAATTTTGTGGTTGAGTAATTAAGATAGTCCTAGAATGACTAGTCCAAACAACGGATATATAGTTGGTATTATGCATTAACTATGTTGTAATGGCTCAAGGCAATGATTTTAGTTGACAAATTCTTGATACAATTGGTGATTTGAATTCCTTGAAGGATCTGAGTTTAAATGAAAATCAACTCATTGGTTTGATTCCACAAGGATTGGTGAATTTAAACATGACTATGTTAGACTTGAGCGATAGTATGCTAATAAGTCTTATCCCAAAGTCTAGAGCTATCAAAACAAGAACACGCTTGAATTACTCCAAAGGGAGTGATGTTAAAGATACCCTTTTTCCATATGAAGAAAAACTTGAGTTATTCCTCTCAGCTATCAAAATCAATTTTAGTTTATCATTGGATTCTCTGATACCTTTTGGCATTCAACTGCAAGTCTATCGGTCTCGGACGTATCTTGGATGATTAGTTTAACTGATGATGTCATTGAAATGGGGAAGTCTTTTTGTCCCAATTGACACTCCTACTCTCTTGCTGCAACACTATCGTTCCTTGGAGTTAAAATTAATTCGTGCAGCAAACTCATCAATTTCAGCTTTATTTTGCTGTCTTTTACTCCTAAGCTCTCAAACCTGTAATAACAAAAATAGTCAAAAATAGAATGTTAAAGAACAGAATCAACGCAACTTGTGGGAGATCTGCAATATTGAAAGCCTTCTCCTCAAAATATCAACACAAAAAGGCAGATTTAAGTAATGCCTATAATTCCATTTAACTAACCAATTATAATGATTTATACGCAGATCATTATATCATAAGTGCACAAACAGGTAATTATCATCTTTGAACCTCATTACCAAGTCTAAGGCTCGAGCTTTAATTCTCCAGGCCAAATGGCTCAGGAATGTACAAGCATGTAATGGGAATTCTAAAACATAAACATAAGCTTGAAACTTGATAAAAAGAAAAAATACTTACCTCTTTTCAAACTTACTCAACTCAACGAATACTCATGGATATCCAAAACTACTCAAACTTACTCAACTAAGAAGTATTCAAGGATAAGATACTCAACTTAGAGATTAGATACTTGTAGACACATAAATTGTAATTGGATCAAATTCATACGAAATTTGAATTAAATTAATGTTCATTTGGGCTGAATGATTAATTTGGGTTTTACAAATAAATGAGTCCATTTTATTAAAGTTTAAATCCAAGGTCCATTTCACCTTGAAGCCCAAACTCATGTCACGTGTCACAATGACTAGGCATCCAAAACCAACAAGGTGACGCCACGTGTCCAAATGAGGTGTTAGTACCAGTCAAGTGCAAAAACTAATTACAGCATGCCAAGTGTCAAAATGACATTCTTTGACCAATCATTTGCAACCTTGTCCACCCCCTACAACTATAAATAGGGGATGAACATGACATACTAGGGGGAGAAAAATCTTCAACAAGCATTCAACAAATTGGAGAAAGCTACAACATCAACATCAAGAGTTCTTCGAAGGAGTGATCAACGGAGTTCTTCCCGGAGATCGACTTACAACGACGAAGCGCTTTTCGACATAACGGAGATCGACAACATCTCAAGGAGGTCTACATCATCCAACAATTTGGGAAATACGCTACTGAAGACCCTCGAATCACGAAAAAACTTAGGAGAGAGAATCAAGAGAACAACAAAATTGTACTCACAACGATTCATTAATACTTTTTTTTCTTTTATTTATTTTGCTTGCAGTTAATTTTTCCCCCATACGAAAATTTGTTGCGGACAAATTTGGCACGCTCAGTGGGACCGATTTTTCTCTTCATCTCTTTCTCTTGCAAATCAGAAACTACAAAGGCTACTACTGCAATGGCGTTCAGAAAGAGTTGTGATTTTTCTAACAAGGAGTCTACTGATGTCGTGTCTGCTGATCTCAGTCATGTTGGCCCGATTACTCGGCGTAAGTTCAAAAACAGTGGGCTAGATGGATCTGAATAGTTTACTTCTTTGGAGGCGATAAAAAACGACAACTCTCATACGATGGTCGTAAGTGCAACACCTAGGGGCAATCTTGCGTCCGTATTCTTCTGAGAATCTTTTCAAATTGGCTCCAACTTTGGTCATTCCGAAGATTCAATGGATTCTCCAACTTTAATGAATGTCAATGCTTTGATGGCTAACTCATTGAGGCCTTGAAGAAATCCGTTGATGACAAATATCTTCATATTGCTCAACTGATGAACAAGTTGGAGGCCTTTACGCCTGGTGAGTCAAGTCACGTTCTCACTTGTCCATCTGGTTTTGATCAACGAAACAAGGACGTTGAGGAATCTCTAAGCAAAGTCCAAGTTTCAAAAGGAAAAACAATCTGCTTCAGTTGCTGCACTATCTGTCCAACAGTTGCAAGACATGATAACGAACACTATCAGGGCTCAATATGGCGGAACACCACAGAGTTCCTTGTATTACTCTAAGCCATATATCATATGGATTGATTGTCTATCAATGCCAACAAATTATCAACCACCAAAGCTACAACATTTTGATGGCAAAGGGAACCCAAGACAACATATCGCCCACTTTGTTAAAACTTGTAGCAATGCTGGAACACATGGTGACCTTTTCGTAAAACAATTTGTTCGTTCGCTGAAAGAGAATGCCTTCGACTAGTATATTGACCTGGAATATGAGTCCATTGATAGTTGGGAGCAACTTGAGAAAGAATTTCTCAATCGTTTCTACAGTACTCGCCGAATCGTGAGCATGATAGAGTTGACTGGCACTAAGCAAAGAAAGGATGAGCCTGCGGCGGATTACATTAATCGTTGGAGATCATTGAGCCTAGACTGCAAAGATCGTTTTCTGAAATATCTGTTGTGGAAATGTGCATTCATGGTATGCATTGGGGACTTTTATACATACTACAGGGAATCAAACCGTGAATGTTTGAAGAACTTTCTACACGAGCGCATGACATGGAGTTGAGCATCGGAAGTCATGGGAAGGCATCTCCTTTTGCTGATTTGACGAAGGAAAAAAAGGAGTTCAAGAAAGGTATGACCTCAAAGATACAGACTAAGGAATCTGTGGCAGTGAAAGCAACTTCTGTAAAGGTCACCACCAAGAGTAAACTAAAAGAGGAAGAAGCCCCAAGTCAATATCCAAGGGAGGAGAGGCGACGCCCAACCTTGAAGGAGTTATAGACAAAGGTCTCCCCATTTCCAAATTCAGATGTACCTATGATTCTTAACGAATTACTGGCTAAGAAGGTTATTGATCTTCCTGAGTCAAAGAGGCCTGAAGAGATCAATAAGGTTGGTGATCCTAGATATTGCAAGTTCCATCGCGTCCTTGGACACCCGACAAGTAAATGTTTTATCTTGAAGGAGAAGATCATGATGTTGGTAAGTGAAGGAAAAATCATCATTGATCAAGATGAAATAGTGGAGGCAAATCATGCTAGTGTAGCACCAAATCAAAATAAGTGCTCAAGGTCGTCATCTATTCCAAACATCACCTTTTTGCAATTTGGAAGTTTAGCGCTTGTTGAAGTAGATGTTCCAAGGAGAACTCTTGAGGGTTCACTAGAGATAGACAACTAAAAGGAAAATAAAGTTGATGGTTGGACTTTGGTTACTCGTAAAAAGCGGAGACATCAAGCAGATCTTAGGATACGACTTCCTAAGACAAGAGCGACAAGGAGCGATGTGGATAAACTACAACCATCAAAAAGTGTGAAGCCTTGTACTAGCCGAAAGATCAATGGTTCTTCATCGCAGAAGGTTCGAAGGCCCATTACATTGGATGAATTCTTTCCTCAAAAATTCTTTTGTGGTAGTCAAATTGGTGCAACACATGTTATTTCCATCACAGACGAAACAAAGGGAAATGAAGGTGAGCATAATCCAACAATAACACAAGAACATCAAATTGATGAAAAAGTTGCCCCATGTTGTGCTACAATATCCTTCACAGATGATGACTTGTTGTTAGGGTCTAATCTACACAATAGGCCCTTGTTTGTTGTAGGGTCTATTCGAGAGCAACATCTCAATCGCATACTAATCGATGGTGGTTCGACAGTCAATATCATGCCAAAAGTTGTTCTAAAAAAAATTGGGATCTCTATTGATGAATGGTCCAAAAGTAACCTAACGATTCAAGGTTTCAATCAAGGAGGACAACGATCCATAGGGAAGATTCGTCTAGGATTTTCCATTGGCAATGTGAAGTCAAACACTTTGATTCATGTCATAGACGCCAAAACATCATACAACTTATTGCTCGGACGTCCTTTGGTTCATGAAAATGGAGTGGTGCCATCTACTTTGCATCAATGCATGAAGTATATGAAAGATGGTGAAGTAGTCAAAATTGATGCAGACATCAATCCTTTCACTGAGACGAAGTCATATTTTCAGATGCAAAATTCTATTTTGATTTTGGAAGATCAAATATGGAAAAACATGAAGAAGCCGACTCAATTGATTTCGAAGATAGTTAAGTTCAATAGGTTGCTATCAAGATGTCTAAAAAGAGAACCGAAGAGGTTTCCATTAAGCTTTCACCATCTAAGAGAGGCTTGCAGACTAATATGGATGATGAGCAACAAATTTTTCGATATATTCCACGTGAACGTCAAAAAAAGGGACAACCACTGGTAGAGGAATGCACTCAACAAGTCCAACCACAGAGGAAGGAACTTAGTCACACAACATTCCAAGATTTGAAGGAGAAAATGATTGTCCCAGTCGCAGAAGTCCCGTGTATCACTTTGGAGCCCTCCAAAGGCAATATCCAAGTTGGCAAGATAAAAGGGAACTTTGATTAAAAGGTTTTCACATTGTTTGAAAAAATTAGGCTATGATTTCTCAAATCTAGCAAAGTTAAGAGAACTCAGGGATGAAGTCACTGGTCGGGCTTACAAAGACTCAAATGCAGTTAAGAAAACAAGGATATCATGTCGCCACTACTAAGTTTGGGTTAGGATTCAGCTTGCCAGAGCCTCTTCGAATTTTGTCTAAGAAAGGGAAAAAAGTAACTTCATCCCACTAACACCTCTATAGAAAAGACAAAGCTGCTAAGGAGGGTAAAACACCACGACGAACTTCGGTGTTTGAATGCATTGGAAGACTGACACCTCGTGTCTCTACATTTTAATGATTGGGCTGCAAGGGTGAAAGAGGATTTTCTAAACAAGTGGATGAATATGACAACACCTCAAATACCTCTGTATTTCATCGCTTGGGACCAAAAGAAAGTCATTATCCAAAAGGAGGTTGCTGGAGCATGAAAATCAAGATTCTTGTGATGTAATTGACGATAAGGAGATTCATAGTGTTTTCCCATCACGTATGAAGAGAAAGGTTGTATTGTCAATCACCACTGATGGTTCTTTAAAGGTGAAAAGAAGCACAATTGTTGTGACCAACCAATTTCATAGAGAAATCAAGAAGGAGGAAGATAAATCCATAACAATTTTCGTGGGAAGTGAGGTGGAAGATTCAAACTTGACACAATCATCCTATCAGATAACAGTGGAAGAAGGTCCATACATTGATGATACAAATGATGATGTCCAAGAGGCTCCCCCTCAACTGGAGGATGGCGTACAATCGACCGTAGACGACCTCAAGGAACTACAACTAGGCACTCTTGAAGATCCTCGTCCAATCTTCATTAGTGCACTTCTTACACCAGAAGAAGAGAGTAAATACTTCAAGTTATTGGTTGAGTTCAAGGATGTTTTTGCTTGGTCGTACAAAGAAATGCCAGGCCTTAGTCCCAGGATAGCTATTCATCATTTGGGGATCAAAAAGGGGACACGTCCAATAAAGTAGTCACAACGAGTGTTTCGTCCAGAGTTGGTCACACAAATTGAAGCGGAGGTCAACAAACTCATCGAAGCTGGATTTATTCGAGAAGTGAAGTACCCATTGTGGATCTCAAATATTGTACCTGTCAAGAAGAATAATGGTCAAATACGTGTTTGCGTTGATTTTCGATATTTGAACAAGGCATGTCCAAAAGATGATTTTCCTTTGCCGTTCATTGAGCTCATGGTTAATGCTACAACTGGGCATGAAGCTATGTCATTTATGGATGGATCCTATGGATATAATCAAATAAGAATGTCTCCAAAACATGAAGAATACACTGCCTTTCGAACTCCAAAACGAATGTATTGTTACAAAGTGATACCCTTTGGTCTAAAGAATGTTGGTGTCACCTATTAACATGCAATACAAAACATATTTGATGATATGCTTCATAAGAGGGTGGAATGTTACGTGGATGACTTAGTGGTAAAGATTAAGCAAAGGGAACACCATCTTGAAGACCTTCGAATTGTTTTTGAAAGGTTAAGAAAGTTTGACTTAAAGATGAACCCACTCAAATGCGCATTTGGGTTCACCTCAGGAAAGTTTCTTGGCTTCATTGTGCGTCACCGTGGAATTGAAGTTGATCCTGCAAAGAATGATGCTATTTAAAAAATGCCTGAGCCAAAGAACTTGAGAGACCTCCGCAGTCTTCAAGGAGACTTGGCATTCATCCGGAGGTTTATTTCTAACATGGATAGACGATTTCAACCCTTCAATCATTTGATAAAGAAAGATACTCCTTTTCACTGGGACCAATCATGTCGAAATGCCTTTGAAAGTATCAAAAGATACTTGACGAATGCACCTGTATTAGGGGCACCAACTCCTGGAAAGCCATTGATATTATACATTGCTCGCAAGAGCGATCACTTGGGGAGTTCTTGCTCAAGAGAGTGAAGTTATGAAGGAACAAGCACTGTACTATCTGAGTCGAACTTTGATAGTAACTGAGTTGAATTATACGCCCATCGAGAAGATGTTGTTAGCATTGCTTTATGCAAGAAAAATTGAGGCATTATTTTGAAGCCTACATTGTCAAGCTAATTTCTGGGGCTGATCCCGTGAAGCTCATAATGACTCGACCAGTTCTCTCAGGACGTCTAGCAAGATGGTCTATATTTTTTAATCAGTATGAGATCATATACACACCTCAAAAAGCTGTGAAGGGGCAAGCACTTGTTAATTTCCTTGCTGATCACCCTCTTCCGGGAAAATGGTAAACTTCAGACGAGTTCCCTGATGAAGACACATTTTTTACTGAAGAGCTGCCAGCGTGGACAATGTTCTTTGATGGATCTGCACGCCGAGAAGGAGCAGGGGCAGGAGTGGTGTTGATATCTTCAAACGACTAATCTTACCATTCTCGTTTGTTCTAGGTGAAACATGTTCCAACAATGGCACTTGGAGAAAATGAGACAACAAAGGTGCGTATATGTCATCGATGGGTTATTCCTAGTGATCTTGATCTTCAAATTGATGAAAGCCATCATATATCTGTTCGAGTGGTTGAAGAAGAAGATTGGAGAAAAACACTGATTGAGTATCTTGAACATGGAAGACTGCCTAAGGATCCACGAGTAAAAGCAGACATTAAGAGAAGGGCACCACAATTCATCTTTCATGATGGAATACTATTTCGTCGTTCTTTTGAGGGACTATTCCTGTGGTGTCTTGACAAAAAAAGAAGCTCAATAAACAATGGAAGAGGCACATTCTGGCACATTTGGAGCACACCAATCAGGGCCTATCTTCATTTTCGCATCAAGAGGATGGGGAACTATTGGCCGACAATGGTGATAGACTGCTTAAAGCATGACAAAAAGTGTCAAGCGTTTCAATTCCACACCAGTTACATCCATCATTCTCCAGAGGCTCTGCATCCAACCGTAGCCTCGTGGCCCTTCGATGCATGGGGACACCTCTTCCAAAGTCTGTAAAATGACAAATGTATATCTTGGCTGCCACTGACTATTTCTCTAGATGGGTTGAAGTTGTACCATTAAAAGAGGTAAAGAAGGAGAATGTTGTTGATTTTATCAAATTAAACATAATTTTTAGATATGGCATACCAAGATGTATAGTCACTGATAATGAAACACCATTCAACAATAAACTCATGAGTAATTTGTGCGAGAAGTTCAGTTTTAAGCAACATAAATCTTCAATGTACAATGCACCTACCAATGGTCTTGCTGAAGCTTTTAACAAGATACTTGGTAACCTATTGAAGAAAGTAGTTGCAAAGAATAAAAGAGACTGGCATGGGAGATTTGGTTAAGCTTTGTGGGCATATCGTACAACCTTTAGAACGGCTACACAAGCGACGCCGTTTTCATTGGTGTATGGCGTAGAAGCAATCCTTCCATTGGAGAAGCAAATTTCATCATTGCGAATAGCAGTCCAAGAGGGACTTACAACTAAATCAACGCTCAACTTCGTCTAGCAGAGTTGGAAGCATTGGATGAAAAAATATTGTAAGCACAACAAAGGTTGGAGTGTTATCAAGCTCGACTTGCAAGAGCATTCAACAAGAAAGTGCGACCTCGATCATTTCAAGTTAGAGACTTGATATTAGCAGTCCGAAGACCCATAATCCTCAACAAACGCATCGGTGACAAGTTCACATCAAAATGGGATGGACCATATGTTGTGAAGGAAGCATATTCAAGTGGCGCTTATAAAATTGTATACCAAGACGGTGTGAGAGTTGGTCCCATCAACTCCATGTTTTTCAAGCAATACTTCTCATAAAAGTCGTCTACGCTCCTTAAGGTATGAGCATAAACTGCATGTTAATCCTGGCCCACAAGAGTATAAACTGTGTACGGTCCAAAAAAAACAAAAAACAACTCATCATCTTGAACTACGATATGACTTGATCCTCTTCACCGAGGTACGTAGGCGCT
Source organism: Solanum sitiens (assembly GCA_016801875.1). NCBI lineage: Eukaryota > Viridiplantae > Streptophyta > Magnoliopsida > Solanales > Solanaceae > Solanum > Solanum sitiens. The sequence goes on along the minus strand of JABWTJ010000039.1, from coordinate 142,480 downwards.
TGGAGTAATCATTTTATGTTCAATCAAATGAGTAAAAAAAAAAGAAGGGTTTGATGCTTGCGTGATCATCACATTAGCTCTTTAAATTTTATATAGCTAGCACATGAAGTTCAAATGCGTCACAAATGAGCAAAGGGGAAGATTTCTGGAGCCTACTTCCCAACATGAAAATCAGCTCGGGGTTCAGACACTTCTTTGCTAACTCGTGAATTTTCTACCACGACCAGTCAAAGCTAAAAAAAAATAAAAAAATAATCATCATATTTTGAGTTGATATGAGCATTTCAAAAGCCTATTAGTGGGAATTCATAAAAACCTTGATCATCATTTTTACACACGTTGAAGTTCTTGAATCCCTCTCCGCAACAAAAAAAAACTCGTAAGGCCGAGACTCCAACATTGAATCATGGATCATACATTGTGATACTTCAAAGTTGCACATCAAAATACTAAATTTAGAAGTCAACTTTGGGTATTAATATGATCAATTCAAGGGAATTTTGATTTGTCTCATTGATATGTAATAGGCCAAGGAGTTCATTAGCATTGGATCAAGCGATTTGCGATTTTAATTGAGTTTTTTTACTTAAGGTGGAGATAATTTTGTGCAATTCACTGATACTTCAGTAAGTTACTCAAAATTAGGGGCATATTCACCTATAACATCAATGGGGATACCCTTTTTTTTTTATCAAAGCTCTATGTTGAAATGGTATAGCCGCAAAGATCATTATACAAACACTCCAAGGTCAAGAGACAATTTTTTTATAGTCTCCAATGCAACAGTGACATGACTTCAGAATCCTCATGAAGAAATAACATGGCTTCTAATTCTGCTCGAGCACTTTACAGGGGTGATGACTTCTTCTCCTCAACTTGCATGCTTGATAGGAATCCTTTCATATGTAGTGAAACTTTCATAAGAAGGTGAACCCTTGAGAATTCAGATGCGGTCAAGGACTCCCTTTTGTTACTCATCCTCGATTTCTTGTCAATGCTTTGAGCCTCATCATTCTCTGATCTGGGGACTTTCTTGCTATAAGATGAACTTATTTGAAAGCTGCCCATTTATGAGGGACAAGACTTTCCCGTGACATCGAATTTTGTTCTCCTTGACAACATGGTGTGTTGCAAATGTCTTACTTGAGACTTGATCAGCATGAACTATTACTGGATGCATAGTCTTATCACTTCTCTTCACATAGAAAACAGTAGCAGCAAGCAGACTCAGTGCAAGTGAGGAAATTCCCAGTATCTGATATGCTCCAACATTATCTCCATCATTTCTATCAATTCGAGACGACATCATTTCCAAAGTTCAGACTTCTTCGACAGCAGAATCATCTTTCACTAAGGTTTCAGGATTGTCGTTCACCGACTCAAATGCAACATTATTAGTGATAAAATTATCAACAATGTATTCGGATTCAGTCAATCAAGATGAAGATTAGAAGTTTCGTCACAGTGAAATAAGAAGCTCATAGTTTCAGAATTCAGGTTGACTTTGAAAATACATCTGTGCTAATCTGGAAATCTATTGGCCATGATTTTTACATATGATGTAAATCTATGAGTTATGCTTCAAACGGAACGAGAATCTCATCATTTTGAGGCTGCTATGCGAAGATATTGATTTTGTCCCGAAGTTGCTGAAAGCTGAAAAGTTGAGCGAGATAGAACTGAAGCTAACTTTGAAAATATATATGTACTAATATGGAAGGATTTTGGTGATTTTTATGGAAGTTTTACTTCTATGAGTTACGTTTCCAAGAGATCAAGAATATCATCATTTCGAGGCCCTACGCCAAGATATTGATTTTCTCCCGAAGTTGCTAAAAGCTGAAAAATTGAGCAAGATAGAACTGGAGCTAACTTTGAAAATAAATCTGTACTAATCTGGAAGGATTTGGGCCGTGATTTTTATGTATGTTGTACTTATATGAGTTATGCTTCTATCGGAAAAATAATCGCATCATTTCAAGGCTCCTACGCCGAGTTATTGATTTTCTCCCAAAGTTGCTCAAAGCTTCAGAATTCAACGAGGTAGAATTTGAGATGACTTTAAAAATATATCTGTACTAATCTGGAAATATGTTGTCCATGATTTTTACATGAGTTATATTTCTATGAATTATGCTTCCAATGAAAGAAGAATCAGGTTATTTTGATGCTCCCACATCGAGTTATTGGTTTTGTACCGCAGGTGCTATAAGCTGAAAAGTCTATTAAGGCAACATTCAAGCTAACTTTGGAATAGTAGGCGTACTAACCCGTAAATCTTTCAGTCATGAATTTCACATATATTGTATTTGTATGATTTATATTTCTAATGAAATGACACATTCTTAATTTGAGTGCTCCTACTACAAGTTACAGAATTTTAAACATAAGAGCTCAAAGCTGAAATTTTGGGAGAAAGCTGTCCGGCATCTGGAGTAAGTTACAAAGTACACGACAAACACTCAAAATAGAGAATTAAAATAAAACACTTGATAATAAGAAAAAACAAACACTTTTATTTATTCAAGAAGGCCACTACATCAGAACAATGTTCCAAAAAAAAACAAGACAAGGAAAACACACACACAATAGAACAAGAAATTGAGAAAGAACGTCCTTATGAAGGATAAAAGACTAAGAAAAAAGTTTATGGCTAAGGATTTGGTGACGACTTGTCTCAGTATATTCCTTTAGCTTATCTAGTTCTTTTATTTCTATTTCCAACAAGGGAATGATTTTCTCAATGGCATGAATTTCATTTTCACGATTAGTGATAGTCTCTTGATTTTGAGATAACCTCTTTTGATGATCCTCAATAAGTGAGATGGTTTTCTTCTTCTTTGAAGCCCACACTTTCAACTCTTTTTCAGCTTTTGCAAGGACTTTTTGAAGCCCTTCCAAGTGTTTGTCCATATTGATTCTCTCCTCATTTGCGGTATCAAGACATTGTTGGGCAGCAGAAAGCAACTCTTGATGAGAATCCCTCGTTATCATTTGAGAAATGGACAGCCTTACAACGTCATAATCTCTATGTTTCTTGAAAAATCTTCAAGAAGAACCTCTAAAGAATTAAGGTTAATGATGTCAACTTCTCAAAACCCATTCAGAATCGAGGCAACACCTATCTCCAACTCTTTGAGGTTCTCTGAAGATTCAACAGATAATTGAGTGATACACTCACATAAGGTGCGCCACACTCCAGAAACATAAGACAATTTGAAGCTAGAAATAGTCTTTGGTGATTCAAAATTAGAGGCAGTTCCCAGCAAAGGGCGAACCAAATCCTTTGAAACATTTTAACATCCAATTTGAGAAGTTTCAACAACCTCCACAATAGTAGTTGAGATGTTTTGAAAAGTTTCAACATTTTCAGCAAAAGGGACCATCGGCTTTGTCGGTTGGATCTCATTCGCGGCTTGGCTCTTAACTTCAACAAGTGGGGAGTGAGAACTCTTCGCCACATTGAGAGAGTTCGAGCTTGTGATACAATCTTCAAATACATCTACATCGCTAGGGATGTCCCCAAGACCCAACTGGATAATTTTAAAAAAAAAAACAGAATCAATATCCAATGATTAAAAAAAAAAAGGGTAGGCAAGTTTAGAGAAATATTTGAAAGGTGACTTTTACCTGTTGTGCCAATTCTGTCAAGGGCATCGTAGAACCAGCAACACCATCTTCAAAGATCGCAGTGTCAATACTAATGGAATCCAATTCAGCGAACTCGCATTGTTGAGTGTTCAAGTCCTTAGGATTTTTCTTCAAACGCTTCCAATGTAGCTCTTGGCTAACATTGCTCTCATTGGAGCTAGAGGCTGCACTAATGCAAATGTAGATCTCCTGGAATGAAATAGACGTTTTTGACGTGTTGCTATAAGATGGTGCAATGCCAAGTGACTTTACAACACCTTTGTTCGATGAGCTGGAAGGTTTCTTCCTTTTGAGAGTTACGTCGATCACCTCTTTATCAGTGAGGTTGGCATCCTTGGGAGTCTATAAAGGACCCTCAACTCCGTTACCCACATGTGTTGTCTTGCTCTTCAAACTTTTAGACTTGGAAACAACTCTAACAGATTGCGGAGGAATGTTTGGTGTCGCCTTAGACTTTAAAGACTGAGGAAGCTTTTCGTGAAGTTGTTCTCCTTTGGTTGATAAAGAAACATCATCTTTTTTCGGGCCTCTCAAAATTATGTGGGTACTTCGTCTTAGCAGAATCTCTCGATGGGATGGCCACCAATCTGAATACTCATGAGTCATTAAAGAGCCCTTATTGGAAGGACGCATTGTTATGATGATCTTTGAAGAGCTCTCAAGATGAATACATGAATCCCATAGTTGCACCAAAGCTAGTAGTGAACCATCATAATGGTGCTCTATGAGGGCGCCAGGAACGTCTTGACAATATCCAAATTGTCGACTAAATTGGTGAGGGCTATAAGGCTCCACAATCATTTCATCATCCAACCTCAAAGTGACATAACTTAAACGGAGGGCTATAAAAAAATCGCTCCGGGAAGTGGACAATTTTCCACTATCATCAATATGCAGCTCCTTTCCTTGTAGCATGGCCAGATTGTGGAGGTCATGCACATTCACTTGTTGAAATAACTTGCAAGCATCAACAAGGTCAAAATATTTCGCCATACTTCCTCCAGAAATCTGCCACATTCGCACACCTCGTTGAGGACGAGTAAACACGGAAGTAGGTCTCAAAATACTCACCTATCCACCCATATACATAATGGAGGGGCAGTAATGTATTACAAACACCTAAGTTTGAAGAAGTAGATATATCCTTAAGGTCGCGATAGATGCTTGCTAGGACCGGCACCGCCAAAGAAAATATTTCTCCATGAGCCACAAACTTACGACTTTGAAGACACTAGCACGAATACAATCAGCTTTCTTGTTAGGAAGAACAAACATGCAAAGCCAACATGCGAGAAAAGTTGCAAGATAAGTCTCATCTCTGAAGGATTCTTCTACGCCTAGCTCGACAAAAAGAGCATTCTCTTCTTCGGTTCGAGGCAAGAAGCTCATGTCAATATTTCCAGAAGTATCATGATTCATCCTTGGTTTTGTACGATTCTTAGATGTCCTTGGTGAAGGCTCGACATATTTTTTTGGCCCCCTAAACCAAAACTTTGTCCATTCTCAAAAAGAGACTTTATTGATGGCACCTTTGGTAAGTCGATAGAACGCTGAAAACAAGAAGGAACAACTTCTTGGGAGAAAATACTTCCCTTGATCATCTACATGTGTCAACTCCTTAGCTGAGGGTACAACTTCATCATAAAAGGAACCATGAACAGGAAGACCTCCAATGGTTCTCAAATCCCATAAAGAAACAGACAACTCTTCGACGAAGGTAGAGACCGTATTAGTGGATGGACGTCAATTCTCGTAGAAGGCCTAGAGAACATTTTCGTTGTGGTCGTATGTGAAAATTGAAGCAAAGATAGCATCATAAGTTTTGATGTTATCTAAAGTCTCATTGCAGCAGGCAAGCACATCCTCTACCCACTCCCAATAGCCAGACGTATAGCGAACCTCACCAAATCCAGAAGAAAGAACACGCCAACAGCTAAGATGTTCATCGCGACGAGGAGGGACGAAAACAACAACGTTTTGATAAGTAGAAGACCTCAAAAGGAGAACTTTTTCAGTTGTGACCTTACCGGAGAAATTGTCCGTAACATCCTTCATTTCTGTTGACGACCACTCCGGGAGATGATGATACGTGTCCAGCATATTCCTAATGCGTGGGAAGGCGCCGATCACCGGAGGATGAACTTTCAAAGTGAGAGCTTTGGCGCGCGCATGTTGCTTGTTCTCCACGATTTCAAGGCAAGGGTACGACGCATCTCGGTCCCTAGAGTCCATTTTCGCTGCTGGAAACCAACATTGCACACTGAGGCTCTGGAAAAAAATTAAGAAACAAAAATAAAGAGTCTACGTTGGCGAAAACACAATTGGAGTAATCAAAAGACAAAAAGATCTCACCATCATAAATGAGTTCAACCTTGAAAATTAGAACTGTAGCAATTGACAAGGAATTTGGATATAAATATTTTATACGTCGTATTTCCATGCTTCTAGTTTTGGAAAAATCAAAAGTCTTGTCATTTCAATTTTTCTACAATTAGAAATTAATTTTGCACTATGGACGCGCAAATCTGTCAATCAGAAATGGGTTCAAACTTGAAGATCAAAACTGTAGCAATTGAAAAAGAATTTGGTTCCAAATATTTTATATGTTGTATTTCCATGTTTCTAGTTTTGGAAAAATCAAACGGTTTGCGGTTTTGATTTTTGTACAATTAGAAATGAATTTTATACTACGGACGCGCAAATCAGCCAATCTCAAGCAGGTCCAACATTGAAGATAATAACTGTAGCAATGAATTAAAAGTTTGGCTGCAATCTTTTTTCTGAGTTATAGCCCCATGTTTCTAATTTCATAAAAATCAAACGGCTTGCAATTTCGATTTTTCTACAATTAGAAATGAATTTTATACTACAGCGCGCAAATCTGTCAATCTCAAGCAGGTCCAACATTGAAGATAAAAACTATAGCAATGGATTAAAAGTTTGGCTGAAATTGTTCTTCTACGTTATAGCCCCGTGTTTCTATTTCAGATAAATCAAATGGCTTGCAATTTTGATTTTTCTACAATTATATATGGATTTTACACTACAGGCGCGCAAAGCTGACGCATAAAAACGGGTTACTGCCGAAAAATATAATTCTTAAGTTACCTGAGAAAGTAGCAAGAACATTTTGCTTGAAGTTTCTTTCGAGATATAAGGGAAGTTACGTCTATCGATTTGAAAGAAAGACGTCGCACTTTAAGAGTTCAATACACTCGGTTAACTTGCTTGTAGCATCTAGAATTTTGTGTGATGAAATTCTTTAGGCATTGGAGGGGATTATATGGGAATTTTTGTGAATAACGTCTAATTCTCCCACAAGGCATAATAAGGTGAATTTGGAAATTAAAAAACTGATTTGGATTGAAATATTTCATGTCCCTTTTGAAGCAACACCAATATGGAAGGATGAACCAAAGAGTTAAGGAAAGAAGATTATCTTCATTGACTTGGATAAAGGAAAGTTGATATTCTTTTTTTGTAACAAAATCCAATCAATCTTCTTGATTTTTTCCCCCACCTTGCAAGGAAGATCAGACCAAAAAAAAATGTTACTACCCACTAGACATATCTATTTGAAATTGATATAGAGGGTCCATGTGGTTGTCGAGCAAGAAGGTTTTGAAAAAAATGATTGAGATCACTATAAGCAAATCATTTGTGGTGGCCTAGTTAGAATACGAGGACAAGAAACAAATAATCTTGAAGTCTCAACAATGCATTCATGAAGACTCCAACTCTAGTCGCCAAATTCGGCAAGCCTACACGTAGAGAAGTCTCAAAACAATGAATACACATTCATGAAGACTTTGACTCTCGTCGTCAAATTCGGCAAGCCTACACGTTGACAAGTCTCAAAAAAATGAAAAAACATTCATGAATACTTCAAGTCTTGTCGCCAAACTTCGGCAAGCCTAAATGTCAACAAGTCTCGAAGTAAGGGACATTTATAGACACATAAATTGTAATTGAATCAAATTCATACGAAATTTGAATTAAATCCATGTTCATTTAGGTTGAATGATTAATTTGGGCTTTACAAATAAATGAGTCCATTTTATTAAAGTTCAAATCTAAGGTCCATTTCACCTTGAAGCCCAAACTCATGCCACGTGTCACAATGACTAGCAATCCGAAACCAACAAGGTGACGCCACATGTCCAAATGAGGTGTTAGTCCCAGTCAAGTGCAAAAACGAATTACAGCATACCAAGTGTCAAAATGACATCCTTTGACCAATCATTTGCAACCTTGTCCACCCCCTACAACTATAAATAGGGGATGGACATGACATTCTAGGGGGAGAAAACTCTTCAACAAGAATTCAACAAATTGGAGAAAGCTACAAAATCAACATCAAGAGTTATTCGAAGGAGTGATCAACGGAGTTCTTCCCGGAGATCGACTTACAACGACGAAGCGCTTTCCGACGTCCCGGAGATCGACAATATCTCAAGGAGGTCTACATCATCCAACAATTAGGTAAATACGCTACTGAAGGCCCTCGAATCACGAAGAAACTTAGGATAGAGAATCAAGAGAACAACGGAATTGTACTCACAATGATTCATTAATAAAATCATTTTTTCTTTTATTTATTTTGCTTGAAGTTAATTTTTCCCCCATACGAAAATTTGTTGCGAACAATACTCAACTCAAAGATATGATATTCGGCTCTGGTACTCAACTCAATATAAAGCAACAATACACATGCAATATATGGAAAGCTTTATAAAATATTAAAAACAACTTAGTTCGTTAAAGAAAATGCAGTAACAAACTCAACTTTACTTATATAATAAAGTTATATAGTTTATGTGGGAGTTTCTCCAACTGACAATCACCACTATGATCCTAAGTGGTGATCCAATGTCTTGCCCACGCTACTAGAACTGTCCTACACTTTGTCGTCATATAGAACGCTTAACTTAGTGGATCCACTAGATTATGCTAAAACCATCTTAAGGAGTCATCTAAAAAGTATGATCCTATACTACCCATGATGACTACAGGGTTTATGGAGACGTGAGCTATATGAACTCAAACTCGTCCATATCGGTGCTCAATACTACTCCCAAAATATCTTAGCTCATATGTTTGTAAAAACAAAACTTCTTTCTTTTGTTTGAGCTAATTACTCAAAAACTTAGCTTAAAAGCTCTCCTGGAATCAATATTCCCTTTCTTACTTAAAACTCTTTTGGAAATCTCAGTTTTCTCTCATCTTGAATGTGAAAATATTTACTCTTGGGAATACTTAGTTCTCATATATCATTTTAAAGAAATGAACTTTACTCTTACTCTTTACTCAACTCAAAGCTTAAGTCTTAAAACAAAGTTAAAAATTTGTAAAAGACTTCTTAAAATATGGTTCATGCTGAATTATAGACGTGAATGACTCAATACAATGTTTTTAATAACACACATAAAACTCAATGCTTGGAACTCAAGAACTTTAGTGATACTACTCATTTCAAGAGTGTTGAACTCAGAGGCTTCGTTTTGAATTATGAGCATGAACTACTCAACTCAAGGACTCATAGATACTTCTCATCTCAAGATTGTTCGACTTATAGGGTTCATGCAGAATTATGGGCACAAACCACTCAACTCAAAGACTTCATGGATAACATGTAATAGTCCCATGACTAGGAAAATAAACTCGAGGGGATTAGGAACTCAATGCTCAGGACTTAGAACTTGAAGATACTACTCCTCTCAAAGGTACTCAACTGATGGAGTTCGTGCGGAAGTTATGAGCATGAACGACTAGACTCAAGAGTCAAAACATTAATAAGGAAATCATGTATACGACTTTTCTCATTCTCATACTTACTTCCTCAAAACTTATCTCAAATCTATAGTTGATCTCAAAGGATTCACAATTGAACTCAAAGGCTTTCTTAAACTTTACTCTTAACTCTCTCTTGAATGTGAATTATGAATTGAAGAGTTATGGTTCATGATATGAAAGATCTCATGATGATGACAAAGTAGACTCATGAATACATTCTTCTCACTCCCATATTCACTTCCTCGAGTCTTGAACAAGTTATGGGAATTTGTAGAAGACTCCTCAAAAAGACTAAAAGGGATTTAGTAAAATATGTTTGAAAGAACTCTCAAGACTTAACTTTTAACTCCACCTTGAATTTGAATTATGGATTCAAGGGTTATGCTTTCAAATATCTTAACATTTTGCATTTTTTTCAATGATGTAGGAGGGTTAAGATAGTTGATCACAAGAATGGGCGAAGACCCAAATTAAGGAACACTGGCGCGACGCGGAGATGGAATTAAATTTGATCGCAAAAATAAATTTTGGGACAGTGAAATCCGTATCCTCTCCGCGACATGGAGAGGGGGTTACTTTTCGGGGAACTGAATGTTTAAAACACCTCTGCGACACGGATCTGGGCATATATTTTTGCCCGATATTTTCTCCCTCTCTCAAACTCAAATCAACTCACTACTACTACCATTCTAAGGTCAAAATTCACGAATTCTTTTAACCCAACACAATTGCAGCGAAACCCACACAAGGAACTATCAATTAACTCATTTTATTTGCAAACCCTCGACTCTAGTACTCAATGAGAACTTCATTATCAAAGAACGAAACACAAACCTCAATAAGATTATCAATATTGGCTAAAACTCAAGAACTTAACAATTCAATCTCAAAAACAAATTTAAGGATAGAATTAAATATGATTGACGTGAGGGCAAACAAACCCAACACTATGAAAGCTTACATACATGAAAGAATTGTCTTCTTGAAGAAATTGAAGGAAAATCTCGGAAGATGAACCTAGCCTTAGCGTTTTCTTGATTTTCTTGAGTGTAGAATTTTGGACTGGATGAGAAGGTTTGATTTGAGAAAACTGATTTTCTACACGTTTAGGGCGATTTAGATGACCTCTTAAGGGTGTTTGGGACTAAAATACCCTTAAATAAATAAATAAAATGAGCTTGGAGTCAAAATAATTTTCATTAGGCAGTGAGGTCCGTATTGGCTCCGTATCGCGGAGACATCGGGAAGCTGCTGACAGGTTTGCACGTCGTTAGAAAATCAGTCATAACTTTTTACTTTGAGCTCAGAATTTTGCAAACTCGGTGGTCTTGTAAAGAGGACTAGAAGGTCTTCGATTTAATATTTTATGGGTCTCCCAACTCATTATGGTAATTTGAAATTGACCTAAAACTTAAGAAAAACTTAGGGATGACTTGAATGCTTTTCTCTTTGGTTCTTGTTGGAACTTAAGGTGCTACATCTAGTGACATTAACACTCAAGAAATTTTAAATTCCTTGGTAAAAACTTACTCACTACAAAGGACTATTCGAGTCTTAGTTTAAAAAATTTCAGGATGTTACAACTTCTCACTTACCTTTGTGGTGAATTTAATAGGAGAAGGATTGACATTCATGTCACGACCGAAATCTAGTCCCCAGACGAGACCGGTGTCGTTGACCTATCAGAGGTCGCAGACAAGCCTACTTACGTCATTCTTACTTCATCTAGGTTAATTTTAGCGGAAAATTTGAAACTTTTTGTTTCTTAACATACTTGTTAAACATTCTTATCATTTCATAATTGTTCACCATCAACCATCTAACATTAAGAGATAAGCAACTGAAAGAAATAGTTCAATAAGTATTAAGTGTATAATTGCCAAAATGGCACCAATACAAAGTCTGAATAAAAACAGGAAAGAAATGCTAGTGGAACATGCTCCACTAGCTCAACTCTAAAACTAAGCTAGAATGTAAAACAGTAGCATCCTCGGAAGCATGAGGACCTACCAACTCCGGATGAATGCTAAACGTCCAGATAACTGCAACAATGATCCTGTAGCTCTATCGTCCACCTGTGCCTGCACCTAAAATAGTATAGTTGTATAGGGTTAGTACACACTTGTACTAAGTATGGGTATATGCAAGCACACACCAAGGACATGCATGAGAAAGAATAGCTCTTCCCTAACAACATGATTATGGAAGGTCAAGTCAGTGGACTTGCCAAATTTGGATTAGGAAAGTCAGTGAGCTTCCCAAATTTGGATTAGGAAAGTCATTCCATGAGAGTAACATACATCATCATACTTATCATATTGCACACAGCACATAACATTTTACATATAGCACATATCATAGCACATAATATATAACACATAGTTTCTTTCATATCATTCGTTCATATGCCATGAGACCTTGGAATCATGGACTTGTCATTAAGACTTTCCAAAATGAGGGATCAACATATGGGACCTCAACTAGGGAGTCTTCATTAGCAAACACAGAGTCTGCTTCATTCATTCATACGTACTTTATTTCATTTCATTCATAAGACAGTGTGAACACCAGCTATACCTAGGGTGTTGTTTAAGACTTTCATCGGGTTTGCTGTGCAATGATCAAGAATAACCTAATGTCATTATCTGAGTCTAACTCACCTCTTGATTATCCTATCCTAACACCTTTGGTATCATTCATTTTATTATGTGCTTCATTTGAGGCTGGCCTCATTCATTCATTGGGAACTTTAACTTTAACCGACATAGATCATGTGAGCATCATGAAATCCAGTGTCTCCCCCACACCGAAAAGAGGTGGAATCACCGGCCAAGGTGACCCAAAAACATGCTAGCGTACATGGGAATTTATCCCCGCCAGATCCCTATATTGGCAGTATAGGTTCGAAGACTAGGAGATATAAGGAGACCCATACCCCGCAAGCCGTACAGTCTCATCTCATGAGAGTTACGTGAACCTCTGCCCTTCCCAAAAGAAGGCATCACCTCTCATAGCTAGCCTATCGGTGCTCAGTATAAAGTTCCATTTCATTCAACTCATACGTCATGGAAGCTGGCTTCTAGTATGAGGACATCATAGCTCATTAGATGATTTCTCATTTCATCATTAGTATTAAGTGTGTTAATCTCAATACTTTCATTAGAGTGTTCATAGGGACTGGTCTCTTCATTATCTTACACTCTCATAGGTGATTACGTTTTGGTAGCATTTACTTAGGCTCATTTGAGATTGCTCTCATCATTAGCATTAGCCTCATATCATGTTGTCACCACATTCATTGTCATTAGCACATTTACTCTTCATATTTACTCACCTCATTTTACGTGAATGTTCATTTCATCATATGCCAATATACTTGGCCATTGGTGTGTTTCATACCCTTAATTAACCCTTCTAGGGTTTCATCATTTCATTGTTCATTTCATCATTCAGTACATACATCTTAGGTTCACTTACTTTTAAACGTATGCTAGACTTATGAATCTATACACACAAGCCATGAGGCTTCATTCATAATTCGTTAAGTGAGTCATACATTCCTAAGATTATGTAGTACAAGACTTATGTATCTTGTATATATGCCAAGATCTTGATTTTGATCTAAGTAGGTGGCATTATTCTTGGATACTTTGTTCACGTATGACTTATGTATCAATACGGAAATTTGGGCAAGGAAACCCAACTTCGAATCACTTGGATATCATTTACATTTTTCATTGATTTTATTTTTAATATTCATAATATTTTAACTCTAGATTAAATCCCAATATTAATATTGTATCATTAATTTTTTACTTAATTTTTCTCTTAAGTTGGCCGAAGGGTTGTGAGTTCGAACCCCCACAACCCCTTTTTATTTTTTCCTTAAATTCTCGCTGGGATAGGGAGGTTGTGGGTTCGAACCCCCACAGCCTCCTTATTTAAACTTTAATTTCGCTGAGGCTGTGAGGTGGTGGGTTCGAACCCCCACAACCTCCTAACTTTTTTTTTAATTAACAATTCATTAAGTTAGGCGAGTGGTAGTGAGGTTGTGGGATCGAACCCCACAGCCTCACTTTATTTCTTTAATTAAATTTCGCCTTCCCCCTTTCCAGCCTTGATGTCGTGGGTTCGATTCCCACGCTTCCCATTCTCTTTTCTTTAATTTTTCTTCTTCACTCGCTGCCTGGAGGTCGTGGGTTCAATCCCACGCCTCCCATCTAATTGTTTGATTTATTTTTTTCTTCTTTCTCCCCCAGTGTCGCGAGTTTGAATTCCCAAACCCCCTTTTTCTTTTATTCTCTCGCGAACTCACTGTAGCTAGGTTCGATTCCCCCCAGCCCCATTCCTTTTTCTTTTTTCGCGAAATCCAGTAGCCAGGTTTGATTCCCCCCAGCCCATTTTCTTTTCCCCTTTTCGCGAAATCAGTAGCTAAAGGGTGAGGTCACATGTTCGAATCCTGGTGGCCTCACCTCTTTAAAATGCGTTAATTTTCCAGATTTCCTTGTTAAGTTTTAGCTTAAATTAGTATTGCATAGTTGCTGGAAATTTTAGTCATTCTTCAACTCATTTTCATCAACATTTTCACATGATTCAAAGGGTGCATTCATAAATCGTTTTAACACATTTTTAGGTGCATCTTTCATAAGTTTATTTGGCTAAAAGATTGTTATCCAATCAACCATATTTCATCACAATGAACATCACTTTGTGCATAACTTCAACACATAAAATACAAGAAATACATGCATTTACACTTCTCCAAAAACAGTGGTTAACATCACTGTCCAACGCGCACACACACACCCTTTTTTTTTTTATCACACCTTGATTTTCATCTTTGTGATTTCAAGCACATACACATATTCACTAACAATACAAACATCATACATGCCTAAATCTACCAGCAAAAAATACCCAACCTACGAAATCATTTGGGAGCTAGTGATAAGGACATGCAACGGGGAACAACTTTAGTTTCAGAGTGAATATTTTGAATCGTAAGGGGCCTCTTGGGAAAGGGACCAAGAGAGAAGAAACCCATACCTTTTTGACGTTGTTCAAACGTGAGGTTGCTGCCCAAACTTGTCTCCAAAACCATGCCCAATTCACCTAAAGCTTCACCACCAATTCGACGGAAATCTCCCTTGCCTTAACGTTTTTGATTAACTTGCTTTCTTAGACTTTTTAGTGAGTTCTTCAAGTGTGAAGAATTTTTTTGTTATATTATCAGCTCTTCAACAATATTTGGCAGAGAGCAAAACGTGAGAGAGAGAGTTTGTTGAACGTGTGAGGTGATAAACGTGATTAGGAGAGTGTTAGCTTAGGTTTAGGAGTCTTAACTCAAGACTTAGTCAAAATAGGGTTTAATTAAATTAATAAAATCTGCTTTATTTCAACTAATACGTGAAAGGACCCTTTTGCCCTTAATGAATCAGATTTTAATTGATGATTAAATCATCAATTCATCGCCTCTAGTGGGGCTCGAACCCGAGTGACACCCCATTTGCGAAAATGGGTCACTTCGGGTCGCCCCAACCCGAATTTCTCTTTTTAATTAAATTAATTAATTAATTAATTAATTCCCCATGGTAATTACAATATTACCCTTGGCCTGATTAAGACCATTTTACCCCTGGACCCTCAAAACTTAAAATTTCTTCTTTTAAGTCCGGTAAAGACTCTTTCGATTAAATCTTCGTTTTCAAGAGCCTCACATGGTTGGTTCCAACCTTTCCAAGCTCAATTAACTCCCCAAGTTAGTTGGCTTGGTCGTAGTAAGGGTTCTGAGGTCTGGTTCTACGCGTATCAATCCGTATGAACCTTGGTCTAATCGCAAGCATTCTTGACACCTTAAGTATTTATCTTATTCATTTTTAGGGTTGTTACATTATCTTCCCCTTAGGAACATTCGTCCCCGAATGACACTACCACTACATATCGTAATGCCAGTGAGATCATAACAAAATCACTATGCACAGTCAAGCAATAGTAACTAAATACGGAGAGATAAGGAAACATAGGCTTAAGAGTAGGAAATTTAACCTCAAGAGCTGAAAAGATGAGGGTAGCGGGATCTCATATCGGCCTCAGCCTCCCACGTAGCACCCTCACCAAGATTATTTCTCCACAATACCTTCACTGTGGCAATCTCCTTGTTCCTCAGCCGCTTGAGATCTCAATAGGTACCTCCTCATAAGACAAGTCTTCACCAACCCCCAAACCTTCAACAGGTAGAATCGATGATGGGTCACCTAGGCACTTCTTCAACATAGAGACATGAAAGACTGGATGAACAGAAGCTAGCTCCGCAGGCAATGCTAACTCATAGGCCACCTCACCCACACGCTGCAGGATCTCATATGGCCCAACATACCTCGGACTCAGCTTACCTTTTCTACCAAATCTCATCACCCCTTTCATAGGTGATATCTTAAAGTAAACCTGGTCACCAACATCAAACTCTAAGGGCCACTTTCTGTTATCTGCATATGACTTCTACCGACTGTAAGCAGTAGCCAACCTGTCCCTAATCACTCTGACCTTCTCTAAGGCCTCATGAATGATCTCTGGACCCAAAGTGGATGACTCTCCAACCTCTAACCACCCAACTGGAGATCTACACCTCCTACCATACAGTGCCTCAAACGGTGCCATCCCAATGCTGGAGTGAAAGTTATTATTATACGAGAACTCTATCAAAGGCAGATGGTCATCCCAGTTACCTCTGAAGTCGATCACACACGCTCTCAACATGTCCTCCAATGTCTTAATGGTGCGCTCTGCCTGCCCATCTGTCTGAGGATGAAAGGCAGTGCTAAGCTTTACCTGCGTGCCCAAGCTCTTCTTGAAAGATCTCCAGAAATGTGAAGTAAACTGAGCTCCTCTATCTGAAATGATAGACAAAGGAATCCCATACCATCTCACAATCTCATCAATGTAGAGTCTCGCATAATCCTCGGCTCTGTAAGTAGACTTCACAGGGATAAAGTGGGCAGACTTATTCAATCTGTCCACAATAACCCATATGGAGTCATGCTGCCTCCTAGTACTCGGAAGACCAACCACGAAGTCCATATTAATGGCCTCTGTCGCACCCTATTTTCGAACAGGCCGAAAACAGTTCGCAACATAATATGGCTGACACTCTGACTATTTGAAAAAATTGTTTTGTTTTAGAGTCGCCACCTAAATTTTAAGGAAAATATTAGGAAAACCATTTTTTAAATATGTAAAATGTAAACTCTGCTTTGATTTGCGAAACCAGTGAGATTCTGAGTAAGGGTTTTGGTTACTCGAGGGGAAGGTGTTAAGCACCCCTCAGAGCCTATCCGAAGATAATCCTTAAACTCAATTTAGGAAAATATAATTTAGGAAAACTTGTTTATTTATTCTCTTTAAAATCAATTGTGAGTAAATTTTATTAGTTTTAAGAAAAAAGAGCAAAACACAAGGTACGACATATATATGTCTTATAAAATAGATTTAATTGTAATATTTCTATTTATGTGGTAAAAATAAATAAATAATGTACTTCAAATGTATGATAAATTTATATGTAAGAAAAATATATAGTTGTATCATAATAAACTTACAAAAATTATAGATGTTATATTTATGAAAATTAGTCGTCTTATCAAGACGAGAAATAAAAAATATAATAGTAGTTTGATGTAAATGTGTAGTAATATGTCTAATTTAAATAAAATATACATGATGGAGTTTTTTTTTAAAAAAAAATGTATGAAAATTAGATATTTAAAATATTACATAGAGTTTGCGATTTTTTAAATATATTTATTACAAAGTGTAGTATATACATGTAAGTTTGTTTAAAACATATAAATGTTTATTATTTTGTTTACATGTAGATATAAGTTAACAATATATTAAGTTCAAAATAATATGTGTAAAATGTAGAAAATTATAAAATAAAGAAATCATATTGGTAAAACAAGATAGTAGATATATTATGTAGAAAAAAATATAGAATTTATACCTTTATATGTATGACATATATATGTATGTACCTTGTATTTGAACCCGTTGACATATCTAAAATCCTTGAAAATAGCATGTTAAGAAAAAAAAACAATTGCAAATATATTTCATAAAGGGGTGATGTCAAGAATATAAAGTGGGTCTAACTATTGGAACTTATTCAATAATTTATATTTTTGTTCTTTTTGATTCTTTTTTTCTTTTTGTTAGATATACGAACCTACTTTCTTATTTATTTTCTTTAAAAAAATAAGTATTTAATATCTTAGCCTTTAAACTAGTTTCAAATATTTTTGGGAGTTTTATATGATAAACTTTTCTTAACATAAAGATCTAAGTAAGTATTGATAAGTATAACTATTAAATATTAAAATAACATTTCTTCTTCCTTTAGACGCGAGCTACTACAACTTTTAAATTCTCAAAATATAGTGGTTAGTTCCAAGAAAAACTTATACTTTTAGACCTCAAAAATAATGTTCGAAACTAGGAAAAAGACTGCATTTTTTTACACCAAAAATTTTGCCCAGTAGGGCTGTTAAAGTTGTATTTTAGCCTCTCAAAACCTGATTTTTTAAGCTAAAAATCTGCATTATTTTGAACCCAAAAATCTGCATCATAAAACTCTTGTAACAAAGAACTTTGTCCTAAAAATACACATTTTTTTGCACCTAAAATTTGTACGTTTAAAGCTGCAATTTTCCTCATGAAATCTGGAATTTTTAAAAGCTAAAATCTGCACTTTTTAAACATAAAAAACCTGTAGTTTTACCATCAAAATCTGCACTTTCTAATGTCAAAATTCTGCACCTTTTGAAACTCAAAAAAAATATTACACTTTGAGACCCAAAATACCAAGTCTTAAGTCGCTAAACTTTTATTCTAAATACTCGTTTATGAATGCAAAATCTGAAAATAAATTCACAACATTCGAAAATATTATTCCCAAAGTAAACTTCATTAAAAGTTATGTTTTCGTAGCCACCAAAATGTGTCGAGCACAAATAAAACTTAGTTAAAAGAAATGTCATTCTAAATTAAATAACTATAATAAACTCAATATCTAAAGGGATGTGGAGGTGAACGACTATAATTTACCATCGTCCATAGTTGTTCCAAACCAAACAAAGTAAAAGCAAGCATAAACAGATATGTAAGGAAACATTAAATGGAAAGTGTTAGTTAAAAATAGCAACACATATATGTATATAAAGCACATGAAATTCTGAAATAAGGAGGAAACGTGGGACGCTATTGACACAAAAATAGGCTGCTAGACACGAGCTTAGGCAGCTATTAGTCGCTTCTCTGATTTGAACAGAGATGGAGTTATATACTAACTCCAAACGCGCTCCCGAGTGTACATGTGAAATAAGAAAAAGAAGAGGATTAGAAAGAAAAAAAAAAAAAAACATGTTACTAGTTAAGTTAGATGAATACACAAAGTAATCAAGGAGGATCCTCATGTTGAATTCTAATTGAAACAAACCAAGATTCAATGATGAAATTGAAGGAAAATTACGCTAAGTACACTTAATGCAAAAGTTTGAGAGAATTGAACATTCCAAATTTATACTAACTTAACTTACAGCTTTGGGAAAACAGAAGTATTCACGCCAAAATAGGAAAAGATCATTCATTTTAAAAGGGAAGTAATCGAAAGTTTCTACAAGAAAATGATATCAAACTTAGAGAAGACAACACATGTTTCTAGTAGTAGGACCTCCCATGCCATGCATTTCTAATATATATTCAAACCAAATTAACACACACATATAATCATGTAAACAGGTCACAGAGAATAACATTGGCTCACTTCGAAAATTAAAACAGAGAAACTAAAAAAAATTGAGAATCGAATTGAGTCACTTAATCAAAGACTCTACAACTATCTTAAAACAAGAAGTAAAATATGAATCTGACTTGCCATGACTTGATCGTAATAACCAGCTAACACTAAACCGATTTTCATATTAGCAGCATGGATTCAATGTGAGCAAACACAAGGGAGCTTAAAGAAAGACATGGACTAAATTGAATTTTACTGGAAGGTAAATTTACATCTAAACTTTAAGATTTTGTTTTAACCATACCAACTATCAATAGTAGATTCTAGTTTCATAAGTGAAGCTATAATGAGCCATAATGTTAAGCTAAAGGAAACATGCAACTTGACGTCAAGGTCTTCAGCAGGGAACTAATGCATAAGACATGATATCACTTCTATGTTTAGACTTCATCAAAAAAATAATAATTATGAGCCAAATAATTCACTCTCGAAGGAGTCTATAATGGATCAACTGATTCTTTATTACTTAACAGGTGCGTAGAACAAAGGGAAGGACAAAATTTGAGGAGTTTAGTAGATTCTAAATCAAATCACGATAGATCAACTGTATATCGAAGACTTTTCTCTTCTTTTTTTTAAAACAATAAGAATTCAAAGCAAAACATGCTTGGATGATAGTCTTTTAACAAAAGGAACTAGGATAGCAAATGTGAAAGTGCAGAGGTCAGAACATTAAAAATGTATTGAAGTTGAACTTTACTGTTAAGATTTAACAGAGGGTAATTTAGATTATTATTATTTTTGGCTTAAGAGAGATAGAACTAACATATTCATAAATCAATACAACAAGATAGAATGCATTAGTGAAAGAGTACGAATCCGGATTATTATCATATATGCAGCGACACATAAGAGTCAGGCTTTTAACAAACATTAGTGATAACATTCCTAACAAATCTACACACAAACCGGAAGCATGAAGTACAAAAAAAAAAAAAAAAAAAAAAAAAAAAGAAGCTAATCAACTTAGGCTTAGAGTGACTAGATCAGCAACATACAGAACATTACAGGAAACGAAAACTATCAAAACCAAAACGAAGAGAAAAGAAATCACCTTTTTTGGAGCAGCAAACTAAAGCTTTGACGTCAAGATTTGACTTTGAACTCAAACAATAACTCGAAGAAGAATGAAAACAGAAGAAAAAGGATAACAACCTTTAAAGTCTGTTTCTCCAGATAATTTTCGAATGTTGATGGCTAATTTCTGTATTATAATTATTCTCCTTCGTTTTTATCTGTCTCTTTTTTTTCGTTTTCCTGTTCTGCCTCTTTTTTTTTTTTTTTTTTGAATCGTTTTCTCCCTCTCCTTCTCCTCCTTTTCGTCTTCTTTCTCGTCCTCTCCCCCCTCTTCTCTTTGAACGGAAAGAGGCCTGCTTTTTATAGGCAAAATTCCGAATCTAAAATTCTAATTGAAATCAACATCAACCTTTTTTCCTTCAGATTTTGGAGCCTTTGGGACAAGGCATAGGAGGCGTAGGGTGTCTCTTTCGTCAGAAAAAAAGTGATGGAAAAGACATAAAGCATAAGACCACCGGATATCGTTGTTTTCCGGCGGTTCATAGCCGTTCGAAGGAATGACGGGAAGGTGAGGACGTCTGTGGAAAAGGGAGGAACAGTGTCCTTTTTCTTGAAAAAAAAGAAGAAAATGACAGGCAACATGATATGACGGATGAACGACGGACGGAAGGAGGGGTGATAAAGATCGAAGACCGCCGGATATTGTTGTTTTCCGGCGGTCCATGGTCGTTTCTTTGGCAGAGGGTGACGAACGGTTGATGAGAAAGAGACGCATGAGGGTATGGGGAAGGAGGAAGGCGTCTAGGGAATAGGAAGCAAATATGGGGAAAGAAAAGAGTGTGGGGCTGTAGTCCTTTTTTTGGGGAAAAGGTGAAGATGAACGTTGGTTCCTTCTTTCTCTATTTGGGAAATCTGAGAAACTCTTAATTAATTTAGGTTGTCCGATCGTTTGATCGGACAGTTAAGATAAATTAGGAATCAAAAGAAAAATGTTTAAATATATATATATATATATATATATATATTAAATAATGGTAAAAGTTGAATTGACTAGGACTGTTAGATCTAATTGTAGGGGCGAGATTTAATCTAAAGAAGCACAATCCATGTGCTCGCCTACGTGGCATACACGGATTGGCCGGCTTAAGAAGACATGGATTACCAAAATTGTTCATATTAAAATTATTTAAATTATAACATCTTTTTTATTAAATAGTCATAATTTATTAAATTAAAAATGATTATTTTATAAGATTATTTTATTTGATAAAATTAGTCACTCCTAAAATTAAATTAATAAAAATTAGTGACTCGTGACTTAATTAAGATTTTTAATTTTAAGAAAAAATATATGAAAAAATATCTACTGTGACAAAAGAAATTATATTAGAAAAAAAATAGATTTGTTTTTTAAGAACGTCATTCCAAAAAAAAATATAAGAAAGTAAGTAGTAATATATATAATATATTTAATTTTTAAATGAATCAATATTTATAAAATATATTCATCAGCTAAAAATAGATAATAAAAAAAATCTTTTCGCATTCTTATAAAATCTCGCAATATGTATTATTATTATTATTATTATTATTATCATTATGTGGAGAGCCAAAATTGGGTGTCAACAGCCTCCCACTTCCAAGTCGGAAACTCAATAATCTGAGTCAGACCGCCAGGCTTAAGATGCTCTGCCTTGACCTGCTGACAATTAGGACACTTGGCCACATACTCTGCAATGTCCTTCTTCATGTCATCCCACCAATAAATCTGCTTAAGATCATGATACATCTTGGTGGAACCTGGATGTATGGAATATCTGGAACCATGGGCCTCTGCAACAATCCTGGTTCGCAAATAATCCATATCTGGTAAACACAGCCTGTCCTGATACCTAAGTATGCCATCACCTCCCAAAGCGAAAGACTCATTCATCTTCATCAGCACTGAGTCCTTCAGCTCCATCAACACAGGACCTAGATGTTGATCCTGCTTGACTTCAACTACCAAGGATGATTCAGAACTAGGATGAACTAAAACATCCCACTAGTAGAGTCAACCAATCGCACACCCAGTCTGGCCAGTCTATGTACATCTTTCACCAGCTCTTTCTTCTCATCCTCAACGTGGGCTGTACTTTCCATGCTCATCCTTCTCGAAGCATCAGCTACAACATTAGCCTTACCTGGATTGTAGTGCACATTCATGTCATAATCCTTCAACAGCTCCAACCATCTCCGCTGACGTAGATTCAACTCCCTCTGTGTGAACACATACTAGAGACTCTTGTGGTCTGTGAATATATCCACATGCACTCCATACAAGTAGTGCCTCCACAGCTTCAGTGCAAATACCACAGCTGCCAACTCCAGGTCATGAGTGGGATAATTCTTCTCATGAACCTTGAGTTGTCTGGACGCATAGGCTATCACCTTACCAACCTGCATAAGAACACAACCCAAACCAACCCTAGATGCATCACAGTAAACAGTGTAATTCTCATCACACTTAGGCAAAGTAAGCATCGGGGCTGAAGTGAGTCTGTCCTTGAGCTCCTGGAAACTCCTCTCACAAGTCTCCGTCCACTCAAACTTGGCTTTCTTCTTAGTCAAAGCTGTCAATGGGGCAGCAATGGAAGAAAATTAAAGCCCTCCACAAACCTGCGGTAGTAACCAGCCAATCCCAAAAAGCTAAGGATGTCAGTGGGAGTAAGAGGCTTTGGCCAGTTCTTCACAGCCTCAGTCTTCCTGGGATCCACCTCCACGCCCTGATCGGACACCACATGACCCAGGAAGGTCACTGATCTCAGCCAGAATTCACATTTGCTAAATTTGGCATACAACTGATGTTGTCTAAGTACCTGCAAGGTTAGTGTCAAATATTGTTCATGCTCTTCCTTGGTCGTAGAGTAGATGAGAATGTCATCAATGAATACTATGACGAAAGAGTCAAGGTATTCATGGAAAACCCTGTTCATAAGATCCATAAATGCAGCAGGTGCATTCGTGAGACCAAATGACATGACTAGAAACTCATAGTGACCATAGCGGGTACGAAAGGCTGTTTTTGGGTTATATCCATCCCTAACCCTAAGCTGATGGTACCCTGAACGAAGATCAATCTTAGAGAAGAAAATAGACCCTTGGAGCTGATCGAACAAATCATCTATTCTGGGAAGTGGATACTTATTCTTTATAGTGACTTTGTTGAGCTGTCGATAATCAATACACATTCTAAGGGTTCCATCTTTCTTTTTCACAAACAACACTGGAGCGCCCCAAGGGGATATGCTCGGTTGAATGAAACCCTTATCAGTGAGATCTTTTAACTGCAGCTTCAACTCTTTGAGTTCAGCTGGAGCCATTCTGTAAGGAGGAATGGAAATTAGTTTAGTATTGGGTTCTAAGTCGATACCAAAATCAATCTCTCGAGGGGGGGGGGGGACTCCAGGCAAATCATCAGGAAATACATCTAGGAACTCACTTACTACAGGCACTGAGTCAATGGAAGGAATGTCATGATCTATATCATCAACACTCACAATATGACACAATAACCCCTTGGACATCATTTTATTGGCCTTAAGGTTCGAAATCAAGAGGTTAGGATGACTTGAGTTGTACCCCTCCAAGACTAGCTCCTTTTCATTAGGGAAACGAAATCTCACCACTCTACTACACAGTCCAAGCAAGAATAACAACTGTGAAGCCAGTCCATGCCAAGAATAACATCAAAATCATGCGTGGGTAACTCAACCAAGTCTGCACACATAGTCTTACCACTTATCACTATTGGGCAACCCTTGTATACTCTATCAGTTCTTACATTTTCTCCTAAAGGTGTACTAACAACTATAGGATCATGCGGAACTTCAGGCAATATCTCAAAAGTGAGAGCAAGCAAAGGAGTTACAAAGGAAAGTGTAGACCCTGGATCAAGTAAGGCATAAACAGAAGTTGAGAATACTTGCAGCATACCTGTGACCACATCAGCGAACTTGTCCTGCTCCTCCCTGCCCTTCAGGGCATAGAATCTGTTCCTCTTAGGAGGCTCGGCTGCTGCTGCACCCTGTGGATTAGGCCTAGGCTGAGCATTACCTCCAGCCTGACCTCTGTTCTGTGGGCAGTCTCTAACCATGTGTCCACTCTTACCGCAACCGAAGCAGGCATTAGTGCCCTGTCTGCACTCTCCACTGTGAGCTCGGCCACACTTAGCACAATTCTTTTTAGGACGCTGCATCTCACCTCCATTGCCCTTCTTGGGCACAGGTATGCCTTCTCTAGGTGTTGTACTCCTCTAAAAATTTGAGTTCCCAGAACTCTGTTGCCCCTTCTTGAACCTGGGCTGCTCACGGATGCCAAAATTGTTTCTATGGCCTCCATGGCTGGGACTTGCCTGATCTTGAGGCTTAGGCCTCCTAGCATCATGAACACTCCTATTTTTACGGTTGTCCTCTACCTTCTGGACATGCACTATCAACCTGGAGAGGTCCATATTATCATAGAGCATCGTAGACCGACACTCCTCCTCCAAATCTCCATTGATTCCTGTGAGGAACCTGCTCATCACATCCTTGCTGTTAGACACAAGAGAAGTGGCATACCTGGATAATTTCACAAAGCTCAGTACTCCCCTCATTCTTGTTATTAAATACTAAGGAAAGTAACATACCTTGATAGCTTAACAAACTTCAGGGAATACTCTCTAAATGTCATAGAGCCTTGTTTAAGGTTGATGAACTCATCAACCTTGGCTTCCCTCATCTCTCTGGGGAAGAATCTCTCCAGAAATGTTGTCTTGAACAGCTCCCAAGTGACTGGAACTCCGCCCAAAACTCGGCTATCCTGCCACATCTTGCACCAAGTCTGTGAAACATCCTTAAGCTGATAGGAAGTCAGCTCAGCCTTCTCAGTATCTGTTGTCCCCATAGCCACCAGAATCTTATGCACCTCATCCACAAACTCCTGGGGATCCTCTACAGTCCTAGACCCTGTGAAAATAGGAGGATTCATCCTCGTGAAGTCTCTCAGTCTGTCAGCCATGCTACGAACCGGTGGGTTCTCCCTCTGAACATCCTGCCGGTTGACCTGAGCAGTCATAGCCTGGGCCTGCATAGTAATGGCCTGTGCCATCTAGGCCAGAGATGCCCTCACCTCAGCATCAATCAACCCAGCTGGGTTAACTGGCATAGCCACTCCTTCAGTTGGAGCCTGGGGTGAATCCTGATTGCCCCCAGCAGCTGCACCTCCTCTCCTCTGACCAATAGCCCTCCTAGTATTCATTCTCTGAAAACAACAAAGATTGATGTTAGACACGCTCATAACACCAAGAAATTAAACTTTAGGAAAAGCACGATAAGATCAGAAAAGGGAAATTTTTTCTACACATCATGCAGTCTCTAATCTAGGATAGTGCTGCACTTCACTACCATGACTTAGAAACTACTCAATGTGGTTGATGTGAAATCATTATTATCGGAATTTAAACTAGTACTCTGATACCAACTTTGTCACGATCGGAATCTAGACCCCAGACGAGACCGGCGTCGTTGACCTCTCAGAGGTCGCAGACAAGCCTACTTACGTCATTCTTACTTCATCTAGGTTAATTTTAGCGGAAAATTTGAAACTTTTTGTTTCTTAACATACTTGTTAAACATTCTTATCATTTCATAATTGTTCACCATCAACCATTTAACATTAAGAAATAAGCAACTGAAAGAAATAGTTCAATAAGTATTAAGTGTATAATTGCCAAAATGGCACCAATACAAAGTCTGAATAAAAATAGGAAAGAAACGCTAGTGGAACATGCTCCACTAGCTCAACTCTAAAACTAAGCTAGAATGTAAAGCAGTAGCATCCTCGGAAGCATGAGGACCTACCAACTCCGGATGAATGCTGAACGTCCGGATAACTGCAACAATGATCCTGTAGCTCTATCGTCCACCTGTGCCTGCACCTAAAATAGTATAGTTGTATAGGGTTAGTACACACTTGTACTAAGTATGGGTATATGCAAGCACACACCAAGGACATGCATGAGAAAGAATAGCTTTTTCCTAACAACATGATTATGGAAAGTCAAGTCAGTGGACTTGCCAAATTTGGATTAGGAAAGTCAGTGAGCTTCCCAAATTTGGATTAGGAAAGTCATGCCATGAGAGTAACATGCATCATCATACTTATCATATTGCACACAGCACAAAACATTTTACATATAGCACATAATATATAACACATAGTTTCTTTCCTATCATTCGTTCATATGCCATGAGACCTTGGAATCATGGACTTGTCATTAAGACTTTCCAAAATGAGGGCTCAACATATGGGACCTCAACTAGGGAGTCTTCATTAGCAAACACAGAGTCTGTTTCATTCATTCATACGTACTTCATTTCATTTCATTCATAAGCCAGTGTGAACACCAGTTATACCTAGGGTGTAGTTTAAGACTTTCATCGGGTTTGCTGTGCAATTATCAAGAATAACCTAATGTCATTACCTGAGTCTAGCTCACCTATTGATTATCCTATCCTAACACCTTTGGTATCATTCATTTCATTATGTGCTTCATTTGAGGCTGGCCTCATTCATTCATTGGGAACTTTAACTTTAACCGACATAGATCATGTGAGCATCATGAAATCCAATGTCTCCCCCACACCGAAAAGAGGTGGAATCACCGATCAAGGTGACCCAAAAACATGCTAGCGTACATGAGAATTTAACCCCGCCAGATCCCTATATTGGCAGTATAGGTTCGAAGACTAGGAGATATAAGGAGACCCATACCCGGCAAGCCGGACAGTCTCATCTCATGAGAGTTACGTGAACCTCTGCCCTTCCCAAAAGAAGGCATCACCTCTCATAGCTAGCCTATCGGTGCTCAGTATAAAGTTCCATTTCATTCAACTCATACGTCATGGAAGCTGGCTTCTAGTATGAGGACATCATAGCTCATTAGATGATTTCTCATCTCATCATTAGTATTAAGTGTGTTAATCTCAATACTTTCATTAGAGTGTTCATAGGGACTGGTCTCTTCATTATCTTACACTCTCATAGGTGATTACGTTTTGGTAACATTTACTTAGGCTTAATTGAGATTGCTCTCATCATTAGCATTAGCCTCATATCATGTTGTCACCACATTCATTGTCATTAGCACATTTACTCTTCATATTTACTCACCTCATTTTACGTGAATGTTCATTTCATCATATGCCAATATACTTGGCCATTGGTGTGTTTCATACCCTTAATTAACCCTTCTAGGGTTTCATCAGTTCATTGTTCATTTCATCATTCAGTACATACATCTTAGGTTCACTTACTTTTAAACGTATGCTAGACTTATGAGTCTATACACACAAGCCATGAGGCTTCATTCATAATTCGTTAAGTGAGTCATACATTCTTAAGATTATGTAGTACAAGACTTATGTATCTTGTATATATGCCAAGATCTTGATTTCGATCTAAGTAGGTGGTATTATTCTTGGATATTTTGTTCACGTATGACTTATGTATCAATACGGAAATTTGGGCAAGGAAACCCAATTTTGAATCACTTGGATATCATTTACATTTTTCATTGATTTTATTTTTAATATTCATAACATTTTAACTCTAGATTAAATCTCAATATTAATATCGTATCATTAATTTTCTACTTAATTTTTCTCTTAAGTTGGCCGAAGGGTTATGGGTTCGAACCCACAACCCCTTTTTATTTTTTTCCTTAAATTCTCGCTGGGATAGGGAGGTTGTGGATTCGAACCCCCATAGCCTCCTTATTTAAACTTTAATTTCGCTGAGGCTGTGAGGTGGTGGGTTCGAACCCCCACAGCCTTCTAACTTTTTTTTTTAATTAACAATTCATTAAGTTAGGTGAGTGGCAGTGAGGTTGTGGGATCGAACCCCCACAGCCTCACTTTATTCTTTAATTAAATTTCGCCTTCCCCCTTTCCAGCCTTGAGGTCGTGGGTTCGATTCCCACGCCTCCCATTCTCTTTTCTTTAATTTTTCTTCTTTACTCGCTGCCTGGAGGTCGTGGGTTCGAATCCCACGCCTCACATCTAATTGTTTGATTTATTTTTCTCTTCATTCTCCCCCAGTGTCGCGAGTTTGAATCCCCCAACCCCCTTTTTCTTTTATTCTCTCGCGAACTCACTGTAACTAGGTTCGATTCCCCCCAGCCCCATTTTCCTTTTTCTTTTTTCGCGAAATCCAGTGGCCAGGTTCGATTCCCCCCAGCCCCATTTTCTTTTCCCTTTTTCGCGAAATCAGTAGCTAAAGGGTGAGGTCATAGGTTCGAATCCTGGAAGCCTCACCTCTTTAAAATGCGTTAATTTTCCAGATTTCCTTGTTAAGTTTTAGCTTAAATTAGTATTGCATAGTTGCTGGAAATTTTAGTCATTCTTCAACTCATTTTCATCAACATTTTCACATTATTCAAAGGGTGCATTCATAAATCGTTTTAACACATTTTTAGGCGCATCTTTCATAAGTTTATTTGGCTAAAAGATTGTTATTCAACCAACCATATTTCATCACAATGAACATCACTTTGTGCATAACTTCAACACATAAAATACAAGAAATACATGCATTTACACTTCTCCAAAAACAGTGGCTAACATCACTGTCCAACGCGCACACACACACACTTTTTTTTTTTTTTATCACACCTTGATTTTCATCTTCGTGATTTCAAGCACATACACATATTCACTTTCAATACAAACATCATACATGCCTAAATCTACCAGCAAAAAATACCCAACCTATAAAATCATTTGGGAGATAGTGACAATGACATGCAACAGGGAACAACCTTAGTTTCGAAGTGAATATTTTGAATCGTAAGGGGCCTCTTGGGAAAGGGACCAAGAGAGAAGAAACCCATACCTTTTTGACGTTGTTCAAACGTGAGGTTGCTGCCCAAACTTGTCTCCTAAACCACACCCAATTCACCTAAAGCTTCACCACCAGTTCGACGGAAATCTCCCTTGCCTTAACGTTTTTGATTAACTTGCTTTCTTAGACTTTTTAGTGAGTTCTTCAAGTGTGAAGAATTTTTTTGTTATATTATCAGTTCTTCAACAATATTTGGCAGAGAGCAAAACGTGAGAGAGAGAGTTTGTTGAACGTGTGAGGTGATAAACGTGATTAGGAGAGTGTTAGCTTAGGTTTAGGAGTCTTAACTCAAGACTTAGTCAAAATAGGGTTTAATTAAATTAATAAAATCTGATTTATTTCAACTAATACGTGAAAGGAACCTTTTGCCCTTAATGAATCAGATTTTTAATTGATGATTAAATCATCAATTCATCGCCTCTAGTGGGGCTCGAACCCGAGTGACACCCCATTTGCGAAAATGGGTCACTTCGGGTCGCCCCAACCCGAATTGCTCTTTTTAATTTAATTAATTAATTAATTAATTAATTTTCCAGGGTAATTACAATATTACCCTTGGCCTGGAAAAGACCATTTTACCCCTAGACCTTCAAAACTTAAAATTTCTTCTTTTAAGTCCGGTAAAGACTCTTTCGATTAAATCTTCATTTTCGAGAGCCTCACATGGTTGGTTCCAACCTTTCCAAGCTCAATTAACTCCCCAAGTTAGTTGGCTTGGTCGTAGTAAGGGTTCTGAGTTCTGGTTCTACGCGTATCAATCCGTGTGAACCTTGGTCTAATCGCAAGCATTCTTGACACCTTAAGTATTTATCTTATTCATTTTTAGGGTTGTTACAATTCATGATTTTTTTGTTTTCATCCTTGGATAAATATTTCTCCATTTTCTTGATTTCTTTTTTGTCTTTACCTTTGCAAGGTTCGTGGATAGATGACCCTTTACTTGCGGCTGACGTCATGCTTAACTCCAAACCCTATTTATAAGTGGATAATTCTTAAAAAGTTCTAGGCTTTATGCCTTGCAAAATAGACCCAGTGCATACCTTGAATGCGGATATTTATTCCTAACGGTCACTAAGTTTATCTTTATATTTTAGACTTACAGGCCTTCATCGGCTAATAAAGTAAAAAAAAATGGTTCTTCCTTTTGCTAATGTGTGTTTGTAAGTTCTACCTTCTTATGGTACATTTTTCTACTATTATAGAAGAGTGGTTTAAATTTGAGGGATCAACATGTATGCTTTGTCATTTCATGATTGGTTGTTGTAATTTCAAATAAAATAAAATAAAATCCATATGCATAATATTAAGAGATCCACAAAATTATATATGCACAATTATTAATGAAAATATATTTCTTCATATTGTTTGTTCATATTTTGATTTACACATTTTTAAAAAAATCATAAATAAATGAAAACATTCTCTAATTTACCTTTTAATTCTATTTAATACTTTATTCCTTCTTATTCACTACAACAAATTTGATTACCACAGTCAAATAATTTTGTCATTAATAAATCATATTTCGTCACTAAAAATCTTGTGTTATAAAAAATAATTCGTCACTCAGTCGTCACTAAAGGTGTGTCTCTAAAAGTATACAAAGATGATTTAGTGCTTCGTTGCTAAAAGTATTATATTAACTACGAAAAGAAAAATCGTCCCAAAATATTTATACATTTGTGACAAATTTATTTGTTGTAAAAAGCATATTTTTCGTAATTAATAGTATGCTTTGTCACTAAAAGGGTTATTACTACCGACAAAATTATATCATCGCTAATTAATTTACTTCAATCAGTGACGAAATCAATTGTCTCTAAAGTTATATGTATTTCGTAGTTGAATAAAATCTAATTTCGTCACCAATGACTATATTTTATATACAAAAAAATTAGTTTGTTCTTAAATGTATATATGATAAAATTTATCATTATATATATAATGTATTTATCT
This sequence comes from Solanum sitiens, assembly GCA_016801875.1. Taxonomy (NCBI): domain Eukaryota; kingdom Viridiplantae; phylum Streptophyta; class Magnoliopsida; order Solanales; family Solanaceae; genus Solanum; species Solanum sitiens. Next base: position 111,291 of record JABWTJ010000039.1, on the reverse strand, counting down.
CCTACCACAATTTTTTCAACCATGGGCCAGTATCGCATATTATGCTGCCCATGGGAATCGAACTCACAACTTTAAGGTTAGAAGTGAATAGTGCTTACCATTAAACCAACTCTCTCTTGTTTTTTATTTTTGTTTTATTTTATACTTTCATTGACTTTTTTCAAATTTAACTTTTGTAGAACAATATATTATATGATTATTTATACTTATACACAAATGCATGAAATTTACCACCCACAATTCATTCAAATGTAGATTATATTTTAACTAAATTGTGTATTTTTTAAATATTTTTAAATATATTCAGTACGATTTTGTCATTTTATTTATTTATTTTTGTAATTTTTTAAAATTATTCAGTGCAATAATAAAATTATTTAAAATTAAACTTTTGATTTTATTAAAAAAATGAATAATCGGTTCAAGTTGAACATCGATACCAATAACTATAGTACTTTATCATAATATATTTGAAATCCTCGTTAGTTCATTTCCATTATTTGTGATTTTATTTTTTAGTTTATTTCAATTTTCACACTGATGTAAAAAGTTAATAGAAATTCATGAAATATATTGCACCTTTGCAAAGTCTAAGTTTGTAAGTTGATGTTATCTCTGTATAGTTACTCTACGTACATATGTGGATCTATTAAATATATACATATTTATAGACAAAAGCAAATAGATCGACTTAATCTATGTAGTTTACCAATCACAAATCAATAGACATGCACAAAGCTTAGCACAAAGACTTGACAAAATATTTTTTTATCGTGCTTATCAACGAAAGTTATCAAATAAAAACCAAAAGTGCTTAACAAACAAATATTAGTGATCTGGTGATAGAACCGTGCCCACTCACAATGCCTATAATCCGGATTGTATTTTTCAAATGATGTATTTTGTAATTGCGTAATTCAAAAAAAATTGATGTATTGAACTTTTTCGTTTTAATAAAATCGACCGAATTCATTGATTTTAATATTTTCACTTGTCAATTAACAAATGGACTCTGTCTACTCCTTATGAAGGACTTGTATTATTCTTTTTGTAAGTCGTCACTTGTAATTATAAACAATTATAAAAAAAAATTGAATTTAGCTATGAATTTTTTTTGTAGCAAATAGTTTAATTATTCACTACAAATTTTAAGTCGTCGCTATTTAAAACCTTACATATTTTGTGACAAATTTTTTGTTGTCACTAAATCATAGATTGATTAAAGACAATAAAATATTTGTCACCAATTATTTATATTATTAGTGACAAAATAAATGTCATAACTAAATATAATTTTTTATAGCTAAAATTTATAATATTTAACTACGAACTCTAATTTGTCAATATTGTAATAATATATTATTTTAGATGAAATTTTTTTGTATCCAAAATTTAATAAATTATAAGACAAAAAATATTTTGTCATGAATTAGATACATTAATAGTGACGAAATAATGTATCACTGATAACTTTAAATTTGTTACGAACAGTACTTAACTAATGACACCAATTAATTTTATGGTGGGAAACTTTAGTGGACAAAACTTTGCTACGGATTTTTATGTTTCGTCACTAGAAGTATGTGTCTCATATATTTAAGCACGAAAAGTAAATTTTGTCACTAAAAGCGAATAATTAGTGACGAATTTGATGCCGTAGTTTGTCATGAATTACATACACTATTAGTGACGAAATAATGTGTCACCGATAACTTTAAATTTGTGACTAACACTACTTAACAAAATGGCGCCAAATAAATTTTTGGTGGGAAGCTTTTAGTGGACACAACTTTACTACGAATTTTTCTATTTTGTCACTAAAAGTATGTGTCTCATATATTTAACTACGAAAAGTAAATTTTGTCACTAAAAGTGAATAATTAGTGACGAATTTTTTGTCGTAGCTAATAATTTTGTAGCTATATATCATATTTGTTGTAGTGATTGTTTGATCATATTTTTATCTACACAATTTTTAAAAAATCATAAACAAAAAAAGTATTTTTTTTAATTTACTTTTTAATTATTTTTAATATTTTTTGGTTTACTTTGTACTTATTACATTCGTACTTGATATATTTATTAAAAAAACGACGATTGACATGATTATTGAAGAGTATCTTTTACTAATTTATCTTTCAATTCTTTTTAATACTTTTTCGTTTACTTTTTACTTATCACATTTGAATTTGGTGTATCTATTAAGAAAATAATGATTGACATGAATGTTTTACTACATTTACCCTAATAATTGATGTTAGTATTGTTGGATATTTTTCTACTATTATAGAAGAGTGGGTTTAACCTTGGCGGATCAACATGTATGCTTTGTCATTTCATGATTGGTTGTTGTAATTTTAAAAAAAAAGATTTAAAAAAATCCATATGCATAATATTAAGAGATCCACAAAATATATGCACAATTATTAATGAAAATCTATTTCTTCATATTGTTTGTTCATATTTTAATTTACACACTTTTTAAAAAATCATAAATAAAAAAAATATCTCTAATTTACCTTTTAATTCTTTTTATTACTTTATTCCTTCCTATTGTTTGTTCATATTTTTATTTACACACTTTTTAAAAAATCATAAACAATTTTTTTTTTTAATTTACTTTTAATTATTTTTTCGTTTACTTTGTACTTATTACATTCGTACTTGATATATTTATTAAAAAAAATAATTGACATGATTATTGAAGAGTATCTTTTACTAATTTACTTTTCAATTCTTTTTAATACTTTTTTGTTTACTTTTTACTTATCACATTTGAATTTGACGTATCTATTAAGAAAATAATGATTGACATGGATGTTTTACTACATTTATCCTAATAATTGATGTTAGTATTGTTGGATATTTTGTAATATATGAAAGTCTTAAATTAAATAGATTGTTCATGAAAGAACATGACTCTTATAAAAAGTCATCGTGAAAGAACACGACTAATCATCTCTTAAGTTCTATAAATATATAGACTCTCTATAAGTTGTCTAAGAAAAATATGCATGTATAAATAAAACATTTTGTTGTATCCTGAGGGATTTGTTTGTATTTTTCCAATATGTATACGGACAATATCTCTTAAAGAAAGTGATTTTACACACCTCATGTTTTACTCGAAAAATATATATAAAAAAATATGACTAAGTTTCGAAAAATTAATTAATCTTATGATTTAAGAGAAATTGATTTTCCGAATTAACAGAGTCCCACTTAATTTTCAATAAAAAATCAAGAAAAAACTTATAATTATTTTCAAAAGATTTAAACAGACAAAATCAATTGAAAAAGGGTTCGAAGTTCAATGTACATTTCGAGAAAGTGTTAGGCCCTCGGATTGTCCGCTAACTTGCGGTTGACCGGCGATTTGACTAAAATGACCTTTTACAAATATTTCCAAATTTTGACTAAGTTAGGTGGATTCAAAAAAAAATTATTTACTTTTTATTTTTACTTATTTCATTTATTATATTACCTTAAGGGAAAAAACAATAGGGGAATTTCTTAAAGGGAAAAAGTCATAAGGGTTAACAAGACCAATATTAAAATAAAAGGTAAGTAGTAAACATATATATCAAATAAATATTTTGTATTATTTTATTTTATTTTTGAATATAAAGAGAAATTTATATCTTGGGAATATAATTAAATTAAAACCAAAAGTGTTAGTCAAATACAATAATAAAGGTAAACTTACATAAATATACTTAATAAAAAAATATTTACCATTTATAGCAATAATATTTCTTTTTCACTTGATCACTTTTAATTCATTTTTTATACAAGTTTAATTCATATTACAAAGAACAATTTTTTATTCACATATAATACAAAATTTAATGATAGATAATTTATTTATCACACATTTTAATACACAATAATACAATGTGTCAAATTTTTATCAAATAAATATAATATATTTTAAAAACAATTATAATTCATATATATTGCATACATAATTCACTTTTAATACATATTGCAGATTTAACATAGTATTGCTATAAATGGTAATAAATAAAATGTATTGCTAAAATCAGTAATTATTTATTAAAATGTACCAATTCATGTAATTTTTCTAATAATAAATAAGTAAAGAGGGAAAAGGAGAAAATGTATGAACTTGGGTCAATTGCTCAATTTCAACTCAGTTGGGCCAAACCACCTGTCCTAACTCTAAAATATTTGTCCAAAATGGCCTGATAGGCCCAAAACTTTCTACTGAACCTGCTGTGTAAAATATTGGGCTTTAAGCCCATTTTTCCATCTGAAAAATCTGCACGTGTACTGAGAGTATACTCATGTACATAGGCCGTATACTGGCTTGTTTTTCTGCATATCAGCACATAAATTAAATGTATATAATATATTTCATCTCCCGAACACCTGTAATTCCATTTTTTAACCATGTATACGATGCTTTTTGACTTCTATATCACGTATAATTCTGTATATCAATGTATCATAGTGTATATTCACATGTATATAGTCCGTTTTGGACTATTCCAAGACCTGTAAATCTGTTCCTGCCCCTGTAACTTCTCCCCTTTCACTTGAACAAGATGAGGCTGACTCAAAGAAAAGTTCAACTCGGAGGAATGCAAGAATGGTGTCCAAAGTGGACTCGAATTGATGTCACATGCAAATAAAGAGTGAAACATTAGCATTCACACTTGAAACCATACCATGAGAATAATACTTTCAGTAAAAATACGATATAATAAGAAATAGCTAAAGAAAACTACCAGCATACATAGCAGGGAAGTGAAGCATATATCCAAATACACAAAGTGAAGGTTGGTTAGTTAAGAGCATGTGATCATGACTTGGGTATCAAATCTTTTGACATACTACTAAAAATAACAAAGGAAGATAGTAAACAATGTTGAGAATCATTGCCAAAGTCGGATTTTTTAAATAAAAAAAAATCTAAAACAAGATTTTACATCTATAATATAAGAACAAACTAGTATTAAATAGTCATATTATTAAGCCAAAACAGTCTTGTCTCCCACTAGTTTTAAGGATAATTTGTGATATCAAATGCAAAGTAAGCTAAGGTATGGTATCATAGTCCAAACAAATGAGCTACTGTTACTTCATCCAACTTCATAAACATTAATGTAATCATAAAATACGATCTCATCTCAAAGTGGTACACTTAACAATTTCGAAATAAATGAGATATTTGAAACAAAACCACAACAAAACTCATTAATACCATCACTAAAGAGACCAAAGTTATGCTAGAGTCGAAATACTACAAAATGAAACAAAACAGACATGAAGAAATCTGAGCTGAAATAAAAATTACAAAAAAAAAATTGTCGAACAATGAAGTCACTAGACAAAGATGCAAGGTTTTAGCCTTTGCGAGCAACCACGAGATATAAATCAAGTAAAGGAAGTTATGAAACCGATGTAAAATCAAACAAATAAGACTAAAATCTAATTAACATAACAATCATGTAACAGTAAGATGCTTTAAACAGTGAGCCTTAAGGCCCTTAATACGAAACTCCTATCACCAACAAGACCTGCTTAATTAGAATACACAATGAAAAATCCTCAATGGACTCAAGCAATAAACGAACAGAGCAAAGAATGACTTGAAGACATTACTGGAAAGAACATTCATATTTGACACGAATTAAAATTAAAAGAGAATTTCACATTTTCGAGGGCAACGAGCTGACACAACTAACAAGCAGGGATGAGACTTCTTCCAACCACACAAGAGAGGGACTCCAACGGAAAACTTGGATAGTCTAAGCGAAAAAATCAAAAAAAAGTTGTCCAAATACTATCGTCTTAACGTAAACTAACAACTCTTTCTTTAGTTCTTTCTCACTGTGTCCCTTCAATTTTTCCAACTTTGTTTCAAACTTTTCCAAACTTAATATCAACCATCTCCAACCTTTAGAATGGAGAGAGTGAGGACTTTAAACAGAAGAAGATAAGAGTTGATTTGGAGGGAAACATATTGAATTTCATATTTCAAATTCGAATTCCCTGAAAGGAACAGGTTGAGGAGTTGTCCATTGTACCAAATTTTGTACAGTTCTCAACGGATTCAAAGAGGGGACCGTCCGATTCGAGCAAATGATGATGGAGGCGCGGAGATGAAGACACCTGGATTGATTTTCGAACGGCTCTTGGTATGGAAGGATAAGGAGAGAGGAGAAGCGGGTCGGGTTCGCATTATCGCTGGAATCGTTGGGTTTCTTCGTTCTGCTGGACTGCGCGAGAAAGAAGAGTAACATGGGTCATTTGGTATTGTTTGTTGTAATGAGGGTTGAACCAAAGAAGGAAAAATTAGCAAACTAGTCAAAAACTCTAACATAATTAGTAAAAATCTGTATACTTCATAAAAATTAGTAAAAATGTCAAAATGTCATTATTTTAGAAAACATTTTGTATCCTAATTTACTTCCTATTTTGTCTCACCATAATTACACATTTTTCAACACTCTCTCTCTCATATTTCTTTTACATAAATATTTTCTCTCTCATATTTTACCTCTTCCCATTATTTCTCCATTTTAAAACTCCCACGTCACTCTCCCTCTTGTTATTTTTATTTATTTATTTTTTTCAAAAATTGAAGAATATATTTCTAGATATATTCATAACAATCACTTTGATGAAGGTATGCATCTTTTGTATTTTATGTGCTGATTTTTTTATCATTCAAATTAAAAATGAATATCATATTGAGGTGAATATTTTAGTGTGATCAATTTGTATTTAACTCTCGCATTGTATACATAGAGTTTGTATTTCTTTTATTTTTGTATTTATCATAATGATATATTAACAAAGTCACTTTTGTATTTCAATTAAAGTTAGTATTTATTGTGTTCATTTTTGTATTTCAACATCAATTTCAATGACAACAAGTTTGTATTTCTTTTTTACTATGTTTTCATCATAATTGTATACCAACAAATTTTGTATTTTATGTGCTCATTTTACCATTCAAATTAAATTGATATTTTACTTTCATAGTAAAACTGAAAATTGTATCTCACTGATTGAAATTGTATTACATGTCTGTCAAATACATATTTTTATTATTTGTATTATAAAAATATTATTGATTGTATCTCAAATATAATTCAATCATTACTTATGAATATGATTTAAGAAAGGATACAAAATTCTAAAAAAAATAGCATACAAAGTGAAAATAATACAATCAGTTGAGGAAGAATGCAATATTATTTTAAAAAAAAATACAAATTAACTCTGAAAAGAAATATGATATATTTATACTTAAGAAATACAATATTCTTAATAAAAATACAAGTTTTGAGCAAAAGAAAAATAATTGACAAACAAAAATTAATATGAATACAATTCTGGTATGAATACAATTTTCGCAATTTTCTTTCTTTTGACTCTCTCTTTCTTCTTCGTCTGCTGTGTTTTGTTTTGTTTTTGCTTTTTTTCTCCAAACTCTTATACAAATATGTATTAACTTGTGCATTGGTAAAACTCTGTCTCGTCATCAAAAAAAAATGTTCATGTCAAAACTCCCATACAAATTAATGATTCAATAATTTACGAATATTTGATCGATTGTATTTCACGGATTATATCGAAGTTCCATTTGAAAATTCCTTCTCCAAAGTTGTTTGTCAATGAAATTATACTCGTTTCCAAAATCTTCTCATAAAAAAAACGCAAATTTAATCAAACTCACTTCAACAAAGAGGATTTTAGTATCGCCGCAACATAGGATAGTTGATGATAGTGAGGACGAATTTGAATTTTTCCACCATAGCTAGAAATTACCTTAACCTTTGGATTCTCCATTGTTGTCGGCGCCAAAATTCATGCGAGAATGATGAAGAAGACAAAGGATTTGATTTTTTAGGATTTTTTTAGATTTTCATTTTTTATGTAAAGATGAGAGATATTAAGTGATATGTTCCTTTTATAAAATATTGAATTTGTAACTGATGAGTATTTAGGTGATATACTCCTTTTAAAAAATATGATCTCCCCTAAATTTCTCCTTTCTATTATTAAATAATTATATTCTTTCAATTAAAACAAAACAAAAACAATGTGATTTAAATACATAACGAACTAAAATATTGACATTTTTAATAAATATTGAAAGTGTGACTAAGGGATCCTATTAAATGTTAAAATATTGACATTTTGAAAAATTTCCCTTGAAAGAATGAGTTGGGTTTGCTAATTTGAGAACTGGGCCGCTGGAAATGGCACTAAAGTAAAAGACCAAAATTGGTCTCCAGATGGGTTTAAAGTGAGGTAAGAAAAGAGGTTACATTGACATTGAGAATTTGGTCCATTTGATTACAATTGTAGCCGATAGAATTAAGAAATTAGCCAAATTGAGTTTCATTTAGGAAATTTGACTAAGACTTAAACAAGACGAATTAATATCGATTAATTAATGAGCTTCTTAATTTTAACGAAATAAAATAATTAACCTAATTATAAGCTAAATAAATTAAAGTATAAACTATTATATAAGTAGACTAATTAACCAAATATTTAACAAAATCTTTTTGGAGATGGTTTTCGAATATTCATAAACTATAATAATTATATACAAAATTATATAAAACATATATATATTATTTAAAAATTATAAAAGAGAGACAAAACTATTTAAAATAACTTGAAAAATATTTTGAATTTTATAAAGTCAATTATTTCAAATTGTTTGAAATTTTAAAAGCTCGATGATTCATTTATATTGTGGATGGTCAAAATTGAGTGTCATAACCTCAAAGCCATCTTCTTTGTCAATTATATTTCATTGTTTTTTTTCTAACAAGCATTAAGTCTTGGAAACTAATTTAGGAAATAAGTAATTAATGTTAAGAATAAAATGTACTGAAATTTGAACCTTTTATTTTATGATAGATCGAACACTCATCAATCGATTGACCTTAACTCGAAATTATAGAACTATTTTCATATTCAAATCAAATGAATTTAATTTAATAAATATTATTTAAATTAATTGAATTACAATTATTTTTATTTACCTAAGGTCCGTGCTTGCACGGGCTTACCATCCTCTAATTGTGTTATAGAAACAATTGATAAATTTTGGCTTCATTTGCTCCTAACTATCAATGCAATCATATTCAAGGTCTATGTACCAATCAAAAGCATCATCATTAAGGGAATGAACAAATTGTTTAAAGAGGTATTCACCATATTTTCCAGCATTGTTGCACATTTAGATGAAGTATGCCACATTTTGCTTTTGATTGCCCTTACCATAAAATAGCTGAATATTTGGGGTTGACAATCGACAAACATCTTCAAGCTATCAATTTATAATGTACAATTTTACATATATAAAAGAGGATTTTATTCTAACCTCGTACTTATCCTTGATGGTAGCAATGATGAACTCCTTTATTTGACTTATTGAAGTCATCCTTTCAGAGAAAACTTGGATCTCCTTAGAATGTTCCACTTGTTTTGCTAAATGACTATCAATTTATGTTTGCGGACACTTTTCAGGTGCATGACTAGATTCTTCTTTCATCCTGTCTTCAATTTTATCTATTAGTTTAACAATTTGAGCACCTTGATCTTAAATATAATCGGTTAATTATTCAATAGCTATTTTAAAGCTCGTCAGTTGTTCCTGTACATATGAAGCATTAATCATCATTGTATGCATCACCGTTTAGATGATAAATAACATGGAGATTTTTGGATATTAGATGCAAACTTATTATGTGGGTAGATGTAGTGCCTGAGACATCACAATCAACTAGAGTAAAGAAATTCTTCGATATAGATAAATTAAGTTTGGCAAGGACCTTCTTGACCATTTAGGCGATGCCATCCCCTTATTTTGTGGTGTTTGTGAGGGATCTCACGCGTTTTGAAGATGAACCAAAGACAATAGTAGATTCAGACTGCACTTGTGAGGCTTGTTGTCCTAGCAATTTGGATTGATTCTTTGTGTTTGATCTCATGTTTCCCTCCGTAAAACTAGGATGTTTTCCACTATAATAGAGAATTCAGATTCAATAGTTCTTGCGGATGCGAATTTCAATTTGACCTTCCTTGAATTTATTTTAGGGTACTTGAACTTTGTTTGTTGAAGAGAAGATATGAGAAGTAAAGATTTTTTTAATGGGCGTGTCAAATTTGTAAACAACCAAATTTTATTTTTAAAAATAATATTCAAGACAAGAAAACTGGCGATTAGTAATAATATTTGATTTTAATAATTTATGCGGGGGTTACAATCTTTGTAAAATCTTATAAAAAAAGATGTGATTCACTGATTCTTCTACTCATGACCGCTAACTCAAGAGCTCACTTTGCTCTTAAATTGATGGAATATTTGTTGGGATTTCGCCACAAATGTGGAGTCGGACTTTGATTACAATCGTGGAGGTATGACAACTTGCAGGTCTCCACTTGGAGACAAAGACTTTGTAACGACCCTTTTGGTCGTTTCGAGTGCTAAAGCCTTGTGTTTCATAAAATATTTTTGAGACTCTCTAATTGGTTGGTTTAATACTTTTGATATAAGACCTAGGGCACTACTATTTTGAATGAATTGTTGAGACAATTATCCTTTCTTGTCTTTCCTTCCTTTGATCGTTCGAGGACGAACGATGGGTAAATTGGTATCTATTGTAACGACCCTTTTGATCGTTTCGAGTGCTAAAGCCTTGTGTTTCATAAATATTTTTGAGATAGATTCTAATGAATATTTTGGACCATTCATAACTACAATTATAGAATTAATGGGGTAGTTTTAATAATTTATGTAGTTGGTGGTTAAAGAAAATAACATTAAAATTAATAGTGGGCCACTTTTACTATTTTTATAATTAGTCTTATATAATAATTAGGGAGTAAATACTTTGTAGAGGAATAAGAGTTTGGGTGAGAAAGAGGACGTCAACATCATCACCGCATAAACTCAAGGAGAATATCGTGTCTTCAGATAAATCACTCACGAATCTTAGATCTTATATTACATTGTGGGTTGTTTAATCCTAGTTATTATATTATTAATAGTGAAAAAGGAGGTAGAAAATGGAATTGAAAAAGTTAAAAACGCAGACACTGGTAAATTGGACTTGGGGGAATATGAGATTGTTTTGGGATAATATTTTAATGGGGTATAATTTTGTTGATAGTTGGGAGGGAATTATTAATCATTATGACATTATATTAGAAGGAGAATTCATTATAGGTGGGAATAATGTTGGCATAGGGTTATGATTTGTATGTTACGGTCATAGTAGAGTTATTAGACCATTTCTTTTATTTGGTTTTCAGTTATGGGGAGTTTTGTTTGGATTATTATTTTATAAATCAAGTTTTGATATATTTATTTTTAATTAAGAATTACAAGTATAGATATTATATGATTAAGTTGACAGGGTATTGAGAGAGAATTAGAAATTCAGTGAATTGCGGTTAATTGGCTTTTGATTTTGGGTGAGGGTACTAATTATTTTAGTATTATTTCATGGTGCATTGGTAGTTGGAAGATATGATGTATATAAGTGGTATGTGGAAAGCAAATTGACAGAATGGTTCATAGGTATTTGATAGTGGAAATTGTTTAATTAGTTAATAATTAGGTGGTGATGAAGATCTAAATTGCTTCAGTTCGTCATCTAAGTATTTTTATAAGATTTTGACTATCGCATATATATTCAAAGTACGGTGTGTGTGGGTTGCAATTTCGTTGTAAGATATAATATTATAAATTAATTTTTGATATATTGAGATAGGTAATTAAATATTACCTGTATCGAATTATTTGAATTTCATTAAGATTATGTTAAATTGAGGAATAAGATTTATCCTTAGGCTTGAAAATTAAGAAATTAATTATAGAATTGAGCGATTTTTGGGTCTAAGCTAGACATATAGTAGCATGGGTGCCTAGAGAATCATTGACTTACAAATTATGCATGCTTGATAGATTGAAAACGTTCAGAGGGATTGAGGAAAGGAAAATCATTGGACAAGTAGCTTGCCTGACTTTGGTTCTTCGGTGGAGGTAGGTTATGGTTTATGCTATTTGATAGTAAACTTTTAATAGTGATTGATATGCATTGAATGATATTGTGAAGTTTTCTATGTACTTGATTGTGTGGTTGTGTGGCTTGGTTGTGTGTTTTGTGATTGGTCTGAAATCCCGAGACCGTAGAATGTATAATCTTAAACCATCTCTATAGAAGTAATGCCTTGAATAAAGAAGGCTAGATGAAATATTATTAACGAATTAAAAAGTGGTGATATTAAATAATAAATTAATGATATTATTGGATCAGAGTGTCACGTTCCGACACAGTATTTTTGGATCAGAGTGTCACGTTCCGACACGGTATTCTTGGATCGAAGTGTCACGTTCCGACACGGTATTCTTGGATCGGAGTGTCACGTTCCGACACGATAATATTAAAGGAAAAACATGTTGAATTAATGGAAGATACTCAATATCGAAGAAGTCAACTCCCAAAATGGTTTGGTTTGGAGGCATGAGTCCTCCTGTGTGATCTTGATATCGTTGACTTAATACGTGCTTACTTTAATGTTGTTGATACTTGTTCATGTTGTTTGTTGCTTATCACATGTTAAGTGTTATAGTTGAGTTCATACTATTATTCTCTGTATATTAGTTACTATTTTGGGTTGACCGATGATACTTACTCAGTACATGTTGCCTCGTACTGAGCCCTACTTGTTTTTTTCATTGTTTTCCTTTTATGAAATGCAGCGAGTGTACCTATGACTTCTGATTTCCCTCAGCTCTAGCCAGCCTCCCGCATATCAAGTTCCAGAGTGAGCTATCCATTCAAGCTCGTTTTGGGTTCTCTCGGTCATGACATGATGTCCTATACTTTCGAACACATACCATTTTATTCTTTTATTTTGGTGTATTTGATATTCTTAGACTTAGTATTGGAGATTAGATGTCCTTGATGTGATGACTTTCAGGTTTTGGGAAATGATATTTAGTAACATTTGAGTTTCCGCATTATGCTTGTATTTTGTAAGTTAGGTTAAATTGGTTGTTTCGCCCACTTAAGAGGTTAAGTGTGGGTGTCAGTCACGACTCATTTTGGGTCGTGACAAACTTGGTATCAGAGCGTTAGGTTCAATGATCTCATCACACAAGGACAAGTCTAGTAGAGTCTTGACGAATGGTATGAGCACGCCTTTACTTTTCTTGAAGAGGCTATAAGACTTTAGGAAAACTCATTTATTTATTTCTTTCGTGCTACTAGTTGAATCCAATTGGTATCTAGGTGATACAAATTGGTATCTGAACTTCTTCACTCTATTTCGCATATGGCTAATACTAGAGTAGTAGAATTGGAAACACCTACGCCAACAAAAGAGGAGGTGTCCTTAGAAATAGATATGTTTTCCCGATTCACTATAGGTATGTAATATGACTAGTGACTAGTATGATTTTTTTATTTATTAAGTTCTTAAAGTTGAAACCCTCATTCTTTATAGGTATTGATCATGAAGATGTTTATGCGTTCATTGCTGATTGTTTTGAGTTATTTTATAAGATTGATATGGTAGTGCGATTTTTGTATTGAGTTTATGGCATACCAATTTCAAGGAGATGGTAGTAGTCTCAAGTTAAGTGTCGATTATCAAAGACACTAATTAATACTTGGGCAACATTTTTCTATTTTATCGTGGGTAAGTATATCCCCTAGATTTTGAGGAATATGGGAGAGATGAGTTCCTGAATATTGATTAAGGGAGATATATGTTCTTTCTTAGAAGACCAAATTCTTGCTTTATTCATATATGCGACTTAACTTTGCTTCAGTCTAAAAGAGTGGGTTCACTGTCTTGTGAAGGGATTGAGGTTAGATTTGCATGTTCAAGTTTTATAAATGGTTATTTCAACAAAATCATTTTATGAAGTAATTGATTTTGGTGATGGGGATAGATGGGGTGAAGCAAGATCACTTTGCCAAGGTTACAACATTCAAGAAGTTTTGTGAGGGATGGATAGATAATGAGCACCATTTCTTTGAAAAATACAGTTAGTAAAGTTATTATAACATACATGAATTGAGTATTATTATTATTTTTTTTGAAAAAAAAAAGGAAAAAAATAAAAAAAATTAGTGGTGGATCTTTGGTATGTTATTGATACATTTAGGGTGTGAAATATATATTGAGAATTCTAAATGAGGGCTGATGATTTTGTCTTAAGCTTTAAAGGAGTAGATTGATACTAGAATGATAAACATATAGGAAAAGAAAGTCCTAGTGAGTATACTTTGGGTAAAGTATATTGAAGATTTTACTACGAAAATGCTTATAAAATTGAATTAATCCCTTAAATTTGATTGGTATACTGGAGTTTAAGGTGTCATGTCGAGGAAAAGGTTCACATCTTGATGATGAAAAGGTATAGCTAAGCATAGAGAAAGTGATATATGACCTATATCGTTTATATTTGTTGTACTAGTATAGAAAATTCTCATTTAAAATCAGTTTTAGTGGCAACAAAGTCTTGAAAGTATTTCACCAATTCTGATATCGAATTTAATATTTGCTTAAGAGTTGGACACTAGGCCTAATCCTACTTGAAAAAGGATTGAAATTATTCTCTTTATTTGGTTTTCAATTTTATTAGGAAAAGAATTGGAATTGTAATCTTATTTGTAGTTGATTTTGACTTTGTATGAAAAAGCACAATTGTATAAATAGAGGATGGTCTTAAGAGAAAAATTGAACTACTCATTAATATTCTCCTTGAAAGACATTAGGACATAAGAGAGGTTTTGAGAGAGCTTCCAACAAGAGAGAAGAGAGAAGAAAAAGATTTATTTTGCTGCATACCTTTCTCCGCATAGCAACCTTCAGATCGTGTTTCTTAATTAACTAACTGTTGGATCTGGCTAAAATTTGAACTACGTATTTCTGATATCTAGGTAGTGGATTTGAATGGTGGAGATTGAATTCGGAAGTCTGCAAGATCATTTATTTTATTCCGAATAACAGTTGTGTTTTGGTGGTGCTTGCATTAAATTTGTAGAGGCATTGTATTTATGATATGTATTATGAGGTGTTTTATTATGATATTTAATAAGAGGTATCTTAATTTAAGACAATGGAGGTGATTAGAGTTCGTAATGATGATATGGGATTGGTGATTGATTGTGATTGAGATGAAATTATATAATGAGGATTGTTGGTTAAGCGAGTTTTGTACGGTACTAACGATTTGCAATCATCTACTGTTGTGGTTGTATAGAAAGTTTTAGGAGATGTTGGGACACCGCTTGAATTGAATTTAAAAGAGTTATAGTCATAATGAAAAAAAAATGTGGGATATAATGTTGTCTTGAGAAAGAGGTCAGAACAAGAATATTTTGTCTAATTGCAAGGGATAAAGATGTATCTTTTGGAGGTCTAGTATTGGGTTTTGAGACATGTGGTTTCATATATTTTAATATGGTCATGGTTTAGTGTCACGTGTCTATCATATTGGTTAAAAACTATTGAAAAATACTTTAAAACAAAAGTGTACTTACGTTCAACTCGAATGTGACAATAAGTTCGTTTGTGGTTTTTGAGTTCAGTAATGAGTACTATTGAATTGCGAAGGATATAGTAAGATCTATGAAGAGGCGATCAATAATAATTTAATATAGATGGATTTCTAAAAGTGATCAAGATATGAATTCTTAAGATAAGGAATGATTGATCGCATTGAGTATTCGGGAAGAAATTGTGCATAATTTAAGTCAAAAATTAAAGAATCTAAGAAAGAGTTTCCCTCAAAGTTTTTATTTAGAGTGTGACGTAAAACCTCATGGGTTGTTGATACAAGGATGAGCTCAGTAAGTGAGGTAGAGAAATTAACAAGAGTATGATATATTGAAGGATCGAGATATTTAAAATTTTGCACCATGAGAACTCTCGTATAAACCCTTGGGGTAATTTAAAAATTTTATCTTGATAAATAGGTATTATCAAACTCGAAGTTAGTGATATTGGCCTTGTTTGGGAACTCATATTTTTTTTATGAAAATCTTAAATAGAAAGAGAGATAACCATAGTTTGAACATATATTTGATAAGAATACTTTTATACGAGTGACTGTTTGAGAGTAAGGTAAATGAACATTGTAGTTATGATGTTTGTTAGCATTAAGAGTGTTGGCTTCAATTGAGTATTGTGATAATTATGTGGGATTTTGATAAATCGAATGTATGTATGATGTAATAAAGACTAGACTAGTTGATTGTTGGTGGATAAAAATCAAGGAGATAACGTCAGATGAATGAAAATGGTTAATATAAGCACTATGAAAGGAGTATTTAGATTTATTCTACGTTAGTTATGTACATTCTCATGTGACTAACTATTTTATTCTAGACACGGTTTGGAGTATGATTCACTTTCTACGACCATGTGTGTTTCTGCTTCTAAGGGTGAGTCCCTATTAGTGGATCAGGTGTACTGATTATGTGATTGTCCTCCTGGTAGGGTGACATTTCTGGTTAGACTTATTCATTCCAATTATGGAAGATTTGGTGTTGGTTGGGATAGTTGAAGTATACTAGTGATCCAACACGCACAACTTTACTTATGAGAATTGGTAGGAGAGCTACCATGAAAATTTATACTTGTTCGATAGACTTAAGATTTATCGCATCATCGGTATCTTCTTTTGGCTATGTGTGATTGAATGTGAGGATTATTTGGTTTAATTTTGTCATTCTTAAGGTTTTTCTATAATAGCTACTAATCTAACATTTCGACAGTGTTGTTAGAGATTTTGTATGTTTGGGTGTATTAGTCGATGATGGTTACCTAATCATTTTTATATTTGGATCAGATGAGTTCGATTCTCCTTGATGAGTACATGATGTCTAAAGATTAAAAGTTTATAACTTCAGCTCGTGAAAAGTTTATGTTGCGAGAAGGAAATATTGATAAGGTCTATGATGGTGTGTGCACTATGAGTGTGTGGTGGTTGTTTCAAGTTCACTACTGATTATGACCCGTACTGGCTTTGAGATTTTATCATGGTTATGTGAAAAGATTTTACCTAATGGTTGTGTTAAGGTCCTAGAGAATATATTGCATTTGTGTGTACGATTAGCTCTGATGGCTGTGAGAATACATTTATTGTTAGTTGAGCTTGCATACAACGATAATTCTCATTTGAGTATTGAGATGTCCCTATTTGAGGCATTTTATGAGAGGAGATGTGACTCTCTAATTGGTTGGTTTAATACTTTTGATATAAGACCTAGGGTACTACTATTTTGAATGAATTGTTGAGACAATTATCCTTTCTTGTCTTTCCTTCCTTTGATTGTTCGAGGACGAACGATGGGTAAATTGGTATCTATTGTAATGACCCTTTTGGTCGTTTCGAGTGCTAAAGCCTTGTGTTTCATAAAATATTTTTGAGATAGATTCTAATGAATATTTTGGACCATTCATAACTACAATTATAGAATTAATGGGGTAGTTTTAATAATTTATGTAGTTGGTGGTTAAAGAAAATAACATTAAAATTAATAGTGGGCCACTTTTACTATTTTTATAATTAGTCTTATATAATAATTACGAAGTAAATACTTTGTAGAGGAATAAGGGTTTGGGTGAGAAAGAGGACGTCAACATCATCACCGCATAAACTCAAGGAGAATATCGTGTCTTCGGGTAAATCACTCACGAATCTTAGATCTTATATTACATTGTGGGTTGTTTAATCCTAGTTATTATATTATTAATAGTGAAAAAGGAGGTAGAAAATGGAATTAAAAAAGTTAAAAACGCAGATACTGGTAAATTGGACTTGGGGGAATATGAGATGTTTTGGGATAATATTTTAATGGGGTATAATTTTGTTGATAGTTGGGAGGGAATTATTAATCATTATGACATTATGATTAGAAGGAGAATTCATTACAGGTGGGAATAATATTGGCATAGGGTTATGATTTGTATGTTACGGTCATAGTTAGAGTTATTAGACCATTTCTTTTATTTGGTTTTCAGTTATGGGGAGTTTTGTTTGGATTATTATTTTATAAATCAAGTTTTGATATATTTATTTTTAATTAAGAAATACAAGTATAGATATTATATGATTAAGTTGACAGGGTATTGAGAGAGAATTAGAAGTTCAGTGAATTGCAGTTAATTTGCTTTTGATTTTGGGTGAGGGTATTAATTATTTTAGTATTATTTCATGGTGCATTGGTAGTTGGAAGATATGATGTATATAACTGGTATGTGGAAAGCAAATTGACTGAATGGTTCATAGGTCTTTGATAGTGGAAATTGTTTAATTAGTTAATAATTAGGTGGTGATGAAGATCTAAATTGCTTCAGTTCGTCATCTTAGTATTTTTATAAAATTTTGACTATCGCATATATATTCAAAGTACGGTGTGTGTGGGTTGCAATTTCGTTGTAAGATATAATATTATAAATTAATTTTTGATATATTGAGATAGGTAATTAAATATTACGTGTATCGAATTATTTGAATTTCATTAAGATTATGTTAAATTGAGGAGTAAGATTTATCCTTAGGCTTGAAAATTAAGAAATTAATTATAGAATTGAGCAATTTTTGGGTCTAAGCTAGACATATAGTAGCATGGATGCCTAGAGAATCATTGACTTACAAATTATGCATGCTTGATAGATTGAAAACGTTCAGAGGGATTGAGGAAAGGAAAATCATTGGACAAGTAGCTTGCCTGACTTTGGTTCTTCGGTGGAGGTAGGTTATGGTTTATGCTATTTGATAGTAAACTCTTAATAGTGACTGATATGCATTGAATGATATTGTGAAGTTTTCTATGTACTTGATTGTGTGGTTGTGTGACTTGGTTGTGTGTTTTGTGATTGGTCTGAAATCCCGAGACCGTGGAATGTATAATCTTAAACCATTTCTATCGAAGTAATGCCTTGAATAAAGAAGGCTAGATGAAATATTATTAACGAATGAAAAAGTGGTGATATTAAATAATAAATTAATGATATTATTGGATCGGAGTGTCACGTTTCGACACGGTATTCTTGGATCGAAGTGTCACATTCCGACACGGTATTTTTGGATCGGAGTGTCACGTTCCGATACGGTAATCTTGGATCGGAGTGTCACGTTCCGACACGGTATTCTTGGATCGGAGTGTCACGTTCCGACACGGTATTCTTGGATCGGAGTGTCACGTTCCGACCCGATAATATTAAAGGAAAAACATGTTGAATTAATGGAAGATACTCAATCTCAAAGAACTCAACTCCCAAAATGGTTTGGTTTGGAGGCATGAGTCCTCCTGTGTGATCTTGATACCGTTGACTTAATACGTTCTTACTTTAATGTTGTTTACACTTGTTCATGTTGTTTGTTGCTTATCACATGTTAAGTGCTATAGTTGAGTTCATACTATTATTCTTTGTATATTAGTTACTATTTTGGGTTGACCGATGATACTTACTCTGTATATGTTGCCTCGTACTGAGCCCTACTTGTTTTCTTCTTTGTTTTCCTTTTATTAAATGCAGGGAGTGTACCTATGACTTCTGATTTCCCTCAGCTCTAGCCAGCCTCCTGCATATCAAGTTCCAGGGTGAGCTATCCATTCAAGCTCGTTTTGGGTTCTCTCGGTCATGACATGATGTCCTATATTTTTGGACACATACCGTTTTATTCTTTTATTTTGGTGTATTTGATATTCTTAGACTTAGTATTGGAGATTACATGTCCTTGATGTGATGGCTTTCAGGTTTTGGAAAATGATATTTAGTAACATTTGAGTTTTCGCATTATGCTTGTATTTTGTAAGTTAGGTTAAATTGGTTGTTTCGCCCACTTAAGAGGTTAAGTGTGGGTGTCACTCACGACTCGTTTTGGGTCGTGACAGACTTCTTTGTATGAAGAAGGCTTAGGGATCACCACCGAAGAACAAAACTTCTCTATTTATATATTTTTTTCTTTGTAGCCTTATTAGACACTTTTATATAATAGTGAGCTAGGCTTCAAGGTATTTTAGTCTCCAAATAATTCTAGCGGAACTTGGGCTTGAAGAACATGGGATGGGCTCATCTTGTCAATTAACAGATTGACCCTAATGTAATTGACTTCGTTTGAGTCATATAATTTGGAAAAATTTAACAAATGACATATTTAATATTACTTATTATTAATCGTAACAGGAGTTTTTAGATTTCCATATGTAACAGTAAAATTCTAACCACAATTAACAACTATTAAAATATGTATTTAATATTAAATTTTTAAATGATAATTAATATATAATCTCATAATTGATATTTACGATACTATTTTCCATATTTTAAGGGATTATAACTGATTTTAAAAATGGGACACTTATATTTCTCCAATCGATTTAAAGATTCTTTAATAATACTTCATTTTTTTTGTATTTTTTTTCTTATTTCTTTTTACGATTGGTTTGGAAAAAAAAATTCAAGCAACATGGAAGTGATTTGTACTCAATTTTGATTCAACACGGGGGTTGTTGGGATTCAACAGGTTTGTATCATATTTTTTTGTCTTTCTTTTCTTTTTTGATATCGATTTTTTTTTTGGAGTAAAGCGACAACTAAATGAATTCTGAGCAGCGATTTACTGTTTTTGTTTGTTAATTCTTCTTTTAATAATGGATGTTGATTTATTTTTTTAATCATGAAACGGATTTTTGATATATAAATTTATTTGGTGCAATAATTAGTACAATAAAATTTATGTATAAAAATTAAAATGTGGTCTACATTATTCAACTTCAGAATACTGTTGTGTGGTATGATATATGAATAATTTGTGGTGTCAAAATTAGAATTGTTCATGTCAAAATTAATGAATAGACAGTATGAATTGTGATTCTAAGCAGATGTTTATGAATTGTTCAGAATAAATACATCTTACCATTAAACTTGTGTATAAAAATGGTCTATAAAATAATTTTTAATGTTCAAATTTTGGAAACTCCCCTATTTTATCAATTTGTTTTGAATTATGGTGTTCAAAAAATAAAATAGTTCAACTATATGATATTGTTATATTTCGTGGTTTCAAGAAATGTACATATAAATTGGTTATTGTCAATAACTTTTTACCAATAAAATATGTATTTAAGAAGTTTCAAATTTACACATAAAAAATCAATGATTAATATAAAATTCAGATATCACAAAATCATAAAAAAAAACAGAAATATTGAAGCCTATTTTTAATATCCAACTTAATTCCATTGTTATACATCAAAATTCAAACTAACATTTCACTATCAAAAAACACTAAAACACAACTAATAAATTTTCTTAAAATACTTGCAAAAAAAACTAAGTAAAAGTATCCAAATTAAAAAAAAAAACTGTGAATAAGCTAATTGTGATGATGTTCAATTGAGTATACATAATGTGAGTATCTAATTGGTACTAAAACAAGTATGTATGTAATATTTATGAAAGCTACTTCGATAACTTATTCATAAAGTGTATGAATTTGATATATAAATTGAAACAAGTGAAAAACTAAATTTAATCTATTTGGATCTTATTTTATACAATTTGAGGAGGAGTTAGAAATGCCGTAGGGTTATTCACAAAATATGGATGGTATACAATGTGAATGAAAACTGTTTTATAAAAGATAAATTATATATTGTAGAGTATATAATTGGTAATAAATATATTTCTATTCATTACTAAATTATTCAGAAAGTGTATAGATTTGGTATATATATTGATAATAAGTACTGATGAACTGAACTTAATTAGTTCAAAAGTGTTATAAATTCATTGTTTTATGTGAATGAGTTATCCAACAATTAATTGGATTCATGTATAAGTGTTTCCAAGTTGATAAACTTCCAAGGTGATAAAAACCTTAAGAGATAACTATGTATCAATTAATATGGTGACCTATGAGAGTGATATTTCAACACTATAAATTAGGGTTGTTCAAAATCGAACCGAAATCGATAAGACGAACCGATAAAAAAATTATTGGTTTATAGTATTGGGTTATTGGTTTAGTGATTTTGATAAATGTTTTGATTTTTTTTGTTATCGGTTTATCGGTTCTTAACGGTTTGAAGTTTTTTTCTTAACGGGTTAACCGATAACTCGATGGTAAATTAAATAATTATATTTATACCATTTTGTATATAAAGTCCTCGACTTAGAGTTTAATTTCCTACTTTTATTTTTGGTTGTCTCAAACACTTGGTTATTCTACAATGTAAAAGTGTTTGCTTTTGAACAAGAAGTAACTTGTGAACTCAAGTGCATGGTTTATTTGGTTTATCACCTTGTTTCTAAGTGAATTTTAATGTTTTTTCTTTTATGTCAAATCTTGATGGTTAAACCGATAACCGAACTGATAAAGATCAAAAATCGATAAAACCAATAACCGATAAGTCATTATCTTAATGGTTCTATAACAGTTTAGTTTCTCTACAAACCGATAACCAATAAGCCAACCCGATAAACTTCAAAACCGAATCGAACCGGCCGATACACAGCCCTACTATAAATAGAGATATCACTCACCATTTGATATACACTTGAATAAGAAGAAAACTCCTCTTCTTCAATCTACTTCTCTTGCATTCTTCTCTTTATGATTATATTCTTATGAGCTTGATTTTATAACCGGGTGCTAATTTTATACTGTTTGAAAAAAGAATTAGGAACTTATACTAATGTATATTTCATACATTTTACTAAAATCATAAGCTAAGTAATTAGAATGCACATTTAATACCTACTTCATATTCACATCCACCAACAATAATTCACACTATGTGTAATGCATACTTCATAATCATAGTTACTAACAATAAATGTTGATTTTATACCTATTTATAAACATATTTCAAGTTCATTCATGATTCATACAACAAAGATTGCGGAATATATATCATTTGATAAAAATTATAAAAGACATTATTCAAGCTCTGAAAAGTAAAAAACATCAAAATATGAAAAATAAATAAATTGAACTTTTAATATATTTGCAATAACTTTTTTTGTTGTTTAGATCAAATCTACCATAGGCTTTGTCTTTTTCGTTTGTGAATACCTACACTAGGCTTTGTCTTTTACGTTTGTGAATACCTACACTCAAGTTATGATTTTGCTATATATAATCTGGGACTTTTTGTAGTGTCATAAAATGAAATTTTAATATTTTTTTTCCATGACTTAGAATTGAAGCAAAAAATTACATGAAAATTTGAAAATGAGATAGAAAATTAAGTGAAAATCATAGCAAACGATTATTATCGAATTCTATAAACATAAGAACAAACATGGTTATCAAATCTTTAGGGAGAAGATTATGGCGAGAGATTTGAGATGGTAAAACATGGTTAGTTATTTTTATAAAATCGACTAAAATTAAACCCCTAAATTGTAGTTATATCAATTTCCTTAATAATTTCTCCTTAAATTTTATTAATTTAAATTCTACTGACTCTTAAATTGTATTAAATTGATTTTATCCCTAACTTCTTCTATAAAACACATCCCTTTTACTTTTTCTTACCTGCCTTAAATATTAATATAAATAATACAATAATTTAATTTAATAATATATTAATTTGAATATGTTATCACTAATAATTAATTTGTTATATTATTAATTATTAATTAATAGATTCATAGAATGTAATGTATGGTCTTAAATACATATGAGGGGTATTTTTTTTTCCTACTTAAACATTAATTCAACTTTATTAACCAAAAAATTCACTTGATCTACATATCATGAATTTTAAATTTAAGCCAAAACTCAATATGAATATATCCAATACAATTTCAATATCTATAATATTAACCATAGGTAAATTTCAATATCTATAATATTAATTTATTTTTATTTTTAGACCAAAAAATAAAAATAAAGTAATAATAAATGTTAACAATAGGTAAATGCATTTGAACGGTGAAGCATCTTTAATGTGTAAGTCCCATCACATTATTACTCATTTTTCATTTTTATTTGGGTATTTCATTTGACAATGGTGTGTCTGGCATGGAGGAAAATATTTATTGAATAACGCTTGTTAATTTTTTATGTTATGATATTTATTTTTAAATTTTAAATTATTTTAAAATTTAAATTATTTTTGTTATACAGAATAAAAATGAAAGATCGATCACAATAAACCAAGCTATGATATTTACTTTTAATTTAAATTCAGCTCTTTACTTAAAGATCTAAAATATTATTATTTTTACCGAATAAAAATAAAGGTTGATCAGAATAAACTATATTATGTTATTAACTTTTAATTTTAAATTCAATTCTTTAAGATCTAAATTATTTTTCTCTTACCAAATAAAAATGAAAGACTAG
This sequence comes from Solanum sitiens, assembly GCA_016801875.1. Taxonomy (NCBI): domain Eukaryota; kingdom Viridiplantae; phylum Streptophyta; class Magnoliopsida; order Solanales; family Solanaceae; genus Solanum; species Solanum sitiens. Next base: position 86,906 of record JABWTJ010000039.1, on the reverse strand, counting down.
TCATAATATATTATGTTTTAATATTTACATTTGAATTTTAAATTCAAATCTTTATTTTAAATCAAATTTCGTATATTTTATATAAAAATTAAAAAAAAAATAATTCTAGCTACAAAAATAAAATACGGGCCATAATATAGTGTATTGTAATTTTGATTCATTTCTACAAAATTAATTATTTTGATATCTAGCTTAAAGAATCCACATCTAAATTATTTTCTGCTTATGAAAAGAAAATAAAAAAAATGACCACAATATGGTAGTTTGTAATCCATTTACGATTTTTCTCTTATAGAAGAAATATAAAAGACTAACCCAAAAAAAAAATTATTATACTAACTAGTTCTAAATTTATTTTGGTCTATGTTTTATTTATTTTTTAATAAAAATTATAATATAATTTATGTAGTTCTAAATTCCTTATTTAAGCCAAGTTTTATATTTTTTTATAAAATTAATTAGTTTGATATCTAGTTTAAAAAATCAAGATCTAAATTATATTCTTTACTTTAAATAATATTATTACATTTTTTTAGAAAAAAATAATTCTAGCTACATAATCTAAATATTGTTCTTTTTATAGAAGATAAATTAAATACTAGCCATAATACTACATTATAATTTTTGAAACATTTTACAAACTTAATCAGTTTGATATCTAGTTTAAAGAATTCAAATCTAAATTATTTTCTTTTTATGAAAATAAAATAAAAGAATGACCACAATATGTTAGTTTGTATTTTTTGTTTTACTTTGAATCAAATTTTGTATATTAAAAAAGAAAATAAAATATCTACAAAACTTAAATATTTTTTTCTATTTACGGAAGAGAAATTAAATACTAGCCATAATTTACCATATAATAATGTTTGATATATTTTTACAAAATTAATCAGTTTGACATCTACAAGAATTCAGATCTAAATTAATTTCTTTTATAAAATAAAATAAAATAAAGAATGACCACAATATGGTAGTTTGTGATTATTTACAATTTTTTTTTTTTTGAAAGAGAAAAACAAAAGACTAACAAAATAATATTGTTACACTAACTAGTTCTAAATTTAACTTTTGGTCTATGTTTTAATATCTTTTTTTTAAAAAATTATATTATAGATTATGTAGTTCAAAATTTCTTATTTTAAGCCAAGTTTGATACAATTTTTAGAAAATTAAATAGTTTGATATCTAGATTTAAGAATAAAGATATAATTATTTTAGTATTTACTTTAAATCAAATTTCATAGAATTTTAAAAATAATTTTAAATCTAGCTACAAAATCTAAATATTTAAATGATTTCAACAATATACTATATTATAATTTTTGATACATTTTTACAAAATTAATCAATTTGATATATGGCTTAAAAAATACAAATCTAAATTGTTTTCATCTTATGAGAATAAAATAAAATAATAACCTGGTAGTTTGTAATCTATTTACAATCTTTTGACTATCCAAAAAAATATTATTACACTAACTACTTCCAAATTTCATTTTTGGCAGATGTTTAAGTTTTTTATATATATAAAAATTCTATTATAATTTATATTGTTCTAAATTCCTTATTTTAAGTCAAGTTTGATATATTTTTACAAAATTAATTAGTTTGATATCTTGTTTAAAGAACCAAGATTTAAATTCTTTTCTTTCTTTTAAATCAAATTTCGTACATTTTAAAAAAAAAAAATCTTGCTACAAAATCAAAATATTTTTTCCTTTTTTGGAAGAAAAATTAAATATTAGCCATAATATACTATAGTATAATTCTTTTATACATTTTCACAAAATTAATTAGTTGGTATCTAGCTTAAAGAATACATATCAAAATTATTTTCTTCTTATGGAAAGAAAATAAAAGAATGACCACAATATGGTAATTTGTATTTTATTTACATTTTTTTATAGAATAAAAATAAAAGACTAACCCAAAAAAATGTTATTACACCAACTAGTAATAAATTTCATTCTTGGTCTATGTTTTTTTAATAAAACTATGTTAAAATGTATGTAGTTCTAAATTCCTTATTATAAGCCAAGTTTGATACTTTTTTTTTCAAAATTAATTAGTTTGATGTCTAGTTTAAAGAATCAAGATCTAAATTATGTAATTCTTATTAAAAGAAAATAAGTGAAGGACCATAATATGATAGTTTGGAAATTTACAAAAAAATTCTTATAGAAGAAAAATAATATACTAACAAAAAAAATATTTTTTTACACTAACTAGTTCTAAATTTCATTTTTGGACTCTACTTTTTTTTAAAAAAAAAGAATATAAATTATTTTTAAGACTAATGATTTTTTTTAATTCTATTTAATTTTATTTGTTTTTTGTCATCTAACCTTAATATTATTATCTTAATAAATTTACTATATATCTTGGCATGAGCGCGGTCCACATATAGCTATGTGCAGCTGATGTACTGACCTATAAATTCTTCATATATTTCGAAGAATTGAGTTTCATCACTCAATATCATTTTTTCTTTTTGAATAAATCAAAAGGCAGACTCGATATCTCTTTAGAAAATATTAGGGTTTTTTTCCATTAATATTAACATGTCTAACACGGATGTGTATACTGTTATGTTCTTTCGAACATTGAGTTCTCACTCTACGCTTCTTCGTTGCCCTATATGTACTCAAATCGGTGGCACTCATGAAGAATTTATGAGTCATTTCCAATCTCATTCAATGAAACAACAAGCACCTTTCCTCTTACAAAATTTTAAAATGTTAGGTATAACGTCGTCAAATGATTTACCATCAGAGCAACAAACAACATCCACGACAGATATGCCCCAAACACCACTGTCACCACCAGAGGATTGTTGCTCAACTACAGGTAATGTCAGGGGTAAAAGGTTGCGTGAAAATTCAATAGATATAGATCTAAATAAAATTCCTTCGGAGTCCACAAGCCCCTAATTAAATGTTTTAGTTTGTTTAGAACATTTTTAACGTTTTTTCAAGTGCTTTATTTTTCAAGAGTTGTACTCTCTTAAGAACTATAAAATTTTAATTTTAAGTTTGTCTTTATTTCATCGTAGACGTTCTTTCAATTGTAACGAACATAAAAGGTCATGCATGAATAAACTAAAGAATATTGCAAACTATACTGCTATTTTTTATAACTTTTTTTTCATGATTCTATATTCTAATGTCCAAGCTAGGGGCAGGCGTTCGGGTTCTACGGTTCGATTTTATCAAATTTTGATTCGATTTTTCAGTTTTTAGTTTCGAAAGAGTGTGCACCATATATTAAACCAAACAAATTCGGTTTGGTTCAGTTTTTTCTACTTCTGTTCGATTTAGTTTGGTATTTTAAAATCATTTTTCGGTGTGAAAAATAAAATAAGGATAATATATAAGATACTTAAAAATTTAAAACTATGTTAAGAATGATGTGTATTACCGTGGAACGCTTATTGTTCTACCTAAAAGACTATATTTGTCATTATCAAGAACATGTGTCTCCAACAATTTATCGAGAAAAACAAGTATGAAGATGGTTCATTTACATAATGTACATTGACAGAAATATGTTTGAGTTTCTCTTGGAAATTCTAATATTCGAGTTAACTATTGAATTGTACATTTGGTGTTACTTTGATTTGTTCATGAATGATTTAATTGTTGATTGAATTTTTACTTTTTAGTTAAGAGAATGTCCATATATATGTATAAAAATATTTTGATTTTAATTTTATAAAATAAAAGTTCAATTTTTTTGTGCACCAAAATTTTGAGACCCTTACGACGAACACAGATTCGAAGAATCAAACTTCCTAAAATATAAAATCGACACCGAACCAAAAAATCGAAGAAGCAAAGAACCAAATTAATTTGATTCGGTTCTATTTTTTGGATTTTTGATTTTCCGATATTTATGCCCACCCCTAATCCAAGCATAGAGAATAATTTAATGTTATTACACAAATTGTAGTTTCATCCATTCATGTCACAAGAGCATTGAAGTTCCTCTATACACTATAAATTTTAACATATTATGAATTTAAGAAGTTGTGTTAGTAGGTTTTTTGAATTAAATTATTTTGAAAAATAAAGAGAAGAGAAAGACGACAGTATTGAATGTATATTAGAACTTGAAAATAGCATCAAATCAATGAAATAAATAACTTGTCGGAGACTGATTTGATGATGCAAGAAGAAGTTTTTCCATATGCACAAAAGAAGACCTTAGAGAATTGTAATTAGCCTTAGTTCAATTGTATATGAAATTTATTGGGTTCAATTGAATGAGAAATTGGAAAATGTGGGAAACCAATTTGGAGGGAAATGAAAAGTCATTTATCTTATATTGATAGAAGAAAGAAATATGATTATCCTTATATCAGGAAACACTTCCTTCTGTTTTTAAAAGTTTAAGTAGAGGATGCCCACTCGCGCCTTCGTGATTGATTTATAATTTTTTAGGCAAAATTTATTTAATTAATTGAGATTAAAATTCGCTTGGAAATGACCTGTTAATTATGAATAGGTATGTTCACGCCTATAGATGGCTATAAAAAGCAAGGATTTCTCTCATTACCGCTATTTATTTAATGATTAATTCATTTTATTTTAGGAGGAATTGGTCTGCAATCTCGGGTACCTAAGGGTATTAAACTTAAGGATACACAATAAATTTTGTGGACTCGGATTGTTTTGTTTTTTATCTTTCAATTTCATCTTTTTTGCTTCAGTTTTACTAATGTGTGTTACGCTTTCATTTTACTATCTTTAGAAAAATCACTTTTTGAAATGTTTCTAAGTATAAAAAAAATTTGAGATAAATACTTAGAAAAGAGTTGCCACTTAATTTTTTAAAGAAACTAAGAAAACTTCATTTAAAAAGATTTTAACAGATAAACCTTTAAAAATTCAGAGAAAATGGGTAAGAGGTTCTCATTTACGCTCAAGAAGGTTTTAAGGCATTTGAAGTGCCCTCTAACATGCGGTTATCCTACGACTTAGGTTAAATTTTTGACTACTTTTTATAAAATGATTAATTTGAGAGAATAATTAAACAAAGAATAATTTTTAATTTATTAAAAAAACTAACTAGTTTAAAAAAATATAAAATATTACTTAACCAAACTAATTGGCAAAATATTTAAGTAAAACCAATTTACTTATTATTAAAATAATTTTTGAATACTCATAAAATATACTAATTATATACATAATTATATAAAACATATATATCACCTAAAAATTATAAAAACGATACAACTATTTAAAATAACATGCAAATTATATTATATTTTATTTTTTAAAATTTTATAAAACTTATTATTTTAAATTATTTGAAATTGAAGAAGCTCGATAATTAATTTATATTGTGGAGGATCAAAATTGGGTCTCAACAACGTGAATATATGAGATACTAGTTTTGGAGTTCAAGACATGAAAAGTTATCATAATTGAACAAAAGGAATTACATAGCTTGGGATTATAAGAAGTTTGACTAACTCGAAATCAAGTCAAATAAGGGTTGGATTCATGAAAGGTCTTGGACTTCAATATAAAAATTGCATTGCTGCTTTGAAAAATTATCACACGGAGAGATTTGAGAGATAGAACAAGACCTATTCGAGAGTCAACTAAAAATCATCAAAGAACATGTTCATATCAAGAGTTATCAATACAATTCTAGAATTGTAATAGTAGTTATATTTGCGTGTTCAAGTAAAAAATTCATTGGGAACTTTAACTTTAACCGACATAGATCAGGTGAGCATCATGAAATCCAGTGTCTCCCCCACACCGAAAAGAGGTGGAATCACCGGCCAAGGTGACCCAAAAATATGCTAGCGTACATGGGAATTTAACCCCGCCAGATACCTATATTGGCAGTATAGGTTTGAAGACTAGGAGATATAAGGAGACCCATACCCGGCAAGCCGGACAGTCTCATCTCATGAGAGTTACGTGAACCTCCGCCCTTCCCGAAAGAAGGCATCACCGCTCATAGCTAGCCTATCGGTGCTCAGTATAAAGTTCCATTTCATTCAACTCATACGTCATGGAAGCTTGCTTCTAGTATGAGGACATCATAGCTCATTAGATGATTTCTCATCTCATCATTAGTATTAAGTCTGTTAATCTCAATACTTTCATTAGAGTGTTCATAGGGACTGGTCTCTTCATTATCTTACACTCTCATAGGTGATTACGTTTTGGTAACATTTACTTAGGCTCATTTGAGATTGCTCTCATCATTAGCATTAGCCTCATACCATGTTGTCAACACATTCATTGTCATTAGCACATTTACTCTTCATACTTACTCACCTCATTTTACGTGAATGTTCATTTCATCATATGCCAATATACTTGGCCATTGGTGTGTTTCATATCCTTAAATAACCCTTATAGGGTTTAATCATTTCATTGTTCATTTCATCATTCAGTACATACATCTTAGGTTTACTTACTTTTAAACGTATGCTAGACTTATGAGTCTATACACACAAGCCATGAGGCTTCATTCATAATTCGTTAAGTGAGTCATACATTCCTAAGATTATGTAGTACAAGACTTATGTATCTTGTATATATGCCAAGATCTTGATTTCGATCTAAGTAGGTGACATTATTCTTGGATATTTTGTTCACGTATGACTTATGTATCAATACGGAAATTTGGACAAGGAAACCCAATTTCGAATCACTTCGATATCATTTACATTTTTCATTGATTTTATTTTTAATATTCATAACATTTTAACTCTAGATTAAATCACAATATTAATATCGTATCATTAATTTTCTACTTAATTATTCTCTTAAGTTGGCCGAAGGGTTGTGGGTTCGAACCCCCACAACCCCTTTTTATTTTTTTCCTTAAATTCTCGCTGGGATAGGGAGGTTGTGGGTTCGAACCCTCACAGCCTCCTTATTTAAACTTTAATTTCGCTGAGGCTGTGAGGTAGTGGGTTCGAACCCCCACAGCCTCCTAACTTTTTTTTTTTTAATTAACAATTCATTAAGTTAGGCGAGTGGCAGTGAGGTTGTGGGATCGAACCCCCACAGCCTCACTTTATTTCTTTAATTAAATTTCGCCTTCCCCCTTTCCACCCTTGAGGTCGTGGGTTCGATTCCCACGCCTCCCATTCTCTTTTCTTTAATTTTTCTTCTTCACTCGCTGCCTGGAGGTCGTGGGTTCGAATCCCACTCCTCCCATCTAATTATTTGATTTATTTTTCTCTTCTTTCTCCCCCAGTGTCGCGAGTTCGAATCCCCAAACCCCCTTTTTCTTTTATTCTCTCGCGAACTCACTGTAACTAGGTTCGATTCCCCCCAGCCCCATTTTCCATTTTCTTTTTTTGCGAAATCCAGTGGCCAGGTTCGATTTCCCCCAGCCCCATTTTCTTTTCCCCTTTTCGCGAAATCAGTAGCTAAAGGGTGAGGTCACAGGTTCGAATCCTGGTGGCCTCACCTCTTTAAAATGCGTTAATTTTCCAGATTTCCTTGTTAAGTTTTAGCTTAAATTAGTATTGCATAGTTGCTGGAAATTTTAGTCATTCTTCAACTCATTTTCATCAACATTTTCACACGATTCAAAGGGTGCATTCATAAATCGTTTTAACACATTTTTAGGCGCATCTTTCATAAGTTTATTTGGCTAAAAGATTGTTATTCAACCAACCATATTTCATCACAATGAACATCACTTTGTGCATAACTTCAACACATAAAATAGAAGAAATACATGCATTTACACTTCCCCAAAAACAGTGGCTAACATAACTGTCCAACGCGCACACACACACACTTTTTTTTTCTTTTTGATCACACCTTGATTTTCATCTTCGTGATTTCAAGCACATACACATATTCACTTTCAATACAAACATCATACATGCCTAAATCTACCAGCACAAAATACCCAACCTACGAAATCATTTGGGAGCTAGTGACAAGGACATGCAACGGGGAACAACCTTAGTTTCGGAGTGAATATTTTGAATCGTAAGGGGCCTCTTGGGAAAGGGACCAAGAGAGAAGAAACCCATACCTTTTTGACGTTGTTCAAACGTGAGGTTTCTGCCCAAACTTGTCTCCAAAACCACGCCCAATTCACCTAAAGCTTCACCACCAATTCGACGGAAATCTCCCTTGCCTTAACGTTTTTTATTAACTTGCTTTCTTAGACTTTTTAGTGAGTTCTTCAAATGTGAAGAATTTTTTTGTTATATTATCAGTTCTTCAACAATATTTGGCAGAGAGCAAAACGTGAGAGAGAGAGTTTGTTGAACGTGTGAGGTGATAGACGTGATTAGGAGAGTGTTAGCTTAGGTTTAGGAGTCTTAACTCAAGACTTAGTCAAAATAGGGTTTAATTAAATTAATAAAATCTGATTTATTTCAACTAATACGTGAAAGTACCCTTTTGCCCTTAATGAATCAGATTTTAATTGATGATTAAATCATCAATTCATCGCCTCTAGTGGGGCTCGAACCCGAGTGACACCCCATTTGCGAAAATGGGTCACTTTGGGTCGCCCAACCCGAATTGCTCTTTTTAATTAAATTAATTACAATATTACCCTTAGCCTGGAAAAGACCATTTTATCCCTGGACCCTCAAAACTTAAAATTTCTTCTTTTAAGTCCGGTAAAGACTCTTTCGATTAAATCTTCATTTTCGAGAGCCTTACATGGTTGTTTCAACCTTTCCAAGCTCAATTAACTCCCCAAGTTAGTTGGCTTGGTCGTAATAAGGGTTCTGAGGTCTGGTTCTACGCGTATCAATCCGTGTGAACCATGGTCTAATCGCAAGCATTCTTGACACCTTAAGTATTTATCTTATTAATTTTTAGGGTTGTTACAATTCATGATTTTTTGTTTTCATCCTTGGATAAATATTTCTCCATTTTCTTGATTTCTTTTTTGTCTTTACCTTTGTAAGGTTCGTGGATAGATGACCCTTTACTTGCGGCTGACGTCATGCTTAACTCCAAACCCTATTTATAAGTGGATAATTCTTAAAAAGTTCTAGGCTTTATGCCTTGCAAAATAGACCCAGTGCATACCTTGAATGCGGATATTTATTCCTAACGGGTCACTAAGGTATATCTTTATAGATTAGACTTGCAGGCCTCCATCGGCTAATAAAGTAAAAAAATGGTTCTTCCTTTTGCTAATGTGTGTTTGTAAGTTCTACCTTCTTATGGTACATTTTTCTACTATTATAGAAGAGTGGTTTAACTTTGAGGGATCAACATGTATGCTTTGTCGTTTCATGATTGGTTGTTGTAATTTCAAATAAAATAAAATAAAATCCATATGCATAATATTAGGAGATCCACAAAATTATATATGCACAATTATTAATGAAAATATATTTCTTCATATTGTTTGTTCATATTTTGATTTACACACTTTTAAAAAAATCATAAATAAATAAAAAAATTCTCTAATTTACTTTTTAATACTTTATTCCTTCTTATTCACTACAACAAATTTGATTACCACAGTCAAATAATTTTGTCATTAATAAATCATATTTCGTCACTAAAAATCTTGTGTTACAAAAAATAATTCGTCACTCAGTCGTCACTAAAGGTGTGTCTCTAAAAGTATACAAAGATGATTTCGTGCTTCGTTGCTAAAAGTATTATATTAACTACGGAAAAAAAAATCGTCCAAAAATGTTTAAACATTTGTGACAAATTTATTTGTTGTAAAAAGCATATTTTTCGTAATTAATAGTATGCTTTGTCACTAAAAGGGTTATTACTACCGACAAAATTATATCATCGCTAATTATTTTACTTCAATCAGTGACGAAATCAATTGTCTCTAAAGTTATATGTATTTCGTAGGTGAACAAAATCTAATTTCGTCACAAATGACTATATTTTATATACAAAAAAATTAGTTTGTTCTTATATATATATATATATATATATATATATATATATATATATATATATATAATGTATTTATCTCCTACCACAATTTTTTCAACCATGGGCCAGTAGCTCGTATATTATGCTGCCCATGGGAATCGAATTCACAACTTTAAGGTTAGAAGTGAAGAGTGCTTACCATTAAACTAACTCTCTCTTGTTTTTTATTTTTGTTTTATTTTATACTTCATTGACTTTGTTCAAATTTAACTTTTGTAGAACAATATATTATATGATTATTTATACTTATACACAAATGCATGAAATTTACCACCCATAATTCATTCAAATGTAGATTATATTTTAACTAAATTGTGTATTTTTTAAATATCTTTAAATATATTCAGTACGATTTTGTCATTTTATTTATTTATTTTTGTTATTTTTTAAAATTATTCAGTGCAATAATAAAATTATTTAAAATTAAACTTTTGATTTTATTAAAAAAATGAATAATCGGTTCAAGTTGAACATCGATACCAATAACTATAGTACTTCATCATAATATATTTGAAATCTTCGTTAGTTCATTTCTTTTATTTGTGCTTTTATTTTTTAGTTTATTTCAATTTTCACACTGATGTAAAAAGTTAATAGAAATTCATGAAATATATTGCACCTTTGCAAAGTCTAAGTTTGTAAGTTGATGTTATCTCTGTATAGTTACTCTACGTACATATGTGGAATTACTATTAAATATGTACATATTTATAGACAAAAGCAAATAGATCGACTTAATCTATGTAGTTTACCAATCACAAATCAATAGACATGCACAAAGCTTAGCACAAAGACTTGACAAAATATTTTTTATCGTGCTTATCAACGGAAGTGTATCAAATAAAAACCAAAAGTGCTTAACAAACAAGTATTAGTGATCTGGTGATAGAACCGTGCCCACTCACAATGCCTATAATTCGGATTGTATTTTTCAAATGATGTATTTTGTAATTGCGTAATTTAAAAAAATTGATGTATTGAACTTTTTCGTTTTTATAAAATCGACCGAATTCATTGGTTTTAATATTTTCACTTGTCAATTAACAAATGGACTCTGTCTACTCCTTATGAAGCACTTGTATTATTCTTTTTGTAAGTCGTCACTTGTAATTATAAACAATTGTAAAAAAAAATTGAATTTAGCTATGATTTTTTTTTGTAGCAAATAGTTTAATTATTCACTACAAATTTTAAGTCGTCGCTATTTAAAACCTTATATATTTTGTGACAATTGTTTTGTTGTCACTAAATCATAGATTGATTAAAGACAATAAAATATTTGTCACCAATTATTTATATTATTAGTGACAAAATAAATGTCATAACTAAATATAATTTTTTATAGCTAAAATTTATAATATTTAACTACGAACTCTAATTTGTCAATATTGTAATAATATATTATTTTAGATGAAATTTTTTTGTATCCAAAATTTAATAAATTATAAGACAAAAAATATTTTGTCATGAATTAGATACATTAATAGTGACGAAATAATGTATCACTGATAACTTTAAATTTGTGACGAACATTACTTAACTAATGACACCAATTAATTTTATGGTGGGAAACTTTAGTGGACAAAACTTTGCTAAGGATTTTTATGTTTCGTCACTAGAAGTATGTGTCTCATATATTTAAGCACGAAAAGTAAATTGTGTCACTAAAAGCGAATAATTAGTGACGAATTTGAATCCGTAGTTTGTCATGAATTACATACACTATTAGTGACGAAATAATGTGTCACCGATAACTTTAAATTTGTGACTAACACTACTTAACAAAATGGCGTCAAATAATTTTTTGGTGGGAAGCTTTTAGTGGACAAAACTTTACTACGAATTCTTCTGTTTTGTCACTAAAAGTATGTGTCTCATATATTTAACTACGAAAAGTAAATTTTGTCACTAAAAGTGAATAATTAGTGACGAATTTTATGTCATAGCTAATAATTTTGTAGCTATATATCATATTTGTTGTAGTGATTGTTTGATCATATTTTTATCTACACAATTTTTAAAAAATCATAAACAAAAAAAGTATTTTTTTTTAATTTACTTTTTAATATTTTTTGGTTTACTTTGTACTTATTACATTCGTACTTGATATATTTATTAAAAAAAAAAGACGATTGACATGATTATTGAAGAGTATCTTTTACTAATTTATCTTTCAATTCTTTTTAATACTTTTTCGTTTACTTTTTACTTATCACATTTGAATTTGGCGTATCTATTAAGAAAATAATGATTGACATGAATGTTTTACTACATTTACCCTAATATTTGACGTTAGTATTGTTGGATATTTTTCTACTATTATAGAAGAGTGGGTTTAACCTTGGCGGATCAACATGTATGATTTTGTCATTTCATGATTGGTTGTTGTAATTTAAAAAAAAAGATTTTAAAAAATCCATATGCATAATATTAAGAGATCCACAAAATATATGCACAATTATGAATGAAAATCTATTTCTTCATATTGTTTGTTCATATTTTAATTTACACACTTTTTAAAAAATCATAAATAAAAAAAAATCTCTAATTTACCTTTAAATTCTTTTAATACTTTATTATTTCCTATTGTTTGTTCATATTTTTATTTACACACTTTCTAAAAAATCATAAACAAAAAAATATTTTTTTTAATTTACTTTTTAATTATTTTTTCGTTTACTTTGTACTTATTACATTCGTACTTGATATATTTATTAAAAAAAAATGATTGACATGATTATTGAAGAGTATCTTTTACTAATTTACCTTTCAATTCTTTTTAATACTTTTTTGTTTACTTTTTACTTATCACATTTGAATTTGACGTATCTATTAAGAAAATAATGATTGACATGGATGTTTTACTACATTTATCCTAATAATTGATGTTAGTATTGTTGGATATTTTGTAATATATGAAAGTCTTAAATTAAATAGATTGTTCATGAAAGAACATGACTCTTATAAAAAGTCATCATGAAAGAACACGACTAATCATCTCTTAAGTTCTATAAATATATAGACTCTCTATAAGTTGTCTAAGAAAAATATGCATGTATAAATAAAACATTTTGTTGTATCCTGAGGGATTTGTTTGTATTTTCCCAATATGTATACGGACAATATCTCTTAAAGAAAGTGATTTTACACACCTCATGTTTTACTCGAAAAATATATATAAAAAAATATGACTAAGTTTCGAAAAATTAATTAATCTTATGATTTAAGAGAAATTGATTTTCCGAATTAACAGAGTCCCACTTTATTTTCAATAAAAAATCAAGAAAAAACTTATAATTATTTTCAAAAGATTTAAATAGATAAAATCAGTTGAAAAGGGGTTCGAAGTTCAATGTACATTTCGAGAAAGTGTTAGGCCCTCGGATTATCCGCTAACTTGCGGTTGACCGGCGATTTGACTAAAATGACCTTTCACAAATATTTCCAAATTTTGACTGAGTTAAGTGGATTCAAAAAAAATTATTTACTTTTTATTTTTACTTATTTCATTTATTATATTACCTTAAGGAAAAAAAAGGGGAATTTCTTAAATGGAAAAAGTCATAAAGGTTAACAAGACCAATATTTAAAAAAAAGGTAAGTAGTAAACATATATATATAATAAATATTTTGTATTATTTTATTTTATTTTTGAATATAAAGAGAAATTTATATCTTGGGAATATAATTAAATTAAAACCAAAAGTGTTAGTCAAATACAATAATAAAGGTAAACTTACATAAATATACTTAATAAAAAAATATTTACCATTTATAGCAATAATATTTCTTTTTCACTTGATCACTTTAATTCATTTTTTATACAAGTTTAATTCGTATTACAAAGAAATTTTTTTTATTCACATATAATACAAAATTTGATGATAGATAATTCATTTATCACACCTTTTAATACACTTATAATACAATGTGTCAAATATTTATCAAATAAACATAATATATTTTAAAAACAATTATAATTCATATATATTGCATACATAATTCACTTTTAATACATATTGCAGATTTAACATAGTATTGCTATAAATGGTAATAAATAAAATGTATTGCTAAAATCAGTAATTATTTATTAAAATGTACCAATTCATGTAATTTTGCCAATAATAAATAAGTAAAGAGGGAAAAGGAGAAAATGTTTGAACTTGGGTCAATTGCCCAATTTCAACTAAGTTGGGCCAAACCACATGTCCTAACTTTAACAAATTTGTCCAAAATGGCTTGATAGGCCCAAAATTTTCTACTGAACCTGCTGTGTAAAATATTGGGCTTTAAGCCCATTTCTCCATCTGAAAAATCTTCACGTGTACTGAGAGTATACTCATGTATATAGGCCGTATACTGGCTTGTTTTTCTGCATATCAGCACATAAATTAAATGTATATAATATATTTCATCTACCGAACACCTGTAATTCCATTTTTTAACCATGTATACGCTGCTTTTTGACTTGTATATCACGTATAATTCTGTATATCAATGTATCATAGTGTATATTCACATGTATATAGTCCGTTTTGGACTATTCCAAGACCTGTAAATCAGTTCCTGCCCCTGTAACTTCTCGCCTTTCACTTGAACAAGATGAGGCTGACTCAAAGAAAAGTTCAACTCGGAGAAATGCAAGAATGGTGTCCAAAGTGGACTCGAATTGATGTCACATGCAAATAAAGAGTGAAACATTAGCATTCACACTTGAAACCATACCATGAGAATAATACTTTCAGTAAAAATACGATATAATAAGAAATAGCTAAAGAAAACTACCAGCATACATAACAGGGAAGTGAAGCATATATCCAAATACACAAAGTGAAGGTTGGTTAGTTAAGAGCATGTGATCATGACTTGGATATCAAATCTTTTGACATACTACTAAAAATAACAGAGGAAGATAGTAAATAATGTTGAGAATCATTGCCAAAGTCGGATTTTAAAAAAAAAAAAAATCTAAAACAAGATTTTACATCTATAATATAAGAACAAACTAGTATTAAATAGTCATATTATTAAGCCAAAACAGTCTTGTCTCCCACTAGTTTTAAGGATAATTAGTGATATCAAATGCAAAGTAAGCTAAGGTATGGTATCATAGTCCAAACAAATGAGCTACTGTTACTTCATCCAACTTAATAAACATTAATGTAATCATAAAATACGATCTCATCTCAAAGTGGTACACTTAACAATTCCGAAATAAATGAGATATTTGAAGGAAAACCACAACATAACTCATTAATACCATCACTAAAGAGACCAAAGTTATGCTAGAGTCGAATACTACAAAATGAAACAAAACAGACATGAAGAAATCTGAGCTGAAATAAAAATGACAAAAGAAAAAAAATTGTCGAACAATGAAGTCACTAGACAAAGATGCAAGGTTTCATCCTTTGCGAGCAACCACGAGATATAAATCAAGTAAAGGAAGTTATGAAACTGATGTTGAATCAAACAAATGAGACTAAAATCTAATTAACATAACAATCATGTAACTGTAAGATGCTTCAAACAGTGAGCCTTAAGGCCCTTAATACGAAACTCCTATCACCAACAAGACCTGCTTAATTAGAATACGCAATGAAAAATCCTCAATGGACTCAAGCAATAAACGAACAGAGCAAAGAACGACTTGAAGACATTACTGGAAAGAACATTCACATTTGACACGAATTAAAATTAAAAGAGAATTTCACCTTTTCGAGGGCAACGAGCTGAGACAACTAACAAGCAGGGATGAGACTTCTTCCAACCGCACAAGAGAGGGACTCCAACGGAAAACTTGGATATTCTAAGCGAACAAATCAAAAAAGAGTTATCCGAATACTATCGTCTTAACGTAAACTAACAACTCTTTCTTTAGTTCTTTCTCACTGTGTCCCTTCAATTTTTCCAACTTTGTTTCAAACTTTTCCAAACTTAATATCAACCATCTCCAACCTTTAGAATGGAGAGAGTGAGGACTTTAAACAGAAGAAGATAAGAGTTGATTTGGAGGGAAACAGATTGAATTTCAAATTTCAAATTCGAATTCCCTGAAAGGAACAGGTTGAGGAGCTGTCCATTGTACCAAATTTTGTACAGTTCTCAACGGATTCAAAGAGGGGACCGTCCGATTCGAGCAAATGATGATGGAGGCGCGGAGATGAAGACACCTGGATTGATTTTCGAACGGCTCTTGGTATGGAAGGATAAGGAGAGAGGAGAAGCGGGTCGGGTTCGCTTTATCGCTGGAATCGTTGGGTTTCTTCGTTCTGCTGGACTGCGCGAGAAAGAAGAGTAACATGGGTCGTTTGGTATTGTTTGTTGTAATGAGGGTTGAAAGAAGGAAAAATTAGCAAACTAGTAAAAAAATCTAACATAATTAGTAAAAATCTCTATATTTCTTAAAAATTAGTAAAAATGTCAAAATGTCATTATTTTAGAAAACATTTTGTATCCTAATTTACTTCCTATTTTGTCTCATCTTAATTACACATTTTTCAACTCTCTCTCTCTCTCTCTCTCATATTTCTTTTACATAAATATTTTCTCTCTCATATTTTACCTCTTCCCATTATTATCCATTTTTAAACTCCCACGTCACTCTCCCTCTTGTTATTTTTATTTACTTATTTTTTCAAAAATTGAAAAATATATTTCTAAATATATTCATAACAATCACTTTGATGAAGGTATGCATCTTTTGTATTTTATGTGCTGATTTTTTTATCACACAAATTAAAAATGAATATCATATTGAGGTGAATATTTTTGTGTGATCAATTTGTATTTAACTCTCACATTGTATACATACGAGTTTGTATTTCTTTTATTTTGGTATTTATCATAATGATATATTAACAAAGTCACTTTTGTATTTCAATTAAAGTTAGTATTTATTGTGTTCATTTTTGTATTTCAACATCAATTTCAATGACAACAAGTTTGTATTTCTTTTTTACTATGTTTTCATCATAATTGTATACCAACAACTTTTGTATTTTATGTGCTCATTTTACCATTCAAATTAAATTGATATTTTACTTTCATAGTAAAAACTGAAAATTGTATCTCAGTGATTGAAATTGTATTACATGTCTGTCAAATACATATTTTTATTATTTGTATTATAAAAACATTATTGATTGTATCTCAAATATAATTCAATCATTACTTATGAATATGATTTAAGAAAGGATACAAAATTCTAAAAAAATAGCATACAAAGTGAAAATAATACAACCAGTTGAGGAAGAATGCAATATTATTTTTTTAAAAAAATACAAATTAACTCTGAAAAGAAATATGATATATTTATACTTAAGAAATACAATATTCTTAATAAAAATACAAGTGTTGAGCAAAAGAAAAATAATTGACAAACAAAAATTAATATGAATACAATTCTGGTATGAATACAATTTTCGCAATTTTCTTTCTTTTGACTCTCTCCTTCTTCTTCGTCTGCTGTGTTTTGTTTGTTTTTGCTTTTTTCTCCAAACTCAAATACAAATATGTATTAACTTGTGTATTGGTAAAACTCTGTCTCGTCATAAAAAAAAATGTTCATGTCAAAACTCCCATACAAATTAATGATTCAACAATTAACGAATATTTGATCGATTGTATTTCACGGTTATATCGAAGTTCCAGTTGAAAATTCCTTCTCCAAAGTTGTTTGTCAATGAAATTATACTCGTTTCCAAAATCTTCTCATAAAAAAAACGCAAATTTAATCAAACTCACTTCAACAAAGAGGATTTTAGTATTGCCGCAACATAGGATAGTTGATGATAGTGAGGACGAACTTGAATTTTTTCACCATAGCTACACATTAGCTTAACCTTTGGATTCTCCATTGTTGTCGGCGCCAAAATTCATGCGAGAATGATGAAGAAGACAAAGGATTTGATTTTTTAGGATTTTTTTAGATTTTCTTTTTTTATGTAAAGATGAGAGATATTAAGTGATATGTTCCTTTTATAAAATATTGAATTTGTAACTGATGAGTATTTTAGGTGATATACTCCTTTTAAAAAATATGATCTCCCCTAAATTTCTCCTTTCTATTATTAAATAATTATATTCTTTCAATTAAAACAAAACAAAAACAATGTGAATTAAATACATAACAAACTAAAATATTGACATTTTTAATAAATATTGAAAGTGTGACTAAGGGGTCCTAATAAATGTTAAAATATTGACATTTTTGAAAAATTTCCCTTGAAAGAATGAGTTGGGTTTGCTAATTTGAGAACTGGGCCGCTGGAAATGGCACTAAAAAAAAGACCAAAATTGGTCTCCAGATGGGTTTAAAGTGAGTTAAGAAAAGAGGTTACATTGACATTGAGAATTTGGTCCATTTGATTACAATTGTAGCCGATAGAATTAAGAAATTAGCCAAATTGAGTTTAATTTAGGAAATTTGACTAAGACTTAAACAAGACGAATTAATATCGATTAATTAACGAGCTTCTTAATTTTAACGAAATAAAATAATTAACCTAATTATAAGCTAAATAAATTAAAGCATAAACTATTATATAAGTAGACTAATTAACCAAATATTTAACAAAATCTTTTTGGAGATGATTTCGAATATTCATAAACTATACTAATTATATACAAAATTATATAAAACATATATATATTATTTAAAAATTATAAAAGAGCGACAAAACTATTTAAAATAACTTGAAAAATATTTTGAATTTTATAAAGTCAATTATTTCAAATCGTTTGAAATTTTAAAAGCTCGATGATTCATTTATATTGTGGATGGTCAAAATTGAGTGTCAACACCTCAAAGCCATCTTCTTCGTCAATTATATTTCATTTTTTTTTCTAACAAGCATTAAGTCTTGGAAACTAATTTAGGAAATAAGTAATTAATGTTAAGAATAAAATGTACTGAAATTTGAACCTTTTATTTTATGATAGATCGAACACTCATCAATCGATTGACCTAAACTCGAAATTATAGAACTATTTTCATATTCAAATCAAATGAATTTTATTTAATAAATATTATTTTAATTAATTGAATTACAATTATTTTTATTTACCTAAGGCCCGTGCTTGCACGGGCTTACCATCCTCTAATTGTGTTATAGAAACAATTGATAAATTTTTGCTTCATTTGCTCCTAACTATCAATGCAATCATATTCAAGGTCTATGTACCAATCAAAAGCATCATCATTAAGGGAATGAACAAATTGTTTAAAGAGGTATTCACCATATTTTCCAGCATTGTTGCACATTTAGATGAAGTATGCCACATTTTGCTTTTGATTGCCCTTACCATAAAATAGCTGAATATTTGGGGTTGACAATCGACAAACATCTTCAAGCTATCAATTTATAATGTACAATTTTACATATATAAAAGAGGATTTTATTCTAACCTCGTACTTATCCTTGATGGTAGCAATGATGAACTCCTTTATTTGACTTATTGAAGTCATCCTTTCAGAGAAAACTTGGATCTCCTTAGAATGTTCCACTTGTTTTGCTAAATGACTAATCAATTTGTGTTTGCGGACACTTTTCAGGTGCATGACTAGATTCTTCTTTCATCCTGTCTTCAATTTTATCTATTAGTTTAACAATTACCTTGATCTTAAATATAATCGGTTAATTATTCAATAGCTATTTTAAAGCTCGTCAGTTGTTCCTCTACATATGAAGCATTAATCATCATTGTATGCATCACCGTTTAGATGATAAATAACATGGAGATTTTTGGATATTAGATGCAAACTTATTATGCGGGTAGATGTAGTGCCTGAGACATCACAATCAACTAGAGTAAAGGAATTCTTCGATATAGATAAATTAAGTTTGGCAAGGACCTTCTTGACCATTTAGGCGATGCCATCCCCTTATTTTGTGGTGTTTGTGAGGGATCTCACGCGTTTTGAAGATGAACCAAAGACAATAGTAGATTCAGACTACACTTGTGAGGCTTGTTGTCCTAGCAATTTGGATTGATTCTTTGTGTTTGATCTCATGCTTCCCTTCGTAAAACTAGGATGTTTTCCACTATAATAGAGAATTCAGATTCAATAGTTCTTGCGGATGCGAATTTCAATTTGACCTTCCTTGAATTTATTTTAGGGTACTTGAACTTTGTTTGTTGAAGAGAAGATATGAGAAGTAAAGATTTTTTTAATGGGCGTGTCAAATTTGTAAACAACCAAATTTTATTCTTGAAAATAATATTCAAGACAAGAAAACTGGCGATTAGTAATAATATTTGATTATAATAATTTATGCGGGGTTACAATCTTTGTAAAATCTTATAAAAAAAGATATGATTCACTGATTCTTCTACTCATGACCGCTAACTCAAGAGCTCACTTTGCTCTTAAATTGATGGAATATTTGTTGGAATTTCGCCACAAATGTGGAATCGAACTTTGATTACAATCGTGGAGGTATGAGAACTTACAGCTCTCCACTTGGAGACAAAGACTTTGTAACGACCCTTTTGGTCGTTTCGAGTGCTAAAGCCTTGTGTTTCATAAAATATTTTTGAGACTCTCTAATTGGTTGGTTTAATACTTTTGATATAACACCTAGGGTACTACTATTTTGAATGAATTGTTGAGACAATTATCCTTTCTTGTCTTTCCTACCTTTGATCGTTCGAGGACGAACGATGGGTAAATTGGTATCTATTGTAACGACCCTTTTGATCGTTTCGATTGCTAAAGCCTTGTGTTTCATAAAATATTTTTGAGATAGATTCTAATGAATATTTTGGACCATTCATAACTATAATTATAGAATTAATGGGGTAGTTCTAATAATTTATGTAGTTGGTGGTTAAAGAAAATAACATTAAAATTAATAGTGGGCCACTTTTACTATTTTTATAATTAGTCTTATATAATAATTAGGAAGTAAATACTTTGTAGAGGAATAAGGGTTTGGGTGAGAAAGAGGACGTCAACATCATCACCGCATAAACTCAAGGAGAATATCGTGTCTTCAGATAAATCACTCACGAATCTTAGATCTTATATTACATTGTGGGTTGTTTAATCCTAGTTATTATATTATTAATAGTGAAAAAGGAGGTAGAAAATGGAATTGAAAAAGTTAAAAACGCAGACACTGGTAAATTGGACTTGGGGAAATATGAGATTGTTTTGGGATAATATTTTAATGGGGTATAATTTTGTTGATAGTTGGGAGGGAATTATTAATCATTATGACATTATGATTAGAAGGAGAATTCATTACAGGTGGGAATAATGTTGGCATAGGGTTATGATTTGTATGTTACAGTCATAGTTAGAGTTATTAGACCATTTCTTTTATTTGGTTTTCAGTTATGGGGAGTTTTGTTTGGATTATTATTTTATAAATCAAGTTTTGATATATTTATTTTTAATTAAGAATTACAAGTATAGATATTATATGATTAAGTTGACAGGGTATTGAGAGAGAATTAGAAGTTCAGTGAATTGCAGTTAATTGGCTTTTGATTTTGGGTGAGGGTATTAATTATTTTAGTATTATTTCATGGTGCATTGGTAGTTGGAAGATATGATGTATATAAGTGGTATGTGGAAAGCAAATTGACAGAATGGTTCATAGGACTTTGATAGTGGAAATTGTTTAATTAGTTAATAATTAGGTGGTGATGAAGATCTAAATTGCTCAGTTCGTCATCTAAGTATTTTTATAAAATTCTGACTATCGCATATATATTCAAAGTACGGTGTGTGTGGGTTGCAATTTCGTTGTAAGATATAATATTATAAATTAATTCTTGATATATTGAGATAGGTAATTAAATATTACGTGTATCGAATTATTTGAATTTCATTAAGATTATGTTAAATTGAGGAATAAGATTTATCCTTAGGCTTGAAAATTAAGAAATTAATTATAGAATTGAGCGATTTTTGGGTCTAAGATAGACATATAGTAGCATGGGTGCCTAGAGAATCATTGACTTACAAATTATGCATGCTTGATAGATTGAAAATGTTCAGAGGGATTGAGGAAAGGAAAATCATTGGACAAGTAGCTTGCCTGACTTTGGTTCTTCGATGGAGGTAGGTTATGGTTTATGCTATTTGATAGTAAACTCTTAATAGTGATTGATATGCATTGAATGATACCGTTGAGTCCTCCTGTGTGATCTTGATACCGTTGACTTAATACGTGCTTACTTTAATGTTGTTGACACTTGTTCATGTTGTTTGTTGCTTATCACATGTTAAGTGCTATAGTTGAGTTCATACTATTATTCTTTGTATATTAGTTACTATTTTGGGTAGACCGATGATACTTACTCAGTACATGTTGCCTCGTACTGAGCCCTACTTGTTTTCTTCTTTTGTTTTTCTTTTATGAAATGCAGCGAGTGTACCTATGACTTTTGATTTCCCTCAGCTCTAGCCAGCCCCCCGCATATCAAGTTCCAGGGTGAACTATCCATTCAAGCTCGTTTTGGGTTCTCTCGGTCATGACATGATGTCCTATACTTTCGGACACATACCATTTTATTCTTTTATTTTGGTGTATTTGATATTCTTAGACTTAGTATTGGAGACTAGATGTCCTTGATGTGATGACTTTCAGGTTTTGGGAAATGATATTTAGTAACATTTGAGTTTCCGCATTATGCTTGTATTTTGTAAGTTAGGTTAAATTTGTTGGTTCGCCCACTTAAGAGGTTAAGTGTGGGTGTCACTCACGACTCATTTTGGGTCGTGACAAACTTGGTATCAGAGCGTTAGGTTCAATGATCTCATCACACAAGGACAAGTCTAGTAGAGTCTTGACGAATGGTATGAGGACGCCTTTACTTTTCTTGAAGAGGCTATAAGACTTTAGGAAAACTCATTTCTTTCTTTCTTTCGTGCTACTACTTGAATTCAATTTGTATCTAGGTGATACAAATTGGTATTTGAACTTCTTCACTCTATTTCGCATATGGCTAATACTAGAGTAGTAGAATTGGAAACTCCTACGCTAACAAAAGAGGAGGTGTCCTTAGAAATAGATATGTTTTCCCGATTCACTATAGGTATGTAATATGACTAGTGACTAGTATGATTTTTTTATTTATTAAGTTCTTAAAGTTGAAACCCTCATTCTTCATAGGTATTGATCATGAAGATGTTTATGCGTTCATTGCTGATTGTTTTGAGTTATTTTATAAGATTTATATGGTAGTGCGATTTTTGTATTGAGTTTATGGCATACCAATTTCAAGGAGATGGTAGTAGTCTCAAGTTAAGTGTCGATTATCAAAGACACTAATTAATACTTGGGCAACATTTTTCTATTTTATCGTGGGTAAGTATATCCCCTAGATTTTGAGGAATATGGGAGAGATGAGTTCCTGAATATTGATTAAGGGAAGATATATGTTCTTTTTTAGGAGATCAAATTCTTGCTTTATCCATATATGCGACTTAACTTTGCTTCAGTCTAAAAGAGTGGGTTCACTGTCTTGTGAAGGGATTGAGGTCAGATTTGCATGTTCAAGTTTTATAAATGGTTATTTCAACAAAATCATTTTATGAAGTAATTGATTTTGGTGATGGGGATAGATGGGGTGAAGCAAGATCACTTTGCCAAGGTTACAATATTCAAGAAGTTTTGTGAGGGATGGATAGATAATGAGCACCATTTCTTCGAAAAATACAGTTAGTAAAGTTATTATAACATATATGAATTGAGTATTATTATTTTTTTTTTTGAAAAAAAAAGGAAAAAAAATAAAAAAAATTAGTGGTGGATCTTTGGTATGGTATTGATACATTTAGGGTGTGAAATATATATTGAGAATTCTAAATGAGGGCTGATGATTTTGTCTTAAGCTTTAAAGGAGTAGATTGATACTAGAATGATAAACTTATAGGAAAAGAAAGTCCTAGTGAGTATACTTTGGGTAAAGTATATTGAATATTTTACTAAAAAAATGCTTATAAAATTGAATTAGTCCCTTAAATTTGATTGGTATACTGGAGTTTAAGGTGTCATGTCGAGGAAAAGGTTCACATCTTGATGATGAAAAGGTATAGCTAAGCAAAGAGAAAGTGATATATGACCTATATCGTTTATATTTGTTGTACTAGTATAGAAAATTCTCATTTAAAATCAGTTTTAGTGGCAACAAAGTCTTGAAAGTATTTCACCGATTCTGATATCGAATTTAATATTTGCTTAAGAGTTGGACACTAGGCCTAATCCTACTTGAAAAAGGATTGAAATTATTCTCTTTATTTGGTTTTCAATTTTATTAGGAAAAGAATTGGAATTGTAATCTTATTTGTAGTTGATTTTGACTTTGTATGGAAAAGCACAATTGTATAAATAGAGGATGGTCTTAAGAGAAAAATTGAACTACTCATTAATATTCTCCTTGAAAGACATTAGGACATAAGAGAGGTTTTGAGGGAGCTTCCAACAAGAGAGAAGAGAGAAGAAAAAGATTTATTTTGCTGCATACCTTTCTCCGCATAGCAACCTTCAGATCGTGTTTCTTAATTAACTAATCATTGGATCGGGCTAAAATTTGAACTACGTGTTTCTGATATCTAGTGGTGGAGATTGAATTCGGAAGTCTGCAAGATCATTTATTTTATTCCGAATAACAGTTGTGTTTGGGTGGTGCTTGCATTAAATTTGTAGAGGCATTGTATTTATGATATGTATTATGAGGTGTTTTAATATGATATTTAATAAGAGGTATCTTAATTTAAGACAATGGAGGTGATTAGAGTTCGTAATGATGATATGGGATTGGTGATTGATTGTGATTGAGATGAAATTATATAATGAGGATTGTTGGTTAAGCGAGTTTTGTACGGTACTAACGATTTGCAATCATCTACTGTTGTGGTTGTATAGAAAGTTTTAGGAGATGTTGGGACACCGCTTGAATTGAATTTAAAAGAGTTATAGTCATAATGAAAAAAAAATGTGGGATATAATGTTGTCTTGAGAAAGAGGTGAGAACAAGAATATTTTGTCTAATTGCAAGGGATAAAGAGATATCTTTTGGAGGTCTAGTATTGGGTTTTGAGACATGTGGTTTCATATATTTTAATATGATCATGGTTTTAGTGTCACGTGTCTATCATATTGGTTAAAAACTATTGAAAAAGACATTAAAACAAAAGTGTACTTACGTTCAACTCGAATGTGACAATAAGTTCTTTTGTGGTTTTTGAGTTCAGTAATGAGTACTATTGAATTGCGAAGGATATAGTAAGATCTATGAAGAGGCGATCAATAATAATTTAATATAGATGGATTTCTAAAAGTGATCAAGATATGAATTCGTAAGATAAGGAATGATTGATCGCATTGAGTATTCGGGAAGGAATTGTGCATAATTTAAGTCAGAAATTAAAGAATCTAAGAAAGAGTTTCCCTCAAAGTTTTTATTTAGAGTGTGACGTAAAACCTCATGGGTTGTTGATACAAGGATGAGCTCGGTAAGTGAGGTAGAGAAATTAACAAGAGTATGATATATTGAAGGATCGAGATATTTAAAATTTTTCACCATGAGAACTCTCGTATAAATCCTTGGGGTAATTTAATAATTTTATCTTGATAAATAGGTATTATCAAACTCGAAGTTAGTGATATTGGCCTTGTTTGGGAACTCATAATTTTTTATGAAAATCTTAAACAGAAAGAGAGATAACCATAGTTTGAACATATATTTGATAAGAATACTTTTATACGAGTGACTGTTTGAGAGTAAGGTAAATGAACATTATAGTTATGATCTTTGTTAGCATTAAGAGTGTTGGCTTCAATTGAGTATTGTGATAATTATGTGGGATTTTGATAAATCGAATGTATGTATGATGTAATAAAGACTAGACTAGTTGATTCTTGGTGGATAAAAATCAAGGAGATAACGTCAGATGAATGAAAATGGTTAATATAAGCACTATGAAAGGAGTGTTTAGATTTATTCTACGTTAGTTATGTACATTCTCATGTGACTAACTATTTCATTCTAGACACGGTTTGGAGTATGATTCACTTTCTACGTCCATGTGTGTTTCTGCTTCTAAGGGTGAGTCCCTATTAGTGGATCAGGTTTACTGATTATGTGATTGTCCTCCTGGTAGGGTGACATTTCTTGTTAGACTTATTCATTCCAATTATGGAAGATTTGGTGTTGGTTGGGATAGTTGAAGTATACTAGTGATCCAACACGCACAACTTTACTTATGAGAATTGGTAGGAGAGCTACCATGAAAATTTATACTTGTTCGATAGACTTAAGATTTATCGCATCATCGGTATCTTCTTTTGGCTATGTGTGATTGAATGTGAGGACTATTTGGTTTAATTTTGTCATTCTTAAGGTTTTTCTAGAATAGCTACTAATCTAACATTTCGACAGTGTTGTTAGAGATTTTGTATGTTTGGGTGTATTAGTCGATGATGGTTACTTGATCATTTTTATATTTGGATCAGATGAGTTCGATTCTCCTTGATGAGTACATGATGTCTAAATATTAAAAGTTTATAACTTCAGCTCGTGAAAAGTTTATGTTGCGAGAAGGAAATATTGATAAGGTCTATGATGGTGTGTGCACTATGAGTGCGTGGTGGTTGTTTCAAGTTCACTACTGATTATGACCCGTACTGGCTTTGAGATTTTATCATGGTTATGTGAAAAGATTTTACCTAATGGTTGTGTTAAGGTCCTAGAGAATATATTGCATATGTGTGTACGATTAGCTTTGATGGCTATGAGAATACATTTATTGTTAGTTGAGCTTTCATACAACGATAATTCTCATTAGAGTATTGAGATGTCTCTATTTAAGGCATTTTATGAGAGGAGATGTGATTCTCTAATTGGTTGGTTTAACACTTTCGATATAAGACCTAGGGTACTACTATTTTGAATGAATTGTTGAGACAATTATCCTTTCTTGTCTTTCCTTCCTTTGATCGTTCGAGGACGAACGATGGGTAAATTGGTATCTATTGTAACGACCCTTTTGGTCGTTTCGAGTGCTAAAGCCTTGTGTTTCATAAAATATTGTTGAGATAGATTCTAATGAATATTTTGGACCATTCATAACTACAATTATAGAATTAATGGGGTAGTTTAAATAATTTATGTAGTTGGTGGTTAAAGAAAATAACATTAAAATTAATAGTGGGCCACTTTTACTATTTTTATAATTAGTCTTATATAATAATTAGGAAGTAAATACTTTGTAGAGGAATAAGGGTTTGGGTGAGAAAGAGGACGTCAACATCATCACCGCATAAACTCAAGGAGAATATCGTGTCTTCAGGTAAATCACTCACGAATCTTAGATCTTATATTACATTGTGGGTTGTTTAATCCTAGTTATTATATTATTAATAGTGAAAAAGGAGGTAGAAAATGGAATTGAAAATGTTAAAAATGCAGACACTGGTAAATTGGACTTGGGGAAATATGAGATTGTTTTGTATTTTAATAGGGTATAATTTTGTTGATAGTTGGGAGGGAATTATTAATCATTATTACATTATGATTAGAAGGAGAATTCATTACAGGTGGGAATAATGTTGGCATAGGGTTATGATTTGTATGTTACGGTCATAGTTAGAGTTATTAGACCATTTCTTTTATTTGGTTTTCAGTTATGGAGAGTTTTGTTTGGATTATTATTTTATAAATCAAGTTTTGATATATTTATTTTTAATTAAGAATTACAAGTATAGATATTATATGATTAAGTTGACAGGGTATTGAGAGAGAATTAGAAGTTCAGTGAATTGCAGTTAATTGGCTTTTGATTTTGGGTGAGGGTATTAATTATTTTAGTATTATTTCATGGTGCATTGGTAGTTGGAAGATATGATGTATATAAATGGCATGTGGAAAGCAAATTGACAGAATGGTTCATAGGTCTTTGATAGTGGAAATTGTTTAATTAGTTAATAATTAGGTGGTGATGAAGATCTAAATTGCTTCAGTTCGTCATCTAAGTATTTTTATAAAATTTTGACTATCGCATATATATTCAAAGTACGGTGTGTGTGGGTTGCAATTTCGTTGTAAGATATAATATTATAAATTAATTTTTGATATATTGAGATAGGTAATTAAATATTACGTGTATCGAATTATTTGAATTTCATTAAGATTATGTTAAATTGAGGAATAAGATTTATCCTTAGGCTTGAAAATTAAGAAATTAATTATAGAATTGAGCGATTTTTGGGTCTAAGATAGACATATAGTAGCATGGGTGCCTAGAGAATCATTGACTTACAAATTATGCATGCTTGATAGATTGAAAACGTTCAGAGGGATTGAGGAAAGGAAAATCATTGGACAAGTAGCTTGCCTGACTTTGGTTCTTCGGTGGAGGTAGGTTATGGTTTATGCTATTTGATAGTAAACTCTTAATAGTGATTGATATGCATTGAATGATATTGTGAAGTTTTCAATGTACTTGATTGTGTGGTTGTGTGACTTGGTTGTGTGTTTTGTGATTGGTCTGAAATCCCGAGACCGTGGAATGTATAATCTTAAACCATCTCTATCGAAGTAATGCCTTGAATAAAGAAGGCTAGATGAAATATTATTAACGAATGAAAAAGTGGTGATATTAAATGATAAATTAATGATATTATTGGATCGGAGTGTCACGTTCCGACACGGTATTCTTGGATCGGAGTGCCACGTTTCGACACGGTATTTTTGGATTGGAGTGTCACGTTCCGACACGGTATTCTTGTATCGGAGTGTCACGTTCCGACACGATATTCTTGGATCGGAGTGTCACGTTTTGACACGGTAATATTAAAGGAAAAACATGTTCGAAGATACTCAATCACAAAGAACTCAACTCCCAAAATGGTTTGGTTTAGAGGCATGAGTCCTCTTGTGTGATCTTGATACCGTTTACTTAATACGTGCTTACTTTAATGTTGTTGACACTTGTTCATGTTTTTTTTTGCTTATCACATGTTAAGTGCTATAGTTGAGTTCATACTATTATTCTTTGTATATTAATTACTATTTTGGGTTGACCGATGATACTTACTCAGTATATGTTGCCTCGTACTGAGCCCTACTTGTTTTCTTCTTTGTTTTCCTTTTATGAAATGCAGCGAGTGTACCTCTGATTTCCCTCAGCTCTAGCGAACCTCCCGCATATCAAGTTCCAGGGTGAGCTATCCATTCAAGCTCGTTTTGGGTTCTCTCAGTCATGACGTGATGTCCTATACTTTCGGACACATACCATTTTATTCTTTTATTTTGGTGTATTTGATATTGTTAGACTTAGTATTGGAGATTAGATGTCCTTGATGTGATGACTTTCAGGTTTTGGGAAATGATATTTAGTAACATTTGAGTTTCCACATTATGCTTGTATTTTGTAAGTTAGGTTAAATTGGTTGGTTCGCCCACTTAAGAGGTTAAGTGTGGGTGTCACTCACGACTCGTTTTGGGTCGTGACAGACTTCTTTGTATGAAGAAGGCTTAGGGATCACCACCGAAGAATAAAACTTCTCTATTTATATATTTTTTTCTTTGTAGCCTTATTAGACACTTTTATATAATAGTGAGCTAGGCTTGAAGGTATTTTAGTCTCCAAATAATTCTAGCGGACCTTGGGCGTGAAGAACATGGGATGGGCTCATCTTGTCAATTAACAGATTGACCCTAATGTAATTGACTTCGTTTGAGTCATATAATTTGGAAAAAATTAACAAATGACATATTCAATATTACTTATTATTAGTCGTAACAGGAGTTTTTAGATTTCAATATGTAACAGTAAAATTCTAACCACAATTAACAACTATTAAAATATGTATTTAATATTAAATTTTTAAATGATAATTAATATATAATCTCATAATTGATATTTACGATATTATTTTCCATATTTTAAGGGATTATAACTGATTTTAAAAACGGGACACTTATATTTCTCCAATCGGTTTAAAGATTCTTTAATAATACTTCTTTTTTTTTGTATTTTTTTTCTTATTTCTTTTTACGATTGGTTTGGAAAAAAAAATTCAAGCAACATGGAAAGTGATTTGTACTCAATTTTGATTCAACACGGGGGTTGTTGGGATTCAACAGGTTTGTATCATATTTTTTTGTCTTTCTTTTCTTTTTTCATATCGATTTTTTTTTTGAAGTAAAGCGACAACTAAATGAATTCTGAGCAGCGATTTACTGTTTTTGTTTGTTAATTCTTCTTTTAATAATGGATGTTGATTTATTTTTTTAATCATGAAACGGATTTTTGATATATAAATTTATTTGGTGCAATAATTAGTACAATAAAATTTATGTATAAAAATTAAAATGTGGTCTACACTGTTGTGTGGTATGATATATGAATAATTTGTGGTGTCAAAATTAGAATTGTTCATGTCAAAATTAATGAATAGACGGTATGAATTGTGATTCTAAGCAGATGTTTATGAATTGTTCAGAATAAATACATCTTACCATTAAACTTGTGTATAAAAATGGTCTATAAAATAATTTTTAATGTTCAAATTTTGGAAACTCCCCTATTTTATCAATTTGTTTTGAATTATGGTGTTCAAAAAATAAAATAGTTCAACTATATGATATTGTTATATTTCGTGGTTTCAAGAAATGTACATATAAATTGGTTATTGTCAATAACTTTTTACCAATAAAATATGTATTTAAGAAGTTTCAAATTTACACATAAAAAATCAATGATTAATATAAAATTCAGATATCACAAAATCATAAAAAAAAACAGAAATATTGAAGCCTATTTTTAATATCCAACTTAATTCCGTTGTTATACATCAAAATTCAAACTAACATTTCACTATCAAAAAACACTAAAACACAACTAATAAATTTTCTTAAAATACTTGCAAAAAAAACTAAGTAAAAGTATCCAAATTAAAAAAAAAAAAAACTGTAAATAAGCTAATTGTGATGATGTTCAATTGAATATACATAATGTGAGTATCTAATTTGTACTAAAACAAGTATGTATGTAATATTTATGAAAGCTACTTCGATAACTTATTCATAAAGTGTATGAATTTGATATATAAATTGAAACAAGTGAAAAACTAAATTTAATCTATTTGGATCTGATTTTATACAATTTGAGGAGGAGTTAGAAATGCCGTAGGGTTATTCACAAAATATGGCTGGTATACAATGTGAATGAAAACTGTTTTATAAAAGATGTAGAGTATATAATTGGTAATAAACATATTTATATTCATTAATAAATTATTCAGAAAGTGTATAGATTTGGTATATATATTGATAATAAGTACTGATGAACTGAACTTAATTAGTTCAAAAGTGTTATAAATTCATTGGTTTATGTGGATGAGTTATCCAACAATTAATTAGATTCATGTATAAGTGTTTCCAAGTTGATAAACTTCCAAGGTGATAAGAACCTTAAGAGATAACTATGTATCAATTAATATGGTGACCTATGAGAGTGATATTTCAGCACTATAAATTAGGGTTGTTCAAAACCGAACCGAAATTGATAAGCCGAACCGATAAAAAAATTATTGGTTTATAGTATTGGGTTATTGGTTTAGTGATTTTGATAACGGTTTTGATTTTTTTTGTTATCGATTTATCGGTTCTTAACAGTTTGAAGTTTTTTCTTAACGGGTTAACCGATAACTCGATGGTAAATTAAATAATTATATTTATACCATTTTGTATATAAAGTCCTCGACTTAGAGTTTAATTTCCTACTTTTATTTTTGGTTGTCTCAAACACTTGGTTATTCTACAATGTAAAAGTGTTTGCTTTTGAACAAGAAGTAACTTGTGAACTCAAGTGCATGGTTTATTTGGATTATCACCTTGTTTCTAAGTGATTTTTAATGTTTTTTCTTTTATGTCAAATCTTGATGGTTAAACCGATAACCGAACTGATGACGATCAAAAACCGATAAAACCAATAACCGATAAGTCATTATCTTAATGGTTCTATAACAGTTTAGCATCTCTACAAATCGATAACCAATAAGCCAACCCGATAAACTTCAAAACCGAACCGAACCGGCCGATACACAGCCCTACTATAAATAGAGATATCACTCACCATTTGATATACACTTGAATAAGAAGAAAATTCATCTTCTTCAATCTAATTCTCTTGCCTTCTTCTCTTTATGATTATATTCTTATGAGCTTGATTTTATAACAGGGTGCTAATTTTATACTGTTTGAAAAAAGAATTAGGAACTTATACTAATGTATATTTCATACATTTTACTAAAATCATAAGCTAAGTAATTAGAATGCACATTTAATACCTACTTCCTATTCACATCCACCAACAATAATTCACACTATGTGTAATGCATACTTCATAATCATAGTTACTAACAATAAATATTGATTTTATACCTATTTATAAACATATTTCAAGTTCATTCATGATTCATACAACAGAGATTGCGGAATATATATCATTTGATAAAAATTATAAAAGACATTATTCAAGCTCTGAAAAGTAAAAAACATCAAAATATGAAAAATAAATAAATTGAACTTTTAATTTATTTGCAATAACTTTTTTTTTTGTTTAGATCAAATCTACCATAGGCTTTGTCTTTTTCGTTTTTGAATACCTACACTAGGCTTTGTCTTTTACGTTTGTGAATACCTACACTCAAGTTATAATTTTGTTATATATAATCTGGGACTTTTTGTAGTGTCATAAAATGAAATTTTAATATTTTTTTTCCATGACTTAGAATTGAAGCAAAAAAATTACATGAAAATTTGAGAATGAGATAGAAAATTAAGTGAAAATCATAGCAAACGATTATTATCGAATTCTATAAACATAAGAACAAAGATGGTTATCAAATCTTTAGGGAGAAGATTATGACGAGAGATTTGAGATGGTAAAACATGGTTAGTTATTTTTATAAAATCGACTAAAATTAAACCCCTAAATTGTAGTTATATCAATTTCCTTAATAATTTCTCCTTAAATTTTAGTACTGACTCTTAAATTGTATTAAATTGATTTTATCCCTAACTTCTTCTATAAAACACATCCCTTTTACTTTTTCTTACCTGCCTTAAATATTAAAATAAAATAATACAATAAATTTAATTTAATAATATATTAATTTGAATATGTTATCACTAATAATTAATTTGTTATATTATTAATTATTAATTAATAGATTCATAGAATTTAATGTATGGTCTTAAATACATATGAGGGGTATTTTTTTCCCTACTTAAACATTAATTCAACTTTATTAACCAAAAAATTCACTTGATCCACATATCATGAATTTTAAATTTAAGCCAAAACTCAATATGAATATATCCAATACAATTTCAATATCTATAATATTAACCATAGGTAAATTTCAATATCTATAATATTATTTTATTTTTATTTTTAGACCAAAAAATAAAAATAAATTAATAATAAATGTTAACAATAGGTAAATGCATTTGAACGGTGAAGCATCTTTAGTGTGTAAGTCCCGTCACATTATTACTCATTTTTCATTTTTATTTGGGTATTTCATTTGACAATGATGTGTCTGGCATGGAGGAAAATATTTATTGAATAACGCTTTTTAATTTTTTATGTTATGATATTTATTTTAAAATTTTAAATTACTTTAAAATTTAAATTATTTTTGTTATACAGAATAAAAATGAAAGATCGATCACAATAAACCAAGCTATGATATTTACTTTTAATTTAAATTCAGCTCTTTACTTAAAGATCTAAAATAT
Source organism: Solanum sitiens (assembly GCA_016801875.1). NCBI lineage: Eukaryota > Viridiplantae > Streptophyta > Magnoliopsida > Solanales > Solanaceae > Solanum > Solanum sitiens. Next base: position 53,214 of record JABWTJ010000039.1, on the reverse strand, counting down.
TATTATTTTTACCGAATAAAAATAAAGGTTGATCAGAATAAACTATATTATGTTATTAACTTTTAATTTTAAATTCAATTCTTTAAGATCTAAATTATTTTTCTCTTACCAAATAAAAATGAAAGACTAGTCATAATATATTATGTTTTAATATTTACATTTGAATTTTAAATTCAAATCTTTATTTTAAATCAAATTTCGTATATTTTATATAAAAATTAAAAAAATTAATTCTAGCTACAAAAATAAAATACGGGCGATAATATAGTGTATTGTAATTTTGATTCATTTCTACAAAATTAATTATTTTGATATCTAACTTAAAGAATCCACATCTAAATTATTTTCTGCTTATGAAAAGAAAATAAAAAAAATGACCACGATATGATAGTTTGTAATCCATTTACGATTTTTCTCTTATAGAAGAAATATAAAAGACTAACCCAAAAATTTTTTTATTATACTGACTAGTTCTAAATTTATTTTGGTCTATGTTTTAATTTTTTTTTTTTATAAAAATTATAATATAATTTATGTAGTTCTAAATTCCTTATTTTAAGCCAAGTTTTATATATTTTTACAAAATTAATTAGTTTGATATCTAATTTAAAAAATCAAGATCTAAATTATATTCTTTACTTTAAATAATATTTCGTACATTTTTTTAGAAAAAAATAATTCTAGCTACATAATCTAAATATTGTTCTTTTTATAGAAGAAAAATTAAATACTAGCCATAATACTATATTATAATTTTTGAAACATTTCACAAACTTAATCAGTTTGATATCTAGTTTAAAGAATTCAAATCTAAATTATTTTCTTTTTATGAAAAGAAAATAAAAGAATGACCACAATATATTAGTTTGTATTTCTTTTTTTACATTTTTTTTCTTATAGAAGAAAAATAAAAGACACAACAAAAACCATTTTCTTACACTAACTAGTTCTAAAATTCATTGTTGGTCTATGTTTTACTTTTTTATAAAAATTATATTATGATTTATGTAGTTTTAAGTTCCTTATGTTAAGCCAAGTTTGATACATTTTTATAAAATTAATTAGTTTGATATCTAATTTAAAGAATCAAGATCTTTATGTTCTTTACTTTAAATAAAATTTTATACATTAATTGTTTTAAAAAAGAACTTAAATCTAGCTTCAAAATCTAAATATTTTTTTGTTTTATGGAAGAAAAATTAAATATTAGCCATAATATACTATATTATAATTTGATACATTTTAAAAAGTTAATCAGATTAATATCTAGTTCAAAAAATTCAGATCTAAATTATTATCTTCTTATATAAAGAAAATAAAAGAATGACCACAATATAATTGTTTGCAATTTATTTACATTTATTTTTTCTGAAGAAATATAAAAGACTAACCAAAAAGTACTATTACGCTAACTTGTTCTAAATTTAATTTTTGGTCTATGTTTTATTTATTTTTCCTTAAAATTATATTATAATTTATGTATTTCTAAATTCCTTATTTTAAGCCAAGTTTAATGCATATGTTTACAAAATTAATATCTAGTTCAAAGAATCAAGATTTAAATTATGTTCTTTACTTTAAATCAAATTTCATAGATTTAAAAAAGAATAAATAATTTTAAATCTAGCTACAAAATCTAAATATACTTTTTAGAGAAGAAAAATTATATACTAGCCATAATATGCTATATTATAATTTTTGATACATTTACACAAAATTAATTAGTTTGATATCTAATTTAAAGCATTTAGATTTAAATTATTCTCTACTTATGAAAAGAAAATAATAGAATGACCACAATATGATAGCTTGTAATCTATTTACCAAAAGATTATTATAGAAGAAAAATAAAAGACTAACAAAAAAAAGATATTATCATACAAACTAGTTCTAAATTTCATTTTTGGTCTATGTTTTAATTTTTTTTTAAAAATTATATTACAATTTATGTAGCTCTAAATTCATTATTTTAAGCCAAATTTGATACATTTTTACAAAATTAATTACTTTGATACCTAATTTAAAAAATCAAGATCCAAATTATATTTTTGTTTTACTTTGAATCAAATTTTGTATATTAAAAAAAATTAAAATATCTACAAAACTTAAATATTTTTTTCTATTTACGGAAGAGAAATTAAATACTAGCCATAATTTACCATATAATAATGTTTGATATATTTTTACAAAATTAATCAGTTTGACATCTACTTTAAAGAATTCAGATCTAAATTAATTTCTTTTATAAAATAAAATAAAATAAAGAATGACCACAATATGGTAGTTTGTGATTATTTACAATTTCATTTTTAAAGAGAAAAACAAAAGACTAACAAAATAATATTGTTACACTAACTAGTTCTAAATTTAACTTTTGGTCTATGTTTTAATATCTTTTTTTTAAAAAATTATATTATAGATTATGTAGTTCAAAATTTCTTATTTTAAGCCAAGTTTGATACAATTTTTGGAAATTAAATAGTTTGATATCTAGATTTAAGAATAAAGATATAATTATGTTAGTATTTACTTTAAATCAAATTTCATAGAATTTTAAAAATAATTTTAAATCTAGCTACAAAATCTAAATATTTAAATGATTTCAACAATATACTATATTATAATATTTGATACATTTTTACAAAATTAATCAATTTGATATATGGCTTAAAAAATACAAATCTAAATTGTTTTCATCTTATGAGAAGAAAATAAAAGAATAACCTGGTAGTTTGTAATCTATTTACAATCTTTTGACTATCCAAAAAAATATTATTACACTAACTAGTCCCAAATTTCATTTTTGGCAGATGTTTAAGTTTTTATATATATATATATATAAATTCTATTATAATTTATATTGTTCTAAATTCCTTATTTCAAGTCAAGTTTGATACATCTTTACAAAATTAATTAGTTTGATATCTTGTTTAAAGAACCAAGATTTAAATTCTTTTCTTTCTTTTAAATCAAATTTCGTACATTTTTTTAAAAATAAATAAATCTTGCTACAAAATCAAAATATTTTTTCCTTTTATGGAAGAAAACTTAAATATTAGCCATAATATACTATAGTATAATTCTTTTATACATTTTCACAAAATTAATTAGTTGGTATCTAGCTTAAAGAATACATATCAAAATTATTTTCTTCTTATGGAAAGAAAATAAAAGAATGACCACAATATGGTAATTTGTATTTTATTTACATTTTTTTATAGAAGAAAAATAAAAGACTAACCCAAAAAAATGTTATTACAGCAACTAGTAATAAATTTCATTCTTGGTCTATGTTTTTTTAATAAAACTATGTTAAAATGTATGTAGTTCTAAATTCCTATTATAAGCCAAGTTTGATACTTTTTTTTTTCAAAATTAATTAGTTTGATGTCTAGTTTAAAGAATCAAGATCTAAATTATGTAATTCTTATTAAAAGAAAATAAGTGAAGGACCATAATATGATAGTTTGGAAATTTACAATTTTTTTCTTATAGAAGAAAAATAATATACTAACAAAAAATTTTTTTTTTACACTAACTAGTTCTAAATTTCATTTTTGGACTCTACTTTTTTTTTAAAAAAAGAATATAAATTATTTTTAAGACTAATGATTTTTTTTTAATTCTATTTAATTTTATTTGTTTTTTGTCATCTAACCTTAATATTATTATCTTAATAAATTTACTATATATCTTGGCATGAGCGCGGTCCACATATAGCTATGCGCAGCTGATGTACTGACCTATAAATTCTTCATATATTTCGAAGAATTGAGTTGCATCACTCAATATCATTTTTTCTTTTTGAATAAATCAAAAGGCAAACTCGATATCTCTTTAGAAAATATTAGGGTTTTTTCCCATTAATATTAACATGTCTAACACGGATGCGTATACTGTTATGTTCTTTCGAACATCGAGTTCTCACTCTACGCTTCTTCGTTGCCCTATATGTACTCAAATCGGTGGCACTCATGAAGAATTTATGAGTCATTTCCAATCTCATTCAATGAAACAACAAGCACCTTTCCTCTTACAAAATTTTAAAATGTTAGGTATAACGTCGTCAAATGATTTACCATCAGAGCAACAAACAACATCCACGACAGATATGCCCCAAACACCACTGTTACCACCAGAGGATTGTTGCTCAACTACAGGTAATGTCAGGGGTAAAAGGTTGCGTAAAAATTCAATAGATATAGATCTAAGTAAAATTCCTTCGGAGTCCACAAGCCCCTAATTAAATGTTTTAGTTTGTTTAGAACATTTTTAACGTTTTTTCAAGTGCTTTATTTTTCAAGAGTTGTACTCTCTTAAGAACTATAAAATTTTAATTTTAAGTTTGTCTTTATTTCATCGTAGACGTTCTTTCAATTGTAACGAACATAAAAGGTCATGCATGAATAAACTAAAGAATATTGCAAACTATACTGATATTTTTTATACCTATTTTTTCATGATTCTATATTCTAATGTCCAAGCTAGGGGCAGGCGTTCGGGTTCTACGGTTCGATTTTTCAGTTTTTAGTTTCGGAAGAGTGTGCACCATATATTAAACCAAACTAATTCGGTTTGGTTCAGTTTTTTCTACTTCTGTTCGATTTAGTTTGGTATTTTAAAATCATTTTTCAGTGTGAAAAATAAAATAAGGATAATATATGTTAAGAAATGATGTGTATTACCGTGGATCGCTTATTGTTCTAACTAAAAGACTATATTTGTCATTATCAAGAACATGTGCCTCCAACAATTTATCGAGAAAAACAAGTATGAAGATGGTTCATTTACATAATGTACATTGACAGAAATATGTTTGAGTTTCTCTTGGAAATTCTAATATTCGAGTTAACTATTGAATTGTACATTTGGTGTTACTTTGATTTGTTCATGAATGATTTAATTGTTGATTGAATTTTTACTTTTTAATTAAGAGAATGTCCATATATATGTATAAAAAATATTTTGATTTTAATTTTATAAAATAAAAGTTCAATTTTTTGGTGCACCAAAATTTTGAGACCTTTACAACGAACACAAATTCGAAGAATCAAACTTCCAAAAATATAAAATCGACACCGAACCAAAAAATCGAAGAACCAAAGAACCAAATTAATTTGATTCGATTCTATTTTTTGAATTTTCGATTTTCCGATATTTATGCCCACCCCTGATCCAAGCATAGAGAATAATTTAATGTTATTACACAAATTGTAGTTTCATCCATTCGTGTCACAAGAGCATTGAAGTTCCTCTATACACTATAAATTTTAACATATTATGAATTTAAGAAGTTGTGTTAGTAGGTTTTTTGAATTAAATTATTTTGAAAAATAAAGAGAAGAGAAAGACGACAGTAATGAATGTATATTAAAACTTGAAAATAGCGTCAAATCAATGAAAGAAATAACTTGTCGGAGACTGATTTGATGATGCAAGAAGAAGTTTTTCCATATGCACAAAAGAAGACCTTAGAGAATTGTAATTAGCCTTAGTTCAATTGTAATTAGCCTTAGTTCAATTGTATAGGAAATTTATTGGGTTCAATTGAATGAGAATTTGGAAAATGTGGGAAATCAATTTGGAGGGAAATGAAAAGTCATTTATCTTATATTGATAGAAGAAAGAAAAATGATTATCTTTATATCAGGAGACACTTCCTTCTGTTTTTAAAGGTTTAAGTAGAGGATGCCCACTCGCGCCTTCGTGATTGATTTATAATTTTTTAGGCAAAATTTATTTAATTAATTGAGATTAAAATTCGCTTGGAAATGACCTGTTAATTCTGAATAGGTATGTTCACGCCTATAGATGGCTATAAAAAGCAAGGATTTCTCTCATTACCGCTATTTATTTAATGATTAATTCATTTTATTTTAGGAGGAATTGATCTGCAATCTCGGGTACCTAAAGGTATTAAACTTAAGGATAAACAATAAATTTTGTGGACTCGGATTGTTTTGTTTTTTATCTTTCAATTTCATCTTTTTTGCTTCTGTTTTACTAATGTGTGTTACGCTTTAATTTTACTATCTTTAGAAAAATCATTTTTTGAAATGTTTCTAAGTATAAAAAAATTTGAGAAAAATACTTAGAAAAGAGTTGCTACTTAATTTTTTAAAGAAACTAAGAAAACTTCATTTAAAAAGATTTTAACAGATAAACGTTTAAAAATTCAGAGAAAATGGGTAAGAGGTTCTCATTTACGCTCAAGAAGGTTTTAAGGCATTTGAATTGCCCGCTAACATGCGGTTATCTACGGCTTAGGTTAAATTTTGACTACTTTTTATAAAATGATTAATTTGAGAGAATAATTAAACAAAGAATAATTTTTAATTTATTAAAAAACCTAACTAGTTTAAAAAAATATAAAATATTACTTAACCAAACTAATTGGCAAAATATTTAAGTAAAACCAATTTGCTATTATTAAAATAATTTTTGAATATTCATAAAATATACAAGTTATATATATAATCATATAAAACATATATATCACCTAAAAATTATAAAAACGATACAACTATTTAAAATAACATGCAAATTATATTATATTTTATTTTTTAAAATTTTATAAAACTTATTATTTTAAATTATTTGAAATTGAAGAAGCTCGATAATTAATTTATATTATGGAGGATCAAAATTGGGTCTCAACAACGTGAATATATGAGATACTAGTTTTGGAGTTCAAGACATGAAAAGTTATCATAATTGAACAAAAGGAATTACATAGCTTGGGATTATAAGAAGTTTGACTAACTCGAAATCAAGTCAAACAAGGGTTGGATTCATGAAAGGTCTTGGACTTCAATATAAAAATTGCATTGCTGCTTTGAAAAATTATCACACGGAGAGATTTGAGAGATAGAACAAGACCTATTGGAGAGTCAACTAAAAATCATCAAAGAACATGTTCATATCAAGAGTTATCAATACAATTCTAGAATTGTAATAGTAGTTATATTTGCGTGTTCAAGTAAAAAACAGGACTTCTATATCAGCCCAGACATAAAAAGAAAACTTCAAACACATCAGTAACTAAATATTACCTTGTAAGTTTGTTTCAAGAAAGTGAATTTCATTAAATTCTTCAACGTATCTCAAACAATAAGTCTTGTACCAGCCTTGGAGAAAAGTTTGTCATGACCAACATCCCCAAATCATCTGCCTAAAACGTTCAACGATCAATGAGCACAAGAAAAGGCTTAGCGCGTGTTTGGTATGAAGGAAAATAATATTTGAAAAATGTTTTCCAATTTTCTCATGTTCGGTTGGGTAAAATGTTTGGAAAATATTTTTCAAATCAACTCATTTTCCTCAAATTTAAAGAAAATGACTTTCCTTTAAAAATTAAGGAAAACATTTTCCAAAACTTTCCTCCAACTTCAAATTACAATATTTTTGTTGAAAATTTTATTTATTTTGTCAAAAAATAAATTTAAAGCTTATTTTAAAAGATATTTTTCAAGTTCAATTTTTTTGTCCCACCCTCACCCCGCCCGCCACCCCCCTACCACCCTCCCCCAAAATATTCTTTTAAAGTTTAATTTTAAAAAATATTTGCAATTTCAAATTTTATTTTCACCCCCCCTAGTTCACGGTATTTTTAATGCATTTCACTTAAGTGTTGTGTGTGTCTAGAGCCTTTTTGTATTGATTTTAATAAGTTTTATGTCTTGTTTTGCAGGAAAGATGTTCAGGCATTACACGAAAGAGACAACTGAGAAAGTGCAGAAAAAGGGACCAACGGAGGCAATCGACAGACCGTCGATCCATTGACGCCTCGTAGATGATGATCGTAGATGAACAGCCCAGGCATTAGAGGAAATCAGGGAATTCTGACCAAGTGTGGAACTACGCCTAGCATCGACGGTCCATCAATCGATCGACGGACCGTACTGGCTGACCGTAGTATGATACTGTGAGGGTTTACGTACCTGATACATGAAGATTCAAAGTGTGGAGTCACGGAGAAGCATCGATGGACCGTGTTGTTGGTCCGTCGTTTGATTCAGAGAAGATGCAATTCGGAGGCTGAAATATTTTTCTAAGTTCTGGCTGACGGAAGCAAATCACGGACCGTCGATTGTCGATCGATCGACGGTCCGTCAGTTGGTCTCGTAGATTGAAGCCGCGTGCTTGAACAAACTTTCCTTATTTGAATTCCTTTTTAATTAGGATTTTGTTTTCTATAAATAGGGCATAAAACCTCATTTTTTGGGGTTAGCCACAACTACTATTGTTCTAGTTTAAGTTTTCAAAATTGGTTTTTGCAACTTCGGCAAATAATTGATTTCCGAATTTGGTTTTGAAGCTTTTGATTTGCAACTCAAGTGCAATTTATGGGTTTACTATTCGTATTACGTAAGTTCATGGTCTTTTCATCTGTCAACATGGACTGTATTCCTATTAATATGATTAACTAAATCCACAACTAGGGTTGTGAGAACCATGAATAGTCTTTTTAACAAAGTATAACTAGTAATTAAGCAATTCTTGAATAGTGTTTTTGCATACATTGATAATTCTTTCGCTTAGAAGTCTTTTTAACGAGTGCACGCGTTAGAACTCGCCTTGTTGCTATTTGCCGGATCAACGAGGTAGTTAATAAGAAAAGAGTTATCAACATAGATTTAGTGTGATACTATCTAATAGGCTAGTGTCGATTGGTGCGAGGGTGAAAACTAAGTCATACATCGATGTGATGTCTAATATGAGGTAATGGTAAGTGTTGGTAATTTATACACACGTAGCCGGACAAGGTGCGGGTTAAAATTCTCTAGATGTCGGACCAAGGTTTTAGAGATACCTAACGTATCACTTTGCATGTAATACACTAGGAAAATATTGCTATTACTAGGGATACCGCTTTATGAACTTGTGGGGAACACCCCCCCCCCCCTAGTTACTTTCTCATCTTGATAACAACCAAAGTTTACTCTTGTTCACTTGCTAATCATACAATTGAAGGAATATGTTTCACAAAACCCCCCTTTACTTCATTGTTTCGGAAATACCGTAACTAAAAATATAGTCGTAGGTTAAAATTAAGTTTAAACCATATTCCTCGTGGGATCAATCTCAACCTACTAGTTGGATTCTTTACTTGATAACGATCGCTTATACTTCTTTAGGGAGGTGTAATTTGAGCTATCATCGCCCCACCCCCCCAATTTTTATTTATTTAAAGTTTGTTTTAAAAAAAATATTTTCGATTACAATATTTTCCTTCATACCAAACACACCCTTAAAGACCCTCACACCGTAACTTATTTGGCCTCGAATGGAGAAGGTGAGATTAAGGGGTGCAAAATTTCCTTTAACCACTGATATCATTGTTTCGTGTATCTTCTGTACCTGGTTATAGTTTTAAAATTGTCTTTAAATCAAAGAGAAAAAATAATCTGCTGGAGATTAACATTACTGCAAAAACATATATGCAATACTATGGAAGTTGTCTATACCTTGTCATACTTTACAAATTCATCCCTTCCTTCCTGACTACAATTCCCCCAATAGGTGACACATTTCTCATGCCACTTTTGAACTAAATGAATTTTTCCTATGCAAAGGAGAATGATTCAGAAGTTTGCCTCAATGAAGCAGATAATTCAATCGTTGATCTATGTTCCTTCAAAAATGTTGCTGGACCTGACTTGAGTGCGGTGATATTTTTAGAGAATCCGAGAAACATAGCCTTTGATATGCTCACCTCTTTGTTGGAATATCCAAGTTAACAACATAATAGAGGGGAAAGTTAATAAAGTCATGCATACCGTCAAGTCATCAAGATATGTCTTGGCCATCCACATATAAAGTCATTTTAAAATCAATTGGATGCAACAAACATACACAATTGAATCCTCACCCAATTGACAAACCTTGAGCTTCTCATTTTCGAAAAACGACTTCAAGCTCTGCACACACAAGCAATCATGTCATTTTAAAAGAAATCACCCTGCTAATTAGCAACCAAGAAGAATAAAATAAGTGATGCACTTTGAATATTGATGGAAAGAAAATTACTCAAGTTGTTTGGTTATTTCATATTTCATGAGACTATTATCTAGTCAAATGATTGAGAATTTTGATTAAGAGAGGTTTCGATTTTCATGTAAATCATATGGCACGTTTACGATCCAACTGTATGTATAGAGAATAACCTAAGTTGTGCATGCTGGTATTCAACTTGTAAGTCTTTCTAATTTCTATAAGAAAGAACATTCCGCAATTCCAATCAACCAATTTATTGCTAGGAAGAAGAAGAAGAACTATTGATTTTTTTTTTGAAAAGGAGTAACCGGGCTTCTTTGAGATTAAATTGATCACTTTTAGGATCCAATTGTATGTATCTTATGGGCCCAGCACGTGTTGACATTTTTTTTTGAAGCTAGTGTCACGTAGATCGAAAAGGAGTAGAAAATTATTTATAAAATAAGTTCAGGGGTAATAGAACCTTAATATAGTACAAGTGTGTCTCTGAAATTTCGGACATAGGTTGGGGTACTTATCCCATCATAAAATATGTCTTCTTTTTTAAGATTGAGTAATTTTCTTAACGGTGTCTCCAAGCTAAAGACATCACTTACTTTAATACGAAAAGAATTTATATTTATTATGATGAATTATTTGGAATCCGGCCATAGAATATTTCTTATAAAATAATTTTTCACTTTATTTAAACATCATCGTTTGATCATGAAAATTTTAGTTCTATCTTAAAGTTGTATTTCAAATTTGTAAAACAGTCTTATAGCCTAATTTTAAAATTCATTTTTCACTTTTAAATTTTAATTAAGTACAATCTAGTATTTCATATATTCTTTACGAAAAGTATAACCAAATACAATTTTATAATTTTCACATAAATTGAAAAATATTTGAAATATGTGATGAAACAGCTAGTGATCATGGTTAGTTGAGTCAGTTTAATATAAATATTTGTAATGATCCGCTAGGTCGTTTTGAGAACTAAGACTATTTTGACTCTTTCCGTAAAATTTAATGGGGGTATTTTAACTATTCGGTAACTACGACTATCTAGTTGATGAAATTTAATTAGATAATTAGTATAGTTAATAGTTAGTGGGCCAAGTCCATAATTCATACCGTACCCATTTATATTTGACCCATGAAATTAAGTTAAATAAAGAGGGATTAATAATTTATTAGTCATAACTCAAGATAGGCAGAGAGTAGCAGTTGGCTACAAGGTTCCGTCGATTTTCCTGGTAAGTACTTTAAATTTCATCAATTTGTATATGTAAATTATGCAAGGCACCTGTAGTAGTATAATGATATTTATTTTAGTAGGTGACTCAATTTCTTTTCGGTAGTTCTAGTGGGAAGGCTGGTCAGAATAGATGGAAAATAAAATGGTTGGATCAAATAATGACGTGATATGAGTGACTAAACTTTTTTTTTAGGATTTATTAATTTCTGGTGGTGAATTTTCAGTGGGCGTTGGTTGATTTGTCTGAATTGCAGGAATGAGAAATGAGAAGTGGGATACGTATGTGGTAATGTTTGCTGGACTAGGGTAGGGAAAATGTTATTTTAATTAAATTAAGAGTGTGTTTGGTATAAAGAAAAATATTTTTTGTTTTTCAATTTTTCCATGTTTGGTTGGGATAAAAGTTTTGGAAAATGTTTTTCAAATCAACTCATTTTTTTCAAAATTAGGGAACATGACTTCCCTTCAAAAATTAAGGAAAATATTTTTCAAAGCTCTCCTCTAATTTCAAATTACATTTTTTTTGGGAAAAATATCAAATTTAAAAAAATATTTTCAATTTTAAAATTTTATTTTTTCACCCGATCCCTGATCCCATCCCAACCGGCCAGCCCACCCCACCCCCTCCCCAAAAAATTATTTTTTTTAAAAATATTTTCAACTTCAAATTTTTATTTTTAAACTCCTACCCTCCCCCCAACCCCCCAAAAAATTAATTTTGTTTTTTAAAAATACGATCAACTTCAAATTTTTATTTTTTCACTCCTCCCTCCTCCCCCCGCCCCCACCCACTACCCCCACCCCCCCACAAAAAAATAATAATTTTGATTTTAAAAAATATTTTCAATTTCATAAATTATTTTTTACTCTAGTAAAAATAAAAGATCTCTCTCAAAAATATTTTTCATTCATAAATCAAACACTAAAATTCATTTTTGAAAATATTTTCTATTCACCAACTAAACATTAGAAAATAAGTCCAAAATCTACTTATTTTCCATGAAAACATTTTCTAGGAAAACAATTTTCCATGAAAAACATTTTCTAAGAAAACATTTTTCATGAAAAACATTTTCCTCCATAATAAACACACCCTAAATCATTAGACAATGATTAGGTAATCATTGGAAATTGATAGTCAATGGCAACAATTATATTCTGCCTGAATGTAATATGTGTAGTTCCAATAGTTATTAATTTAATTTAATTTAGTAGATTTTTTTTTTATAAAAAAAGTTAGGTATTTTTTTTTGGTACAGAATGTATTTTTGAAAATGGGTAAAGTTGCCGATTTCATGTGACTTGCCTGGTGCTGTTAATTAGTGGAATTGATTCTTATTTGTATTTATTTTATCAAATTAAGATACTAGTTTTTGATATATTGAGATAGGTAATTAATTATTAGATATATATTATATGATTTAACATTGAATTCTAGGGTAGTTGAAGAGGTTAAAGTTCAATTCTTGACTTGAAATTTAGCAAGTATGATAATTTTCGCATACAAATTATACCAAGATTTGAAGCTTGATTAGAAATATGGGTGAGTTTTAGGGTCTATGATAGACATATAATATTTTGAATGTCTACAAACTCGCTTACTTACGAATGTTGTATCATTGGTAGATTGGGAACGTTTCGAAACTTTGCGAAAAAAAAAGAAAAAATCTTAAAAGATTCGTGACACAAATTCGACATCTAAGGTATGTTAGACTTTTAGACTTGTTGAAGGATGTTTTCCTAATTAAAGATTTTTTAAAAAAAAGGAATAGACAAGGGGTAAGGCGAAAGATGGGGGTCTCGTATCAATGGGGTGACGGGCATTGATACGTGTATCGGTGTTACAAAAGGAAAAGTTACTACTATAGAATGTGGATTTTAATATGAGAATGTCAAAGCATATGGGCATTAGCTGGTATATTATTGACTTGAAATCCTTGAGTGATTGCTTTATTTCATCCGTATAGTTGTAATAATTGAGATGATTATGTATTATGTTGATATTTGACTGATTGAGGTGCATTATCATCCCCTTATTTGAAATAATATTGTGTTAATGCATTGACATGAGATTAAGTATAAGTTGGGCACGTGGAGATCGTCCGTGCTGGGAATGGTGAGATGTAAAGATTATAATTTGGGCACGTGGAGATCGTCCGTGCGGAAATTGTTTGATTTTATAATAGTGCATTGAGATCATCCGCACAGACACATGGATATCGTCCGTGTTGGTATATGGACCTTGCGAATCCCCCATGGGTCATGAACTCTCGATGTATTTCCGAGGAGTATCATATATATACGGTTGAGAGAGTACTGGATATTCTGAGACATATCATTTCATGGTATCATATTGCATTGCATTTCATCACATCTTCATTCTTGATTATTATGTGTTTTATATAGTGGTTGGAAATCACTTGATGTTTGATTACCTCTATTTAATGAAACTTGACTGGTAAGTGTAATATACACTTGTAAAATTAAAGAATTGATTTTTCTTATATAAACTCCCGTCACTACTTCTTCGTTGTCGGTCAATGAGATATACTGGGTACACGTGGTTTCGTACTCATACTACACTTGTTGCACTCTTTGTGGTGCAGATTCGATTCCGAGTAGGAGCACATCTCGTGGAAAAATTTGAGTCCGAGTTGGAGTGTCTTGGAGTTGTGGTGAGTTGCTTGGCTGTTCCGTGGCCCACACCTCCCTCTATCTTTTACTTATTCTGTCATTTAGTATTCAGACAGGATATCCCTTATGTTAGATTTGTCATTTTAGTTTCAGACTTGCATCGTATTTTAGAAGCTCTTGTACTTAAGACACCAATTTCTTGGGTAGTATTTTTTTTCCAGATTTTCCGCATTCGTACTTATAAGGAACTCCGTGTTGGAGATTTTGCTAAGTGTTTACCTTTTTACTCATTAGTTGGTTAAGTTTGGTTAAATATATTGGGTTGGCTTACCTATTGGTTGGGAACATAGGTGCCATCACGACTTGTGAATTTGGATCGTGACAATATCTTGTTTGAAAAATTATTTATCACCCCATGATTTTCTTTTAAATTCAAATTTATAAGGAGAACCAATAAAATCAAATTCATATCACATATGGTCATTAAAGTAGAGCCCTATGAGTTTTTTTTTTTTTTTTTGCTTTTTCTCTTTTTTCATCTCAATGCAATATTCAATAATAATCGTTCGCATCACTTTCTGTGCCATGACACATTTTTTTGATCTTTAAAATATGTCGGGAAAACTTTTCTAAATACAACTAATTTGATAAACTGAAACAAAAAAAAATTAACTATAAAATGTTGTAGTGGATTATAAACTAGTAATTATTTTTTTCATTCTAATAAGATGAGATGTTTTGAATTTAAGTAAAAAAAATATATCATCTTTTAATATAAAGCCTTTATTCATAAAATTAGAATTTTCAATATAAATTTTAGGTACAAAAATTTCAAAGTGAATATCAAATACTAAAAAAAAAAGATTTGAAATAAATGAATTATTGATTTATTTCGTACTTTAGTTGATAGATTCCTATATTTTGATCAAAATACGATCATATTAACCATAAGCCAAAACATGACAAAATTTGTACGAATTTGTCAGTTTGAAATACTACAAAACTACAAAACTTCCCATACTTGAGCTTGAGTTACCTTTCAAGATTTTTAACCAAGTATGGTATTAATTAATACAAAAAAAAAAACAGTTTATTATCTAGCTTGAAGATCTATTTTTTTTCTTATAGAATAAAAATAAAAGACTAATTAAAACAAATTCTGTCAAGATCTTTACTTTTAAGTTCTAAATTAATTTTCTTTTATAGAATAAAACTCAAAGACTGACCCATAAACTGTGTTATGATATTTAAATTCGATTCTTTATTTTAAGATCTAAAATAAATTTCTTTTATAAAATAAAAATGAAAGACTGACCATTATAAACTATGTTATGATATTTAGTTTTAAATTCAAATTCAATCATTTTCTTTTATAGAATAAAAATGAAAGACTAGCCATAATAAACTATGTTATCATATTTACTTTTAAATTCTAAATTCAGTCCTTTACTTTAAGTTCTAAATTATTTTTCCTTTACAAAATAAAAATGAAAGACTGACCATAATAAGCTATGTTATGATATTTATTTTTAAATTCAGATTCAATTCTTTACTTTAAGATCTATTTTTTTTACGGAGTAAAAATGAAAAACTAGCCATAATAAACTCTGTTATGATATTTACTTGGAAAAAGACATATAGATAGATTTCCTTTGAACTTGTTCCGAAAAGTCAGTTGCACGCTTAAACTATTATGACGACCTATTACACACCTTTACTATTTAAAATGAATTTATTTACCCCCAGACGTGTAACGCCACTCTCACAATATGTGATGTATTACACTTGTT
Source organism: Solanum sitiens (assembly GCA_016801875.1). Classification (NCBI taxonomy): domain Eukaryota; kingdom Viridiplantae; phylum Streptophyta; class Magnoliopsida; order Solanales; family Solanaceae; genus Solanum; species Solanum sitiens. The sequence goes on along the minus strand of JABWTJ010000039.1, from coordinate 37,554 downwards.
GCCACATCAGTGCCATGTAAGAAATTAAAAAAAAAATATATCCTTTTTTATTTTTAATTAACTTTTCTTTTGTTAACTATATTTTACACTAATATCTAATTAATCATTAAAAATTCTCTAATAATTATATTTTCTTCATATCAAAAATACAATAAGATGAAAATTTTAACAATGGCCACAAAGAACACTAATCAAAACATGGAGTGGAAAATTCTCACGTTTCTCTCAAAGAAGCCCGCCAAAGCTGCAGCGACTAAGAAACCCCCAAAATTTTATCCCGATAACATTAAGAAATCTTTTGTTAACAAACACAAATCAAACCCACAAAACTTAGAATGATGATAAGTAATTTGCTAAGTAAGCTGAGAAGAATTCGAAGAAGAAAAAAGAGGAGATTTTTTGCTTAAAAAAAAGAGGTGAAAAGTGTGCCTCATCAAGAGGGTGTGGTTGAAGAAGAAGAAGAGGAGGATGAGGAGGAGGGTGGGTTGTAAAGAAGAAGAGATGTGAAGAGTGGGATGCGGTCTAATTGAATTTTAATATTTTTACTTTATTGAATCTGACACGCGTATTTTTATTTTTTAAAAATTATTTTGTAGCATCAGTTTTGGGGGTAAATAAATTCATATTTAAGTAGTAAAAGTGTGTAATAGGTGACGAGAGGGAGTTGCTCGGATGGTAAGCACCCCTCACTTCCAACCCGGAGGTTGTGAGTTCAAGTCACCAAGGGAGAAAAAAAGGGGTTAAAAAAAGTGTGTAATAGGTCGTCATAATAATTTAAGCATGTAAGTAACTTTTCGAAACAATTTTAAGGGAGAATGTATGCCTTTTCCCTATTTATTTTTAAATTTAAATTTAGTTCCTTACTTTAAGAACTAAATTGTTTTTCTTTTCTATTATAAAAATGAATGATTCACCATGATAAACTATGTCATGATAGTTTAATGACCGGAATCTGTTGGTATGAAAATACCAACGAGAAAAAAATCAAGGCCAGAAATTTTTTTTCGTAGTGTTAGAATTTTTCCAATCTTATCCAGATTTGGAGGAAATCGGAGTCATCAGGGTGTAAGGGAGATACCGTAGCAATCGAGTGGAGTAATTATAAATTTGATTACATAATCGATTAGATAACTCGTTAAAAAATCCGTATGACTTATAGAATTGAATTCGGATAAGTAGATCTCCAGGAATCGATCTTAGCATTAAGGATATTTTCTAAGCGTAATGGGTTAAGAGTGTATTGTAAAAAGGGAGGAATTGATTTCTCTAAAAGAAGTTGTTGTCTCACTTTTGGCTACTATTGCGAGATTTATGCCGCTATGGCGATGCCGCTACAACGGGATGAGTGCCGCTGTAGTGGACGAGACGGGGATTGAAATTATAGATTTTTGAGATTTTTCAAGCGATAGCTCACTGGTTCAAAAGCTGCCGCCACAACGGGATTTGTTACTCTGCAGCGACGCCGCTACAACGGGATGGGTGTCATTGTAGTGGGACAGTCTAAAGTCATAAATATAACCCCTAAACAACCTTATTTGTCACTTTTCGACTTTTAGAGCTAAAAAATGACCCCTGGGCTATTCCAACTCATTTCCACCATCTTTGAATCTAAATGTATGTTTTTCACTACCCGAATTCACTTTTTGATCCGTAAACCTAATAGAATGGGTCAATATTGATAGGGAAGGGTTTCTTGATAGATTCAATGGTGTAATTAACCCTAAATTGGATAGTTGGGATCATGAGTTTGATCTAGGGTTCATAAAATTGTTAGTAATCCGGGTAATTAGCTGTATTTTGTTGATTCTCGTGTTATTGTGATTGTTTGTAGACCAAGAACAAGTGGAACGAATCTGGAAAGGGAAGGATCAAGTTTTTATGGTTTCAAGCTCGTTTCGAGGTAGGTGATGGTTGTGATTTCATGATTTGTGTGATGTATGCATGTTCTTACTTCATTATTATACTTGTATGTATATAAATGTCGCAATATTGATCACGTTGTTGTAACTGAGATAGACGAATAATATAGCCATGAAATCATAATGTAAATGTATGATTTGAGGATGTACTTGTGATTGTGGTGTGTGATTGGGGATCAGATTGCCACGTTCCAGCAAGCTAACTTGGATCGAATTGCCACGTTTTGGCATAAATATTAGATTAGGTTACCACGTTCCGGTACAACTATGAGATCAGATTACCACGTTCCAGGAAGCTAACTGGGATCGGGTACCACACCAGTGCACTAACAGTTTGAGTTTGAGTTCCGTGAGAGGACCAATGATGTGTTAAGTATGTGAAATGTGTTGTCAAATTGTCATGTTAATAATGTTGTATATGTTTATATATATGTATGTGATTATATTGTTATTAGACTTCTTACACATTTCACTAGTGGGATAGTCGTGTGATCCTACCAGTACACGGTAGTTGTGTACTGATTCTACTCTTGCTATTATTTTTGTTGAGTACAGGACATCTTCAAGAATCTATTGACAGACCTCGCTTAGGAGATTAGAGATTATCGCATCGACTTCAAGGGTGAGCTTCTTCTTTCGGGCTGCCATGGAGTTCTCTTTCGTTTGTGTCCACCAATTTTGGACTTGGACCTTTATATTTAGTTAATTGAATAGTTCATTAGTAATTCTTTGTCTAGAATTGGTTATTCGTTAGTAGTTATGGTACATTGACTTTAAGGTTCTAGGTTTATCTTCCACAAATGTTAGTTTTTAGATCGTTTGTTTAGTAATGGAACTTTGTTTTTAGTCATTTAACTTACTTCAGTAGCTTAAATGCCTTAGTTTTAGAATAATATTTTGGTTGGATAGTAATAGTGGTTCTCCCACTGGCTTGTAAGTGTGGGTGCTTGGGTCGTGACAAATAGTTACTTTTAAATTTAAAATTTAATTCTTTAGTTTCAGATCTAAATCTTTTTTCTTTTATAATAAAAATGAAAGAATGACCATAATAAACTATATTATCTTATTTACTGTCACGATCCAAAGTACACCATAGAAGAAAAGGTATCCTTCAAGTCAAAACATGGCATACTTGACCTCTCAGAGGTCTTGTACAAGCCCTTAGACATCATTCATTGCATATATACGAAAAGTAACACGAAATTAAAACTTTTTCTCAAAAAAATAATGCGAAAGTCATTTCATAAAATGTCTAACATATGTCTCAAAAACCATCTATGACATCATGAGTACAATAGTCTTGGGTCACAGCCCATAAAAGTCTAAACATGGAAAAGAACATAAAAGACAACATAGGAGTGATGTCCTCGGATGCTATGAGGACTCACCAATCTTCACTTCTTGCAAGCCTTGGAAACTCTACCCTTCAAAGCAACTCAATCTCCTCAAGTCCCTATATTGGATTAGAATATAGGCAAAATATGCGTTAGTACAAAATGTACTAAGTATGAAAACTATCATATAAAACATAAGATATCTCAGAGGATTAGTCAATAATCTAAATAGTCATAAGATATAAAAGCATAAGAATAACATGGATATCATAAGCATAATAAAGAATTCAAAAAGCATATAAGAGTTCATACTTAACTCATTGTCTTTCTTACTCAAGTGAACTACTTCACAAGCCACCTCCAAGTATACTTGTGCAAGGCTAAGGTAGCATCCCATAATACTACCAAATCTAAGTACCTCTCTTTGGTCATTCTTGATCATAATCCACTCTCATAATTAAGACTTAGGTTCATCATAATCATATGAGCACTATTTCGCTAGGCACCTCAAAGAACACTTGTGCAATGCATGTAAAGCATCCCATACTACTTCACACACTAAGCATATCTTGAAGTCACCCTATTCCCTTTCATTTTAGTTTAGGAGTCTCTATTAGACCTACTTCTTATTGACAAGGAACTATCATCTTAAGTCAATCATGTCATGGAATGCAACTATAGTCACTATCCTAGCTAAGCATACATCATGTAGGGGTCATGTCATAGGTAGCTTTCAGTCATACTTGTACAATGTATGGATAACATCCCATACTATCATCCACACTAAGTACTTCTCTAGACTAACCTGATCCAAGATAACTAAGGAAGGATACAACCATCCTAACCACCATGCTACCAATCATGTAGATGCAAGCTAATATGGAGAATGAAACCTCAACCCTAAGCTACCATGAGAAACTAATCCCAAGCTATCTCATACAATACACCTTACATGCAAATCAAGCTACCATTAGGAGAGTATATGCCTTTCCTCTAAAGCTAACATGAAGTGGTTTTGGTCAAACCAAGTCAAGCTACCATGATCAATCATCCTAGCAACACAAGACCAAGCTAAACATGAGATAGTTTACTTCCCCCATCCCAAGCTACCATGAAGTTCATCAGCTCAAGCTACTATGAGTAATTCAATTCAAGATTCCATGAGATTCAACATCTCAAGCTACCATGAGTATTTCAACTCAAGCATCCTGGAGATTTACTATCTCAAGCTACCTTGAAATCTACCATCTCAAGCTATCATGAGATTCACATCTCAAGCTATTACACCCTGGTCTTGTCTCACCAAGTCTATTACACAAGAAGAGACTATTCAATACAACTTCAAGCTATTCTAATTCATCATGTTTTGATTCATTTTAGGTTGTAAACCTAGAATTCATATATGTGAGAGAACTTACTTCTCCTATCATGTTCATGTCTAAGTGTAGTAGAAAATATCATCCCAATCACTTCATAATGACTTTAGCCCAAAGCCCTAGCATCAATGGTATAACATCCCCTAATCGATTGTTAACATCACTTCACCATGATCTATGTTCAATTACATGCTTGCTTCATTCAGTTTGATCATTAGAAGTTAAGTATAGGCATACATGATCACATAAGTTCAATTCTATCTTTACAAGTCAAGACCAACCTATATCAACTAAGCCCAGTTCAATTCATATCTAGGTGATTCAATCATGATCAAATAGCATACAATACAATTGAATTAAGAAAGTCAACTTAGAGCCTTCATGTAGCCTCTAATGGCCTAAAATCACCATGATCACTGATGTACCGTGGTTTCACGGTACTTTCAATGCTTTTCCTTAAGATTGGTGTGTGTCTAAAGCTTTTTTGTAGTAATTTTAATGTGTTCTTATCTTTGTTTTGCAAGAAAGTTGTCAGAAAGTAAAATGCAAAAGGCTGTGAAGAATCAGTGCATAAGTGACCCACGAAGCCATCGACGGCCTGTCGTTCCATTGACGGACCGTAGGTGGAGACCGTCGATTGGAGGTTCCGGCATCTGGAAGCAACTCGAGGAATTCTGACTAAGTGTAGGGCTACGGAAGGATCGACGGTCCATCGGTTGATCGACAGACCATCCTGGCAAAACGTCGACTTGATTAGAGAATGTCCTAGTACCCGGTGTTGAAGAAAAAGCTAAGTATGAAACAACGAGAAGCATCGACATCCGTAAGTGAATTGACAGATCATGATATTGGTCCGTCGATTGGATCTGAGAAGATGCAAAAGTGAAGGCTGAAGAAAAAGCTAAGTCTGGACCGACGGAGGCAGTCGACGGTTCGTCGTTTCATTTACGATCGTCTGTGGGATCGTCGATTGAAGCCGCGTTTTTTTGACAAACTTTCCTTATTTGTTTTCCTTTTATTATAGGACAACGTTTTATAAATAGGATAGAAACCCTCGTTTTTGGGGTTGGATTCTTTAGTATTTTTAATACTTTTGTTCTTGGATATTTGACTTTGCAACTTGGGCAATAATTCAAATTTCCGGATTTGGTTTTTAAGATAATTGTGTGATTTCAAGTTGAATTTCTGGATCAAATTTGTCAAAGTAAGTTCATGATTTATTATTCATCAATTATGAATTGTGTTGTTCTAAGCATGGGTAACTAAATCCACAACTAGAGTTGTGGGAACCGTGGGTGATTAACAAAATAAACCTAGCTAATTAATAATTCTCAAATAGGTTATTGCATGCATCGATAATTCTTTCAGTTAAAAATCTTTTTAACGAGTGCACGCGTTAGAACTTGCCTTATTGCTACTTGCTGGACCAAGGGGGTAGTTAATAGGAAAAGAATTATCGACATAGGATACTATTTAATAGGCTAGTTTCGATTGGTGCAAAGTAATAACTAAGCCAAACATCGAATATGATGCTTAATATGAAGTAAAGGTAAGGGTTAGTAACTTAGACACACGTAGCCAGACCAAGGTACGGGGTGAAATTCTCTAAATGCCAGACCAAGGATTTAGAGCTACATAACTTATCACTTTGCATGCAAAACACTAGGGAAGAATTTTTATGGCTAGGATTTTGGCGTTATGAACCTATGGGGAACACTTACACCCTAGTTTCTCTCACAACTTGATAAGTTTCAATCTTGCTACTTGTTTTATTTAGAAATAATTAAACACTTTTGTTTTACAAAAAAACCCTCTTTTAATTACCTATTTTCGGAAAGGACTTGACTAAATAGATGTAATTGTACATTGAAGTTAAGTCAAAACTATTTTCCTCGTGGGATCGACCCCCCTAGACACATAAATTGTATTGGATCAAGTTCATACAAAATTTGAATTAAATCCATGTTCATTTGGGCTGAAAAATTAATTTGGGCTTTACAAATAAATAAGTTCATCTTATTAAATTCAAATCCAAGGTTCATTTCACCTTGAAGCCCAAACCCATGCCACGTGTCATAGTGACTAAGCATCCAAGACCAACAAGGTGATGCCACGTGTCCAAATGATGTGGTAGTCCCAGTCAAATGCAAGAACGACTCAAAATGCGCCAAGTGTCAAAATGACATCTTTGGCCAATTACAAGCAACCTTGTCCACTCTCTATAACTATAAATAGGGGATAGACATGACATTCAAAGGGGGTCCAGAATACTCCTCAACAAGCATTCAGCAAATTGGAGAAAGCTACAACATCAACATCAATAGCTTTTCAAAGGAGTGATCAACGGAGTTCTACCCGTAGATCGACTTACAACGACGAAGCGCTTTACGACGTCCCGGAGATTGACAATATCTCAAGGAGGTCTACATCATCCAACAATTCCGGAAATACGCTTCTGAAGGCCCTCGAATCGCGGAAAAACTTAGGAGAGAGAATCAAGAGAACAACAGAATTGTACTCACAACGATTCACTAATAAAATCACATTTTTCTTTTATTTATTTTGCTTGCAGTCAATTTTCTGCGCTTACGAAAATTTGTTGCGAACAAATTTGGTATGCCCAGTGGGACCGATTCTGCTCTTCATCTCTTTCTCTTGCAAATCAGAAACTACAAAGGCTACTACTGCAATGGCGTCTAGAAAAAGTTGTCATTTTTCTAACAAGGACTCTACTGATGTCGTGTCTGCTGATCTCAGTCATGTTGGCCTAATTACTCGACGTAAGTTCAAAAACAGTGGGCTAGATGGATCTGAATACTTCACTTCTTTGGAGGCGATGAAAAGCGACAACTCTCATATGATGGTCGTGAGTGCAACACCTAGGGGCAATCTTGCGCATGTATTCTTCGGAGAATCTTCTCAAATTGGCTCCAACTTTGGTGATCCCGAAGATTCAATGGATTCTCCAACTTCAATGAACGTCAATGCTTTGATGGTTGACTCAACTGACATGGACGAAAAGTTTCCGATGATGGAGCAAACCATTGAGACCTTGAAGAAATCCGTTGATGACAAAAACTTCATATTGCTCAACTTATGAACAAGTTGGAGGCCTTTACACCTGGAGAGTCAAGTCACGTTCCCACTTGTCCATCTGGTTTTGATCAACGAAACAAGGACGTTCAGGAATCTCTAGCGAAGTCCAAGTTTCAAAGAAGAAACAATCTGCTTTAGTTGCTGCACTATCCGTCCAATAGTTGCAAGACATGATAACGAACACTATTATGGCTCAATATGGCGGAACACCACAAAATTCCTTATATTACTCCAAGCCATATACCAGACGAATTGATTGTCTATCCATGCCGACAAACTATCAACCACCAAAGCTACAACAGTTTGATGGCAAGGGGAACCCAAGGCAACATATCGCCCACTTTGTTGAAACTTGTAGCAATGCTGGAACACATGGTGACCTTTTGGTAAAACAATTTGTTTGTTCGCTGAAAGGAAATGCAATCGACTGGTATATCGACCTGGAACAAGAGTCCTTTGATAGTTGGGAGCAACTCGAGAAGGAATTCCTCAATCGTTTCTACAGCACTCGCCGAACCGTAAGCATGATAGAGTTGACTGGCACTAAGCATATAAAGGATGAGCCAGTGGTGGATTACATCAATCGATGGAGATCATTGAGTTTGGACTGCAAAGATCGTCTTTCTGAAATATCTGCCATGGAAATGTGCATTCAGGGTATGCATTGGAGACTTCTATACATACTACAAGGAATCAAACCCTGAACTTTTGAGGAACTTGCTATATGAGCATATGACATGGAGTTGAGCATCGCAAGTCATGGGAAGACATCTCCTTTTGCTGATCTGACAAAGGAAAAGAAAGAGTTCAAGAAAGGCATGACCTCAAAGATCCATACTAAGGAATCTATGGCGGTGAAAGCAACTTCTGTGAAGGTCTCCACCAAAAGTAAACTAAAAGAGGAGGAAGCCCCAAGTCAATATCCAAGAGAGGAGAGGCGACGTCCAACCTTGAAGGATCTAGAGGCAAAGGTTCACCCATTTCCAGATGCAGATGTACCTATGATCCTTGAGGAATTGCTAGCCAAAAAGGTTATTGATCTTCCTGAATCAAAGAGGCCCGAAGAGATCAATAAGGAGAAAATCATGATGTTGGTAAGTGAAGAAAAAATCATCATTGACCAAGATGAAACGGCGGAGGTAAATCATGCTAGTGTAGCACCAAATCAAAAGAAGTGCTCAAGGTCGTCATCTATTCCAAACACCACATTCTTGCGATTCGGAAGTTTAGCGCCTATTGAAGTCGATGTTCCAAGGAAAACTCTTGAGGGTTCGCTAGAGATACACAACCACAATGAAAGTGAAGTTGATGGTTGGACTTTGGTTACTCGTAAGAAGCGGAGACATCAAGCAGTTCTTAGGATATGACTTCCTAAGACAAGCGCAACAAAGAGTGATGTGAATTAACTTCAACCATCAAAAAGCGTCAAGCCTTGTACTAGCCAAAAGATCAATGGTTATTCATCGCAGGAGGTTCGAAGGTCTATTACATTGGATGAATTCTTTCTCAAAAGATTCTTTTTTGGTAGTCAAATTGGTGCAACACATGTTATTTCCAGCACAGACGAAACAAAGGGAAGCGAAGGTAAGCATAATCCAACAATAACACCAGAACATCAAACTGATGAAAAAGTTGTCCCATGTTGTGCTACAATATCCTTCACAGATGATGACTTGTTATTAGGGTGTAAGATACACAATAGGCCTTTATTTTTCGTAGGGTCTATTCGAGAACAACGTCTCAATTAAATACTAGTCGATGGTGGTTCGGCAGTCAATATCACGCCAAAAGTTGTTCTGAAAAAACTTGGGATCTCTATTGATGAATTGTCCAAAAGTAACCTAACGATCCAAAGTTTCAATCAAGGAGGACAACGATCCATAGGAAAGATTCGTGTAGGATTGTCCATTGATGATGTGAAATCAAACACTTTGATTCATGTCATAGATGCCAAAACATCCTACAATTTGTTGCTCGAACGTCCTTAGGTTCATGAAAATGGAGTGGTGCCATCTACTTTGCATCAATGCATGAGGTATATGAAAGATGGTGAAGTAGTCAAAATTGATGCAGACATCAATCCTTTCACTGAGACATAGTCATATTTTGCAGATGCAAAATTCTACTTAGATTAAATATGGAGAAAAATGAAGAAGCCGACTCAATTGATTTGGAAGATAGTAAAGTTCAATGGGATGCTATCAAGATGTCTAAGAAGATAACTGAAGAGGCTTCCATTAAGCTTTCACCATCTAAAGGAGACTTGCAGACTGATATGGATGATGAGCAACCTATTTTTCGATATATTCCACGTGAACGTCGAAAAAAGGGACAACCACGAATGATACGAATGATGATTTCCTAGAGGCTCCCCCGCAACTGGAAGATGGCGTACAATCAACCATAGACGACCTCAAAGAGCTAAATCTAGGCACTCTGGAAGATCCACGTCCAATCTTCATTAGTGCACTTCTTACACCAGAAGAAGAGAGGAAATACTTCAAGTTATTGGTTAAGTTCAAGGACGTTTTTTGCTTGGTCGTACAAATAAATGTCGGGCCTTAGTCCCAGGATAACTATTCATCATTTGGGGATAAAAAAGGGAACACGTCCTATAAAGCAATCACAAAGAGTATTTCATCCTGAGTTGGCAACACAAATTGAAGTGGAGGTCAACAAGATCATCGAAGCTGGATTTATTCGAGAAGTGAAGTACCCATTGTGGATCTCAAATATTGTACCTGTTAAGACGAAGAATGGTCAAATACGCGTCTGCGTTGATTTTTGAGATTTGAATAAGGCGTGTCCAAAAGATGACTTCCCTTTGCCGATCATTGAGCTCATGGTTGATGCTACAACTGGGCATGAAGCTATGTCATTTATGGATGGATCCTCTGGATACAATCAAATAAGAATGTCTCCAAAAGATGAAGAATACACTGCCTTTCAAACTCCAAAGGGAATTTATTGTTACAAAGTGATGCCATTTGGTCTAAAGAATGTTGGTGACACCTATCAACGTGCAATGCAAAACATATTTAATGACATGCTTCATAAGAGGGTGGAATGTTACGTCGATGACTTAGTGGTAAAGACGAAGCAAAGGGAACACCATCTTGAATACCTTCGAATTGTTTTTGAAAGGTTAAGAAAGTTTGACTTAAAGATGAACCCACTCAAATGCGCATTTGGAGTCACCTCAGGAAAGTTTCTTGGCTTCATTATGCGTCACCGTGGAATTAAAGTTGATCCTGCAAAGATTGATGCTATTCAAAAAATGCCTGAGCCAAAGAACTTGAGAGACCTCCACAATCTGCAAGGAAATTTGGCATTCATCCGGAGGTTTATTCCTAACTTGGCTGGACGATGTCAACCCTTCAACCATTCGATGAAGAAAGATGCTCCTTTCTACTGGGACCAATCATGTCAAAATGCCTTTGAAAGTATCAAAATATACTTGACGAATGCACCTGTATTAGGGGCACCAACTCCCGGAAAGCCACTGATACTATACATTGCATCGCAAAAGCGATCACTTGGGGCACTTCTTGCTCAAGAGAATGAATCTAAAAAGGAACAAGCATTGTACTATCTGAGTCGGACCTTCATAGGAGCCGAGTTGAATTATACTCCCATTGAGAAGATGTGCTTAGCATTGCTTTATGCAATAAAAAAATTGAGGCATTATTTTGAAGCTTACACTATCAAGCTAATTTCTCGAGCTGATCCCGTGAAGTTCGTAATGACTCGACCAGTTCTTTCGGGGCGTCTAGCAAGATGGTTTATATTGTTTAATCAATATGAGATCATATACACACCTCAAAAAGCTGTGAAGGGGCAAGTATTTGCTAATTTCCTTGCTGATCACCCTCTTCCGGGAAAATGGAAAACTTCTAATGAGTTCCCTGATGAAGGCGCATTTTTTACTGAAGAGCTGCCAGCCTGGACAATGTTCTTTGATGGATCTGCACGTCGAGAAGGAGTCGGGGCAGGAGTGGTGTTGATATCTCCAGAACGACTAATCTTACCATTCTCATTTGTTCTTGGTGAAACATGTTCCAACAATGCCGCATAATACCAAGCTTTGATTGTAGGCCTTGAAATGGCATCAGATATAAAGATTCCTCAATTGATGTATATGGTGACTCACAATTGATCATCAATCAACTCTCGGGGAGTTAAGAGGTGAAGAAAGAAGATCTTTTGTCATATCACCAATATGCTACTTTCTTACTTGAAAGGTTTGATCAAGTGTTCTTAAATCACGTCCCAAGAGAAGAAAATCGCATGGCAGATGCTTTGGCTAACTTGGCTACAACAATGACACTTGGAGAAAATGAGATAACAAAGGTGCGTGTATGTCATCGATGGGTTATTCCTGGTTGTCTTGATCTTCAAGTCGATGAAATCCATCATACATCTGTTTGAGTGGTTGAAGAAGAGGATTGGAGAAAACCACTAATTGAGTATCTTGAACATGGAAGGTTGCCTAAGGATCCACGAGTAAGAGCAGACATTAAGAGAAGGGCACCACAATTCATTTTTCACGATGGAATGTTATTTCGTCGTTCTTATGAGGGACTATTCTTGTGGTGTCTTGACAAAGAAGAAGCTCAACAAAAAATGGAGGAGGCGCATTCTGGAACATGTGGAGCACACCAATCAGGGCCTAAACTTGATTTTCGCATCAAGAGGATGGGATACTATTGCCGACAATGGTGATGGACTTCTTAGAGCATGCCAAAAAGTGTCAAGCGTGCCAATTCCATGCTAATTACATCCATCAATCTCCTGAGGCTCTACATCCGACTATAGCCTCGTGGCCCTTTGATGCATAGGGACTTGATATTGTTGGACCTCTTCCAAAGTCGTCAAAAGGACAAATGTATATCTTGGTTGCCACTGACTATTTCTCTAAATAGGCTGAAGTTGTACCATTAAAAGAGGTAAAGAAGGAAAATATTGTGGTTTTAGATATGGCATACAAGGATGTATAGTCACTGATAATGGAACACCATTCAACAATAAACTCATGAGTAGTTTGTGCGAGAAGTTCAGTTTTAAGCAACATAAATCTTCAATGTACAATGCACCTGCCAATGGACTTGCTGAAGCTTTTAACAAGACACTTGGTAACCTATTGAAGAAAGTAGTTGCAAAGAATAAAAGAGACTGGCACGAGAGAGTTGGTGAAGCTCTGTGGGCATATCGTACAACCTTTAGAACGGCTACGCAAGTGACCCCATTTTCATTGGTGTATGGCGTAAGAGCAGTCCTTCCATTGGAGAAGCAAATTCCATCATTGCGAATAGCAGTCCAAGGGACTTACAACTGAAAGCAACGCTCAACTCTGTCTAGCAGAGATGGAAGCATTGGATGAAAAGAGATTGGAAGCACAACAAAGGTTGGAGTGTTATCAAGCTCGACTTGCAAGAGCATTCAACAAGAAAGTGGGACCTCGATCATTTCAAGTGGGAGACTTGGTCTTAGCAGTCCGGAGACCCATAATCCTTAACAACGCATTGGTGACAAGTTTACATCAAAATGGGATGGATCGTATGTTGTGAATGAGACATATTCAAGTGGCGCTTATAAAATTATCGAGCAAGATGGTGTAAGAGTTGGTCCAATCACCGCCAAGTTCCTGAAGCAATATTTCCCATGAAGGTTGGCTACGCTCCTTAAGGTATGAGCATAAACTACATGTTACTCCTTGCCCGCAAGAGTATAAACTGTGTACGGCTCCCAATAAATAAATAAATAAATAAATAAAAATAAAACTTATCCTCTTGAACTACGATATGACTTGATCCTCTTCACCGAGGTACGTAGGTGCTTGGAGTAATCACTCTGAGTTTAGTCAAATGAGTAAAAAAAAGAGGGGGTTTGGCGGCCTTACGTGATAATCACATAGCTCTTTAAAAATCAGGTAGCTAGCAAACGAGTTAAAACACGGCACAAACAAGCAAAGTAGAAGATTCTTGAAGCTCTATCTGCAACAAAAGAAGAAGCTCGCTGATGAATTCATTGGCATTGGATGAAGCGACTTGCGATTCTACTTGTGTTTTTGCTTACGGTGTAGATAATTTGGTGTAATTCGCTTATGCTTGAGTAAGATACACAAAATTAGGGGCATTTGTACCTACAACATCAAATCGGAATACCCTTCGGATCAAAGCTTTATGTTGAAATGATATAACCGTAAAAATCATTATATCAACACTCCGAGTTCAAGAGACAGTCTTTTGTTGTTGTCAAGAGCGCACAAAGTACAGCAAATGACATTCTGGGTGTATAGTCAACTTGAGAAAAAATAATTATACACTCCTACGCCGCGTTACTGATTTTCTCCCAAAATTGCTCAAAGCTTAAGAGTTTAGCGAAGCAGAATTTGAGATGACTTTGAAAAGATATCTGTGTTAATCTGGAAATCTTTTGGTTGTGATTTTATATGTGTTGTACGTCTATGAGTTATGCTTCCAACGGAACAAGAATCACAACCATTTCGAGGCTCCTACGCCGAGTTATTGGTTTTCTCCCGAAGATGCGTAAGGCTGAAGATTCAAGCATGCAGATCTTTAAGCCAACTTCGAACTCAAATTTGTAATAATATGTAAATCCCATGGATTTGATTTTTATACAGATTGAATATGTCTAAGTTATCTTTCCAACAAAAAAAGAATCTCATTAATCCGATGCTCCGACTCCATTTTATGAATTTTCTTCCACATATGCGCAAAGCTGAAGATTCAAGCACGCAGATTTTGAGCCAACTTCGAACTCAAATTTATACTAAACCATAAATATCATGAATGTGATTTTCATACAGATTGAATACCTATAAGTTATCTTTAAAAAAAAAGAATCTCATTAATACGATACTCCTACTCCACGCTATGAATTTTCTCCCACATGTGCGCAAAGCTGAAGAAAGCTGAAGATTCAAGCATGCATATTTTGAGCCAACTTCAAAATCAAATCGGTACTAAACCATAAATCCCATGGATTTGATTTTTGTATAGATTGAAGATTTATAAGTTCTCTTTCCAATGAAAAAATAAGCTCGTTATTTCGATGCCCCTACTTCACGTTATGAATTTTCTCCCACATGTGCGCAATGCTGAAGAAAGCTGAAGATTCAAGCACACAGATTTTGAGTCAACTTCAATATCAAATCTGTACTAAATCATAAATCCCATGGATTTGATTTTATACATATTGAATATCTCTAAGTTGTCTTTCCAACGAAAAAAGAAGCTCGTTATTTCGATGCTCCTACTTCAGGCTATGAATTTTCTTCCACATGTGCGCAAAGTTCAAGAAAGCTGAAAAAAATAACGTTTTGTAGCAATCCTCAAATAAACGCTAGCATATGTAGTCCTTTTTTCCAAAAAAAAAAAAGAAAGGGGCTTCGTGGAAAGAAACAATCAAAAATTCAAAATTCAAGAGAAGAAAATTTGTCACCATTTTATTGCTTAACAAAAAAAAAGAATCACTACACCATAATGAGCGAGTAATAAAATTCTAAGCAAATAAATAAAAAAAAATCTAACTACAGAAAAAGTTTGAAACTTATGATTTCTTGACTACTTTTTTCAATCGATCCTTCTAACTTGGCTAGTTTCTCTACCTCGTCGTTAGACATCACATTATTTGCCTCAATGGTATAAATTTCGCCCTCCGTAGTGGTGATATTATCTTGACTTTTGGACAACTTCTCTTGATAAAGCTTTTAATTCTTTCTCCACATCTGCTAGAGTTGCTTGAAGTTTCTCCATGGATATATCCAAATTTTCATGTGCCAACTTTGCACCATCAAGACGGCATTGCACATCAGAGAGGGCCTTTTCATGTGATTCTTTAGTTATCTTTGATGATCTTAAAGTAACATACTCTGCATACGACTTGAAGAAATTCTCTACATGATCCTCCAAAGAAGAGACATCAATAATGTTTACCTTTCTAATCTCCTCAAGAGTTGAAGCGATACTTGACTCCAATGCTGTAAAGTCATCTGAAGAACCTAAGGAAAATTTTATAATTCATCCACACAATGCACCCCACATCTCAGAAACAAAGGAGGATTTGACACGGTAAATGGTTTCTTGTGGCTCAAAAGTAGGAGCACCGCGTCGCAATGAAGGCATCATGTCCCTAGAAGGTGATTTTCTTGGTGGAACTACTTCCGATGAAGGCATCACATTATTAATGGAAGAATGAAAGTCTTCTTCAGCCGCAATATATGCTTGCAAGAACAGGGACTGCAAAGGAGAATTTCTTTCCATGAGCCATCAAGCTCGCAAGTTTAAAAACACTAGCGCGTACATGGTTGACTTTCTTATTCAGAAGCACAAATTTGCAAAGCCAACAAGCAAAGAACGCTGCCAAGTTTGTCTCATCTCTAAGCGATTCTTCCACATCTAACTCGATAAAGGGGGCACTCTCCTCGTCAGTCCGCGGCAGGAAGTTTGAATCAATGTGTCCAGAAGGATTGTGGTTCAATCTTGGCCTTGTGGATCGTACCTTTAACACCTTTTGCAGAGGCTCGATATATCTATGAGGTCCTCTAAACCAAAACTTCACCCAATCATGGAGACACCTCTTGGAGATCATCTTTCGCTAATCTGTAGAAGGCCAAAAACAAATTGCGACAACTTTGGGGAAGAAGCAATTTGTTTTGAGTATCTGTCTGTGTCAATTATTTCACCGAGGGAACAACTTTATCATAAAAATTCCCTTGTACGGGGAGACTTGCAATGGCTTGTAAATCCCAAAGTGATATGGACATCTCTCCAATGAAAGTAGAAAGTGTATTTGTAGACGGACGCCAAAGTTCACAAAAAGCATGGAGTACATTGTCGTTACAGTCGTACGTGAACAAAGAAGAATATACAGCGTCATAGACTTTGATGAGCTCCAAAATCTCCTTGTGGCGGGGCAGCACGTCCTCTACCCATTCCCAGTAGCCAGGTGTGTAGCAAACATTACCGAAGTTAGAAGAGGGAACACGCCAATTGGTGAAATTTCCATCAGAATGAGAAGATTTGGAAGATGATGCGTCATGATGAATTGCGGATTTCAGTAAAGGAACTTTCATGCTAGTAGCCTTGCTCGAGAAGTTTCTCATAACGTCGTTGATATCAATTTTTTACCATTATTTAAGGAGAAGAGATTCATCATATGCCCCACTAACAAGAGAGAAGACGCCGATAGCGGGAGGCTCAACTTCGAGAAGTAGAACTTTGGCATTTGAATTTTGTTGGTTGTCGCCCACTATTTCAAGAAGTGGATGCGGCGAATCTCGGTCGCGGAAGTGCATCATGTTGCGTGATCGAAGTCGTATTTCTCTATCAAGTATCTGCGAAAACATTAAACAAAAAGGAAAAATTTAGATTAAGAACAAGTCCAAAGTAAAGGGGGTAACCTCAAATTTTTGCGACTGGCGAAAGGCTGATTTTAAATAGAAAACTGAATCACCACAGAGGTGATCTAATCGTGGTTTTCATATATGATGCATCCCTATGAATTTTCTTTCCAACACCGCAAACGTCTTGTGATTTCGTTATTCCTACGCTGAGGTATGAATTTTTCCGTGAAGTCGAGCAAAGCTGATGCGTTCAGTTTATCAGAATTTTAGGCTAAGTTCAAAAAATTACCTGAGTAAATTAGAGAATCTTATGATCGTGATTTTCGGATATGTTGTATCTCTGCGAGTCTAGTTTCAGAATAATCAAACGTATTGCTATTTGAGTATTTCTACAATGATATATGAATTTTCTACGAAAATCGCACTGAGCCGAAAAGGGGTGACGAAAATCAGAGTTAGAAAATGATTTGAGAGGACTCAATTGAACTTACGACAATGCAAATACGGGTATATATATAGCTTTCATAACAAGGAGACACCAATTTGATTTCTACAAATTATGGAAAGTTATAATGATGGAAAGTTTATTTCCTACAAAGTATGAAAATTATGGTAAGTTTCATAGGAATTAAATTATGGAAATTTTCCATGGGAATCAAATTATAGTAATCCCATAGAAACCAAATTATGGTAAGTCTTCATAAGAATTAAATTATGGAAATTTTCCATGGGAATCAAATTATGGAAATTCCATAAAAAACCAAATTATGGTAAAGTTTTCTCGGAAACTACATGAAAAAGTATGCCCGAAGGAGAATCGACTCGCGTCATGAGAATTTGAATTCCTTGCGTTCTATTCAAGTGAAAGCCTAAAATTTGTGTCGAAACCACAAGATCTCTATCACCAAGTCAAGCTTGTGGACGCAATCCTTACTCGTTGAATTGACGGTCATTTCATAGTGATGACCCAAATGAAATTACCACACTATGAAGAAATGTCAAGCGATAAGTTTTCAAGAGCTTGAAACACTTCAAGTCGAAAATGAGTTGATAAACAACCGAAAGTCAAAAGACCTCTTAGAAATTAGAGAATATTGTCATGAAGACTTTGGTAAAGGTTGACCTCAACATATCAGCATGGTCATTTCTCATGAAGACTTCAACTTTCGTCGTCAAAATTCGGCTAACCTACACGCAGAGAAGTCTAAAAAAATAATAAAAAAATACATTCATGACTACTTCAAGTCTTGCCGCCAAACTTGGGCAAGCCTCTACGTCAACAAGCCTCGAAGTAAGGGGTATTTGTAGACACATAAATTGTATTGGATCAAATTCATACAAAATTTGAATTAAATCCATGTTCATTTGGGCTGAATAATTAATTTGAACTTTACAAATAAATAAGTCTTATTAAATTCAAATCCAAGGCTCATTTTACCTTGAAGCCCAAACTCATGGCACGTGTCATAGTGACTAGGGATCCAAGACCAACAAGGTGACGCCACGTGTCCAATGAGGTGGTAGTCCCAGTCAAATGCAAGAACAAATCAAAATGCGCCAAGTTTCAAAATGACATCCTTTCGCCAATCACAAGCAACCTTGTCCACTCCCTATAACTATAAATAGGGGATAGACATGACATTCAAAGGGGGTCCAGAATACTCTTAAACAAGAATTCAGCAAATTAGAGAAAGCTACAACATCAACATCAACATCAATAGCTCTTCGAAGGAGTGATCAACGGAGTTCTTCCCGGAAATCGACTTACAACGACGAAGCACTTTACGACGTCCCAGATATCGACAACATCTCAAGGAGGTGTACATCATCCAACAATTCAGGAAATACGCTACTGAAGGCCCTCGAATTGCGGAGAAACTTAGGAGAGAGAATCAAGAGAACAACGGAATTTTAATCACAACGATTCACTAATAAAATCACATTTTTCTTTTATTTATTTTGCTTGCAGTCAATTTGCCGTGCTTTCGAAAATTTGTTGCGAACAACCCCAACCTACTTGTTAGGGTCTTTACTTGATATGACCGCTTATACTTCTGTAAAGAAGTGTAATTTGAGCGTGTCAAATTTTGGCGCCGCTGCCGAGGAAAGTGACTTTTAGATTAACTTCAATAACATTACCGAATTTTAGTCAACAATTTCCTAATTTTACTTTTTTTTTTCTTTTTGTCTCTCTCAGGTTTAGCTCTAGTGTATGCCAAGTACACGGAGCCGAGGAGAACCAATCGTACCATTCGATCCTGAACTTAACCGGACACTCCGCAGAATGAATGATCAACAGAATCCCGAAAATCTAGGTGATGGGATCAACCTTCAACTTCCTCCGCTGGTTGATGCTCACAACCAAGTGATAGTGGAGAACCCTGATGATGGTGCTTTGAGGAGGCAACCTCCCGTCCCACGCCCTCAAAAGTTCTATAGGGGAAACATTAACATCACTAACTCTGATGGGCCTCTTGTCCTACCTCCTCTACCACAGGGTCACACATTCGTGGTAACTAGTAGCTTGATGCAGATGCTCACCGCCAGAGGTTTATTTTTGGGGCTACCATCTGAGGATCCATATGCTCACATCGCTAAACTGAAGTCGGTGTAAAAATTGTGTAGGGAGGCCAGACTTGGACATGGATGTCATCGTATTAATGGTGTTCCCTCTCTCACTGACGGGAGAAGCCGCAATATGGTTCACTGAGTTGCCCTATAATTCGATCCATACTTGGGACCAGTTGAGGGATGTGTTCCTAGCACGATACTACCCAGTGTCTAAAAAGCTCAACCACAAAGATAGAGTGAGCAACTTTGTGGCATTGCCTAGAGAGTTGGTGAGTAGCTCTTGGGATTATTCACCTCATTCGTAAGAAGTGTCCCAAACCACTGCATTGATGATGAGTCATTGAAATAGTACTTCTATCGAGGGCAAGATGATAATAATAAGGGAGTACTTGATACTATTGTGGGTGGTTCTTATGGTGAGTGCACATATGCAGAGATCGCAGAGAAGAGGATTCTTATACAGTGAATGAGAAGACGGGGGGTTTCCGACCAAACGCCTAAGGCTCCAATCAGGAGAATTGGCGCCAAGGTCAAGGAAATCAAGGTCAAAACTATGGGAATTACAACAGAGAGGGCCATTATGTTCGAGATGAAAACTACAACCGCGACAACAACTTCAACCAGGGTAACTATGGTAACAGAAATGATCGAAGTGGACCATATGTTCCGCCTCAAAATGGGGAAGTTGCTCCTAGGGATGGTGGAGGTAGTTTGGCGCGAGTTGAAGATATGTTGCAAAAGATGATGAGGGGGTTTGATGCTAGTGATGAGCATGCCAAGGAGTTGAGAGGTGATTTGGCTAATATTGGGCAAAAGGTGGATGCACATGCAGTCTCAATCAAGCATCTTGAGTTGAAAATGGTCCAATTGTCTACTACTGTGAACCCACGTCAACCGGGTACTCTTCCTAGCAATACCATCCTAAATCTGAAAAATGATGGACATTGTCTGACAGTCACTACTCGAGGGGGTAAGCAAACCATTGATCCACCTAGACGGCATAGAAGATGAGGTGATAAAAGATGATGAGGTAGTGGAAGCTAGTGGTGAGTTGGTAGATGAAGCGGTGAAAGAAGCAGAGATACCCCAAAATATGGTCCCCGTGCCTAGACCACCAGCTCCATTCCCGCAAAGATTGGTGAAGAAGACTGAGGATAGTAAATACCAGCGTTTTATTACTATATTGAAACAACTTTCCATCAATGTCTCTTTGATAGAATCTCTTGAACAAATGCCCGGTTATGCCAAGTTTATGAAGGATATGGTTACAAAGAAGAGATCGGTAAGTTTTGAGGATGATGACCGAATGCAACATTGTAGTGCTATTGCTACAAGGTCTCTTGTGCAAAAGAAAGAAGATCCGGGCGCTTTCACTATTCCATATACCATCGGTTTGCTACACTTTGCTAAAGCACTATGTGATCTCGGTGCAAGCATAAATCTCATGCCTCTATCTATTTATAAGAAACTGGGTTTAGGTGACCCAAAGCCCACTGCAATGCGGTTACTGATGGCCGATCGAACAGTGAAGAGGCCTATTGGGATACTCCATGATGTGTTAGTGAAGGTGGAGTCATTTATATTTCTGGCCGATTTTGTGATTCTTGACTTTGAGGTGGACTTTGATGTGTCTATTATTCTTGGGAGGCCGTTCCTTGCTACCGGTCGTGCCTTGGTTGACATGGTAAAATGGCAGATGAAGTTTCGGTTAAACAATGAAGAAGTAACTTTCAACATTTGTAGGTCAATGAAGAAGAGTGGTGAGCTCCAAACAGTATCTGTTATATCCTACAGGGTTGAGAGTACGTCTGAGGTACAAATCGAAGAGCGCCTTGGTGTTGAGGCACTAGCAGCAGTGATCATGAATTTTGAGAGTGATGGTATTGAAGAGTACGGGTCATTGGTTGCGGAACTTGATCGAGGTGAATTTTGGTTCAAACCAAAGAAATTGGAGTTAGATATGAAGCATCCCGAGTCTCCACCCGCAAAACCATCTTGAGGAGGCCCCAAAATTAGAGCTTAAGGCTCTACCACCTCATCCGAGGTATGTATTCTTGGGAAGAGATTTGCTGGTAATAATTGCATAGGATTTGAATGTGGAACAAGTAGAGTGTCTGGTAGAAGTGTTAAAGAGGTTCAAACGAGCCATTGGTTGGACTATTGCGGACATTATTGGGATCCCACCCGGTATTTGTTCACACCAAAACAACTCTTGCCCAATCACAAGCCAAGTATTGAGCACCAAAGACGTTTAAATCCACCTATACAAGAGGTAGTTAAGAAGGAGATTATCAAGTGGTTGGATGCCGGAGTCATATATCCCATCGCAGATAGTGGTTGGGTATGCCCTATTCAGTGTGTGCCCAAAAAGGGGGAATGACAGTGGTTCCTAATGAGAAGAATGAGCTTGTTCCAATGAGGCCGGTGACCGGATGGAGAGAGTGTGTATGGATTACCGGAAGTTGAAAGCATGGACTGAGAAGGGCCATTTCCCTATGTCTTTCATGGATCAGATGTTAGATAGACTCGTAGGAAAATGATGGTACTATTTTTTTGATGGTTATTCGGGTTATAATTAGATTTCTATTGCACCGGAGGATCAAGAGAAAACCACCTTTACTTGCCCTTATTAGACGTTTGCATTCAAGAGGATGCCTTTTGGGTTGTGTAATGCACCGGCTACTTTTTAGAGAGTATGATGTTGATATTCTCAGATATGGTAGAGAAAACTATTGAGGTGTTTATAGATGAATTTTCAGTTGTTAGCGACTCTTTTGATCGTTTTCTGAGTCACTTGGCCGAAGTTCTCAAAAGATGTGAAAATTGCAACCTTGTGCTAGATTGGGAAAAATGTCACTTCAAAAGGTGTGAGAAGTTTTCTTAGGCATGCGGGCTTCTATCAGAGATTTATTAAAGATTTCTCAAAAATTGCACATCTTCTGTGCAAATCACTTGAGAAGGAATGTAAATTTTATTTTGATGAATCCTGTCTGAAGGCATTTGGAGAGTTGAAGGAGAAGTTGGTGTTTGCGCCCATAATTATCTCCCCGGATTGGAGTAAACCATTTGAGGTGATGTGTAATGCTAGTGGGGTTGCTTTTGGTGTGGTGTTGGGACAAAGAAGGGATAAAATCCTTCACCCCATTTATTATGATAGTAAGGCCCTAAATGAAGCACAAAAGAACTACACTGTGACTAAACAAGAGCTCCTTGCGGTGGTATTTGCTTTCAAAAGATTTCGCTCCTATTTGCTTGGCACGAGAGTTATAGTACATACTGACCACTCCGTGTTGCGGTATTTGACGGCAAAAAAGGATGTGAAACCAAGGTTGATTAGATGGGTGTTGCTATTGCAAGAGTTTGATTTTGAGATAAAAGATAGAAAAGGGACCAAAAATCAAGTTGCCGATCACTTGTCTAGATTAGAGGATGAAGCTATGCGAGAGTTGGGTGAGAAGGCTGAAATTGATGACACCTTCCTAGATGAGCATGTATTGACCTCTTCTCATGACTTGATTCCATGGTTCGCCGATTTTGCGAATTATCTGGCTAGTGGTATAGTCCCATCGAACTTGTCCTTTCATCAGAGGAAAAAGTTCATGCATGATGTGAAAAATTCTTTTGGGATGAGCCTTACTTATACCGGAGTTGTGCTGATGGGTTTATTCGTCGTTGTGTGCCGGAAGTTGAGATGCTAAGTGTTTTGGAGGCATGTCATTCCTCGACTGTGGGTGGGCATAATAGTGGTATCCGGACTTCACATAAGATTTTGCAGTGTGGGTACTATTGGTCAACCATCCACCAAGATGCTCATGAGTTAACCAAGGCATGTGATATGTGCCAAAGATATGGAGGTATTTCGATGAGGCAAGATCTCCCTTTGAATCCCATTCTAGTAATTGAGTTGTTTGATGTATGGGGCATTTATTTTATGGGCCTATTTATGAGTTATCATGGGATGAAATATATTCTTGTGGCGGTGGATAATGTCTCAAAATGGGTGGAAGCCATAGCACTTGCCAATAATGAAGGGAAGAGTGTCACCACATTCTTGAAAAAAAATATCTTCTCCAGATTTGGCACACCTAGGGCCATTATTAGTGATGGGGGATCTCACTTTTGCAACAAGTTGTTCAAAGGGTTATTGGAGAAATATGAGGTTCACCATAATGTAGCAACTCCTTACCATCCACAGACTAGCGGGCAAGTTGAGGTGTCCAACAGAGAGATAAAGCAGATCCTATCGAAAATGGTGAACGCTAATAGAACAGATTGGTCAAGGAGACTTGATGATGCTCTTTGGGCCTCCGGAATGCATACAAGACCCCCATAGGTATGTATCCATACCAACTTGTATATGGTAAGGCTTGTCAGTTGCCAGTTGAGTTAGAGCACAAGGCCATGTGGGCAATGAAGAAACTGAAGATGGATTGAATGAAGCAGCGGAACAGAGACTAAATGGGTTGAATGAGCTTGATGAGTTTTGCCTAAAAACATATGAAAGCTCAGCCCTCTACAAAGAGAAGATGAAGAAGTACCATGACCAAAAGATTGAGAAGCACAAATTTGCGGTTGGGGACTTGGTGCTTCTGTTTAACTCTAGACTGCTCTTGCTTCAGGGCAAACTCAAGTCCAAATGGACTGGTCCATTCTTGATCACTAAAGTGTTCCCACATGGAGCGGTTGAGTTGGAGAACAAGGAGGGTGCAAGGTTCACGGTAAATGGGCAAAGAATCAAGCGCTACCTAGGGCATGCGGAGAGTGTTCATGAAGTTGTTGAAGCATATCACCTTGATGAAGTCCGAGTAATCAAGGATCCTGCGTCGTGCCGCGACGTTAAAGCAAGCGCTTCTTGGAGGCAACCGAAGGTGTATCCTCTAGCCAATAATAAGATTTTCTTTTCTTTGTAGGAATAGTTGCATTCTCTTGTTTCATTTTAGTTTTAATCTCAATCATGCGTTATTATATTTTTCTTTTACTGTGTTGGCTAGAGAGTAGTATAGGGTCCATGTCTAAAAAGTGTCCATAAAACACAAAAAGAATGGCTTATGGGTGCTCAATGTGCAGGGATCAAACCACAAGAATTCTGCATAAATCGATCTGGTGCACAGATCTACGGACCAAACGACGGTCCGTCAATGGTGTCTGTATATCCCAGGTATGTTTTACAATTTGGTCTAAGTTAGGGCATAATCGACGGTCCAGTTGACGGACCGTCGACTGACTTATGGACCATCGACGGCGTACCGTCAGTTCACAACAACCAGTGACCCAACCCTACCGACTATATTAAGATACAATCATTAAGTTACCCTCCCACACCTTTTCAAATTCACTCCCAACCATTTCCCTCCCCTTATTCCCCTCTTTCTCCATTAACTCCCCCACTCACTTCACTCTATTCTCTTCCAAAACAATCCAACTCTCCCAAAATCCTAGAAACCCCACAACACTAATCCCCCAGTTTTTACTCCGTCTCGGTTGTGTGTTCTCCAGTCGGTGTTTGAAGGTGGGTACGTAGGTTGGTGTTGCAAGATCACCCATTCCTTCACTCCACTACAACTTACAGGTATTTCACTTTCCTTTGCTCAATGAATTCTCGTTCATTTTCTTGTGGAAATGAATAAATTGTATGTGAGTCTTGACTTAGGGACAAAATTGCATGTTAAACTTGTTAAAATTGGGTTCTATGTCCCTTAGAATGATAGAAAGTGAATGGGTTGGGGGTGGAATCTGTATAAATTCAATATGCTTGTTGTTTTTCTCCGACTTAGGGATTGCTAGTCTCGTATAATCCATGTTCGAAATTTGCAAAATTGAAGCCCTAGGGATGACGAATTGGTCTTATGCTTGTTATTACATGTTGGGTGAACTTGTGTTGTGATTGCAATTGTTCAAATGTAGGGTAAAACCATGTCCCAAAAACTGTCTCTGACCAACAGAACGAGACCCCATCTACGGACCGTCGATAGATCAATGGACCGTCATTGGGTTCCATCGATGGCTACCATCTTACCTTTCTTAACTTTGGAACGACGGAAGTGGACTACGGTCCGTCGATTCTGCACGTCCTTCGTTTCTAACTGCAACCTTGATCTTTGCCAAATTCTGAATTATTCTAAGTGTCAGACGACGGAAGTAGACTACGGTCCGTCGATTGATCAACAGGCCGTTCTGCATGTCCGTCGTTTCTAACTGAAAGTTATATGGAAAGTAGACTTCTAAAATTTGCTAAATGTCCACCGACGGACACTATTGACGGACCTTCGATTCATCGACGGTCCGTCGATAATTCACGTCTCCGAATTCTGCAATTTTGCAATAACTTGTGTCTTGTGTATCCAGGTTTTGTGTCGACTATGTTGCTTGTGTAGGTTGATTACAATGAAACTAACAACTTTCTTTTTCAGGTACTTATGGCCCCCAAACCAGATATTGTCTATTCCATGGGACGGTCCAAGTCCATTGCACCATCTCGATGGTTGATAGGCATGACGAATGATGAGAAGGATCCGGAATACGTGCCCCCTGGCACCCGAACATCTACACCAGCTGCTAAAGCCATTTAGGGCACCCCTACGAACGTAGCGCCCGACGTAGTCACTGCCTCCCAGTCTGATGAGGAGCGCACACTGACCGGCACACCGTCTAGTTCTGCCTCGGGTTCTGAGGGAGAATCTGGCTCCAATGAGGCTTCAGGTTTAGAGTCGGCCCACTCTACGGGGTCGAATGAGTCCACTTCCTCCGGTTTTGGTTCACAGAGAGCCACTCTCCCAGATGTGCCTACCCGCAATGCCTCGTCTGATGAGGCCCAGAGTCCAGAGTCTTCTCCAGCACCCCAGTATGAAGTCCCTGCACCGGTTGATGATGAGCCCAACCGGTGGTGCATCGATGGCCAATACCAGGTTTACAGGGATGCCAAGTTGTTGAACGACGAGGGGGTGATGACTCGGATGCTGACAGTTGAGTGGAGGGTTCTTACATAGAGCCTACACACAGTCCGTGTGGTGCATGACTTGTTTACCCGCCACCAACTAGAGTGGACGGCTAGGAGTGTGGGAACTTACAGTGAGGAGATGGTGCAAGAGTTTTACGCCTCTTACGTAGAGGATCTCCGAGGTTCTTTGGACAGACGGTCTAACCCCGCCAAACATGCACCGCTCATAGATGTCTGAGTTTGAGGCTGCCGGGTGGATATTTCTTCTCGTTCCATCCACCGCTTCCTATACGGTGGGGACACTGATGCCGAGACGGTTCCCCTCACCCCAGAGTTCTACTACAGGTGGGACGTGGTAAAGAGTGGACATTTTCAGCGGAGTAGAGAATTGAGAGAGTCCACCAAGAGGTGGATTGCACAACGGCTCTCTATTAACGGTGAAGGAGCAGACTGGGTGTTGGCACCCAGAGGACTTATCAATAAGGCCAACCGCACTTTTGCAACCAAGTTCTTCTAGCTATTAGTCTGTCACCGCCTATCCCCCACGGCTGCAGATAATATACTTACTTAGGATAGAGCAGTCTTGGTAGCAGCTTTGGTAGACGGGTTGGAGATCAATTTCACGAAGTTGTTGATCTCCATCATCCATGAGAGTGATTTTAAGTCCTCTACCACATACCCGTTTGCCTGTATGATTTTCAGCTGTGCAGGGATGCTGGAGTGCCCATTTGGCACATAGATGTCCACTGTACTCCCAACAGTACAGTGGATATCGGTCACATTAGGGATGAGGCCAATGTGGCATCCCACGACGAGGTCCTAGAGTTGATTTGCAGCCGCTGGGTGAGAACTTGGTGGATACGGTAGAGCAAGCCCAAGGGGCTGATCATGCTACTTCATAGCCTACCGATACCACCCTGGTTGAGTCTGCCGCTGGCACTAGTAGGGCGCCTAGTTCCTCCCGGTCTACCCCACCATCAGCAGCACTGGTCCCGATTGCTAGGGTCCAGAATTTAGAGGCCCAGATGGCCACCTTGCTGCACCATATCCAGCCTTGGATGCAGAGGTCCATTGTTGAGGCTGAGGACCGTATTGAGAAGAAGGTAGATCAACAGACAGAGATGAAGAATCAGGCCGTCCACCAGCGCCTCGATGCATTTGAGTTGACAGTCCTAGCACGCCCAGCCCCCACCATTGATTTAATGACTTTTCAAGCGGTTGTAGCAAGTCTGCGGGCCGATGTTGATGCTATACTTGAAATGAGGGGTCCCGAGCCTAAGACCGCACTTGTGGAGCTTGAGGAGGACACAGTGCTTGCTTTACGGTTCACTACCACCACTCCACCGCCGCCTCCTCCACGTGAGCATGCCAAGAGGCACCATTCCAGCCGTACAAGTGAGAGTGAGGATGCTCGGGCTAGGATGAAGGAGCGGACGGATATGGAGGCTGCGAGGAGAGACTCATTGGTTGATGAGGAGGCCCGACAGATGTGGGCTCGAGAGTTAGCTGCTGGGGCGTCTAGCTCCATATTGGAGGCTGTTGAGAGGAGCACCACTGAGGGTGCAGTTATTGTTGTGGGCATCACTGATGGTGTCCCTACTACTAAGAGAGCGGGTTCCGGGAAACCGGACCCTCCTGCTTGTTGATCTTCGACGCTATGCGCCTCAGGTTTGCTTCACCTACCACCCTATGTTTATGGAAAGTGAGTGTTAGGGTGAAGTCTGAGTAGCCCAACTCACGATCCTCTCTTGGTGGTTTTCTTGCCTGTGTTCTTTTGCCCCAAA
Source organism: Solanum sitiens (assembly GCA_016801875.1). NCBI lineage: Eukaryota > Viridiplantae > Streptophyta > Magnoliopsida > Solanales > Solanaceae > Solanum > Solanum sitiens. Next base: position 9,170 of record JABWTJ010000039.1, on the reverse strand, counting down.
AGACTGATTACTTTACTGTTGAACCGGCATGTGTAGTATCTTGTACTAAGTATGAATGTGAAATCTGAAGCATGATGGCTAAATATGAATGATATCCCGTTCTAAAAAATAATGCTTGCATGATTAGGTATAGTGAATGTTGAACGTCTTGGCTCTAAGCATGACATAGAGATGCACCACTACATGACCCTCAATATAACACTCGAACTAGGTGTCCGATAATCTGATAGGGTAACGAGGTGTCAAGAGAGTGTGAGGAAATTTAATTGTTCCATTGTTGGTACCTACCTAGAACTTGCCTGGATAGTCCTGCAAAAAGGAATCTGTTTTAGACATTTAGGAAAGGATCATAGGCTCTTGTTCAAATTAGCCAATATTTAGCCTAAATAAAAGAGAACCAAATGAAATTGTATCCCTTTTTGTTCCAAATATTTTGATCTTATAATAGACTTTTCTTTTCTACACCAACTCATCTTCCCTGGATATTGTAACATTTTGAAATATCGAGGTCATGAGATAAGACTTAAATGAACTCCTTAGATCTAAACCAGTGTTCCTAGCCAATTAGGCATATTTAGAGCCTTTGAAGTGGTATTGGAACTGAAACTCTTAAACGTCCGGCAAATTGGTTCATAAGAGGGCTAGAGTGTCCTTTTGATTTAACCTAGTTAAAGAGTCGGAATTTGGTAAACGGTGGTAACCATAGGTGTAAAATATTGTGTGGGATGGTATCATGTTGGAAAAGTCGGGGGACGACTCCCCAAGGACCAAACAAGGACCCTCGAGGAGGACCCTTGAAGCAGCAGGGCATGACGGACCCCATGACGGGGCGTCGAGGCCTCCGTCGTGCCAGCCTTAGCGCTTGGACTTTTCCTCTGCCTGCACAAGTCTCTGACCAGCGTGACGGATGTGCAGGACGGAGGGAAGCCAGTCCGTCACGGCCACGACGGTCCGTCGTCGTGGAACCGTCGTGCGCTTGGAGAGAAAGCCTCCGCCTGCACAAGTCTCTGACCAGCGTGACGGATGTGCAGGACGGAGGGAAGCCAGTCCGTCACGGCCACGACGGTCCGTCGTCATGGAACCGTCGTGGAAGGTCTGTGGCAGTTATGGAAAAGTTATTTTTTTAGTTAGTTAATTAATTAAGTGTCTTAGGGGTAATTAGGGGTTTAAGAGAGACTAATTAAGTGACTTAAGACCCCACTATAAATACCCAACCCTCATTAGCCTAATCATTCTCTCAAAAACAAAACTCTCTTCCTTCTCTCTACTTTCTCTCTCTATTGGAAGACTCCATTAGAGATCAACTTGGGAAGATCATTGGGGGTTGATTTAGCACGAAATTCACCATCAAAACGTCATCAAACCTTCAGGTATGGGATCTAATTCACCTTTGAGATTCTTTCCTCAAAGGGTTCCTTCAAAGCTTTTTCCAAAAAGTTGAGTTTCTTATGGGTTTCATCCAAATCCGAATTCGATCATGTGAATTGAGTTAATTATGTATTCTTTGGGTTAGAATGAATAGATTATCATGAATTGTAACTTGACTATGGAGAATTGATGTAGTTTGATCTAGATTGTGGGTGATGACCCCTAACCCTTAACCCTAAATGTTGAATTGATATGGATTAGGTTGAGTTTGATAGAATTGATCTCATAATTAGTTAAATGGTCTTTAATGATTGTTATTGCATGATTATGGATCTATTATGATGAATTGAAGTTCTTCACACCTATGTTCTTGAATATTGAATCTAAGTTAAGAAGATACACTTGAGATCATGTTACTAAGCTTTGATGTAGTATTGCTTCATAGTATAGTGCTTCTCCTTGATTAGTTCTTGTGATTTATTATTGAATTACATCGATGTGATGATCTAAGATTGGTTGATCTATGGGTTGATGGTAAGGCCCTTTATTGATGGACTAGGGAGGAGTATTGTTAAGTCTTGATGATCCTAGCCTTTACTTCAAATTATGGTTAATTGTCATCAAGTGATAATGTTATGTTGAAGTATGCTTTGATTGATGTGATAAGTTGATATGGTACATGAACTTATATGCTTAGGTTGGTTGTGAGGTTGCTAGGTGTAATGTAACATAGGGAAGTTGTACGATGTGCCCTATTATGATGAGATGTACGAGGGTTGACTTCACCTATATGGATTGTTATGAAAGGACTAATTCTCATACAATTCTTATTTGAGCTATAATGATGATATACAAGGGATTGACCCTTCTATCTAATTAAATTGAGAAGATTAATAAAGATTAAAGGCTTCTCTACAAAAAGGGAACTTAGCTTAGCACCGAGTGAGCTTGTATGTGAGGGGTGACACTTTCTTGTAAGAAGAAAGGCAGGGTTCATTACGGTCCTCACGGGGTGGATAGCCTCATGACCCGAGTAGGGTGTAGAGTTGATATGTCCGTGGTTCTTTCCCCCAAGCTCCATTAACTATGTTGCCACCATAGGATACTAGCTAGTGGATCCACCTAGATAGCTATGTTCACGTTAGGTTCTACCTTGGCCGGTAGACCACCTTCCATCGGTGTAAGGTTTCATGACACCGGATTCCACATTCGATTATGTGGTCTATGTCGGTTAAGGCAAATGTTCCCTAAACTAAAATGAATGAATGAATAAGGTATAGGCTAATCAAAGTAACTTGAGAGGTTGGCTATAGCTTAGGTAGGGGTATGGGACTCTACCTACGCCTTGCACTAGTTTGCCTTGATAGGAACTTTGAGAGGTCAATATTATGCATGTAAGGCGATAGTATGATGTAAATGGTTGGTATGTTGAGTAACATGCTTATGAATATAATGTTGTTGTCTTTGCTTGAAGAAGGATGTATCATGACATGACGAGTATGTTGGTAAGTAAATTGCTAATTGTAGTCTTGGTAGGTTACTTGATTGAGTAGGAGATATGGTAATTTTACTTGATCATTGCACTTGTGACTTATTGAAGGTTATCATTAGTATGCTTTGCTTTGCTATGGTTTAATTGCATATGTAGTCTATTATGTTTTCATAAATGTCCCTTTCTAAATATATTTGATTGGTAATTGTATATGAGATTCCATACTTAGTACATGTGGAGTACTAATCCCTTTTCTTTCCCTTTTCCCAAACATTTTAGGTTCGGGTCGTTGAGCTTGATCCAAATTGCTAGGAAGGAAGACTTGGGTATTTTGCCATCCAAGTGGTAGGTCCTCACTCTCTCGAGGACGTGGCCGATATCTCTCTTTTATGATGTGTAGATACTATGATTCTATGTTGACTCCGTTATTCTCTTGAGACGATGTAGTAGACAGCCTATATGCGGCTTCTTTCATTTGATGTAGGGCTATGCCCAAGACTTATTGTAATCGATAGATGGTTTATGAGATGAGACGGTTTTATGACTATTATTTTCTAAATATATAAGTGTATGAAATAAAAGTAGAAGACTAAGTAATCTTCGTATATGAACAAGTCTATGTATACTTGATATATATAATTATGTGTATGTAGAGGTCTATGTAAACCTCCGAGTAGTTTTAGATAAAAAGTTTTAAATTCTTTCTGATTTTTAGTCGATGAATGATATGACGAAGCTAAGAGGCTTGTCTTAGTCCTCCGAGAGGACGACGACATCGGTTACGTCTAGGGGGTAAACCCGGATGTGACAAACTTGGTATCAGAGCATGAGGTTGAATATCCTTGATGTTAACATCTCTCTCTCAACCACGTTATTTAAGTTTGTATTCATAATTGTGAAGCGCGCCACACTTATGAACAGGAACTTATTTGATGATTAGGAATCATTCTCATTGTTGGAAATCCATATCGTGCCCCTAGAATGTACGTCGTATATGCTTTCGCCTGAACCTTGTGTTTTGGTTATAGGAGATGAATACTAGAAGAAATGCGGCTTGAAGACTTGAGGAAGAGATGGCTGCTGTGGGAATTCCTCGTGACGAACCTGCTCCTCCTCTTGAAGAGGTTGCTATTGATGATCAGGTTCCTGCTGATCCTCCACCGATGACAGAAGCTCAGATGAGAGCTATTATTGCTCAAATGGCTCAAGCCATGACTACTCAAGCTCAAGCCGCAAAAGTGCAAGCCCAAGCTATGACTGCCCAAGCCAATAGGGATTTGGAACCTAGAGTCCATGAACAGACTATGGCCTCCAGACTTAGGGATTTCACTCGAATGAATCCTCCTGTCTTTTATGGGTCGAAGGTTGATGAAGACCCTCAGGAATTTATTGATGAGGTTCACAAGATTTTATGTGCTATGGGGCTGTTATCTAGCGAGAATGCCGAGTTGGCCTCATACCAACTCAAGGATGTCGCTCAGATATGGTATGCGCAATGGAAGTACAACAGGCCACTTGGAAGTGGGTTAGTGACGTGGGAGTTATTCAAAGGGGCCTTCATTGATCGGTTCTTCCCTAGAGAGATGAGGGAAACGAAGGTGGTGGAATTCATCAATCTCCGCCAAGGAACGATGAGTGTTCATGAGTATTCTCTGAAATTTACTCAATTGGCCAAATATGCTCCGTCTTTGGTCTCCGATCCTAGAGACGAAATGAGTCGATATATGACAGGTATATCAGACGATTTACAAGAGGAGTGTCAATCGGCTATGCTACATGATAACATGAACATTGGTCGTCTCATGGTGCATGCAAGAAGGGTTGAGGAGGCTAGAGCAAAAAGGAAGGATAAGGATAAGGACTCAAGGAGGACAAGGTCTTCTGAGAGTGAGACTGCTAAAGATAGGTTGGGAATTCAAGACAGGCCTAGATTCAAGAAGCGGTTCTCAAACCACGTTCCATCCAAATTTCCCAAGGTTAGGGATGGGAAGGTTCCTAGGCCAAGAGCTCAAAAAGTAAAAAGTGGAAATTCGCCCAATAAGAATCCAACTTGCAAGGAATGTGGGAAGAAGCATTTAGGAGTTTGCCTCCTAGGTTCGAACAAGTGCTTTGGTTGTGGAAAGATTGGTCACAAGGTGCGGGATTGTCCAAATGCTAAGGGACAAGAGAGGGGTGGTCAGTCAAGTGGTTCAAATAATGTTCCCAAAAAGAACCGTTTTTATGCTCTTCGTTCGAGAGATGACCAAGAGGCCTCTCCCGATGTGGTGACTGGTATGTTACAAATCTTTGCTATTGATGTGTATGCATTACTTGATCCAGGTGCTACTTTGTCTTTCGTTACTCCATTGGTAGCTAAGAAGTTTAGTACATTACCCGATGTTTTGCATGAACCTATTTTGGTGTCTACTCCGGTTGGTGAATCAGTGGTAGCAAAAAGAGTCTATCGAAATTGTCCTATTTCAATACCTCATAGAGTTTCTCATATTGATCTAGTTGAGCTAGACATGATTGATTTTGATGTCATATTAGGTATGGACTGGTTGCATGCTAGTTTCGCTTCCATCAATTGTAGGACCAAAATTGTGAGGTTTTGTTTCCCAAATGAACCCGTTATTGAGTGGAAGGGTTGAAATTCTCTTCCTAGAGGTCGTTTCATAACATGCCTAAAGGCGTGTAAAATGATCTCAAAGGGGTGTCTCTACCATATTGTGAGAGTCCAAGAAGTGGATTCCGAAGTTCCTCCTATAGAGTCAGTCCCCGTGGTGAGTGAATTTACGGAGGTCTTTCCTGATGACCTTCCTGGCATTCCTTCTGAACGGGAAATCGATTTCGGTATCGATTTGCTACCGGAAACAAATCCTATTTCTATTCCTCCTTATAGAATGGCTCCGGCCGAGTTAAAGGAATTGAAGGCACAACTTAAAGATTTGCTAGACAAGGGCTTTATAAGGCCTAGCATTTCTCCATGGGGTGCTCCGGTCTTGTTCGTGAAAAAGAAGGATGGGTCCATGAGAATGTGTATTGACTACCGACAACTCAACAAGGTTACTATCAAGAACAAGTATCCTCTTCCTCGGATTGATGATTTATTTGATCAACTCCAAGGAGCGAGTTACTTCTCAAAGATTGATTTGAGGTCAGGGTACCACCAGCTTAGGGTGAGAAATGAAGATATTCCAAAGACAGCTTTTCGGACTCGATATGGGCATTATGAGTTCGTGGTTATGTCTTTTGGTCTCACAAATGCTCCGGCGGCGTTTATGGATCTGATGAACAGAGTGTTTCGAAATTTCCTTGATTCATTCGTTATTGTATTTATCGATGATATCTTGGTGTATTCAAAAAATGAGGTTGACCACAGTGATCATCTAAGGGTAGTATTGCAAACCCTTAGAGAACATAAATTGTTCGCCAAGTATAGCAAGTGCGAGTGTTGGCTGAGGTCGGTGGCATTTCTTGGGCACATTATCTCTAGTGAGGGAGTTGAGGTAGATCCAAGGAAGACAGATGCGGTAAGAAACTGGCCTAGACCCTTGACCCCAACTGATATTAGGAGTTTCTTGGGTCTAGCGGGTTATTATCGAAGGTTCGTAGAAGGATTTTCTTCCATTGCATCTCCTTTGACTTCATTGACTCAAAAAGGCAAAAAGTTTGAATGGTCTGAGGCATGTGAGAAGAGTTTTCAGTTATTGAAGGATAGGCTTACTTCCGCTCCGGTGTTAACTTTACCGGAAGGATCTAAAGGGTTCATTGTGTATTGTGATGCATCCCGCATAGGTTGGGGTGTGTGCTTATGCAAAATGGGAAGGTGATTGCCTATGCTTCGCGGCAACTTAAGGTGCATGAGAGAAATTATCCTACTCATGACCTTGAGTTAGCGGCCGTGGTGTTTGCTTTAAAAATATGGAGACACTACTTGTATGGTGTTCATGTAGATGTTTTCACTGATCATAAGAGCCTTCAATATGTGTTTACCCAAACAGATTTGAATCTTCGACAAAGAAGGTGGTTAGAGTTGTTGAAAGATTATGATATGAGTGTCCTATATCATCCCGGCAAGGCAAATATGGTGGCGGATGCTTTAAGTCGTATGACTATGGGTAGTGTGTCTCATATCGAAGAAGACAAGAAAGATCTAGTAAAAGATGTTCACCGTTTGACTAGATTGGGAGTGCGATTGGTGTGTTCGCTAAATGGATGTGCCACGATTCATCATAGCTCCGAGTCATCATTGGTGGTTGAGGTAAAGTCCAAACAACACCTTGATCAACTATTGATGGAGTTAAAGGAGTCGGTTCTTGGCAAGACGAACGAATCATTCTCCTTAGGAGAAGACAGTGTTTTGAGGTATCAAGGGAGGTTGTGTGTTCCTGATGTGGATGGATTGAGGGATCGGATCCTTGATGAAGCCCATGGATCCCACTATTCCATCCATCCCGGTTCTACAAAGATGTATCATGACCTTCGAGAAATATATTGGTGGGAAGGTTTGAAGAAGGATATAGCGGAATTTGTTGCTAAATGTCCGAATTGTCAACAAGTGAAGGCGGAACATCAAAAGCCGGGTGGCTTACTACAGGAGATCCAAATTCCTACTTGGAAGTGGGAAGACATTAATATGGATTTCGTAGTAGGGTTGCCTCGGACTCAAAAGTCATTTGATTCTATATGGGTGATTGTTGATAGATTGACTAAGTCCGCTCACTTTATTCCCGTCAAATCTACAAATTCGGCGGAAGATTATGCGAAGATTTTCATAGATGAGATTGTGTGTCGTCATGGTATTCCGTTATCCATCATTTCGGATAGAGGTGCACAATTCACATCTAGATTTTGGAAGTCGTTTCAAAAAGGTTTGGGTACTAAAGTGAAATTAAGTACCGCCTTCCATCCTCAAATGGATGGTCAAGCGGAACGCACGATTCAGACTCTTGAGGATATGCTTAGAGCTTGCATCATTGATTTCAAAGGGAGTTGGGATAAGCATTTGCCGTTGGTGGAGTTTGCATATAATAATAGTTTCCATTCGTCCATCTCCATGGCCCCCTATGAAGCCTTGTATGGAAGGAGGTGTAGGTCTCCTATAGGATGGTTTGAAGTAGGTGAGTCATCGATATTCGGTCCCGACTTGATTTACAAGACATTGGAGAATGTACATATCATAAGAAATAGGTTGCAAACAGCCTATAGTCGACAAAAGTCCTATGCCGATAATAGAAGAAGGGACTTGGAGTTTGAAGAGGGTGATAGAGTGTATCTAAAAATCTCACCTATGAAGGGTGTGGTAAGATTTGGCAAGAAAGGGAAGTTGAGCCCTCGATATGTAGGCCCTTATGAGATTTTAGAAAGGGTTGGTAAAGTTGCCTATCTTTTAAGATTACCTGATGAGCTAGCTTTGGTTCATCCGGTTTTCCATGTCTCCATGTTAAAGAAGTGTGTCGGAAATCCCGAGTCAATTCTTCCTCTTGAAGGCCTCGGAGTCAAGGATAACCTCTCTTATGAGGAGGTTCTGGTGCAAATCCTTGATAGGCAAGTGAAAAAGTTGAGGAACAAGGAGGTAGCTTCCGTAATGGTGTTATGGAGGAACCACCTAGTAGAGGGTGCAACATGGGAGGCGGAGGCCGACTGAAAACCCGTTATCCTCATCTTTTTTATGTTTAAGGTTAGTATCTCTCTCTAATGATATAAATGCGTTAGATATTGTGAATCTCTGTTGTTTTTGTGAAACTTAGCAAAACTCCTAGTTTTGGAGACTTCTAAAAAAAAAATGGAGTCACTTTAAGGTGACCTTAGACAAATTGGAAGTTGTCTTGTTTCTTGCATATTTTAGTCAAGTTTTGTGATTTAAGTATGGTTAATCCTTGCTGATATTGTATTGAGCATATTGATAAAATGAGCTTTGTACTATTTGAATTGAGTGATAAATGATTGAGCTCATGCCTGTATAAAAAGGAGAAAAACCTCATGAGGAAATGTTGAGATCATGTATGGTAAATTGATGTTTTGAAGTATTTTTATGAAATAATGTAGTTCATGCTACGGAATATTGTGAATTGGTTGAGCTGCTAGTCTTGAGTTTACTCCCTCTTTTAAGAGTGTTTGGTGTCATTCGGGGACGAATGTTCCTAAGGGGGGGATAATGTAACATTTTGAAATATCGAGGTCATGAGATAAGACTTAAATTAACTCCTTAGGATCTAAACCAGTGTTCCTAGCCAATTAGGCATATTTAGAGTCTTTGAAGTGGTATTGGAACTGAAACTCTTAAACGTCCGGCAAATTGGTTCATAAGAGGGCTAGAGTGTCCTTT